>CM051035.1:45349361-46591861 GCA_027627225.1 Congeria kusceri
ATACGACAAATAAAGGTACTTGTCGTTTTGGCGTGTCGGCGTGTTGGCGCCCTTCAAACGCGCCAACACGCCAGAACGACAAGGTAAGAGCGCCAATACGACAAGTTTGTACACGCCATAACGACAACAAGACATATAAATCTCTCGTTCTGGTGCCCATTATTTGGCGTGTTGGCGCGCCGACACGCCAGAACGACAAAAAGCGCGCCGATACGAGAAATAAGGTATTTGTCGTTCTTTCGTTTTGGCGTGCATGCTTAGCGGAAGGCGCCAACACGCCAAAACGAAAGAACGACAAATATCTTAATTGTCGTATCGGCGCGCTTATTTGTCGTTCTGGCGTGTTGTCGTTTTGGCGCCCTTCAAATCCGCCAGAACGTCAGAACGACAAATCTGAGGCGCCAACACGCCAAATAAGGACCGCCATAACGAGATATTTAAGTGTCGTGTTGTCGTTCTGGCGCGTACAAATTTGTCGCATTGTCGCCCTTATTTTATCGTTGTGGCGCGTTGGCGCGTTAGAAGGCCGCCAACACGCCGTCACGCCAGAACGATAAATATGCGCGCCGATACGACAAATCAGGTATTTGTCGTTCTGGCGTGTTGTCGTTTTGGCGCCCTTCAAAGGCGCCAACACGCCAAAACGACATGGCAGAAATCAGCCACCATAGGTGATGCCACTGGAGTAAATCAGCAAGTACATTAGTGTATATTCCGTTCGTACCAAGCGTTTTCGAAAATCGTAAATAATTAACATAATAATAATAAGTTTTCCGTCAAATAAACATCATTAACGTTCATTAGAACTTATATGAAATTAAAATGTGTTGAATTCTATTCTATGTACTGCGGCTTTACTGTCGGATACAGATTTCTTGTTCGTGTCTAATACAATATTATTCAAGAAACTTAGTTTTTACAACATGATTCATACATAAAATTATCAGCGAACGGCTAGAAAATAAAGATTTATACCGAGTTGCACAAAAAAATTTGAACTTTTAAATTACAATTTATGTATAGCTCTACTTACACGATTTATAGATACTTTCATGCATAATAAATTTTGGGATGCAAAAAACGTTCTGCATGAATACTAGTAACACATCCCACAATCTATCGCCAAGTTACAAACCGTATACGATCTGCGATCAAAATGTTATATCCATTAAGTAATCTGGACTTCGCTTGCTGTGTGCAATTAGGCTTAATGAAAACGCAACAATAATAGATGACTAAATTATGTAAAGAAGGGGTATTTCTAAATGAAAACAAGTGGGAAAAGATCTAGGATAAAAAGGTACAGGGTGCTGCTCAAAAGGGCATAGGCGGCAAGTTAGGCCATTTGTTTGACATTTACTTAATATGGTATAAAATCCTTTTTTGCATACTTCTAATTAAGGTTTTTGGACACGATATCTTCATTTGTCATTACACAATTGCATAAACTATAGTATTTAATTTACAGTGTAACATTCCGCTGTGGGGAACCAAAAGAAGCAGTATTCAGCACCCTGCTATTTCACTCTGACATCCCGCTGTGGAGAATCGCGAAGAAGCAGTATTCAGCACCCTGCTATTTCACTCTGACATTCCGCTGTGGAGAATCATGAAGAAGCAGGATTCAGCACCCGGCTATTTCACTCTGACATCCCGCTGTGGAGAATCGCGAAGAAGCAGTATTCAGCACCCTGCTACTTCACTCTGACATTCCACTGTGGAGAAATCATGAAGAAGCAGTATTCAGCACCCTGCTATTTCACTCTGACATTCCGCTGTGGAGAATCATAAAGAAGCAGGATTCAGCACCATGCTATATTTCACTCCGGACCTTTTCCTAAGCACGGTATTGTAGACGTAAGGCCAGAGTTTTTGTATTTATTGGATCTCGGACATTTTCGAAAAAGTGTCCGGTTGGAGGAGGGAAAAAACAAAACAAAAAAAAACTACAAAAAAACACACAACATACTTGAGTAAATTAATAACTAGAATTTCACGGATGGAAATGGGCAGTGATATTAAATTCTTCAATAATTATTACTTACAAAAATCATTTAACACAACATTAACTTAATCACTGCATGATAACCATGACATTAATACCAATAATCGTAACATTAAAAGGCAGTGTTTATCACATAAAAAACTACTGTTAAAATATGCTCACACTTAAACACAGTAGGCCTACGTCAGATATCGCTGGACAGGGGCCATATTATATGTATAACAGCATGTTTAAAGAAGTTAAAACTAACTCAAAATATCTTATTTATAAATCAATATACACCAATTTGTTAATTATAACATTGATATAAAATTATAAATGTGTATTTAATACAATGATTCTAAGATCTCAATTTGTTTTACTGAGTATTTTCTTCTGACTTTTAAGTGTTGCATGATGTATAAAATAACAGAGATCATATCATATGAATCATACATCGATATACAGACACAATACAAGTTACATAAAATTCAGTAATTTCTTTCCGTATTTTTGCATTCCGTGTAACAGGTTGAAACCCTTTCACAAGGTAAGTTTTACGGTATCGGTTACATTTTACAAATATTTTATTTTTTTTTTGCTTTTTGGAAAAATTTGATCGGCGGATCCGATAACCAAGAAATTAAAAAACTCTCGCCTAAGGTCAAAAGTTGGGTGTCAGTAAAAATAAAGCTTAGACTGTAATGTAATGTTGACATACGTATGTCTCTTCTACATAAACATACTCATGTTTGATATGACATTAAAGGGAAAAGATTACTCTTTGTGTTTTTCCAAATACTATTTTGCTGAAGTGAAAGAAAATGTTAAATTATAGATGTTGTTTATGAAAAAAAACCCGCAAAAAATCGCTTAAAAATTTGTAAAAGGAACATTATCAAGGCATTAAATCAGAAATTTGCGTATATTTTACCATTAATCACGTGAAACTCGTTGAACATGATGTAAGTTTGATGGCAAATTATTTTACATTTTATTTTATATTTTAAATTATTTAGCATTCAACACCACTTAAATAAACGCAAAAATATTATTAAAGGGACTTGTTGACAGATTTTGGCTTTTTTTTTTAATATGCTACTGAACGTCAAGTATTTTTACATATAAAAGCATTTGAACTAAAAAGTTCAAGTATAATAACAAGAAAAGCATTTAAAAAAAAAAAAACATATCGAGGGTTGAAAACCAGGGCCCATATTTATAAAGATTCTTAAGCCATTATTAACTTAAGTTGAACATAAGTCAAAATTAGAATTTGTGTTTAAAACACTATGCTTTGGAACATTTGCATGACTACTGCTAAATATTAATACACTTTGAATTATATTGCAAATTACGTGTCAAAATCTTCCAGAAACGCATTACTTTTGTCAGAAAATCCAATAATTAAATTTGAGAATTTAAAGATTTTTCTTAATTTTTGACTAAGATTCTTTATAAATACCAGCCCAGAAGGTACTAACTGCCTCAGACCTACGGATCAAAAGTCGAACGCGCTAACCTCTCTGCCACTCAGATTTTTATAACAGTCCGTGTATTTTTTACTTTATGAAAGTGATTCATGTGTTTTAACTATTTCAACGAAAACGTCAGAAACACTCCAAATTTTACCATCGTTTCGAGTAACAAACACTATATTATTGTATCTATCTCAGCTGATGATTACTTATTAACGAAACGGTATTTACAGTATACTTGTATGTCAGTAGTGCTATCGCGCTCCTTTATATACAATATTCTTTTATTTTTTGAATCTGTGTTAAAATATTTGAAAATAGTCAATTCGATAATCTGTGTTAACTTAACATATAAGAGTGCAAGTATACAATTCTTATTAGCATACTATTCATATTGAATTGTGTGGGTAAATCCAGTAAAACGTATAGTGAATTAGTTTTACACAAAAGAAACTACATTTACGGTAGTTCAAACCCCATAGTCTAATCTGGTTTATGACAGTTTACGATTACACTTGAGACAATGTTTATTAGCATGGTATCATATTGAATTTGACGGGCAAATAACACAAAAGGTTCAGCATTTCAAAATCTGAATAAATCATGTTACATCCCCTAAAGCGCGTAGTTTCTATACGCTTCTGTGAACGCGGACTACTATATATATTTCAGGACACAATACAGAACAAATGGTACAGAAGTTATAAATAGCAATACCAGTCACGACATGGGATATAGTTTTCTACCCGAACAAACTGCGCAGTAACACAGAGACCGGACACCATCAACCATTGACTATTATGTAAATGTAAATCCAATGTTGAAGGGGCGTATCGACGGTATTTCCCATAAATACAGACTCGTATTAAAACGAGACATATATTCCAATTTTTCACGAATACATTTGTCTAGTAGCAATAATGTATTAATGTTACTGTTAAGAAAAAATATATATACAATGCGCTTTTCAAACCTTGAAATATGAACAACAAATTATTATAAAACAGGAAAAAGTCAGTTACATAAAATTATTTCTCCGAGCCAAAAACTGCGACACTGCACCTTCAAAGATGTGCCATACACATGCAGTGTTCCTGAGTCAGATACTAAAACAATCCGGACATTATTTTACCTCCGGAAACCGCTGCGTGGACAACAGAACCGAACGGAACTGATCAGAACATATAAGAACAAAACAAAACATAGTACTTTGTACATGTATTTCGTTTTTCTTGGTGTGACTTCTGTTGAAGAGACAAACAGAATTGACCCACACACAAACGTTGTGATCGCAATGATGTCTGGGCGTGAATTCTTTAATCCTAACCCTCGTGGTTTAATTCTAACGCTTCGGAACGCAAAATCGTTGTTTATTACAGATGAACAACTCCAAATCGAAAATTATGTCTTAAATAAAGATTCGATCCATACATGATAGATATGAGGAAGAAAACAAAACAACAACGCAAAAAACTGTTTCGAAGTGTTGGTTATGTTACGAATTATAAATATCTGTTTGAAATTTTGCAACAAAAGATGTCAAACAGTTTAAATACATGCGCCGAAACAAAACAACAACACCGAATTGGGGGCATGAATAGGAAGCAACAAACGCGGACAGTAAGTCAAAATATAGACAATTTTATTAGGAGGTAAAAACAGTGACAAACCAAAGAAAAATTTAACTCCCTGGGTGTTCTAAGAACTTTCTCAATTTATTTAGTTATTACATATCGGTTCTCCTTAAAATAATATATTTTTTCAAACGTGCTTAGAACAGAAAACACGATAAGTGACCGTAGCTCATCCTAAGACAGATCTTGAAATAAAGATCTTGGAAAACCCCCGAAACTAACATGACGTAAACTGTAATTTTAAATACAACTCAGAAACTAACTTCTTTTATTGATACCAGTGTATACACGCGACTTTGTA
Source organism: Congeria kusceri (assembly GCA_027627225.1). Taxonomy (NCBI): domain Eukaryota; kingdom Metazoa; phylum Mollusca; class Bivalvia; order Myida; family Dreissenidae; genus Congeria; species Congeria kusceri. The sequence goes on from CM051035.1 coordinate 45,354,759, forward strand.
CATCTTCTGTGCTTTTATATGAATGCATCTTTGGAAGTTATTGATATACAAGTCACTGGGTTATTTGGTATAGCTAAATAAACATAAAACAATACTTTAAATACACAAAAGTAACCAGTTAAACCCTTTCGTCTAATCTGTTTATAGTGAAAGTTGGCCAAGTTTTTGTATTATTATCCTACTTATGTACATGTGTACAGTGATTCAGTTGCGAACTTCACCGGTAAACAGTTACACGCACGACTTACTATGAAAGCGTCCTGGTGCCAGGTGTAAAAATAAAATAAAAATACTCAATATTAGAAAACTTAGATCGAGATTGCGAGATAAGAAGTCGTAATTACGAGATAAACAGTCGTAATTACGATATACTTAGTCGTCATTACGATATAAAAAGTCGTAATTACGAGATACTAAGTCGTAATCACGACATACGAAGTCGTAATTACGAGATTAAAAGTAATAATTACGAAATAATAAGTCGTAATTACGAGATATTAAGTCGTAATTACGACTTACTAAGTCGTAATTACGAGATACTAAGTCGTAATCACGAGATTCTTAGCCGTAATTACGAGATAAGTTTGTTAATATTGAATAATTTTTATTTATTTTTATTTTTACACCTGGTACCAGGACGCTTTCATAACTTACAGTTGGTATTTTTCAGTCGGTCGGTTGGTCGGTCGGTCAGTCAATCAATCAATCAATCAAACACGCAATTAACCAAGCACGCAATCAACCAAGCACGCAATCAATATATCAGTATATCAATATAAAACCTATGTGTAAAATTTAAACCACCATGTGTCCGAATGCCGTGTCTTTCTATTCTAGAACTCATTTATGACTTATGTCACAGCTGAAATTTGATAATAAAACAGCGCACGAAATAAACGTGCAATAAATACATTGTCAAGTGTACTTAACGTGAACTATATGACGGTTAGGTGTTGAACACAGTGATATGCGAATACAAAAACTAAAGATTGCATTGTTGTCGATGTGTTTCCAACTTGATAATCCAATTTGCTCATGCATGTGTACGCATTAATGAATACAATATACGTGTAAGAATCGCATTCATTGCTATCTCGTTTTCTCTCTGATGTGATCAGCATTCTAACTATGTAACCAAGCTTAAATTATGGGAAATCGTTTTCAGCTTAATAATTTATAATGCGACGCATAGTTTATAGTGTTACAATAGTGAAACTTGGCAGTGTTTCAAGCGTGTGTGACCAACCAACACATCAACACTTCCTCATGGGATTTGTTAGTTCGGGTGATTTTAAATAATCTTGTAGTATTATGTATGTGCAATTGTTAAACGGAGCTCAGTAGGTAGATGTATAGTTGGTTTAAATTTTGTTGATAATGAGGGGATCAACCATTTATTGTAAATAGTGGGAATCATGGTTTTCTGCTTACAAATATACTGTAATCGTCTGCAATTTAAATCGTTTGATTTACCCGTTTCGATTAGTCCATGTCTATAACGGTTCTCACTTGCATTTTTACCAACTGTACATGTTTTATTGTTGGTGAACGCATATGTGTTTATATAATGTCGTTATAATGGTGAGGGTGGTTAAAAGAACAAAGATGGTCCGGGTCGTCTTGTGATGACAATGGTGGTGATCATAATGCTGATGGTTTGGGTGATAATACTGATGGTTGTGGTTGTAATGATGATGACGATGATGATGATAGAAATGATTATAAACAGTCTGTCTGCTCGAATTAATTAACAAAATAATCGAACAGACAATTAAAAACAAAATACAAAACCGACATAATTATATATTTAGTCAGTAGACCTTCGGGAAGAAAATCGGATAAAGAATACATAAAGAACAAAATTTTAATTCGTAACAAAACAACATGACATAAAAGATTGAGAAAATAGCAAAACGTTTTGTCGTAACCTAAACGGAACAAACTTCTCTACTTACGACTGGTCAACGGGGTTAAACCACGAATCAGCCAATGTCCCACCCATAGTCGCGAAAATGAGCAACGTAATTCCTCCGACAAACGACATTTTGAATAAGACGTCTGTTCGCTTTGCTTCCAGATCGAGGTCTGGTTAGCAGCGTTTTCGACTCGATACGGATGACTGAATCGCTTACGCAACACACGGGTAGTATATCGAGGGCTGAACGGAAAACTGTCGTAACTCACTTTTAAAAAATTTTACAGTAGAAGGAAAAAACTGTTATTTTACTTAATTAATTCTGCGTTATAAACTTTGTTTAACCAATAAGTGATAAAATTGTATTATTTTACTTATTAAGATGTTACAGTCTGCAAAAATGTAATATTAAGCATTATATTAAAAGGTTTTTAACTTACAACAGTTTTCCGCTGAAATCTGTTCAAACTCCAGTATAAAAATTAATGGAAAACTGTCGCAAGTCAAACAATTATAACTTTCCATTTATTACATTTTATCATTACTAACAAATGGGATACTGTTTGTTACAAATTAGTTAACACTTGCAAACAAATTATAATTCTAATTATCTTTTAGTAATTATGACCTACAAAATAAAGAAAACAGCAGTCAATTCAAGTAACGATATAAGAAACGCAATGTCCTTAGTATCATGAAACACAATACAGAGTTTATAAAGGTGTACAAAGTTTAACATAATAACAAAAATAATGATAATAATAAAACTTGCATGTTAGTTACAAGAAGCAACAGTTTTTATTGGTTTTATAATAATAATAATGATGGGATCTGGCCTTGGTGTCAACGAAACTACTGTAGTCTTATCTTAGCCTTACACTGGAACAAGAGGGCCAAGATAGCCCTAGGCCGCTAACCGGAGTTTTAAGAATCATAGTGGATTGTACAAGCTTAATTGTAGCTGTTGAGATCTGTTTGAAGTAAAATTTTGACAATGACAGACAACAGCAATGTCTTTTAACGAGTCCAAATATTTTGGTCACTTAATGAACGTTTCTTTGAAATTATTTTGAGATTAAAACAGTGGTTTCTGACAAGAAATTGTTCCACATTTTCAATTTAATCAAAGGAGGAATACTTGTTGCTAATATTTTGGGAATTCAAAATGATTTTAAAGAATATAGTAGAGGCAAATACGGACAAAAGCCCCACCCCAGAAAAAAAAATCCCGCACTGTTTTTCACAACCAGGACATTAGCCTGCTTGTAATTTTGACGACCCAGAAAGTATCAGTTTGTTGAAGTTACACCCCGGACAATTATTATTATAATATCCGACTAAGTGTGGGTGATAATTATAAGTAAAGAAGATAATTGACCTAATTGTCGCAATTAAACACAAACTTGAACTACATTTATTCGCTTAATTTCATGCAAAACATGAACAAATTGAGGTCTTACAAAGATATTTACAATAAGAGGCTCTCTATAAATTATCAGTTACTGAAGAATAAGCGGTTGAGATGTTAGCAGTGCATGTTAGTCACAAGGAGAGTCATACGTACATAAACTTTGATGTAGCAAGTATGACAATTTATGAAAGCATACATAGCAGACATGTATAAATTTGTAAATAATAATTGCAATTAGCAACATTTTGTAATCTCAACACATAAAATATATAACCAATATTTCTATGACAAATTCATATGCTAAACGTGCGGTATATTTTGTCTAGCTTTTAATATAATAATGTCACGCGTTATAGTCCGGTGTTTATTAAAATGTGTTTTATAAATTTACTAAGTTTTATAAGCTCTATGGTATTTTTTGTCTGGAAGAGTTCGTTTAGTTTTAATATATTTGGATGTGTGTAGTAGTAGTGTTTTAGGTATGCACGGCGCTCCTCGACAAATTGGCGACATTTGAGCAGGTAATGGTATTCGTCACCAAGATTATTTTCGCAAAAGTTACAGTGCCTTTCGTTGAGCGGGGTGCCGTTCCAATTTCCGACTTCAATAGGTGATTTCTTGTGCGGAATTTTGCCAAATAGTGCAAAAGGGATTTTGGTAGCTTAGTCAGGTAGTGTTCAAGTCCGAAAACAGGCTTTATTAATTTATAAAATGAGCCGCTGGAAGAGTTTTCGACTAGAGAATACCATTCAGTAAGAAAAACATCTTCGAGTTTTTGTTTTATTGTGAGTTTAAGCCATTTATCATTAAGTTCTTCCTGTGTGTCCCAGACATTCATCAAACCACATTTAATAATGATTTGTTTAAGTTTTGCAAACCATGGGAATTGTTTGGCTAATGTATTATCGTTTGGAAGTTGGGAAATGACATACTTATAAATATTTGCGGACAATCTATTCGAGTTAAAGTTGTTGATGATTTTTGACCAGAATGTTATCATTTTCATTTCTATATCTAAAACGATCGGTTTTGTCCCAGATTCGCCGTAAACCATATAGTTAGGCGTTGATTTTTTTAACTTAAGAACATATTTAAGGTATTTTAGTTGCACTAGTTCTATAATATCTAAATTTCCTGGACCCCATATGTCGCTACCGTAGAGCAAAATAGGTTTGATGGTTTTGTTAAAAACATCTATTTGAAGATCAATCGGGAGATTAAGGCGATTTGAATTTCTTAGTAAACTAAACATAGCCTTTGTGGCTTGTGAAGCAATATGTAATTTGTTTTTATAGAATGAACCGCTTCTACTAAAATATACACCTAGGTATTTGTATTCGGTAACTATTTCTAGGTTTTGCATTTTATAATGAAAGTTATAGTGCATTTATTAAGTGCAGTAAAATTCGTTAATTAGGACGTCGCACTTATTAATTCCAAATACTTGAGTCAATAATTTCTACGAGCAGGCTAATGCTCGGGGTGTGAAAAACAATGAGTGGGCTTTTGTCCAGGAGCGCTTTCGTCCAGATTCCGTAAGAGGGTCACCCAAGGAACATGTCTGTAAAGTCAGGGGTAGCGAATATATAATATATGGCGGATATTGCCTTACTTGTCTGTTTTTTAAAAAGTCGTTTGCAACTTGTCTGTAGAATAATTATATATAGTGAAGCCTGTCTAAACTGAACCCTCTGAAAACCAATTCCCTGTCTAAACTGGACAATTGTTTCAGTTCCAATTTTTCGTCCTTCTTATTCTGTTCATCAAAAAACATGTATAAACTGAACACTGCAAAAACTGGTAACTAATTGCATGGTTTAAAAAAAAAAATTGATAAGAATAAATAGTAAACAAGATTTTGTGTTTGATAACACACATGCCCCCAGTTGGTGCTGGGTAGCCCATTTCTTAGTCCAAATTAGGTCAAGGTCAAAGTGAAGTTAGGTGATATGGGTGGATTGGGGATGGTCATAAGCAACAACTGTGTAAGTATCCAAGTGTTGTAGCAAGCGGTGTTGGTGCTAGATGAAATGGTAAAATGTAGATAACCAAGGAACAGCCCATTTGAATTATTTTAAGTGCAAATTAGGTCAAGGTCAAAGTGAGGTTGGGTCATATGGGTGGATTGGGAACGGTCATAAGTAACAACTGTGTAAATATCCAAGTGTTGTAGTAAGCGGTGTTGGTGCTAGACAAGACGGTAAAATCTAGTTAACCAAGAAATTGCACTTTTGAATTATTTTAAGTGCAAATTAGGTCAAGGTCAAAGTGAAGTTGGGTGATATGGGTGGATTGGGAACGGTCATAAGTAACAACTGTGTAAATATCCAAGTGTTGTAGTAAGCGGTGTTGCTGCTCGACGAAATGGTAAAATCTAGTTAACCAAGAAATTGCACTTTTGAATCATTATAAGACCAAATTAGGTCAAGGTCAAGGTCAACGCGAAGTTGAGTGAGATGGGTGGATAGGGAATGGTCATAAGCAACAACTGTGTAAATATCCAAGTGTTGTAGTAAGCGGTGTTGGTGCTAGACGAAACGGTAAAATCTACTTAACCTTGACACGGACGGAAGGACGGACAGGACAATCACTATATGCCTCCTGCATCAAGATGCTGGGGGCATAAAAAGCTAAATAAACCAAACGGCTATGTCCAGTCAGGAGTAACTTGGCTTTACCCTTGAGGTGTTAAGCAGATTATTGTCTCTTAATTGATAACATGGCCTCTTAATAAGAGTAACAACAGAGAGCAAAAACCATGAGAAATGATTGACCAGGTCCCGATGATGTTTTCACAGTTTTTACTGTTTTAAAATCTGTCAAATTTTCACTTGTCCGTTCATGCCGTGGGACAATCTGAGCAATAAAGCAAAATAAATTTGCTATATCTGAAATTTATTTCCAAATCCATCAGGTGGTGTCAGACTAGAAGATTCTCAAAGTTTTCAACAGAGACATATAAGAAAAAATTGCCCCGTCCTCTAGAAGCCATGCTGTTTGGTGATTTTTTTAATGAATAAACAAATTCAGGAATAAAGGATGCATTTATGCCATATTATTTCAAATCCCACCAGTGGATTCAAACAAAAATATTTTTTAAAGTTTTTATAGCTTGGCTTAGTTCAAAAAGCCAAATGAGGATAACTGTCATGCCCACTGGCAGGAATGTTTTTTAACAACTTGAAATAATTTGGAGGAAATTGGTCATGCAAGGAACATTTATGTGAAATATTATCAAAATCTCATAAGTGGTTGCCAGGATGATGTTCAAAGTGTTCAAAAATGCTATATAAGGAAAACTTCCCCACCGCTGGGGGCTTTGTTTTTTAACAAATCAAAATGATTTAGAGCAAGATGGTAGATGTTCAACCTGGGAACATCTCCATGAAATTATTTTAAAAATTTGGTTAGTGATTGAAGAGAAGATTGTAAAAGTTTGTAATACAATCATTAAAAAAACTGCTCCTTCCCAGTTTCCATGTTCTTTAACGTATCAAATGATTTCCAAGAATTTGGTAGAGGGTCACCCAAGGAACATTTCTGTGAAATGATTAAAAAATCTTCTAAGTGGTTTCAGATAATAAGATTTTTGAACTTTTCAATAAAAGCACATATTAGGAAAACTGCCCCACCCTTGGTGACTGTGTTAAAAACGAAATCAAAATGGGTCAACCTAGGAACATCTCTGTGAAATTATTTCAAAATGCCATGGAAGTGGTTACAAAGAATATTTTCAAAGTTAATATAATATTTAAAGTCAATAAGGCCATATTTAAGGAAAACTGTGAGCCCCACCTATTGGCTGCCATGTTCTTTAATGAATTAAAATGATTTTAGGCATCATTTTTGATTAAGATTGTTTTAGTTTTCATCGAAATATGCATTGATTAATTTATCAAACAGGTTTGGCTTTAAACTCCATCCTTGCTGAATTGTTTTGTTTTAATATTTAAAACAACTAACCTGCATTTTTTAGCTGTTAAAAGTATAACATATATATGCTTGTCTGATTTATTTGGTTTTGAAAACCTTTATTTCTATTGTTAAGTTTACTGACATCATCATATTTATGACATCATTAGAATAACAAAGTTCATGAAGTACATGACTCATTTTGAGTACAATTTTCCATTTAGAATTAACTTTCATGTAGGAACAAACTTAATGGAAAACTGTCTGTAACTCCAGTTACGACAGTTTTCCATTTTCTGAAATGGGACATTTGAGTTACCAACACTTTTGCACTAAGGGGTTTAAGGGGTTTTAATAAGGAATATGGTCATAATATTTTTATGTCAAATGTATAAGTAGTAGATATGACAAAAAATGCAAAAAAGGGATTTTTGGAAAAAAAAGTGAGTTTCAACAGTTTTCCGTTCAGCCCTCGATATGTTCGCACCAATACTAAACGTTGTAAGTCAGGCTATCCGGCTAGCGTAGTCGAATGGCTCATGCGCTTCTCACCGCGGCGATTGGGGTACAATTCCAGGTCCCGGCTTATGCGCGTTCGGTTGGTGGTCAGGTGGGGTACCACCCGGGTACTCCGGTTTTCCTCCAAACCAAAATTAAAAATATAGAGCTTGAAATTGCAGCGATGATTCAAAATTCGACGCAACTTTCAATGTGTTTTTTTTAAAAAGTAAATTAGGTAGAGGTTCTGGGACACACCCGGGTCCTCACATAATGCCTCATAAACTTCGAAATACGTACACACATGTGCAATGTGTAAGTCATTGAACAGAGCGGGTGACATTCGGACAGGAGGTGATTTAACTAGATGTGTCACAGACACATGCCTGGACACAGACAAAGGGCGTGTCGCCAACACTGCTTTTTTGCCTCTATAAATTTATGTATATTTATATTTATTATACCTCACATTTGTCTACAATGATAAATTCCCATTACCCGAGAACGAGATATTTTGACTGTCAAAAACATTTCAACCTTTTTGAAACGTGACTAAGCGGATGTATCTATATCAACCACATAACCATCCAATATATAATCTTGTTAATCTAATGTAACTGACATGCTAAATTGAAATTTTCCATTTGAAAATTGTCATTGACGTTGTACTAAAGTTAAGATGAAAGTTTATATGAAATTTTCAATGTGAAATGCAATGATTTCCATTCACAAAATGATAAACAAGAAATATAAATTCAATATCGATAGTTGGAAACCCGAAGGTACTATATGCCATTGAAATCAATAGCAGTTAGTACTTTCTGGTTTTTAACCCTCGATATCTCTACTTCTTAAAAGCGTTTAAATGTAGATCAATTCATGAAACAGCAGCCATACAGCATTGGGCTATGGATTTGTATATTCGTTTTCAGAAATTACTGAATTTTTCTACTAAGGAGATTTGTAAATACTTTCAGATTTCTAGTAATAAATTCGCTGTACAGTAACGTCTTGCAAATAATACAAAATAGCTAAATATTTTATTCGCGCCAAATAAGTTATAGCTACAAGATACTATATTTGGGAGTTGTTAATTACTATGTCTCGATTGGATTTAATCCATAATGACGACTTCCATCTATATAACTACAACATAGTGAATGTTAACCTCCTTTACGTGTGTACACTTTTCTTGTTGATAATTATTTTCTTAGTACTTAATGAAACGTTGCACATGCGCATTCAGGAAATTCCAAAGCTTCATCGGAGATGAGAGCAGTACCGACTTGGGTGGATAAAGTCCACGACAAAGACAAACAAGAGCAATGGTATGACATTATCTTATAAAAGTGGCCCATGAAATAACACGACCATAGTGTATGTTGATCTGTCGCGACTTAAAAGCAAATGGTTTTGTTACTTGTCATGTTATGAAGACGTGGGTGGGGTAACTTTAAACTGTCAATTTCAGTTTCACAGTTCGCGGCGTCCAAAAAAGTATAGTTCAAAATTAAAAGCATAACGTTCATGTTATTGGATAATTAATTCTCAACTTTAGATAATGTGGAAAACATTACCATCGATAATTGTAAGTCTAAAATATGTGATGATTATAATACGATGTCCCATGACAACTAAGCATTCAGGGTTTTCCCTGATGCACAAACCAGCATCATTGTCACATTTTTTCATCAAATGACCCCCAACAAAAATTCCTTTGCGCCCATGTGGACGCAATTTCTGAAGAAATGAATCGATTTCCAAGGCATCAAATTGACCTATATGAATTTGACTCTCGAAAATCCTCATTGCAAGCGTTATGTTGACTAGTGAAAATACTGTATATAGCGTCAGCCAAAGTTCGTGACCTATTAATATTTACATATGATGTAAGATCAACCAATCGTAATGCAGTTAACATCTCCATTTAGATTGTTTCCGACTATCCAATAAACAAGGTGGAGCTGTAGTTCTATTAATATTTACATATGATGTAAGATCACCAATCGTAATGCAGTTAACATCTCCATTTAGATTGTTTCCGACTTTCCAATAAACAAGGTGGAGCTGTAGTTCTATTTACGTATGCATTATACAAACAATTATTTTAACTCACTAATTACTTAATAATGCTCAGTTAACTGACTTAGTAATTGTACAACATTATATAAGACTGGTTCACGCAACACACAAAGGTTTTTCACACCTGCCCATTACACAAAGAGTAGATCTATAGAGTATAGTGATACAGGTGCAAAGCTGAAAACAAAATGGCAGACATCGTGATCGTCTGTGAATGTTGGGTTTATTGTTTGCTATTTACTTATTGCTAAACTGAAATGAAAACAATGTTTTTATTCTTTTAACAATGTTTATTATCATAATTATGACTGCGAGTTTTCAGAACTAAATTTTAAAATGTAATTTCTGTCAGAAGTGAAAATGAAAGTGAAAGTAGAAAATCAGTGACTTGCATGTAAGAGAAATGTTCTGAGTAAACGTGAGTGGATTCTAATATATTATTATAACTGATTCAGATCACACAGCGGTTTTCTGCACTTTGTTTTATATAATGCTAAAAATAATATATTTTTTAAGCTGAAAGTTAAAGATCTGAAAGGACAGTTAAATATCAATAATATTTTGCAATGTGTATTAAATAAAGTTTCATGAATAACCCCCAAAATTTTTAATTGTTCCCCCAAATCCCAAACATTGGGGTCATTGTGACCCCCATTTTTAGAATTCAAGGGAAAACCCTGGCATTACTTGTAAGGATCTGGTTACAAATATTTGTCTCATGAGCCTTATGGCTGAAGGACCATTCATTTGGTGGAAATTTCACCTAAATAACACAGATCAAGTAGTCTAATAACAACTAAGTCTTATAAATAAGCCGTGCCAAAAATTTAGTATTACTTTTTTTATTCGGTTAAATTTGCTTTTACATCTAACTGCGCAAAGGCCATTTTAGTGTTGGAAAACAGAAAGTTTAATTTTTCATAAATTTCCATTCGTTACAATGATAAAGTTATCCATATATGTACATAACATCAACAAGAAAAAACACCCAAACTGCTTCACATGTGCCAAAATTGACTTCCTGTACGCATTTAATTCCAATTTAAAATTGTGTTTAAACCTAGTTGCATTTATCAGTATGTACAGTTCACCATATTGATAGACTTGTTTACCACTTCAACGAATCAATTACGGTATGACATATGGGTATCTATAATTGTTCGCTGTTGCTGCAATGTGTGTTATATATGAGAACCTTCCATCATATAAATGATCTTTCTGTGGTACGGTCAATCCGACAAACATTGCCCATATAAAAAGTATCTTATTATTTTCAGTATTTGGGATTTATGCTTCAAACCTGATGGAAGTCAGCTTATTGTTGCTGCTGGAAATCGTGTGTTGGTTTATGATACCAACGATGGCACATTAATCCAGCCACTGAAGGGCCACAAAGATGCCGTACACTGTGTGTGCTATGCTAAAGATGGGAAGCGGTTTGCATCTGGATCTGCTGATAAAAGCGTCATTATTTGGACCAATAAACTTGAGGGAATATTGAAATACACGTAAGCGTTTGAGATCACTCTTATAATAAACGTTTACTGGAATATTGTATTATTTTTATATATTATAAACTCTTTTTATGATCGTTATTCCTTGATATAGAATAACGTTTTTTTATTTATCTAGACTCAGTTTAGTTTTTATGTGAAAATTATGAACATAAATTTACAGTGTCTTGTTTGTGTTATTAAAATATATATCTTAAGAATACAGTGTATTTGTTACCTTTCCATTTCAGACATAATGATGCTATCCAGTGCATGTCATACAACCCGGTGACCCATGCCCTAGCCAGTTGTGCTGTGACAGATTTTGGTAGGTTTTATGCCGTTAAAGTCGGTATACCTGTCTACTTGTGCATGTAGTACAGTACTTCGTCTTTCAGGGTTGTAAATTGTTTTCAAAAGCTTTTTCCCTGTAGGGCTAGTCACTGTGAAATGTCACTCAGGCTTACCAGGTTTCCACTCGCCCATACATGCCATAAATGTGAAATGTCACTCAGGCTTACCAGGTTTCCACTCGCCCAATACTATCATAGTCTCACAGTACACAAAATATCAACTATCCGTGGATCATTAAGGATCACAAAGATCAGAATCAGGATCAATCAAGATCAATATGGATCAAGCCCTGAAAATACACAATAACACACATATAGAAACTCGTGTAGTTATCACATTAAAATACCTGAAAGAGTAATGCATGTGTATGTATATAATAATACGAGAATGTATCTAGTGGCCCACTTAAATAACTCTTCACACATTCACTAACAATTAACTAGATAAACGTATAAGAATCCTTTACAAAACAATAGAAAAATCACAGTTATATAAAACATACAATAGTTACACTTTTCCTCTCACACACATACACATCACAGCACATATATATATCAACATACCAAATGTGGTTCAGACTTAATACAGTCAATGACTCTGCTTTCCTCTGCCTCTACTTTCTCAGGCTCGTGTATGTTAAAGAATCTGCAACATTAGAATCATGGTGCACAATAGAAAGAAAGTGGTGATTAATATAGACTTTAACAAAATAAAAGAACAATGCCATCTCGATTACAGGTTATACTGAACACAAAGTTCAATACAAAATAATTACAAACAGAGCATTACTCATTTGCAAATCACTTGTAATGCATACATAATACACAATATGAACAGTACAATTATTACTAACCTTAAGAAGTAATACTAACTTTGCATGTAACAATATTCAGCTCTATGAGAAAATGGCTGCTCACATCTTGACAGTCCAGAACACAATGAATATAGATTTAAAAAGAGTGGGAAACAGTCACTTGACTAAACAGGTTTTAAAATCAGCCAACTGTGACAACTGGTCAGTCAGGTCAAAGGGAGATAATTAACTACTCTGTCAGAGTTATTGGAAAATTCTACCGTGTTACACACTCCCCCCCCCTTTTATTAAATGACGTCCCGTAATTTTCATGTAACATTAAAAATTGTCACAATACCTACATGTCATAAATAAAATAACTTCAAGTTCCACTATTTACAAAATACATACCTTCTACTACAATCACTACTTCACTCAATAGACTAAGTATACTTACTACTACAGTTACTTTAACCATCAGACTACATTGTATTCTAATGTCTAATACTACAACTAGTTTAGTACGTACCTACACGTTATCACAATGATAGAACATGGAAATTCACAGCAATATATAAACTGTAATACTTATGTTCTGAAAAAGATAATGAAAATCACATATTTTCATATTCTCACAGTAAACTGTACAATGAAAATCACATATTTTCATATTCTCGCTGTAAACTGTACAATAAAAGTAAAAAGATCAACATTATACATGTTCCTGCAAAAAAATTTAAAATCACATTTATAATATCCCCCTGAAGCAAAATGCATCCTCACATTTATACTGTAAAATAAAAACATAGTTAATCTATGATAGTCATGATTATATTTGTATTGTCTCTATTTCATTATGGCATTGACTATTTTCTGTGCTACATCACTGTCCATATTGTATAAAGTACCTGAAGACATAATGCTTTCTAAAGCCTGTAATCTGGAATCAAAAACTCTACCGTGCATACTATACATAACATATTCACCATATTTATCTGGGGTCTTCTTAACTCTGGTTGATCTTGGTGGATCTGGAGGTAAAACACGCTTTCTTCTTGATCGGTTATTATCAACTAATGTTTCTGTTCCATGTTCTTGAGTCTCGACTGTCTCATCTAATGTACTTTCGCCTGTCACTTCATCACTAGGTTCAACCTCTGTTGTATCTGTGGTTATCACTGGCTGTGCTTCTAGGTGATCTTCATGCACTGATGTCATGAAGTGATTTCTTTGCTTATATCCACTGTTTCTATCCGAGTGCCTGGGACTTCACTTTCCCCATCGTTTGGTTCTGCTTTAGCAGTATCCTCATTCCTTGGATCTGTTCTTACTTCATCTGTGTTCATTCCGTCCATTGTGATTCTCTGATCCATTGTAGATCCACAGGCGTCCCTGTGTATGATTGTTGGTACAACAATAACACTGTCTACGTCATCATCTGAATCTTCTTTACTACTAGTGACGTCACTTTTCTTCACATCAATTTTCACTTCTGCACGTGCTTCTACTTCTTTCTCTTCTACCATCTGTATTTCATCATTGTCACATGATGAATCTATCTCTACCCTGTGATTCACTGGGAATAGATGGTTTCTGTGCAATGTCTTGGTCTTATTCGTTTCATTGCCCTTTACATTGAAAACAGGTATCTCTTTCCTAGGTTGATCTGTGACAGTGTACATTTCTTCTTCAAACTCTGGCTAGTATCTTTACCAGTACTTTGTCCCCATCTTCTATCTTCGCACCTTTCACCTTCTGGTCGTAGTATTTCTTCTGTTTCTGCTTCGCTTTCGACACATGTTCGTCTACTATCATTCTGGTTTTCTTGAGTCTGTCTCTTAAATAATCTGTATACCAGTACTCTTAAGTAGCCATGTAAATCGGCTTATCCTGTGATTTCTCAAATAGTGTCTCGATCGATAACTTGGTTTTATGGCCAAACATCAGTTCGAACGGTGGAAACTTTGTTGATTCGTGTGGCGTACAATTATAGGAGTAAATTAATGAATTGATGTATTTCTTCCAATTGTCTTTCTGCTCCTTTTCTAATGTTCCTAACATGTTTAATAATGTTCTGTTAAATCGCTCGGGGCCTGCATTGCCCTGGGGATGATATACAGAAGTATGGGTTTTCTTCACGTTGGTGATGTTACACAGTTCTTTAATGATTTTTGATTCGAAGTTTGCCCCTTGATCCGAATGTAGGCTGGTTGGTATGCCGTAATGGATAATGAAGTTGTTGTAAAATGTTTCTGCAGTAGTCTTGGACGTCTGGTTTTGTGTTGGAATAGCTTGTGCGAACTTCGTGAAGTGGTCTGTAATCACTAAAATGCTGTTGTATCCTCCTTTCGATGATTCTAAGGAAAGATAATCTAAACACACGAGTTCTAGTGGAAAGGTTGTATGCACATTAACTAGAGGTGCCCTGGTGTTAGTAGCAGTTTTCCGTCGTAAACATCGGTTGAACTGTGACACATATTTCTCTACCTCCGTTGCCATTCCAGGCCAAAAAAATCTTTGCCGTATACGCTTCAGAGTTCTTTTCTTACCAGAATGTCCTACATCAGTATGAAGAACTTTCAACACATCTACTTCATACACTTAAGGTATCACTAACTGTTCAATATGTTCACCTTGGTCTTCAATTTCTCTGAACAACACACCTCTCTTGATCTTCAAACTTGCACAGTTCTTTTTCATATTCAGGTCTTGTTTACTTATATGTGTTGCGGGAGTGTCTTATCGATGACCGCTCTTCTCCACTTGTCAACTGTTGGGTCTGATCTCTGCGCTTTTTGAATTTCTCTCAGTTCCATTTGAGCAAATGGTTGTCCAAAGTTATCGGCTATGTCTACTACATTCAAAGGTAAACAAGGTAATGTTTCAGAATAACAATCACTATTCTGAAGAGAATTGCAAATAACTTTGACAACATTATTATCAAGTTGTTACCGATTATCCGCATCAACAGCTTTTGCCTGTGGGTATCTGCTTAGAGCATCTGCATCTTTATTCTTCGTTCCAGGACGATATAATACTTCAAAGTCATATCCAGCCAACGCTGCTGCCCATCGCTGTCCTGTTGCATCTAATTTAGGTTAAGTCTAGATGTGAGCTAATGGATTATTGTCTGTGTATGTTACAAATTTGTTGCCTGTGAGATAGTCTGAAAATGTGTCTGTAACTGCCCATTTCAGCGCCAAATAATCGAATTTGTAAGCCGAATAATTTTTCTCTGACTTTGACAGTGATCTGCTGTTGTAAGCGATTACCCTCTTCTGATTTCCATCTTGCTGGTATAGCACAGCACCAAGGCCTTGGTTCGAAGCGTCGGTGTGCAGTTCAAACGGCTTGGAAAAGTCTGGATAGGCGAGTATTGGTGGCGAACACAATATACCTTTCAGTTGATAAAAAACTTGCTGTTCTTTGTCAGTCCACTGCCACTGTTTGATTTCCTTCTTCGGACCCTTCTTCGATGTATGAGGTATCAATTCTGCAAGTGGTCTTGTTATCTTCGCAAAATGTTTTACGAAACGCCTGTAGTATCCTGCTAAGGCAAGGAATGAATGCAGCTCTTCTGGTTTGGTAGGGGTAGGCTAATTCTTCACTTTGTCGATTTGCTCTGGATCTATTCCATCTTTTCTTACTACATGTCCAAGAAAGCTAACTCGGTCCTTAATGAAACAGCATTTTTCTGGGGCTAATTTGAGGTTACATGATTTCATTTGAGAGAATACTTGGCCGATTCGGTCTAAATGTTGTTCTAACGTGTATATATATGTTGATATATTATCAAATCATCGAGGAATATGATGCAGATCTTCATGTTGAGTGGTCCTAAACACTCCTCCATTAAACGTTGGTTAGTTGCAGGACTATTTCGTTTTGTCAGTCCGAATGGCATTTTGTTGAATTCCCAGAATCCTAGTTGTCCAACAGTGAATGCAGTCTCCTCCTTATGGGTTTCCTCTACTTGGACTTGATAGTAGTCAGATTTCATGTCGATGGTGGTAAAATAACGGGCTCCATGTAACGAATCTAACTCTCCCCTATTCTAGGTAGGGCTTATGAATCCGTAACTGTCCTCTCATTAAATTTCCTGTAGTCAATGCAGAGTCTTAATTTTCCATTCTTCTTACGTACTAATACTACTGGTGATGCAAACGGTGACTTTGATGGCCTAATTATTCCACATGCCAGTACTTGTTCTAAGTGGGCTCTCACTTCATCGACCATAGCCGGTAGGATTCTTCGATGTTTTTGCTTGAACGGTGTTGGGTCAATTAAGTCAATCCGGTGTTTAATTTGGTTTCATATGCCAATGTCAGTATCTGAGTGCTGAATATATAGCGATCATCAAATCCATGAATTTCGCTTTCTCTTTCTCTGTACATAAGTTGCCTTCATCTACATTCAATTCAGAGACAATCTTGATTCTCATTTTATCTAATTCATCTTCTTCTGTCCTCTTCATACTTTCATATGTGATGGTAACTGGCTGTAGCTCGCATATGGTTGCTTTTGGAGCAATGGTCACAGTGTTTGTAGTCAAATTAGAGATGGTTACTTTCAAATGATCAAATAGTCATAATGCACAATACTAGGGGTAATATCAACATAACTAGGGACTGAAGTGTCATTAGTTTCTTGAAGAATAGCTGCTGTGGGTGTGTGGTCAATTTTCTTGTCAGTATAACCTGCAATAGTCGAACTTTCATTAGGCTTAAGTAAAATTCTGTGTGGGACTGTGCTCCTAACTATTCCTAGTCTATTCCTGTTGTGTTTCAATGTTCTGTCTTGTGTGCTAAAACAAGTTCTAAAACAAGCAGTGTTCACTCTGGGCTGAGTTGCTGGCGGGCCAATGGCCCATCAGCCACAAAATCAGTGGGCCATTTAAGGATTTTGTTGGGGGGAAACAACTTGTTTGCATATTTTTCTATACAATATGGACTATTAACTTATAAGAAACAAATAATAAGAGTATAATGTATTGAAGACTCACTTGAATATGTATTCTACTGCATAAATATTCTCAAGTACTCCTGTTGACGCCAGTGATCCAAAGCAGCACTGAAGTCAAACTCCTCTCTTGCTGGTCCTTCAGCATACACAAGCATCAACTCATTCATCCTTTCAGGGCTTAGTCTGTTTCTTTTATTAGTTTTAATGTTATTTTGTGCACTAAAACCCCTTTCACAATCACAGGTATGAATAGGTGCTGTTATTGATATTGAGCCAGCTTCAGTAAGTTTGGGTACTCAGGTTTATGATGTTCATTGATAAGTCCCCATAGAACACTGAGTTTGTCTGTAGGATAACCTGAGTTCACAACCTGCTGTTTAACCTTTTCCCACTCCTCTCTTGTACTGGCTGGATTAATGATGGCCTCACTCTTAACTACTGTTTCTCCATTACATACTTCTTTACCTTCTCCAGAGTGTTTAATTAGAGTTTCTATTCTCTGATTCCCCCATTCTACAAGATCTTTCTCTGATAAACAAGCAACTGGTTTCATTCCAAGGGCTCCCATAGCAAACAAAATTTCGGAGTCATGAGGTGGAAATCTACTATTCAGGTTTAGTACCAGTTTATCAATAAACTGATCTCTCAGTGCTGGGATGTTCCTGTTGGTTTTTGTGATATAATGATTCCCCTTGAACAACAGTTTGCCCTTTTCTGATTTCAAGTCTTCCTTCAAACTGTCAAGGTAACATTGGGGAGTAGAACTAGAACAGTCGGTTGACTTTTCTTTCAACTTTTCAAGCTTTTTCTGACAGTGTTCAATGTTTGTTTCTACAACTGACACATCAAGTTCTCTTCTTTGGAACACCAAACACAATTCTGTAATAATAGGCAGAACATCCATTAGCATATATGTTTTGGAAATAAATTCTTCTGAAGCAATCTTCTTGGCAAGACCTTTAGCTTTTGCATCTTTTTCAGTTGAAAAGAGTGTTATTAATGAATCAAGGGACCTATACACAGTATCTACCGCATTGTAGATTGACATCCATCTAACATCATGCACTTCCTTGATTCTAATCTCATCTTCTTCTAAAAGCTCTTGAATGTCTTGAAGCTTTTCACACGTTAGCTGAACATTTGAAGAAATGAAACAGACTAGTCAATGTCTCCTGATATTCTTTCAAATAAGGAATGTCAGCAGCAGCCTGTGAACTCACTAATGCTAATCGGTGGGCAATACAGTGCAAATTCAATAACATAGGATGTTTTCTGAGAAGATGCCCAGTCACTACTTCTTTCACACCAGTCATAACCCTGGCCCCATCACTACCAAAACCATATACTTTTGACATGGAAATATTGTGTTCCTCAAGACATTCAAAAATAGCTTTAGAAACAGTTGCACCAGTGCCATCTGGAACCTTAAAATTATTCAAAAACAGTGTACTTGGTTCAAATGTATCTGGATTCAAAATTCTGGCAAACACTACTAACTTCTTGTGGTTAGCAATATCACAACTTTCATCAGCCAGTATACTCACAACAGGTGATTTATTTAGCCTGTCATTAATGTCACACGTAACAACATTTGCAATTGATAACAACATACTATTTGCCGTTGTCACTGAGGAGTACGAGGTATGTTTATCAACATTTATTTTGTTAATTTCAGGTACTTCTAAATCTTTCAGAAGTGAAACAAGTGATTCATATTTTGTCAGCGGCAAACCCTCCTTCACCAAATAGTATTCTGTTTTCATGCAACTTACTATGGCCTTTTCCTTGCTATCAAAAATTTTCTTTGCCTGTTTTTGCATTGCTTCTTTCATTGGAACACTCTGTGTACAAGATTTGTGATCACTACTAGCTGCATGTCTATTCAGAGTACTTGTCCGAAAATTCGAACAGCCGTTGACAAACGTGTTACTTTTATTGTGCTTTTTACAAATCTCACAAAACATCAAATTGCTCCTTTCATCGTACGACAACCACGAAAATTTTTGAAACCAACCTTTCTGGAATTTGTGATCGTCAACCTTTTCGGCAGTTTGTTCACTCGAACTTGCAGACGATGTACTGGCTACGGCCGAATCAACCGCTGTTTTCTCGGATTCATTTTCCATGCTTTTATCACTTTGCCTGGGAACTTTGTTGAAATAATGCAAGAGAGTTCGTCCCTCGATGCCCTCTTTCTCTGCTTTTCGCTCTGACATCGTAATTTACTTATTAATATTAACTTAAAACTGAAATTAAACTCGTATAAATATCGGACAACGCTGTCAACACTTTCTGATGATGTAAGCGAGGTCAAATGGCTCATGACCTTTATCAGCCAATGAAATAGCTAGTTATAACACAGTGCGCTCGCTGTAGCCTAGCAACGGTTAAACTCCACTAACAATTCGGCTGTGCAATGTTTACAATTCGCAATACGGTTTTTGGCCATTTTTGTCCGAAAAAAAAATCGCCTGCAGATGGAATTTTTGATGCACCCTTTATATTTATTATGCGCCAACATGGCCCACTGAGAGTATTTTGGTTGCGCCCGTTCATATTTTTTTGCGGGAATCCCGCAAAGGCGCGGCCCAGAATGAACACTGAACAAGTAAACCACGGATAAGTCAGTTTTACTGTCTGAAGGTATCTGTCTCCATGGCTTTTTACACTGCTTCTGAAATTCACAAAGTATATTAGTGCCAATAATAACTGGTGTTGTTTCTGAAAATTTAGTATCAGAAGAAATTAAAAATAATGCAGGCTGCTGTCCTGCATCTGGAACACCATCTGTTGTATCCACATCTACTTCAATGTAACCAGAGTATGGCAGTATGGAACCACTGGCACTTTCTATGTACATAATATCTGAAGCTGGTAAAAGGTTAATGTCATTCAGGTGTTTATCATATAAATATTGTTATATGACACTAACAGAACTCCCTGAATCAAGTAAAGCATTCACAGTTATTCCATTAATCTGTAAAGATGTTGTAATTGGTTCACCTACAAGCTTTGGACCTTGAGTAGTAATGCTCTGACCTTGTCCCTGGAAGAGAGCACTTACCTGTTTAAATTATTGTATCCTCTGGTACTTATGAAATTTAATGGACACCTGGTGAAATGGCCTTCTTCGCCACAACGGTAACATCTACCTTCTGGTTGTCTCTCTTCTTAACAATCCTCGATATCCTCTTTGAAAACCCATATAATAATACTGCTGCTGCTGTGCACCTGAGCTATCCTTCTCTCTCTCCATCTGACCCTCTGGTAATAGCATCCATTTCCACCGCTTGATCATATAGCTCTTCAAGTTTAGCTGCATACGTGTTCACGTTATCATTGTGTTGCGAACACGAATAAAACTTTCTCATAATACTTTCTTGGCTTTCAATTGTACCATATGTACTGTCTAATTTCTCCAAAATGTCTCTAACTGTTACACCTTTGTCAAGCCTCACAATGTCATTGGCTGTACCCTTCAGTGATCTTCGAATGCCAAGTAGTATCTGCTCCTCTGTAAAAACTTTATCTGTGATCAGTGACTCCACTTCATATCTAAAAGCAGCATATGCTATATCGCCATGCCCTCTTCCCCAAAGAAGTGTGATAACTTTGGATAGTTGTATGCTGACCCTCCTCTCTGTGTCACCGCATTATCGCCTAATTCCATCGTGTGAAGGGATCAACGTTGTGACTCTTGTTTCACAAGTCTAGGTGGTGCTTGCATCATAGGTGGCTCTGTGTCCATTTGTCTCCTTTGGTAACCTTTCAAGAAGCGAGCTACATCTTCATCGCTTTTCATCTGTGGACCCACCCTCATTGCATGAAATCACTTTTATTTTCCTTTTATTTTCCTGTTTGTAAAATTCGGTTATTTATTCATAATATATTACACATGATCAATTCATAAGGTTCTGTTAAATAGCATTACGCTGCTTTTTTTTTATCAGCATTGCAAATCTCGGGGAAAGGTTAAGTGCTTCAAAAATCAATATGTTCAGATGTACTATTGTAGCAGTAATAAACAATTTGGGGTAAAATTATGAGTAACAATGATCTCTGTATTGCAAATTGTTAATTAGTCAGATAAGTTGGAAGCGTTTAATGATGCTGATGACTTTTTGTCCCAATCAAATTACAGACTTGTAGAAATTGCTGCACCAAAATATGCTTGCCCTCTCGGATTAGCGTCAGGTGTAGCTTTCTGGTCCGAGAGAAATCTTCACTTGCAATGTTGAATTTTTTTACTTCAGCTTTGTAGTTGACTCAAACAATTAAGTTTGTAATGTTGTTAGAAAGTTCAACCAGTGAGATATGTCATTACTCAGTTTACTTTTTTTGTAGTCTAGATTTTGTTGTATAAGTGCCTGAAATATTGTTTGTGAAATAATCAGAATGAAAACAAACAAATATATTCTTCTAATAGCATTCGCTTACTATGGTGCACTGGTTGACGAGGCTTTTAACCAGAGCTTTGTTCAGGGGCTTGTAAAAGGTAGAATGTGTTCCGTTAAGATTTATTTCTACTGTTTGTTGTTTGTTGATTAAAATGCCTAAGAATTTTTTGGAAAAAACATCAAGCTATAAAATTATTTCTTACTGGTAAATGTTTGCATATTTTTCACTGAATTAAACAAACCAGGAAAGTGTTATTGTCACTTTCTTGATTTTTTAATTAACAATTGTTAGACCTTCCTAAATTGTAACCATTAAATAAAAATAAGTTATAAATATACTGTTCACTAATAACAAAATCACTAGTTTTGATGTTTATGTTAAGAAATATAAGGTTGTAATTTTTTTTGCTACTGGAATATTTTCATGATTTACAGTTTGGTGTTTGTAGCAGTGTTTGTCACAGTTGAGTTTATTATAAACAGTTGATCTTCCGTTGTTGTGCAATTGTATTTATATTTGATTTTCAAATAATGCACCTATCAATATTTCCCTTCGGGGGGGGGGGGGGGGGAGTGGCGGGCAATCCCAGGGGAATTTGACTAATTTTATTTTTGGGGATCAAATTCCCCACCCGAGACCCAAGCATTTTTGTCTTTATCCCCTTAATGGGGGATGCTTAACTGGTGTATCAAACGGCCCGGGGCCAATATTAATGGGATCTAAAATCTGAACAAAGTCTATTTCGGGGGACCCGGAATCATTTGGCATGTCATATTCCCGCCTGTCAAGAATTGCTTTCAGTCTAAAGTCCCGTATATGATCGTACTGCTGAATGATTATTAGTCTACAAAATTTTATTTATGTATAAGTAAATGCATTTTTTTAGTATTTATGAAATTATAATGAAAAGTTACAATAAATTTTGGGGGAACAACATATTTTATACCTTAGCTATTGAATCCCACAGTGTTTTTTCACAATATATTATAAGCACTGCGTTAAAGCTGATAAAAACTTGTTCTGGTAGGTCTCTGGTCACCAGAACAAAAGTCTGTGTCGAAACACAAGGTGAGCAGCCGAGTGACATGTTGTAGCTGGACCAATGACGGACAGTACCTCACGCTGGGTCTCTACAATGGACTGGTCAGCATCAGGAACAAGGTACCTACATGTACACAGTTGATTGTTAGTAGGCTAGGAATTAGGAGATCTTTTACCATCACTATCAAGGGTTTGATTCTTGTTATGCCCCCGAAGGAGGGCATATAGTAGTCGCACCGTCCGTCCTTGGTTGGGTGGGTGGGTGCGTGGGTGGGTCTGTCCGTCCAGACTTCGTTTCCGCTCTGTTACTTTTTTATGCATGGATGGATTTTAATATAACTTCATATTATTATTCCCCATGATTAGACAATGTGTCGCATACAACTCCCATGCTCGTCGGTCAAAGGTTAAGGTCACAATTCAAGGTCAAAGGTTATGAATTTTTGTTTCCGCTCCATAACTTCTAAACGCCTGAATAGATTTTAATATAACTT
The DNA here is from genome assembly GCA_027627225.1 of Congeria kusceri. Classification (NCBI taxonomy): domain Eukaryota; kingdom Metazoa; phylum Mollusca; class Bivalvia; order Myida; family Dreissenidae; genus Congeria; species Congeria kusceri. The sequence goes on from CM051035.1 coordinate 45,378,112, forward strand.
CAGATTATTATTCCACATGACCAGACAATGTGTCGTGTACAACTCCCATGCTCGTCAGTCAAAGGTTAAGGTCACAATTCAAGGTCAAAGTTGATGAATTCTCGTTTCCGCTCCATAACTTCTAAATGCCTGGATGGATTTTAATATAACTTCAGATTATTATTCCCCATTACCAGACGATGTGTCACGTACAACTCCCATGCTCGTCTGTCAAAGGTTAAGGTCACAATTTTAGGTCAAAAGTCATGAATTTTTGTTTCTGCTCAGTAACTTCTTAACGCCTGGAAGGATTTTAATATAACTTGAGATTATTATTCCGCATTACTAAACAATGTGTCGCATACAACTCCCATGATTGTCGGTCAAAGGTCAAGGTCACAATTCAAGGTCAAAGGTCAATTATTTTTGTTTTCACTTCATAGCTTCTAAATGTCTGGAGGGATTTATGTCACTTCAGATTATTATGCTCTATGACCAGACAATGTGTTGCATACAACTCCCATTCTCGTCTGTCAAAGGTCAAGGTCACAATTCAAGGTCAAAGGTAAAGGATTTCTGTTTCTCCCCCATGACTTCTAAACGTCTGGAAGGATTTTAATATTACTTCAGATTATTATTTCCCATGACCAGTCGATGTGTTGTGTACAACTCCCACGGTCCTCTTGTTCTTCTTTTGAATTTTATTTCTGTTATATATATGTTGCTTTGATTTAACAGATCTGTTTGAAAATAAGTTTTTTTGTGTTTTTGGGTGTGCTATGACAGTTTACTTGAATTCAAGTGTTTCCGTAGTTACACCTCTTTCTATTAATTCTGCCAATTTTTATGTAAGGTAGTATTCTAATAGTTTGAGTGTTGAGAGTTAAACTGTTGTATCTGTTTAGCATTTCGGTATTAGATACAATAGTTTCACTCTTAACCCTCAAATTATGTATAAATAGTTTTTGTTCTTGAATTGTTTTTGCTTGAATCATGTTAAAGCTGAAGCTTTGTTTGTAGAATGGAGAGGAGAAGGTGAAGATTGAGCGACCAGGGGCCAATACTTCCCCCATCTGGTCCCTGCAGTGGAACCCTTCCAAGTAGGTCTCGTGCAGTTGTGCAGAGCCTGTGTGTAGAGTAGAGTATAGTGGATTTAAGTTGAAACATCAAGAAGAAGTAGTTATATCAGAAAAATAACTGACTTTTTGTAAAGTAAAAAATAGCCGTTACAACATCCCATTAAACAGAAATCAACATTGCAAGCCTTTTCCATGGAAAAGTATTTCCATGTTGCGACTGTAACGGATATACTTAGAAATATCAGTAGAAAAATAGTGTATAAAAATAAGGTAAAGTGTATATGTCAAATTATACTTACCTGGTATACTTGAATAGATCAGAAGGGTAACATCACAAGTTCTTTTTCCTGTCTTAATACCTGGGTCTGTCCTGGATTTGCAACCTGTAATCAACTGATGTTTGACAGATGTTTCTATGAAAAAGATGATAATAAACCTTGCCGGGTCCGGCTTGCTCAGTTGGTAGATCGCTAGACTGTCATTCCGGGAATAGTGAGTTCGAACCCCAGCCCGGCCACATGACTTGTGTGGGGATTGGTCATGAAATTATTTCTATGGCCATTCTACCCCTACCTCTGATTCAAGTAGGGCAGTTGTCAGTTACTGGCATAGATATGTGCACTCAGTACTGGTAAACTGCTTAGATCGACTAAGCTTGCCCAGGAAAAGTGTGAGTAGGTTAACTGACCGCCGAGATATGAATGAAATACTGTTAAAAACGGCAAAAAACCCCAACAAAAAAACAAAACAAAACATGTAATAAACCTTATAGAACATGTTTTTATATGAATTGTAAGCAACAGATGTTTGACAGTGTTAGTTGCAATTTTCTATGAAAAAGATTATAATAAACCTTATAGAACATGTTTTAATATGAATCGACCTTTCTTTCTAAATAAATCTCCACAAACAAAACAAGAAGATTAGCATCCGATTATCAGAATATGTATCAAGTAAAACATAATGTGTTGTGGTAATAGCAAATTAAGGCTGACATAGGTTTAAAATATACAAGGTATAAAAAAACTGCCATAACACTCCTTACATAAGTGAAATAACTTCATGTCTTCTATTTTATCAGGGATGATGCATACGATGTGCTGGCTGTAGCTGATTGGGGCCAGAGATTGTCCTTCTACCAGCTGTCTGGCAAACAGGTATTCAAAGAAATGTAGATGTCCAAATTCTCCAGGAGAGTATTTGTAGTTATGAAAGAATTTAGATCTCTGAATTGCACTAAAGAAATATGTTTAATGAATACTTTGTTTGTATTTCATCTTACACTTTCAGAAAATGATACTCTAAATAGTTTATATTTTTCTCCATTTCTGTGTACATAGTTCATATTTTCCTTCACTTCTGTGTACACAATGATATGTGTTGTATTTATAGATTGGCAAGGATCGTCAGCTGGGTTATGACCCCTGCTTCGTGCGCTGGTTCACCAGGGGGGAGTATGTTGTTGTGGGTGGGGGAAACAAGCAGTGCAACCTGCACACCAAGGAAGGGGTCAAGTTGGGCACCATTGGGGACCAGCAGTCCTGGGTCTGGGCAGCAGCCGTGAGGCCAGACTCCAACTATGTGGTAGGAATTTGATAGCTGTTGCTGTGAACTTAAGATGTATGATACATATACCTCATTCTGCTTGCAACCGTTTTAGTTTTTGTTAACATGCTTGGTAGTCTTGAGTCTGGGCAGCAGCAGCTAGGCCTGACTGTGTGGTAAGAATTTGATATCAGACTGTGGACTGTTGTTGCATAATTCATGGCTATTTTCACAGTGTGCAGCGGTACCCATAGCCCTTTTGTTGGGAAGTTTAGCACGGTTGGCAGGGATTAAATAATAAATTGGTGCTCAGATCTATAGCAAAAATTGTTCTATATAATCTTTGCATGATATACTGTACCTGTATAATCACCGTGTTACAGGCGGTGGGTTGTCAGGACGGCACGATAGCGTACTACCAGCTGATCTTCAGCACTGTGCACGGCCTGTACAAGGACCGCTACGCGTACCGGGACAACATGACAGACATCATCATACAGCATCTCATCACCGACCAGAAAGGTATGGTGAGAGGAACTTTACATATGCTGGGTTTAGAGTTTTACGTGCTCAAATTTCTAATGCATATTTCTGATTTAGACTTGCTTTGCAGTTTATTCTGTGATGAACACATGATGATAAACTCTGGTAAAGCCAAAAAAAAAATCTGACAAGCCGACCCTACCTAGCGAAAACCCCCGACCCTAAAGTGTTTAGCGACGATTGTTTTCTGTGAAAATCATATTCATCAGATTTAAGATAATTTCCAATGTTTTTTTACCAAAATGTGTCTTTAAAAAAAAGTTAAAAATAAAACAAACAATCCCGACCCTACCTAACTTTTTGAGATTGTTGCCCAAAACTCGAATATTTTTTGGCCTAAGGTATCATTGTTGTTATATTTATGCAAAGTAAAAAAAGAATAGAAGAGAAATGGCTATTTTCTTGGTATTTAATTAAATATTTATTGGATGTTGTAACTACCACCTGTACATTCTATAGGTCTCTTAAGTTGAAACACCATTGGTGGTGGCTTTGCTGACTGGTCTTAGCAGTTTTATTTGTTTTAATATTGTACAATATGAGCAGCAAACATTATTTTGTTCAACACAAATGAATACATTAAATACATAATTGCTCAGTTTTATCACTGCAGTTGGTTGTGGAGATTTCCGTAATGGTTGCTGTTGCCTGTAATAATGTATAGCTATGTAAAGCTATGTATTTCAAGATATCGTAATGCTTTAAGGAGACTTTCCTACAACTGGTGATTCTAAGGCCAATGAAGTGATCAACAGTATGGGCATGCCATACACTGTCCCCAGCTGTCTGCAGTGTATATTGGCAGAATGTTACTGTTACATTATCTTGCTTGATATTTGTTTTTGTGTTCACGTTACCTGTTTATATTCCACCAGTCTGACATCTGGAAGCAGTTATTCCAGCAGCATTTGTTATAAACTTTCTTGTTTATGTTGCAAATTAATGCTCTGTTGAATTTTCTACCATTTTCATTTTGTGGAGACTACAAATTTGATTATTCAATTTTTGTTATATCAGGTACACAGATTATAGTCAGTGCAATACATTATTTCTTTAATTGAATCTTGCAGTTAAGAAAATGTTATAACTTTACTAACTTACTTTACTACTTAAATACACTTAAAAATGATGATGTGTAATAACACGTTACCCAATAAAAAGATGTGCTTGCTTTATGGTGTACAAAAATATTTTTTATTTACATTGAATTCTTCAACCACTCGTTCAGCATGTTTCAGCCCATATGCGTTGATTTGTCAGTTGACGTACTCAACTGATCAGTTGACCTACTCAACTAATGAGTTGACTTACTCATCTTAGCAGTTGACCTACTCAACTAAGCAGTTGACCTACTCATCTTATCAGTTGACTTACTCATCTAAGCAGTTGACCTACTCAACTAAGCAGTTGACCTACTCAACTAATCAGTTGACCTACTCAACTAATCAGTTGACTTACTCATCTAAGCAGTTGACCTACTTAACTAAGCAGTTGACCTACTCAACTAAGCAGTTGACTTACTTAACTAAGCAGTTGACCTACATCAGTAAGCAGTTCACCTTCTTAATTAAGTATATTGCTTGAACATTTCTCTTTATTTCAGTGAGAATAAAATGCAGAGACCTTGTCAAGAAGATCGCCATCTATAGACATAGGCTTGCAGTATGTATTACAAGAGACTTTCTGGATAGTAATAAAAATAAGAGTCATGTAGTTGTAGAATTTTGTATTGGCAGACTTCGTACAAAAACAGAGCAGTCTAATTAAGTTTTCTTTCATAAAACTCCATTATCGTTAAACTAAGTAGATTAAATTTGTAAAGGCCATCTTTTGTTAATGTGCAGTAAAAGTATAAAACTATGGTTTAAGCATGCAGTATAAAAAGCTTGTATTGCTTGCAATACTACAATAGCCTTGTTTTATCAAGTGATTATTGTTATTTTTGTATATAACAATAAGTTGCTATGCCCGAGTCAGATAAACATCGGTTCTGCTCTATTAACCGCACTTGAACATCTCGGCTCTTGCCTTGCAGGTTCAGCTCCCAGACAAGATCGTGATATATGAGCTGTACTCGGACGACGCTGCCGACATGCACTACAGAGTGAAGGACAAGATTGGGCGCAAGTTTGAGTGTAACCTCCTGGTCGTGTGCTCCCAGAACATCATACTGTGTCAGGTTAGTAGCTGACATTCTTGTTGGATTACTGCATATTGTCTCTTTCTGTTTATGTTGGATGCTGAGGCAAACAAAAATAAATTCTTGGTTTACTAGATTTTACGGGGTTTTTTTACCACCAAAACTATTTACTACAACGCTTGGATACTTACTCAGTTGTTGCTTATGACCATTCCTAATCACCCATATCGCCCAATCTCACTTTGATCTTGACCTGATTTTAACTTTTGAATTCAAATGAGCTATCTGACACCAACCGGGGGCATGTGTGCTTATCAATCGGGGGCATGTGTGCTTATCAACCGGGGGCATGTGTGCTTTTCAACCGGGGGCATGTGTGCTTATCAACCGGGGGCATGTGTGCTTATCAACCGGGGGCGTGTGTGCTTATCAACCGTGTGTGCTTATCAACCGGGAGCATGCGTGCTTATCAAACACAGCTTCTTGTTTTTGGCTGGTCACATACAAAATAAGCTTATCCTTGTGAAAATCATCTTTCTGTACTGGACAAAAAGCTACACAATGTTCCTTCATTCCAATGTACCCATCAGTGCAGTACAACATAATCACATATCTCGGCAGGATAAGAGACTGCAGTGTTTCACGTTCCAAGGCGTGAAGGAGAAGGAGTGGTTGATGGAGTCACTGATCCGCTACATCAAGGTCATCGGAGGGCCCCCAGGCAGGGAGGGGCTACTCGTTGGACTCAAAAACGGACAGGTGAGGAAAGATTTGTGCGTAGGGGGAATATTTGGGATAGTTTGGAAGGTTTAGGGTTGGAAATGTTTTTCATAAGTATGGTGTCTATGGCATTCATAATGACATTGTGATAAGTACTGATTGCATAAAAAGTTGACATTATATTGAGCAAAGAAGAACATTGAAATATATGTATTAAGTATGATGATACAGAAACAATGTTTTTATTGAATATTGTTATAAGCTACCCTGAGCACAAAGTTGGTACAAGGTACCTCGCAAGCATTGTGTCATCATTTTATCCAATCTTAACCAAATCTGTAGGGGTTGTTTATGACCATTTCAAATCTGAAAAGTTTGATACTGCAGATCAGACCAAAAACACCAGAGTTATTGCCCCTTTCTATGAAAAAAATGCATATTCTTAAATGCTTGATACATTTCGCAACCAATCTTGACCAAACTGGCTGAGACTGTGTTTGACCATGTGTACTCAGATGTCTGAAAATTGGTGAGATCAGTCAGTTTTCACAATAGTTATTAGCCATTGTTTTTAAATGCTGAGAAACAGACTTAGTTTTTCAGTACTTGTTAATTTCAGATCTTGAAACTGTTTGTTGACAACCCATTCCCAATCCTGCTATTGAAGCAGCATACATCAGTGCGCTGTTTGGACATGAGCGCTACTCGTACCAAGCTGGCCGTTGTGGATGAAAACAACACTTGCCTCGTGTACGATATCAACACCAAGGAGCTTCTCTTCCAGGTAATAAATACAAGATTATTTTTATTTACACACAAGATTTTATTATTGTTTTCAGAACAGATCTTATGTCTTCAGGGTAATCACCACATAATGTTAATAAATGTAATTGTCATTCACATTTTGTGTGTGTACTATCATGTTAAAAACAGATACATTTGTACATGGTGACAGCAAAATTCACATGGTTTATGTTTTGTGTTGTATTTTCTTCAAAAATGAAGAGTCTGTAACATTGCACCTGTTTTTGGGTGGCCTATGTTTTTGCACTGTGTGTCTGGTTAGTGGTGGTTTTGGTAATTATTATAATCGTTAGTACTTTATGAGCCAGTCGGAAATATATGAAGTTTCAGTTAAATTATATCTGCTGATCTTGTTTTTCCACATTCAGGAGCCTAATGCAAACAGTGTGGCATGGAACACTCACTATGAGGATATGCTGTGCTTCTCAGGCAATGGCCTACTCAATATCAAGGCCAGCAACTTCCCTGTTCATCACCAAAAATTACAGGTGAGTTACCTCCCTTTTATTTAATGAGTATTTTATTTCATTGTCATTTATTGCTGTTTTGCATTTAATTTGTTATCCATTCAAACCTACTTGCCTCTTTCCAAAAGTGTGAATTGGATGGAGGTCAATGTTTCAGCGTTAAGGGTCGTATTGCAGTAATGAAAGAAATTATAGTGAGAAGTTTTTAATGAAGACATTCCATATTCTCCATCGTTTTATTTTCACATCTCAATAAGTTACGTAAATAAAGGACTTTTAAATTAAATTTCAGGGCTTTGTTGTTGGCTTTAGCGGATCAAAGATATTCTGTCTACACATCTACTCAATGTCTTCAGTAGATGTACCACAATCAGCCCCTATGTATCAGTATTTGGAGAAAAAACTGTTCAAGTAAGTCATAGTTTACTCTGATTTCAGCTGTCCGCCATGTTTCTTTGTAGTTTTAGGATTAATTTTGGGGGGAAGTCCTGTTGTGATTTACATGTATCTTAACTTTGGACAGGTGGAGCATGTCAGTAAGTATCTTAAAATGAAAATTGGATATTTGAAGTGCGTCGTGGGAAAACCGGATTTTCCGTCTACAGTGGATTTATGTTTAGAAGAGACTTTATTGAATCAGAAAATACCATTAAAGCGGAAAGTGCCACGACGCGCCTCATTTCTTTTGTTCAGCAAGGTTTTTTCTATACATGTGTATGTGCAAAGGAACCTTTTTCTGGCACAACAAGCAAACAACTTTTTCCTGGCACCCTGTAATCGTGGGCCCATATGTTTGAATGTTACACTTCTTTAAAGGGACTATGTCAACGAAATGTTGGCTTCCTAAGGCACTTTAAATTATATTATTTGATAGAAATGCGCTGTACTAAGACATGTGCATTAAATAAATATACAATAAGATATTTGAAAAAAACAAATTAGCAAAAAAGTCTTAAATAAATAACAACCCAGAGCGGGTATCGAACTCATGACTTCCATACGCGCTATCATGTTTGGTAAGGAGTCGTGTGTAAACTGTGGTTATACAAAATGCTCACAATTCTGACGTCAAAATGTAAACAAGAAAAGGGCCAAACAAACACAACCCATATTATAAACTGATTTTTATCTCGGAATGCCAACAATCTTTACCCATTATATATGCCATGTTTTTACGGTTATTATAGGTCACTATTAATATCTAAAGTTCAGATTTTTTTTAGAAATTGCCACCTTGGGGCCGTTGTTGATGACATAGTCCCTTTAACATGAAATCAACAGACTTTTCCACAAATGTCAGTTTTACACAATCTAGTGTTTTATACAGTCATTGCAGTTGGAAATCACCTGTTTAACTGTTAACCTAGTTTCTGCAAAATAGCATGCAGGAAATGTTATGAACCCGGTGGAATGCGGTGAATTAAAATGATTGCTTGAACAATAGCTTGGGAGGAGTTGAATATGTTAGTGCAAAAACTGGAAAGGTCTATCACTACACAGGAGTCATATTCCAAAAACATCTTAAGTTACTATTACTGTAATATTTTGGTCTTAACCTTCAATTCATCATTTTATTAATCTTTTTATTTCGTGTGCCCAGTGCATTATGATTAGTACCAGTATTTATTATCAGCTTAAGTATTAACAGTTGTTTGTTTTACTGCAAAGGGATTCAAAATTTACATGTAACTTTAAAAGTATAAGATTTAGACATTTTTAATCTAAGTGAAAATTTGTTAGATAAACTTACTACATATCTGGAATACGACGCCAGAGATGCTTACAAGTTCAATGAATGAAATACTTGAACAATAGTAAGTTTGGAGTTTACAATATTGGTGTCTTAAACTGGAAAGTTGTATCACTTCCTAGGGATGCCTACAAGGTGGCCTGTCTAGGGGTCACAGACGGGGACTGGGAGGCCCTGGCACACGAGGCTCTCGAGGGGCTGGACTTCGACACAGCCAAGAAGGCCTTTATCAGGATCAGGGACCTGCGGTACCTGGAGCTTATACACAATATCGAGGTAGGCCCCTTTAGACAAAACATTGTGGGATAATTTTCACCTTGTTTGTCGCTTTAAAGCTTGATTTTTACATTTATTTGAATTGTAATCTACCTAATATTCACATTTTAACAGTACTTTCCCTATAGTTGATTTTTAGCTTGAAGTTACAAACAACAAACCAATACAATTTTTTAAGGACTGATCATTGTACATGCATGAAGTTTTCAGTTGATTGTGATAACAAAACTGATAGTAACTCAAGCTAATATAAACAAGATTGTTTCTCACCAATCATACTTTGTTTCACAGGAAAGGAAAAAGCGGGGTGAAAATGACAACATGGTGTTCCTGGGAGATGTGTTTGGGTATCAAGGGAAGTTCCACGAGGCGGCCAAGCTGTACAAGAAGTCGGGGCAGGAACACAAGGCTATGAACATGTACACTGACCTACGGATGTTTGACTATGCAAAGGTTAGTGTGTTTTATGAGAGGTCATAGTGTTTTCAAGTTTATGTCAAAGATGTCTTTATAATGATTACATGTATGGTTGTGTATGCAACTTATAACTACAAAATGAATAATACTAAAAACAGTGAAAAAACAACAAAGTTTGATTCGAACATATCTTTAGAGGAGGTGTAGCCTCCAGTTTTTATTACAATTTCAAGTTGAACCTAAAACTGAAAAAAAGATTTGTAAAATTGTGTTCTTTAACAATGAAAGTTTGTACATCATATAGTGCTCAATGCAAAAATATGTGTAACACCTATTTAAAGTATTAGCAGTAAATGCAGATCTGCACAGAGACCTTTGTATGTATTTTACAATAGATTTTTAGTCCTCATACCCCCTTGTATTTCTAGGAGTTCATAGGCTCGGGTGACCCCATGGACAAGAAGATGTTAATCACCAAGCAGGCCGACTGGGCCAAGAGCAGCAACGAGCCCAAGGCTGCTGCCGAGATGTACATCAGTGCTGGGGAATACGTGAAGGCCATAGAGATTATTGGCGACCACGGATGGGCAGAAATGTAGGCTATGATATTTTAGTTCCTAATTTTTCTGTCCCAAAAACTAAAAATCTGCTTTTTTTGTCAGTTTACACTTCACATTGTTTTCATATAATTCCTCTGTAAATACTAGATTTGAAAATTGTTTGAGAAATTCTTTGCAATGAACATCAGATGGTTAGTTAAAGAAATGATGCATGATTCTTGTCTTGTATACATGTATCTGGAAAACCATCACTTGAAAGCCGTAGATAGGCCATAAGAAATAAAAAGTATGAAAAAATAGTAGACAGATATTGGGGTTTTGCACCAATACCTGTCTTTTATTATACATTTTTGAAGAAAATGTGAAAATATATTTTAAATAATTTCCTTAATTTTAGTAGCCATTGGCTATTTTGGCTATGGTGACTCTAACATGGAAGTCATTGCCAGTCATTATAAGTTTCCAACTTAACTATTTTACTGCACACAGGTTGATAGACCTAGCACGAAAGCTGGACAAGGCGGACCGGGAGTCTCTGTCACGCTGCGCCAACCACCTGGCTAGAGAGTCATTTCATTAAGTAACCAATTTATTGTAATCTCTACAGGTTGATAGACCTAGTGAGGAAGCTGGACAACGTGGACCGGGAGTCTCTGTCACGCTGCGCCAACCACCTGGCTCGAGAGTCATTTCATTAAGTAACCAATTTATTGTAATCTCTACAGGTTGATAGACCTAGTGAGGAAGCTGGACAACGCAAACCGGGAGTCCCTGTCACGCTGCGCCAACCACCTGGCTAGAGATTCATTTTCATTTACTACCAATTTATAATAACGTCCTCAGGTTGATAGACCTAGCACGGAAGCTGGACAAGGCCGATCGGGAGCCCCTGTCACGCTGCGCGCACCACCTGGCAAAGCTGGAGCAGTATGGATATGCGGCGGAGGTCTACAGCAAGATGGGAGACCACAAGTCCCTCATCCTGCTCCACGTGGATGCCAAACACTGGGAGGATGTAAGGATAGGACTGTGCATATCAAACATTGGGAGAACATTCTTAAACTTAGTCTTGATTTTAAACTTAAATATTAACCAATGAAAAGCAAAGAACATATGTAATAAGCAATTTAATTGGTCAATATTTTAAGTTGAGATGAAGTATGAGATTGAGAACGTTTCTACTCATGACACCAGAACTTTGCTTGTTTGTTTCAGAGATAATATCCACCGATATATATGTTTGATAGAGCATTTTTTGTAAGACAAGTTTTAAACATGTAACTGTTTAATCCATCTTGTGTTTAAGCTCAGTATTAAAAAAAGAACATGCACATATTTTTGTTGATGTTTGTAGTATTTTAAATGCAGTATTGTCCAATTCCTGCTTGACTGTGCATCCATTCAGAGTAAAACAATGCATTGTTATTTTTTATGTACGCATATGTATTTGTATTACTACAAGATAAGGTGAGTATTTCATTAATAACAATATCATTGCTTATATGCTGCTTACTTGCCCTTAAATTTATAAAAATTGGACAGTTCTCTTGGTAAAAATAAAATGAGGCTGTTTTAGTTATGTTTGACATGATAAACCTATTTATAGTTATTTTAATAATAATGATAATCAGTGATAACTATTGTTGATATTGCAGTTGCTGATATTTATAGTAATGTTTCTATTGATGTTCAGGTACATCATTTCGGCTCTAAGAACTATCCATGTTTTCCATAGGGCAAAATATATTTAAAAAATGAAAAAAGTACCTTTTAAAATATTTTCTATGTAAATGTGGAATTATACATGTATCTTATTTTTGGATACCCAAACATTTCAGAAACGAGTAGTCGTATTCGAATATTAAAAAGAATGTCCGATTATTTGATGCTAATTTTGGGATTTGACTATATGATTATTTTAATTAAACATATAAACAATACATATGTTATAAACAAACAATAAACCCCAAAATACTGGTTTGGTGGTGTCGTCATCCCCATGTTTAAGCCATTGGCACTGGTAACGCTAACATAGGTTACATGTATCTCCAGTGGGACACCCTAGGTTACATGTATCTCCAGTGGGACACACTAGGTTACATGTATCTCCAGTGGGACACACTAGGTTACATATATCTCCAGTGGGACACACTAAGTTACATGTATCTCCAGTGGGACACACTAGGTTACATGTATCTCCAGTGGGACACAATAGGTTACATGTATCTCCATTGGGACACACTAGGTTACATGAATCTCCAGTGGGACACACTAGGTTACTTGTATCTCCAGTGGGACACACTAGGTTACATGTATCTCCAGTGGGACACACTAGGTTACATGTATCTCCAGTGGGACACACTAGTTTACATGTATCTCTAGTGGGACACTCTAGGTTACATGTATCTCCAGTGGGACACCCTTCCATTCTGGTCATGTAAGTGCTTTCTTTATAACTCTTCCACCTACATACAGGCATTCACACTGTCTTCCACCTAAATACAGGCATTCACACTGTCTTCCACCTACATTCAGGCATTCACACTGTCTTCCACCTACATACAGGCATTCACACTGTCTTCCACCTACATTCCGGCATTCACACCGTCTTCCACCTACATACAGGCATTCACACTGTCTTCCACCTAAATACAGGCATTCACACTGTCTTCCACCTACATACAGGCATTCACACTGTCTTCCACCTAAATACAGGCATTCACACTGTCTTCCACCTAAATACAGGCATTCACACTGTCTTCCACCTAAATACAGGCATTCACACTGTCTTCCACCTAAATACAGGCATTCACACTGTCTTCCACCTACATACAGGCATTCACACTGTCTTCCACCTACATGCAGGCATTCACACTGTCTTCCACCTAAATACAGGCATTCACCCTGTCTTCCACCTACATACAGGCATTCACACTGTCTTCCACCTACATACAGGCATTCACACTGTCTTCCACCTACATACAGGCATTCACACTGTCTTCCACCTAAATACAGGCATTCACACTGTCTTTCACCTACATTCAGGCATTCACACTGTCTTCCACCTGCATACAGGCATTCACACTGTCTTCCACCTAAATACAGGCATTCACACTGTCTTCCACCTAAATACAGGCATTCACACTGTCTTCCACCTAAATACAGGCATTCACACTGTCTTCCACCTAAATACAGGCATTCACACTGTCTTCCACCTAAATACAGGCATTCACACTGTCTTCCACCTCCATACAGGCATTCACACTGTCTTCCACCTACATTCCGGCATTCACACTGTCTTCCACCTACATGCAAGCATTCACACTGTCTTCCACCTACATGCAGGCATTCACACTGTCTTCCACCTACATGCAGGCATTCACACTGTCTTCCACCTACATTCAGGCATTCACACTGGTGGAGAAACACCCCGAGTACAAGGAAGACGTGTATGTACCGTACGCCCAGTGGCTCGCGGAGAACGACAGGTTCGAGGAAGCTCAACAGGGTATACATGAATACTATTCATAAATGTTTCAGGGGTAGCATTTAGAGTATAAACATGTTAACATGTGGTTATTATATCGTTGTTTGAGAAAATTCAACAGGGTATGCAGGAGTACTTTTTGTTAATGTTTTAGAAGTAGCATTTAGAGTATAAACATTTTTAAATGTGGTTATTATATTGATGTGTGAGGAAACTTAACGGGGTATGAAAGGGTACTTGTTGTTCACGTTTATGTGTTGCATTTAGAGGATTAACACATGAACATATGCAAATAATATTGGATGTTAATCAAGAAAAATGTATTGTCAGCAAATATATTGCCAAAAACACTGACATGAAATATGTAACAAGAATTTAATAAGAATTAGAAAATAACTATTTAATTAATTGGAAACAGTTGTTGTATTGAATTTGAATGTTGTTACACTTGTCATACATGTATTTTGCTTGAAATATTTAAACTGTAAAAGCTTGTTTCATTCTGGGCAGTAGAAATCAATTGTCTGTATTGCCCAGCTTCTCCCAAAGCATGATGGGACAAGGGAAAATAAGCCTGAATTTGCTGTATAAAAGACAAGTGGCAAATTGCATTTTAAAAAAAAATGGGCGAGTAAGTCAATATCAGATTTTGCCAGTTTGATATAATCAGTTCTACACGTTCTGTTGTAGCATTCCACAAAGCTGGACTACAGGCCGAAGCAGTGAAGGTTCTAGAGCAGCTGACCCACAATGCTGTGATTGAAAGTCGCTTCAACGATGCCGGCTACTACTTCTGGAAACTGTCCATCCAGTGCCTTGACATTGCTAGAGGTAATATGTTTTAGCTCGTTTATGAAAGCAGATATGTGTATTGTAAATCTGCCTGTTGTTTTGAGTTTGCTTCATAAAACTATCATTGAGGCGTGTCGTGGGAAAATTGGGCTTAATGCATGTGCGTTAAGTGTTGTCCCGGATTAGCCTGTGCAGTCTGTGCAGGACGGCACTTTCCGCTTCTATGGTATTTTCTGTTTTAAAAAGTCTCCTCTAAAGATAAATCCACTGAAAGTGTCGTCCTATTAGCGTGTGCGGACTCCCATGACACGCCTCAATTTTGCTTCCTTCATGATTTCAGCATAGCACTTTAGTAAACTTATTTGTATTTCTATTTCTATTTGAAAATTTAACTTTTATTCTCAACCAGCATTATGCTGCATAAGGGAATAATTTTGATGGCAGTGGCAACAGTAATATTCATTGAGCATGATTCATTGATTTCACTGCCTATTTTATTAGATTGCAATGTTGTGAGAAAAATGTGAATGAATCTGTAAGAATGATGCAAGTTTAATGTTGTTTATTAATATGATATTTCGTGCTACTTGTTGGTTTGGTAGTAAATATTCTGGTTCTTCACCAAGATATAAGATCGTTTTACTTAACCATTAAATCATAAACATATGCCATGTATCTTATGTTCACAAATTGTGCAATGGACAACCAAACATGCAACACATAATTGTTAAACATCAACAAACAAATTGAAGAGCAAAGAAAGCAGTGGTGTGTCATTTTATGTGTGACACGGTAAGGTCAAGAGCACAACCTTTGTCTGTTGATTACTTTCTGTTAACCCACATGACTGTTCTGTTGACAGATGAGCCAGACAAGATGGAGGAGATGTTGCCCAAGTTCTACGACTTTCAGAAGAAGGCAGACATGTACTACGCCTACCACTCCATACAGAGATACACTGTAAGTCCTAGTGGTGAATGCCACTTTTATTTGCACAAGTGACAACTGTTATTTGTATTAAACAACTTATTTATTGTGTTTTGTCATCGTTTTTTATTTGCAAAATACTATGACCATTTTGTGTATGGTAGAACGTCATTTGTTCTGTATACAGTAATATTTCTATTATATCAAACTTGTACACTGTTACACCAGTCCAAGGTTGAACACCATGAAAATGTATACTTAAAGCCCCATTAGGTTATTATCATGTGTACTACATTTCAAGAAAATAGTTTTAAACTTACGGATTTGCCATTTTTATAAAAAGAAAATAATTAAACAGCAAATTTTAATTGATAAACTTCATTAAAAATGAAAGTAAAATGTCTATAATTAGATATTGGTAATTGCAATATATAGAGGATATATGTTTTTATTTTTATTTTATGCTTTTGGACAATGAATAAATAAAATTGCACAAGATAAGCTTAAACGTCACAAGTTTGTGTATTCTGACGTCATAAAAATGGCATCATCAATGATCTCAAAACTGTCACTTTAGTATGGTGGGAAAAAACAGCCATTTTTTGTGAGTCATTGTCTCAAAATTATAATTTTGTTGAATTTTATTGTGTAATTTATGTAAACACATGCATGTACATACTGTAACAGTGCTCCAACAGTGAAAATATAAAATTTTATTTCACCAATAACATTCGATATTTCTCTGAAAAGCATATAATAAATAGAGAGAATAGGTCATAATGTACATCGTCCTCCTAGACACTAGAGTGATGCGTTTCTTTTTATTATATAATAAGTTGGATAAATGAGAGAGCATCTTGAAACTCAACTCAACTCATTCACATTGTTGCATAAGGACGTTAATAAAAACACTATTTTATTTCTTAAATGACAAACAAAAATTTACTTTTATATTACGTATGTGTCTTTAACATCATTGTTATATTTTTGTGATTTGTGTTTTCCTCCAGGACGAGCCCTTCACCTCCCATCTCCCAGAGGCTCTGTTCAACATCTCCAGATATCTCCTGCATCAGATGAACTCACACATTCCACTGGGAATCTCTAAGGCGTATCCTTTACTATAAATGTTAATGCTAAAAGATAAGATTTTTATGTATATTTGTCTATTATTATTACTTTTGTATAATCAAAAATTAAATTTTCATCTATTATTTTTAATTTATTAATATTATTGTCCTAGAAGCAATACTTGAAAATTGTTTTCAGTAAAAGTAAAATATGACTTAAATTAAAAAGAAAAAACTTTCTCCAATTTCAATTGATCCACTAAATAGGTAAAATGATCCCTGTAAAATGATCATCAATTGAAAGAGTAAAATATAGACATGAGGTCACAAATATTTGTTTATAGCATCGTTTCGGCCAGTACAGATTTTTTTTAAGGGAACAAAAGTGTTCAATGACAGCTACTTATATTGCTGTATCTTATTAAGCAAAATATTGCTGTATAATCTTTCTTTAAAATACAAGGGAAACATAAACCACCTGTGACACCATTATTTGTCGAAAGGATCCTTAATTATTACAAAAGTGGGACTTTATATGCCCTTGCGAAGCAGAGCAAGAGCCTTGGAGCATTCAAGCTGGCGAGGTATGCGTACGACAAGCTACAGACGACGCGAGTGCCGGCCCGGTTCCAGGAGGCCGTTGACCTCGGCAGTATCATGATACGATCCAAGCCCTTCTTGGATGGAGAGGTGGGTTATTGTCCTGCTTTGATACACATTGTCCTGGGTCTGTATTTACAAAGCTCTACAGGAAAAGTTTCGTGAGTTTCTTAAAAAAAAAAAAAAAAGCCCGTAAAATTTCTTAAGTCTATGGCTTAATTATTCATAGGTATATTATATAAAATTGTTTTAATCATAAAGCTATTGAACTCTTAATATATGCGTTTATGAAAATAAGTTATAACATTAAACATAAATTTATTTCTGAAATGAGCACTTTAGTAAAATTTAAGTTAAAATTTCCCTTTAGAGCTTTGTGAATACTGACCATGTTGAACAAGGTTGTTTGGCTTTAATTGACGTATATGTCTGCAGAAAATACAATCATGTTGTTTTTTATTATTATTTGGAGGTGGGGGGAGGGATATTATTTCACTTTGTATTTTAGAGATGAGTTTCATTTACTATGTATCATTGTTATTGATAATTTATGTACATGAGTAGATGATTGCTTCTTATGTTTTGATATTACCATGTTGGTTACTTTGGAACAAATTGGAATTTCTAGCTTCTCAACTTCCAAATATTGCAAATAAGTTCTTAAAAGATTTTATTCCTGTTATTACATGTTGGTGATCTGTTCTTGAATATCAGGAAATGACGAAATAAAACACTGTGATATCCTTCATAATTGTACATCTACCTTCACATTTATGTTTGATGCATTAATGAGCAGCTTTTATACAAAGGCGCGTAATACACAGTTTTTACCTCAGAATGTCATATAAGTAATGAATCAATAGTTTTTGGCGACGTTGGGTATCAGCAAATAAATAATAAGATGAAACATTGTATATGTACATTTAAAAAATACAAATAGTCTAATTTCAGGTATTAACCAAAATATAGTGGAAACAGTGGGACAAAAATACGTATTTTTTGGTCATATTTATTTCGAAATAAACTGTTTATTGCATTAGTTGTGGCCATTTGCTATACATGTCGATGAACCTATAGATGTTGTCACTTTTTGATTTCTACACGTGTGCCTGTAAACCCTTATTACAGAGTAATTTATCATCCAGAAGTGCCCCTGTCCAGGTAATCACTTGCTTTAAATACTTAGTTCCCATTGAAGAAGTGGGGATATATTGCTTACAAACAGTTTCATTGTTATCGGAGTTAATAGTTCAGTTTCTGATGTTTTTTCGTTAAACATGTATTACTTTATTAGGGCCCTGCAACTTTTTGGCAGGTGCCCTATAGTAATCACCCTGTCTGTCTGTCCGTCCGTCTGTCCGTCCACATTTTTCATGTTTTTCTTTCATAACTCTGCACTTCATGGTTCTAGAGTTATTGCCCTTGGTTAATTTTTCATACTTCATTTTTGCCTGGAGCATAACTTTTAGACTATAAGAGGTATTAACTTGAAACTTCATAGGTGGATAGATCTCATTGAGGAGAAGTGCACTGCACAAGAACTGTAACTCTGCACTTCATAATTCTGGAGTTATTGCCCTTTGTTAATTTTTCATTTTCAGACGGACTTACCTTTTGGTTTCAGCTCTCTAGCTTGAGAACGAAATGAAATATTTTAATGAAACTTCATCCATAGATACCTTATATCGAGACCTGGCCAATAATTACATAGGGGGTTGATGGGGTCACTGTCAAGGTCACTGTTACAAAAAATAAAAAACGGTTTCTGCTCATTTACTTGAGAGTTAATTGAGCGATTATAATTCAAATCATACATAGATACCTGTTATCAAGACATCGCTTGGGATTGCATAGGGGGTGGGTGGGATCAAGGTCAAGGTCACCATTACTAAAAATAGAAAAACGGTTTGTTCTCAATTACTCAATAACAGATCGAGCTATTGTAATGAATATAGAGGGAAAATTCCTTGTGAACAGTTTCCAACCGACTTTCTTGAAACTTGCTGTCATTGTTGAGGGTAATATGTGGTTGTGCGTAAAGTTGGGGATGTAAATTTGTCTCCCACATTCGGAAGTTATGTATATATTGCATTAGTTATTGTGTTTCTCAGGTATTCTACACTTATTGGTTATCAATGTAAACATGCATGTACTAATATATATTCCACAAAGCTTTAGGTAATCTTTGACATAGATGGAATTGCTGACATGAACTGGTTACTTTAAAAAACTGGCTGACCCCTACCTTTAAAAATGCTATCAATCGGGGCCCGCTGTCACCCATGTGACAAAGTTCTAGTTAACAACTGAGAACAGTAGCAAGAAGAGTTTTATTTGATGTTGCATCATCTTCCATATACAGCGTAACTTGCTTTTGAGCATTTCTTCCAAGATTTGTGTTAAATCATGTACAAGATGTTATTATATAATTTCCTGTCTATATCTTGTGTGGTTAAATGATATACCAAGACAATGCTGAACAATTGATCTAGCAGGCCATGTTCTATTGATTTGAGTACATTCTGCTATAAACCACTTAACTTGATAGACATTAAGATTCCATGTGGGTTACATTGTTATGTCCCCGAAGGGAACGGGGGCATATAGTAATCGCATCGTCCGTCCGTCTGTCCGTCCGTCCGTCACGCTTCTTGTGCGAAGCATATCTCCATTAGTATTGAATGGATTCAAATGAAACTTCATATAATGATAGAGGACAATGAGAGGAAGTGCAGAGTACAATGACCCCAACTCTTTCTTCAACATTTACCGAGTTATTTGCCTTTAATTTTCTTGTGCGGAGCATATCTCCATTAGTATTGAAGGGATTCAAATGAAACTTCATATAATGATAGAGGACAATGAGAGGAAGTGCAGAGCACAAGGACCACAACTCTTTCTTCAATATTTACAATTATTGCCCTTTGTTTTCCTTATGTGAAGCATTAATTTTCTTGTGCGGAACATAGCTCCATTAGTATTGAAGGGATTCAAATGAAACTTCATATAAGGCGTAAAAAAAATATGTTTGTTTCAGGTTATCCGACCAACCCTAAAAAAATGCCCCGACCCGTGAAGATTTTATTGGGTTTGTCAGATTAATTTTTGTTTTATTTACCGTTTTTAATAATTAAATGTGTTTTTGGATAAATTAGTGTTTTGTTTTGATAGTATCCACTTATAAACAATGTTTAAGGATATTACTGATATGTTTCGAATATTTATTCAGTTTCAGAATCTTCAAGTTGACCATTTACCAAATAAAAAAATAAATAAAATAAAAATAAATTCCGAGTGACCTACCCTAATTTTTTTGGGAATGTAACCTGAAACAAACATTTTTTTTACGCTTAATGATAGAGGACACTGAGAGGAAGTGCAGAGTACAAGGACCATAGCTCTTTTTTTAGGAAGCGTCATTTTTGCCAACGTGTAACAGACATTGTGTTGCCTTCCTCTGACAAGCATATGATTGAGGAGCTTATGTCACATCTTGTGACGAGCCTTGTTTCCTGTTTTTATTGTTGTTTTGTTTGATGTTCGGAATTGAGCTTCTTTAATGTCCGTTGTGTCATATAGATACAATGTATTGTTAAAGGATTTGCTTGTATTGACAAAAATGTTCAAATGTAGTAGAAATGAGTTGAGAATTTGAAGAACATTTGTGCTGTTAGAGGCAGTTATTAAACATTTTGGATAACTACAATGCATTTTTACATTAGGAAAATATGTTTTCTTCAAAACCTAAAATTTTTAAAATTGTGAACATATGAATAAAAAGACGTTTATAAACAATATATACAATGCATTGATTCCCGCGCTGTTAACTGTGTTCTTGCTCCTTTCAAAGAGGCCACATTCCTTGACATTGTTTGTACCATTTTATATACAAATATGGTGTTCATGTATACGTATAATTTATGTGTACACCATAAACAGATAACTTTGTAGTCTGTACATCCATGTTCATGTCAAGACATCACAGGCTTTTTTCCAGACTAGACACACATATCTCAGGTTTGTAGTCGTCAAAATCCACATTTAAACAAACATTTTTACACTCAGTAAAAATATATGAGGTGCGTCGTGGGAAAACCGGGCCTAATGCATGTGCGTAAAGTGTAGTCGCGGATTAGTCTGTGCAGTCTGAAAAGGCTAATCCAGGACGGCACTATCCGCTTTTATGGTATTTTCTGTTTCCAGGAAGTCTCTTCTAAACATAAATCCACTGTAGGCGGAAAGTGCCACCCTGGATTAGCCTGTGTGGACTGCACAGGCTAATCCGGGACGACACTTTACGCACATGCATTAAGTCCGTTTTTCCCACGTCGCGCCTCATGTAATAAAACTAAACATTTTCCCCAGTCATCACTTCCTCTTCAGCTATACTTGAAGGCTCATCTTCAAAATATCCCATGTATATTTTCACTGTTTCTAAAACTTGCTGGGCTTGTCTCTTGTTTGTGAAGTGTGCACCTTTTCTGCTGCAAACTCGTCTGCATAATGTCGGCAGTGCACAGATGAACACGGCAGTGCCCACATGCATTATGACATGCAGTTCTCGGAAGGTGTCTGTCTTGATCAGGAGGTTTATTAGAAAGAACAAGACTCCTAGTAAGACTCCAGTCTGAAGCAAAGTCAGAAACACTTGCTTTCTTCTAGGTCTGTGTGTCTCAATGACCAGTTCGAACAGCGATTCCCGAATACCTTTCTGTGCGTTTATTACGTAGATGACTTTGTTTAGTCTTTCATCATCGGGTCCTCCAAATAATTCTGCTGCTTTGATTGTCTGTTTTAGAAGTTTTTTGTAGATCAACGAGAAGTTTTCTATACTGTCCCATAAGTAGTAAAATATGGTGAACCCAAAGATAAGGTAGCCATAAGCCGTTTTGGGAAATATTATCACGCCCGTAAAGCTGAAAATTGCTACTCTGCAGAAAAATAAAGTGGCATCCAGAAAGATTGTGCAGAACATGAAGAGAAAGTAGAAAACCAGCACAGCAAGACATATCGAACAAATGTATGCACAAATAACCGCTCCAATTCGGTTTCCAGCTCTGATCAGAGCTTTGCAGTAACCTTTTATCATAATGAATCCGAATGAAACTATTGGAAGGCCATGAAGGAGCACAGCTAGAGACAATTCTACCATGCAGAAAGCAAGGTAAAGTGGAAATATCAGTAGACACAAACAGTTTTTATTGATGGAAGACCACCTGTTGATTTGAAGGCTGACACTGTATTTCCAAAACTTTGTATTCATCATCATGTAAAATTCAGCAAGAAGGTAACTATAAATCTTGTGATACCGATGTGTATTTTCTAAGGGCACTGCACCAAACAATTCAATGGTCCACGGTTTCAGACTAAGTGGAGATGTTTCATACGATGGGTGTGCCCATTGTATACCCTTGTTCAGTAAGTCTATTGGTGATTCAGGGACCACCAGTAAGGCAATGGTGACCACAAAGTAGCAGCCTGAAGCAATGAACGGGCCACCTAGTGTTGGGAGGAAATTTATCTTACTTGTCTCATAACCAGTTAGCATTGACCTGAAGCCAAGTGGAACCCCCGAAGCAACACAATCCTTAACAAAACTATACAAGTAATAGTAGTCCAGCAATATTTGAAGTCCAATGATGGAGAATGTGAACACTGGTATGAAGATACGCACAAGGCGAGCTGCAGCTTTCTGCAAGCATGTTTCAGCAAAAGGTAATCTGCAAGACTTCAAAGGAGCCAGGAGTGTGTTCATAAAAGTTACATGGGTCCGACCTTCTAAAAGTACAAAGTCTGATGCCTTTGGTTGCAGCAATGGTTCCAATGGATCTTGGTCTTGGATATTTCTTACAGATGAAGGTACTGGACATCTGTTGATTTTCTTCTCAGATAATTTATGGAATATGTAAACAATAAGTAATGGTGAATATGCAAATAAGGCGATGGAAATAATACTTGGAAGTTTCCACCACATTGCATCATAGTCAAACGCTAACTCAGGGCATGTCATTTCTCTTCTCCTTAAGGTCGTGTTATAGAAGTAGTTGCAACAAGAAAATGTCACTGCTTCTAAAGGGCAGACAAGGTGTTTACAAAACATGTATGGACCAATTATTATCCTTTTCCTGTAGCAGTAGAATGATGGACCGTACATGTTTTTATAGTTAATCATCTCTTCAGTTAAATTAGTGAATGCTTTACTAATAATATTGTCATCGTCGTTGTTTCCAACTTGTAGATTTGAACAGTTGCCAGACACTCTAGATAGTTCAATTGACACAGGACGATATGTTACACTTTCATACAGAAGGCCCATGGACCAGATTCCAAACTCTGTTGGCCAACGGAGGTATTCTAATGCCCCTTGTCGGCCCGAAAATGTCCACACCCATATGTTTGCCGCGATTGTGTACTTCCCTTTTCTAATGTTGACACCTGCTGCACCAGTTAAATTTAAAAACATATAGTTGCTCTGATTGACTTTAACAGTGTGGCGGAATTTATCAATTACAGGCTTTTCAATGGTCAATGTACACTTTTCTGAATCATCCAATGATTCCAGGTTGCTGGTGTTTTCTGTATTTTTGTCTTGTACTGAATAATTTAAACGGTCGGATATATCAATTCTTAGATCCTCTGCTTCAAGATTCGACATTTCGTGTGAGTTCTCTGTCATGCTGTCATACACAGCATTAATTTTCCTGCTTTGCAGACCCATTTCTGCTGTCAGAACTTGCAGAGTTGTTGTTGCAGTTAGCATCCTCAGCAGCACCAGTAGAAAATCGACATTCGTCCTAAAACAAATTAAGTCCAGATCTAGTAAAAATTATGCCTTTGTCAACATTTTTTGAAAAGCCACATAGTGGTATTTTAGTTGTTGGAAAAGCCGCGTGATGTATTAAAAATAAGAAATGAAAAATTGTGTTACTATCCTGTCATTCCCAAGTCAATAAATTTGTTATGAGGTGCATCATGGGAAAACTGGATTAATGCATGTGTGTAAAGTGTCATCCCAGATTAGCCTGTGCAGTCCGCACAGGCTAATCCGGGATGGCACTTTCCGCTTGTATGATATTTTCTGTTTCAAGGAAGTTTCTTCTAAACATAAATCCACTGTAGGCGGAAAGTGCCGTCCTGGATTAGCCTGTGCGGACTGCACAGGCTAATCCAGGACAACACTTTACGCACATGCATTAAGTCCGGTTTTCTCACGACACGCGTCTTATATTTTGTCCCAGTCCTTAGTAAGTCTGAATGTAACAAACTTAATAAAAAACTGTAAATAATATCTTACTTACATTTTTTAATAATTGTCAATGCTTATCTAATCCAAACATTTGATAGTGTGTTTTGAAGTATTCTGTTCCTGATAGTGTGCGGTAAAGTTAATAAATCATCACTTTTTTGGAGAGTACTGTTCCTGATAGTGTGCAGTTTAGTTAATAAATCATCACTTTTAACAGAATTATTTTATGTGGATAATTTTTGCACGCTACTCAGTTGAACTGAAAGTGATACCGCCACCATCAGTCACACTTGACTTCCTGTACTGGTCGTGATGCTGAAACAATTAAATATCAGCGGATTAAAGTTCATTCACAGCTTGACCAAAGTGTAATATTACAAAACAAAGTCTTACTTAAACTTCCCCAATGTGTTCATGACTTTAGTTCAGTAAAATGTAACAATGGGAGATGGTTTGGTGCAACTGCATGACCTCAATTATGAATACAATGCAATCTCTTGGCGCTGCATGCGATTGTGACTTGCAGTCAGTGGTTTAGACAGGTTTATCCTGGCTGTGCCCTTATTTGCAGCAATTTGCAGCGTGTACATTACTGCTTCTTTATCGGCTATAATTTTGCATCAAGTGAGCAGTTGCTTTCAAGAATGTAATTCATGTTTATCTTTGTCTGAAACAACCTGAAAAGATATTGAAAGCTGTTTGTTTGACCTGTTTCTCTACAAGCTTTGCACTTTGCCATGAATAACAGCACGCGCATCTACGCAATTGGCAAAATAATATTTTAGAATATTTATTCAAAGAAACATACAAGAAGTTTTGTATTGTTGTTTTTAATGGTAGAACATAGAGAATACTTGGTTAGTGTTGAATACAAATAAGTTTATTTAGCGAGGCTTAGAAAACCTAAACCGCGAGCCTTGGCGAGTGGTTCAGGTTTTTGTGCTGAGGAAATAAACGTATCTGTATTCAACACTTACCTGGTATTCTATTTAATCCATCATTTTCTGTCTTTAGTTTGAAAATAAATGAAAGAAAATCACTGAATAACACGAAAAACATCAAATGACGTCACGAAAGTAAACAATCTGACGTCATTATAATGCGTGTGTTTGCTGTATTTAATAAGATGGAATACAGCTAAGTTTATCCCACGGCCGGGTGTTATTTCGTCAATGCAGGCGTGATGATTGAATAAAAACAAAATTCAGAACTGTGTAGTAATGTGTTTTTCATTCTTTATAGTTAATGTAACTGTTTCATTGTATGTATGTTAGTGTTGGATGGCACTTGTTAATAAAGAAATGTTGTTCTGCTGAGGTAGGGTATTCCACAAGAATGGTTCTTGAGAGAGCACTTTGATTGGTTTTGATTTGATTGATATAAAAAGGACAATGAACATTGTGTCTTTCAGGAGCTGTTGCCAATGTGCTACAGATGTTCCACTACCAACCCGCTTCTTAATCCTGGAGGCAGCAAATGTGTCAACTGCAGCCAGCCATTTGTGCATTCCTTTGTGTCCTTTGGTATGTTTGGGTTTCAATCCAATCCATAGGCTGGGCATTTATACTGATTCATAGATATGAGAGCAAATGAAAATTGTGACACATTAGGCACTTTATTTACTCATGAAGCAGTAAATGAAAATCTACAAAAGGATACCCACCAAAAGTGTTTTTAAAAAGTCTTTTTTATAATGTGATTTTTACATTAGATTATAATGACAAGACTGACATCTTAGGCGTCTTCAATGATTAACTTTCGCACATTCATTTCCTTGTACAATTAATGATTGAATAACTTAGTATTACATGATCTTTAAATAAGCAGATCACGTTTCAAACATTCATTTCCCTGTACAGTTATTGATTGAATTAGTGATTATTATAAAGAGGGTGTTCAAAAATAATTTAGACTTTTTATATTGTTGGCAACTAAATAAACATCGTTGAATAAAACCTATGTTTAATAAGTAATATTGTGAAATTAATTTGCTATGCACCTGATCTATTTGATAGTATTAACCGTTGAGCGGAGCACGCCATTTATTTGCATTACAACAAGTAAATAGATCGTAAATTCTGTACGAAATAAGTATACTTACTTCAAAAAATGTTGGTTTAATGTAAGACAAACATACATTGACATCATACCAAAAGTTGGCTTCATTTTAAGATTGCCTATTAATAAAAACAATATTGATATGAGGGTGATGCACAATGTCTATTGAAAAAAAATGTAATAGATCAACTCTAAATTCGGGTGGTAATGAAATCGAGTAAAGGTAATTGTAAATCATCTATGCGGACATTTGATTTTATCAACCAGCCACATGGAATACAGTTTTTGAGTAGCGCACGTGTTTTCACATAGTTGAATAGAATTTTCAGATGGGATTGTAAGCATTGAGACATAAATGGTTAAGGAAAAAGACGCGACAATGACGACGTCAATCAGCTTAAAGTAGCTTGATCAGCACGGACAGTCAATGGTCAGGTAGCTATGCGAAATGTATCGCTTGGTTTATTTCTCCATGATTAAAGCATATTGATAAGTAAGAAATAACTAGAAAATGTCAATGTCAAATTACATCATTATTTGATTTTTTAGTGTACATGCTGGTTTAAAATAAGATGTAAATATTACTTTATTTTAAATATTTCTAACGGGTATTTTCTTGCTTGATTCAGTAAAATAATGTTATGTTATGTTAACATTATACACGTTTTTATGCTAAATGTGAAATGAAATCAGACATACTTAAAATGCAAAATGCAGAATGGTATAAAGTATATTTTCTATATTGGTATTCAAAACGCCATAAAGCGCTTTGTACAAGTATATGCGAGACTGGTTATCATATTGCCTCAAGACCATGATGAGAAAGGCCTGTTCATGGAGATCCCAACACAAGAATCATTGATGAGATAGTGTAATTAAAATATCCAAAATATTGAATTATAGTGAAATAATAATATTGAAACAAAAACGTTTCCTTCGCGCCAAATCTTCCCTGAAGCAAATGATGTCAACGACGTGATTTAATTCCAATTGACGTGCTCTGAGTTGCCTATAGTTAGTCATTTTAAATGCCTGCCATTTTTAACAGAGAAGAGCAAAATCGCTGATATTTTGTAAATTGATGCAATATATACAGTGTATTCCAGTTTATTTTAGTTTACTTTTTTCTATGAAATAATTATATGTGTAAACATATGAAAAAAAATCTACATTATTTTTGATCATCCCTCGTATGATGTATGAATAAGCATAATTTCATTGATCTTGGCAATGGTGGGCAAACTGAAATATTTGGTACATCGCTACTGCCTCAGTCAATATTACAGGCTGCCGGTGAATATCACATCATATTCAATGGCCCACTAGTCAATAACAGTATAATAATAATTGTTAAGATTTCATATTTGCGTTACATGTTTTTGTAATGTGTCGTTTCGTTTTGGCAATTGGTCACTTGCCTTAAATAAAGGAGCTTTATGAAGATTTCTCTCCCACTGATGAGTATTTTTTCAAGGACTGAGCGTGAAACTGTTGTATCTGCTTAATATTTTTATATCAGATACAAGAGCTTCACACGCATTTATTCAAAATGAAATCATTTACGATCCTACTTTGTTGTCCCATGAGACCGATACATGTATAATTGCAGAGGTGCTGCCACTGGTAGAGTTTGTGCTGGAAGACGGCATCACAGACGAGGATGCTATACAGATACTGGATCTCTCGGTGCCGAAGCCAAAGAATGAGGAGAAGAAATGGCAGGAGTCGCGAATGGGCAGTATCGTTATATGTGGTGGAAATATGAGTGTATGAGACGTTGACTCTTTAAACATGTATTCAAACAAAATATTCAAAAAGGTCCAAATATATCAATGCATTTCAATGTATAATTATAATATATTATAAAAAAATGTTTGAAGCTACAAACAGGAATGGTGTAAGCAACTTCAGAGTTCATGGCTCGCATTGTGACCTTGCATGTGATGGCCTGCACAGTGTCATCCTCAGTAATCATAATGAAAGCATTTCTTTTTGCATGTAATTGAGTTACTATATGCGGTATCATGTGCACACATGTACCTTAACTCGAGTGCCAGATATGCAGTCTCTGAGACTGGGTGATGAGCCAGAAGAAGAGGAGGAGGAAGAAGATCCTTTCTCCAACAAACTCATGACATTTGATGTAAGTTTGCCCCGAGTGTTTAATAACAAAATTATTTCGGTTATTAGATTGGGGTATGTCGTTGGGCGGGCAGGCAGGTGGGCAGTGTCAACTTTTGGTTTCCGCTCTCTAACTCGAGAACTCATCGAAATTTTTAAATGAAACTTCATACATAGATACCTTATATCGAGACCTCGCTTGGGATTGCATTGAGGTGGGTGGAGTCAAGGTCACTGTTATTAAAAATAATAAAAAAACAGTTTCCGCTCAATAACTTGAGAAAGCATCAAGATATTTTGATGAAACTTCATACATAGATACCTTAAATTAAGACCTCGCGTGGGATTGCATATGGGGCGGGTGGGGTCAAGGTCAAGGTCACCCTTACTAAAAATAGAAAAACGGTTTTTGCTCAGTAACTTGAGAACGCATCAAGATTTTTAAATGAAAACTTCATACTTTGATACCTTATATTGAGACCTCTCTTGGGATTGCATATGGGGTGGGTGTGGTCAAGGTCAAGGTCACCCTTACTAAACATAGAAAAACGGTTTTTGCTAAAAACCATGACAACGCCTTGAGATATTTTAATGAAACTTCACACATATATACCTTATATCGAGACCTCGCTTGGGATTGCATATGGGAGTGGGATGGGGTCGAGGTCACCGTTACTAAAAATAGAAAACTGGTTTTTGCTCAATACCTTGAGAATGCATCGAGATATTTTAATGAAACTTATTACATTAATACTTTATATCGAGACCTTGCTTGGGATTGCATATGGGGTGGGTGGGATCAAGGTCAAGGTCACCGTTACTAAAAAATAGAAAAACGGTTTCCGCTCATCAGCTTGAGAATGCATTGAGATATTTTAATAAAACTTCATACTAGATACCTTATATCTAGACCTCGCTTGGGATTGCATATGGGGTGGGTGGGGTCAGGGTCAAAGTCACCGTTACTAAAAAAAGAAAAATGGTTTGCTCAATAAATTGAGAACACATTTAGATAATTTAATAAAACTTTATATGTAGATATGTTATATCTAGACCTCCCTTGTGATTGCATATGGGGTGGGTGGGCAAAGATCACCATTACTAAAAATGGAAAAACAGCTTCTGCTCAATACCTAGAGAACGAATTGAGATATTATAATGAACATTTATTTATAGGTACCTTATATCTAGAACTCGCTTGCAATTGAACATAGGGTGGGTGGCGTCAAGGCCAAGGCCACCATTACTAAATATAAAAAACAGTTTCCACCTAGTAAATTGAAAACGAATTTAGATTTTTAATGAAACTTCATATGTAGATATTGAGACCTCGCTTTGGATTGCAAGGTCAAGGTCACTACTTCCTAGCCTTAGGTGTGTGACCATCACCTTGCACCCAGAACTTTCTTCCATTATTGTGCTGACTTTTATGCATTTCGTTCGAAAAATTTGGTTTTCATGGAATTTCCACGTTTCTTGTTTCTTCAGACTTAAATGTGAAATGCACTTAGAATGGTTATTGTTGTTTAATATTGAGAATTTTATGCCTAAATGGAAAAAAACTGGTTTTTGAAAAGCAATAATGATTGCATTTGTTTTGATGAGATGTTTGAATCAGTGTTGAGATTTTATTGTTATATTAGTATTTATTCATTTTTTGGACAAAATTATATTTTAAGATTTGTGTAAATTTTAGGGATGATAATGGATACCAGAATCCGGATATTTGTATGTAATATCTGGATGCTATCCGGATAACCGTATAGATCGGCATTGATGCATGTTAAAGTTGCAATATTAAGTACTCATCTAGACGAATAATATCTTACTAAATTACGATACTTCTATTTTAAAAACACAATAGTTTGAAATTATTGAAAAGTACATGTAACAAACTACGTCGATTTCTGTTCGTAAATTGTGCGTTTTGTTTGTTTTGTACATGTAACGAACTACGTCGATTTCTGTTCGTAAATTGTGCGTTTTGTTTGTTTTGTGCAGCGTGCAATGTTGTTATTCCATTCAAAAATAAACTGGAAATTTAACGGGAAAGTGACCTGAATACAAATTTGCTCAATATAAACAATGTTTGAATTATTAATTATTGAAATGTTTCCAGTACTAATAAGTTAACGTTGCGATATTTTTTGTCCGTCTGCACAATACACTGGTTAGTAAAAGAATAAAGTACGAAAACAAATTGAAATACCAGTAATAATAAGATGCAAACTGATTGGATAAGACAGTCTTTTAAGTTTTGCCGATTAGAGATGATTGGTTAACAGTGGATTCTTTCGATTTCAATAGTTGGTTTGAACACGATAATTGTCATTAATTGGCATTATTATTTGGTAAAGAGCCATCTCTTGTCAAGAGGGACGCACCTAATTGTGGCATAATCGATTGTGACATCTTGTTTGTTTAATAGACCTGTCAAAGTTAGTGTGGTGTGAAAGCACCACCTATTGTTTTATGGTACATGTAATCGTATACCAACCGAGGGGTGTGTTTATGACACGTCCGCAGTGCGAGGTGGATACCAGCTGTAGAGGCCTATAGCTGTGTTGAGTTAATCAATAAAATACATGCAACAAGGGCGTTTGTATGCCTAAAAAACTAGAAAAATTGAACTTTCAATTTTTATACGAATATTCAGTTACTAACCAGGGTTTTCGTTTGACCCGAGCTACCGTGTTATGACGCATGATTTTCATGGAAATCATGAAATTGAAGCATGGTTAAATCACCTAAAGAGTCATATTGACCCTTGGTAAATGTCTGGATTGCGTCATCACTTCCTTTACAACTGAAGCCAGTCAAGACACTGTCTGTTATTAACACATTAGGCCTACCTTATCTTAATCCATTTTACATTTACTGATTAGATCTTCCAGGTCACAATACACTAAATAAATAAGAGATGTAGGGCTGTACTCTCTAAATAAATCAACAAGTTTAACTCGAAGACATGTTTTAAGGTTTAGACACTTGCTTTGATATTCTTTTTTGGAGATTTTGGTAGGGTAAGCATTGGTATGCACAAATAAGTCACTGATATGTTTTAAGATTGGAGACTACAGTATGACACTTGCGCTGAGGCGGGTTACATTCAACTAGAAAGTAGCCGCTAAAAAGATGTTGATAAAACAGTCAACTTTGTTTAGCGTCGAGTTCTTTATTACATAACACATGACATACCCTTTTTATTGCTTAAATCAATTCAGCTTAGAATGCTCTTTAAGAAAATGTATGGTTATGAGGGTCCCTACGTGCAAAATGTTGCATTTATTTTTGGTCAAAGTTATTGCTTTTACATTAAGGTTAGATACCAGTAAATCATTGTGTATCCCTCCGTGGTCCATTCAAAAGTAGTGCCTATTACTAAAGAGTTACTCTTCTCTTCGGGCATAAAAGCCATTTAGGTATCTCAGACATGCCTTTTGTGGTTATTTCTATCATCCAATGCGTGTCTGCAACATTTTGGTGCATTTCATTGGAGGCTATCTCGAAAGGTGAACTTTTGGGGTGTGTTTACTGTGGTATGGGGCTTTTGTCGAAATATGACTGCCGAAACCCTGTTTTCTACCTGTGCCTGCATTCTAGTGAGATGCATTTTCTTAGAAGTAACATGACATATCTTTTTTATTGCTGAAAGAGGACAGATTGATCTTTAAATTGATACCAGGCTTGCACAATCTGAAATAAAGGAAATGCTAGAAAAATGCTTGGAAAGTTTGCCGTTTTATAATGGGACCCGATGGGAATTGGATTTTCTGGTTTCTAACCTTAAATTACATAAGGATTGGAATTAGTATATTGTAACCTAAATCCATGCCAGGAAGTTATCAGTGTATGTATTTGACCGTTCCACCAATAAAAACACTAACATTTTCCATTACAGTATGCACCTTTGGCCTCGTTGTTAACTATAGTGTGTTACACCTTTTGTTACGGCATTTGTGTACTGTCAACCTGGATAGTTCTGACGTTTACATGTTCAAATGTAGATGAAATGATGTTTAAAATGTTAAATAATAACAATATTTCACATACAATATAATAATTCAAAAACAATACTGATAAAAAACACCAGAAACACTTTTTTAAAAATCGGCCGAAAATTTACAACTGTCAATAATTTCGAACAACTATTTTGGATATTTGTTGATAAAACAAAAAAATAGCAGCATTAAGTTTTGTCTTTCATTTTTATTTATCAATTATTGCAAAATCTTACCTTTTTTGGTATTTCTAAAGAATTGTACATTGAATGCAAAAACAAACAACAACACCTAACACAAACTTGAATTTGACTCTTCAAGTTGAATTTTGACCCTTGAAAAAATTTTGGTCAAAGGGTCAATGACCGTTGAAATTTACACTCTACCAAACACCCTGCTAACTTGGTAACTGGATAGTAACATAATAACCGGATATCCAGATATTTGTTGACATCCCTAGTAAATTTATTCATTTGTGAATATAATTACATGTTAAAATTATGTACTGGTATATTTTAACGTAATTGCCCTGCTAACCTATGGCTTCCTCCAGTGAAGAGTGTGCATTGTACCAGCACACATTTTCAATTGGAGAAGTCAAAGAAGGAATTCGAGCTGATATGGCTTAGTTTCTGTGGGAGATATTGTCTCATGTTTTGGTTGCAGATTTAGTGACAACTATTAGTCTCATACTTGCCTATTGCTTAATTATGACAAATAGCCAGTATTAGTCAGTAAAACATATAAAACCTGTTCATAATTACAGCAAGGAGACACACAGTTCCGTCCTGTGATAGTAAGCAGGAAAGCCCTGAAGACTATGTCACGTGCAGATGTTTACATAAGAAAATGGCCCAAACCTCTGCGCCACCAGTACTTCAGGTCCCTTTTGCCTGACGTCAGCATCACAATGTGCCCAAGCTGTCAGAAGGTAGGATGATTTGTGTGGCGTGTCGTGGGAAAACCGGACTTAATGCATGTGCGTAAAGTGTCGTCCCGGATTAGCCGGGATGGCACGTCCCGCCTACAGTGGATTTATGTTTAGAAGAGACTTCCTTGAAACAGAAAATACCATAAAAGCATAAAGTGCCATCCCGGATTAGCCTGCACATTCTAATCCGGGACAACACTTTACGCACATGCATTAAGTCCGGTTTTCTCATGACGCGCCACATTTGTGTATTGTGGAATGTCTTAAGTTGATTTGCCTTTGTTAATTTTCTATATTCCATGACAATATGCGTTGTTTACATGAATGTTACGAGCTGTGTTATACACATAACAAAAGTTATAACGCACCTAATGGATATCAATGGAAGTTTCATCTTAAAATGTCAGATATAAATATTTGAGTTATACATGCATGTGTCCATACCAAAATATGGGTAACAAATACAAAAGAATTTTGTGTTTACCATGGCGCAGTTAAAATTCTTCTAAATAAAGATAATACAACAATTTCTATTTGGTGCAACAAACTAATTGTTTTTTTTGTGTACTAGTGGGTAGCAATTAGATGTTTTATCAATATTTAAAATGTTAATTGTCATTGCTTGAATTAATAACTTAAATTCACCTATATATGTTACTTTTACGATTAAATAAAATATTGTACAATAAATACATGTTTGAGATTAAAATGTGTTTAACTCATATTCATGGTCGTATAAAACAAATGTTAAATTCATAATACATATTAGCTTTACTGAAGATTATTCAAGAGATTAAACTTTGATAACTTTATTTTTGGAGCTTGGTGAATAATCATCACCAATTTGAACAAAACAGTACGTTGGTTGTGTTCTTCATTGGTAGGCTATAGTGTATGGTTTAGAATTGTACTGACAGTTGAGTGAAATGATTATGATTATGTCTTGTTACAGCTCTTCCACACAGATGACTTTGAGCTACAGTATCTACAGAATGGACACTGCCCGTTCTGTCGGCACAAGATGGAGAACTGAGCAATTTAGTTTGACTAGTTACCAAATAAACCCAATTTGTGATGTGAACAATATGTTTATGATGCTGTTAATCTTAACTCGTGGGTGTTTTCACAGCCTTAGAGTTGCTCATCTCAAAAACTGAATATTGCTCTGAAGGTTTGTTCTTGTTGGATTTCACTAAAAGAAAACCTGTTTTCACAAATCAGGTAAAGATTAATATTTTATTATACATCATACTGATTGAGGTGTTCCATAATTTAAAAAGCATCTTGTCAGAGCGAACATTGTTCCAGTTTCCGTCTTGAAAACTTATTTAACAACGGAAATTTATCTCCAGCTGAAATTCATTTTAATTTATTTGGAATTGCATTTTTGTGATATCATGTTTTTGCTTGTTTCACTTTACTTGAACTGTGCTGATTATAGGGTTTTAAGTAATAGGGAAATAATAATAAGTCATTACCCTCCTTAAAAGTGAATATAGGGCTATAAATGCACAATGTGGTTTGCACATATGTGTTATTCAGTGCTTGACAACAAGTGTTCATTATTCTCATTCCGTCCATTTGCTTCCACATATTGTCCTATTATGTTTATAACAACCTAATAGTATATTGACTACATTATGTACATGTATTAGAGTTGTGACTTGTACGGTTAGTCGAAGTAAATTGCTTCTACTTGGAAACAAACTTATTTATGTGATTGTTAAAGGATTTGTTATGTATTGTTTAAATGCGTAAAACTGTGGTAAATTTAATAGTTTTGTTTTGAAGACATATTTCAGTGATTCTGTGTGTAACCATCCAACACGTATTAATGTTGACTTTGAATTCTTGT
Organism: Congeria kusceri; assembly: GCA_027627225.1. Taxonomy (NCBI): domain Eukaryota; kingdom Metazoa; phylum Mollusca; class Bivalvia; order Myida; family Dreissenidae; genus Congeria; species Congeria kusceri. The sequence goes on from CM051035.1 coordinate 45,413,480, forward strand.
GATTTTATTATTATACACTCAACAAAAATATTAAAGGTCATACATTCAATAGAACAATAGTTTTTTATTAAAAATTTGAAGTGTTCATCTTTTGTTGGTGATCATTTTGATTGGTTTTTGTTTTTGCTTTATTCCTCTCCCCATAATTGTAGAATTTATATCAAAGTTATTATTTTGCAATGAATTTTGATAAAATCATACCAGCTGGGTTTTATATCTGACCCTTTAATATTTTTGTTGAGTGTATAAACTTGTATTATTACCAGGCATATTTGATAATATTGACGTAATTGCTGTTATTTGCAATACAATTCTATATTTTATATTAAGTAATCGCAGAATCAATTTTTCTTGTTAAGTTAAGCTATTTGATTTTATTGTAAATAAGTTTAACGTGTGTATATTTATTTTCATTACATCTATTTTTCACCTTTTGCTTTTACTCTGCAATAAATTGACAAAAAAATTTCGGCTGATAGAATTTGTGTTTGATTGAAGTAGTCTAAAGTTGTATGGATGAAGACAGTATTGTTTTTACCTTTCTAGCGCATCTAATCCATTCCAAATTGTGTTCTGACGTTTGGATGAAGACTATTGTTTTTACCTTTCTAGCGCATCTAATCCATTCCAAATTGTGTTCTGACGTATAGATAAAGTAAGATATAACATGTATCAGCATGATTAAGAGCTCGATTCAATAGAAAAAATGTCATGGAAATGACATGCTTCAGTGAATTGTCTGTTTCCATTGATAAATATGACGCAGTCATTTCCACTGTGGGAATAATAATTAATACCACACCCGATTAAGGTGTAATGTAACTAACGCAAACAATGAAAGAACCCCCAATTGTCAATCATATTCCTGGTAAGTGTGTAATTTATCTTAGCATTTCACCTGATTACACAAAAGAACACGGGGTACTGCTTCAGCTTGTAATGTTGTTTGACAATGCTTAAGATACAAGCAGAAATTATCAGTAACAAACACTGTAAAGATCTAATGTATATAGATAAATACAAATTGTATTAATCGCATAACAAAATATGTATGACAGGTCTTGTGGTAATATAACAAACTCGCCATGTCGGCTATGAACTGATTAGAAATTCTTCATATTTTAATATTTCAAAACAACACAATAAAACATTAAACATATGAACAATAAAATACAATCTAGTGATATACATAATATGGAATAGTAATATTCACACAAAGAAATAGTATTTACAATAAAGATATACATACTTTCTCTTCATACATGTACATAGCAATTGTTCATTTGTACGAACGTTGTAGAAGAAAACACAAAATCGTAAATTAAGCATAACAGATCGAGACCAACTGTTTTGTGGTCATAACAAAAACACACGGTTAATATAACGTCAGTATATACCCAATTATATGTCAAAACTTACTCCGCTACATACGATCTAATGTCACTGATGGCAATCCATTCTCTTATCAATGAAATACAATACGAATTAAACTATTAAACACATTCATTTTCTCCATTCCTAACTTCCACCTCTGCTTCACTTGAAGGCTGGTCTTCAAAATACCCCAAATATATTCTTACACATTGTACGATTTCCTTTAATTGTTTTTTATTAGCGGATTTTCCACCTTTTCTGGCGCATATTCTCCGGCATAATGTCGGCAACGCACATATGAACAATGCAGTACCCACGTGCATGATGACGTGCAGCTCTCTGAAGTTATCAGTTTTCAGGAGAAGGTTGATTAAAATCCACAAGACACCTAGTAGGATTCCCGTTTGAAGTAATGTCAGAAACACCTGCTTTCTTCTTGGTCTGTGCGACTCAATCACAAATTCAAACAATGATTCCCGAACAGCCGAGTGTCCCTTTATCGTGTAAATGACTTTGTTCGGGCCTTCGTCGTTAGCTCTTTGTAGAGATTCCGCTGCTAATATTGTCTGTTTCAGTATCCTCTTGTACATCAACGAGAAGTTTTCAAGACTGTCCCACAGGTAGTAAAAACTCGTAAAACCGAAGATAAGATAACCGTACGCCGATTTAGGAAAAATGATGACACCTGTAAAGCTGAAAATTGTCACACGGCAGAAAAATAAAGTGGCATCAAGAAATATAGTGCCGAACATAAAGAGAAAATAGAAAACTGGCACTGCTAGACACATGGAACAAAAGTATGCACAGATAAACTCGCCTGTGCGGTTGCCAGATCTTATCAGAGCTTTGCAATATCCTTTAATGATAATAAATGCAAACGACACAATTGGTATTCCGTAAAGCAGTAGAGCAAGAAGTAATTCGAAAACGCAAAAGGATACATAAATTGGAAGCAGCACCAAGCAACCACGGCATTTTCGCAATGCTGACCATCTATTAATCTGAAGGCCGACACTGTACTTCCAGAACTTGGTATTCATAAGCATGTAAAACTGTGCGAGTAGGAGATTATACATCGCGTGGTACCGACGTGTATTTTGCAGTCTGACAGCCCCAAACAACCCGATTGTTCTCGGTTTAAGACTTAGCGGAGACGTTTCACAAACTGATGAATCTGTCCAGTGCAAGCCTCCTTCCAGTATTTCAATAGGAGATCTGGGAACTACTAATAGGGCAATGGTGACCACAAAGTAACAGCCGGAAGCGATAAACGGTCCACCAAGTTTTGGGAGAAAATTGACCTGACTTTCCCTGTAACCAGTTAGCATTGACCGAAAACCCAGTGGCACTCCAGTGGCGACAGCCTCATGTACAAATCCATTTAAGTAGTAATAGTCAAGAAGAATTTGAAGTCCAACGATTGAGAATGAAGCAACGGGAATGAGTATACGAAGAAGTCTATGGACAATTTTTCGTAAGTTTGTTCCAACAAAGGCACGCTTGCAACGCATGACAGGCTCACACATTGTGTTCATAAAGGTAACGTGACGGTGGCCTTCTATTAATATAAAGTCCGAAACACTATCTGGATGTTGTGGATCCTCATCATTTCTTACATTTGAAGGAATTGGAAATCTGTAGGCTTTTGTCTCAGAAAGTTTGTGAAACAGAAACATGATGAGTATTGGTGAATATGCAAAAAGAGCAAGGGAGATTATACTTGGAAACACCCACCACATGGCGTCAAAGTCGAACACTTGTTCTCGACATACCATAACTCTGGCTTTAAGAGTACCATTATAAAAGTAATTACAACAAGAAAATGTCACTGCCTCTATGGGACAGACAAGATGTTTACACAACATATATGGCTCGATTATTACCCTCTTCCTGTAGCAATAGTAGGAAGGACCGTACTTCTGTGTGTTGTGTTCATTGAGGGACATCATCTCCTCTGTCAAATTTATGAAAGCGCGACTTATAATCAAATCATCATCTTTATTTCCAACTCGTAGGTTTGAACAATCGCCTGACACTCTAGAAAGCTTGATTGGTATCGGGTGGTATGTTACACTTTCATACAGAAGACCCATGGACCAAATACCATACTCTGTTGGCCACCGGAGATATTCAAAAGCTCCTTCCTTGCCATAAAATGTCCACACCCATATGTTTTCTCCAATCGTAAAATTGGCTTTTTGTATTTTGACACCTTCTGTCGGCGTCAAATTTAGATACGCAAAATTGCTTTCTTCCGTATAAATGATGTGTCGAAATTTATTGATTACTTCTGCCTCTATGTTCAGTACACATTCTACTGAATCTATTGACATTCCCGGAGAATCTAAACTTTCACTCATACTTCCTTGAGAGTTGTCCTGATCAGAGAAGATTATATCGGCAGAGGTCTTTAGCGCTTCTCCAGTTTTGGCCATCTCTGCATTAAATTTCTTTTCTGTATTATGAATCGCGGCACTATTTTTAACCTCTAACCACTTGTTGTTTGCAGCGGCGTTTCTTTTTTCGTGAGGACGATCATTGTCAAGCGTTATATCTTGCACTCCAAGTGGTCTGACAGCCACAGTCATCATCAGAATCAGCAGCAACGCCAACTGGGTATCCATTCATATATATTGATTGTATTGTTGTGTTTTCCTTATTTCTGAATCTAAAAAAATAAAAAAAAATAATGTATGTTGAATACATGTCAGATGTCAGAAATGTGATAAATAACTAATAAATAATAAATGATAATGACATTTTCCCATGCGTTAGAAAAGAGATACAATCCTGTCTTTTGCTCCTAAAATTTGGATATCCCCACGTGTTTGACCACTGCGTGTCAGGGTGGGGGAGCTGGTTTTTTAATGTCTGCACACTTTCTAAAACAACAGCAGTGAAGATCGTTAAATCAGCTGTTCGTAGACATTGACGCCAAATATTTATACTCACACTGTCTGGAGAATATGTTCCGTCGGTAGTTTATAGCCCATAAAATATAAACGGCGTTTAAAAATCCTGTTTGTTTACAACGCAAAACGCTTATAGTCGGATGTGAGTGTACCATCAAGATGATACGAACAATAGCAAAAACGTTTATATAACTTCCTGATGAGGTTAGGATTGCTTTTCATTTAAATGCATAATTGTACATCGACAGCTTAACTTAGTAAGAATTTAACGTACATCACGGTTAAAAGATATTCATAACTTCCTTGTTTAAATCAGTTCGTTTTTCTGATTTGAGACGAAAAGAAAATCTTACGCAGGGCTTTCTCGATATAGGAGTAATTGACAAACGTTGATGGAAGAAATCAAGATGTGGATTGAAAATTAATACATTTTTGGTTACGATCATTTTAATCGAAGTACGGATACTTTGCAAGATATACTTGCACAATTTGCAATTATTAACTTAAATACAATTTCTGCAGTAATTTGCCCTTATTTGCAGCAATTTGCAGCGTGTACATTACTGCTTCTTTATCGGCTATAATTTTGCATCAAGTGAGCAGTTGCTTTCAAGAATGTAATTCATGTTTATCTTTGTCTGAAACAACCTGAAAAGATATTGAAAGCTGTTTGTTTGACCTGTTTCTCTACAAGCTTTGCACTTTGCCATGAATAACAGCACGCGCATCTACGCAATTGGCAAAATAATATTTTAGAATATTTATTCAAAGAAACATACAAGAAGTTTTGTATTGTTGTTTTTAATGGTAGAACATAGAGAATACTTGGTTAGTGTTGAATACAAATAAGTTTATTTAGCGAGGCTTAGAAAACCTAAACCGCGAGCCTTGGCGAGTGGTTCAGGTTTTTGTGCTGAGGAAATAAACGTATCTGTATTCAACACTTACCTGGTATTCTATTTAATCCATCATTTTCTGTCTTTAGTTTGAAAATAAATGAAAGAAAATCACTGAATAACACGAAAAACATCAAATGACGTCACGAAAGTAAACAATCTGACGTCATTATAATGCGTGTGTTTGCTGTATTTAATAAGATGGAATACAGCTAAGTTTATCCCACGGCCGGGTGTTATTTCGTCAATGCAGGCGTGATGATTGAATAAAAACAAAATTCAGAACTGTGTAGTAATGTGTTTTTCATTCTTTATAGTTAATGTAACAGTTTCATTGTATGTATGTTAGTGTTGGATGGCACTTGTTAATAAAGAAATGTTGTTCTGCTGAGGTAGGGTATTCCACAAGAATGGTTCTTGAGAGAGCACTTTGATTGGTTTTGATTTGATTGATATAAAAAGGACAATGAACATTGTGTCTTTCAGGAGCTGTTGCCAATGTGCTACAGATGTTCCACTACCAACCCGCTTCTTAATCCTGGAGGCAGCAAATGTGTCAACTGCAGCCAGCCATTTGTGCATTCCTTTGTGTCCTTTGGTATGTTTGGGTTTCAATCCAATCCATAGGCTGGGCATTTATACTGATTCATAGATATGAGAGCAAATGAAAATTGTGACACATTAGGCACTTTATTTACTCATGAAGCAGTAAATGAAAATCTACAAAAGGATACCCACCAAAAGTGTTTTTAAAAAGTCTTTTTTATAATGTGATTTTTACATTAGATTATAATGACAAGACTGACATCTTAGGCGTCTTCAATGATTAACGTTCGCACATTCATTTCCTTGTACAATTAATGATTGAATAACTTAGTATTACATGATCTTTAAATAAGCAGATCACGTTTCAAACATTCATTTCCCTGTACAGTTATTGATTGAATTAGTGATTATTATAAAGAGGGTGTTCAAAAATAATTTAGACTTTTTATATTGTTTGCAACTAAATAAACATCGTTGAATAAAACCTATGTTTAATAAGTAATATTGTGAAATTAATTTGCTATGCACCTGATCTATTTGATAGTATTAACCGTTGAGCGGAGCACGCCATTTATTTGCATTACAACAAGTAAATAGATCGTAAATTCTGTACGAAATAAGTATACTTACTTCAAAAAATGTTGGTTTAATGTAAGACAAACATACATTGACATCATACCAAAAGTTGGCTTCATTTTAAGATTGCCTATTAATAAAAACAATATTGATATGAGGGTGATGCACAATGTCTATTGAAAAAAAATGTAATAGATCAACTCTAAATTCGGGTGGTAATGAAATCGAGTAAAGGTATTTGTAAATCATCTATGCGGACATTTGATTTTATCAACCAGCCACATGGAATACAGTTTTTGAGTAGCGCACGTGTTTTCACATAGTTGAATAGAATTTTCAGATGGGATTGTAAGCATTGAGACATAAATGGTTAAGGAAAAAGACGCGACAATGACGACGTCAATCAGCTTAAAGTAGCTTGATCAGCACGGACAGTCAATGGTCAGGTAGCTATGCGAAATGTATCGCTTGGTTTATTTCTCCATGATTGAAGCATATTGATAAGTAAGAAATAACTAGAAAATGTCAATGTCAAATTACATCATTATTTGATTTTTTAGTGTACATGCTGGTTTAAAATAAGATGTAAATATTACTTTATTTTAAATATTTCTAACGGGTATTTTCTTGCTTGATTCAGTAAAATAATGTTATGTTATGTTAACATTATACACGTTTTTATGCTAAATGTGAAATGAAATCAGACATACTTAAAATGCAAAATGCAGAATGGTATAAAGTATATTTTCTATATTGGTATTCAAAACGCCATAAAGCGCTTTGTACAAGTATATGCGAGACTGGTTATCATATTGCCTCAAGACCATGATGAGAAAGGCCTGTTCATGGAGATCCCAACACAAGAATCATTGATGAGATAGTGTAATTAAAATATCCAAAATATTGAATTATAGTGAAATAATAATATTGAAACAAAAACGTTTCCTTCGCGCCAAATCTTCCCTGAAGCAAATGATGTCAACGACGTGATTTAATTCCAATTGACGTGCTCTGAGTTGCCTATAGTTAGTCATTTTAAATGCCTGCCATTTTTAACAGAGAAGAGCAAAATCGCTGATATTTTGTAAATTGATGCAATATATACAGTGTATTCCAGTTTATTTTAGTGTACTTTTTTCTATGAAATAATTATATGTGTAAACATATGAAAAAAAATCTACATTATTTTTGATCATCCCTCGTATGATGTATGAATAAGCATAATTTCATTGATCTTGGCAATGGTGGGCAAACTGAAATATTTGGTACATCGCTACTGCCTCAGTCAATATTACAGGCTGCCGGTGAATATCACATCATATTCAATGGCCCACTAGTCAATAACAGTATAATAATAATTGTTAAGATTTCATATTTGCGTTACATGTTTTTGTAATGTGTTGTTTCGTTTTGGCAATTGGTCACTTGCCTTAAATAAAGGAGCTTTATGAAGATTTCTCTCGCACTGATGCAGCTGGAGTATTTTTTCAAGGACTGAGCGTGAAACTGTTGTATCTGCTTAATATTTTTATATCAGATACAAGAGCTTCACACGCATTTATTCAAAATGAAATCATTTACGATCCTACTTTGTTGTCCCATGAGACCGATACATGTATAATTGCAGAGGTACTGCCACTGGTAGAGTTTGTGCTGGAAGACGGCATCACAGACGAGGATGCTATACAGATACTGGATCTCTCGGTGCCGAAGCCAAAGAATGAGGAGAAGAAATGGCAGGAGTCGCGAATGGGCAGTATCCTTATATGTGGTGGAAATATGAGTGTATGAGACGTTGACTCTTTAAACATGTATTCAAACAAAATATTCAAAAAGGTCCAAATATCAATGCATTTCAATGTATAATTATAATATATTATAAAAAAATGTTTGAAGCTACAAACAGGAATGGTGTAAGCAACTTCAGAGTTCATGGCTCGCATTGTGACCTTGCATGTGATGGCCTGCACAGTGTCATCCTCAGTAATCATAATGAAAGCATTTCTTTTTGCATGTAATTGAGTTACTATATGCGGTATCATGTGCACACATGTACCTTAACTCGAGTGCCAGATATGCAGTCTCTGATACTGGGTGATGAGCCAGAAGAAGAGGAGGAGGAAGAAGATCCTTTCTCCAACAAACTCATGACATTTGATGTAAGTTTGCCCCGAGTGTTTAATAACAAAATTATTTCGGTTATTAGATTGGGGTATGTCGTTGGGCGGGCAGGCAGGTGGGCAGTGTCAACTTTTGGTTTCCGCTCTCTAACTCGAGAACTCATCGAAATTTTTAAATGAAACTTCATACATAGATACCTTATATCGAGACCTCGCTTGGGATTGCATATGAGGTGGGTGGAGTCAAGGTCAAGGTCACTGTTATTAAAAAAAAACACAGTTTCCGCTCAATAACTTGAGAAAGCATCAAGATATTTTGATGAAACTTCATACATAGATACCTTAAATTAAGACCTCGCGTGGGATTGCATATGGGGCGGGTGGGGTCAAGGTCAAGGTCACCCTTACTAAAAATAGAAAAACGGTTTTTGCTCAGTAACTTGAGAACGCATCAAGATTTTTAAATGAAAACTTCATACTTTGATCCCTTATATTGAGACCTCTCTTGGGATTGCATATGGGGTGGGTGTGGTCAAGGTCAAGGTCACCCTTACTAAACATAGAAAAAAAGTTTTTGCTAAAAACCATGACAACGCCTTGAGATATTTTAATGAAACTTCACACATATATACCTTATATCGAGACCTCGCTTGGGATTGCATATGGGAGTGGGATGGGGTCGAGGTCACCGTTACTAAAAATATAAAACTGGTTTTTGCTCAATACCTTGAGAATGCATCGAGATATTTTAATGAAACTTCATACATTAATACTTTATATCGAGACCTTGCTTGGGATTGCATATGGGGTGGGTGGGGTCCTGGTCACCGTTACTAAAAAATAGAAAAACGGTTTCCGCTCATCATCTTGAGAATGCATTGAGATATTTTAATAAAACTTCATACTAGATACCTTATATCTAGACCTCGCTTGGGATTGCATATGGGGTGGGTGGGGTCAGGGTCAAAGTCACCGTTACTAAAAAAAGAAAAATGGTTTGCTCAATAAATTGAGAACACATTTAGCTAATTTAATAAAACTTTATATGTAGATATGTTATATCTAGACCTCCCTTGTGATTGCATATGGGGTGGGTGGGCAAAGATCACCATTACTAAAAATGGACAAACAGCTTCTGCTCAATACCTAGAGAACGAATTGAGATATTATAATGAACATTTATTTATAGGTACCTTATATCTAGAACTCGCTTGCAATTGAACATAGGGTGGGTGGCGTCAAGGCCAAGGCCACCATTACTAAATATAAAAAACAGTTTCCACCTAGTAAATTGAAAACGAATTTAGATTTTTAATGAAACTTCATATGTAGATATTGAGACCTCGCTTTGGATTGCAAGGTCAAGGTCACTACTTCCTAGCCTTAGGTGTGTGACCATCACCTTGCACCCAGAACTTTCTTCCATTATTGTGCTGACTTTTATGCATTTCGTTCGAAAAATTTGGTTTTCATGGAATTTCCACGTTTCTTGTTTCTTCAGACTTAAATGTGAAATGCACTTAGAATGGTTATTGTTGTTTAATATTGAGAATTTTATGCCTAAATGGAAAAAAACTGGTTTTTGAAAAGCAATAATGATTGCATTTGTTTTGATGAGATGTTTGAATCAGTGTTGAGATTTTATTGTTATATTAGTATTTATTCATTTTTTGGACAAAATTATATTTTAAGATTTGTGTAAATTTTAGGGATGATAATGGATACCAGAATCCGGATATTTGTATGTAATATCTGGATGCTATCGGGATAACCGTATAGATCGGCATTGATGCATGTTAAAGTTGCAATATTAAGTACTCATCTAGACGAATAATATCTTACTAAATTACGATACTTCTATTTTAAAAACACAATAGTTTGAAATTATTGAAAAGTACATGTAACAAACTACGTCGATTTCTGTTTGTAAATTGTGCGTTTTGTTTGTTTTGTACATGTAACAAACTATGTCGATTTCTGTTCGTAAATTGTGCGTTTTGTTTGTTTTGTGCAGCGTGCAATGTTGTTATGCCATTCAAAAATAAACTGGAAATTTAACGGGAAAGTGACCTGAATACAAATTTGCTCAATATAAACAATGTTTGAATTATTAATTATTGAAATGTTTCCAGTACTAATAAGTTAACAACGTTGCGATATTTTTTGTCCGTCTGCACAATACACTGGTTAGTAAAAGAATAAAGTAAGAAAACAAATTGAAATACCAGTAATAATAAGATGCAAACTGATTGGATAAGACAGTCTTTTAAGTTTTGCCGATTAGAAATGATTGGTTAACAGTGGATTCTTTCGATTTCAATAGTTGGTTTGAACACGATAATTGTCATTAATTGGCATTATTATTTGGTAAAGAGCCATCTCTTGTCAAGAGGGACGCACCTAATTGTGGCATAATCGATTGTGACATCTTGTTTGTTTAATAGACCTGTCAAAGTTAGTGTGGTGTGAAAGCACCACCTATTGTTTTATGGTACATGTAATCGTATACCAACCGAGGGGTGTGTTTATGACACGTCCGCAGTGCGAGGTGGATACCAGCTGTAGAGGCCTATAGCTGCGTTGAGTTAATCAATAAAATACATGCAACAAGGGCGTTTGTATGCCTAAAAAACTAGAAAAATTGAACTTTCAATTTTTATACGAATATTCAGTTACTAACCAGGGTTTTCGTTTGACCCGAGCTACCGTGTTATGACGCATGATTTTCATGGAAATCATGAAATTGAAGCATGGTTAAATCACCTAAAGAGTCATATTGACCCTTGGTAAATGTCTGGATTGCGTCATCACTTCCTTTACAACTGAAGCCAGTTAAGACACTGTCTGTTATTAACACATTAGGCCTACCTTATCTTAATCCATTTTACATTTACTGATTAGATCTTCCAGGTCACAATACACTAAATAAATAAGAGATGTAGGGCTGTACTCTCTAAATAAATCAACAAGTTTAACTCGAAGACATGTTTTAAGGTTTAGACACTTGCTTTGATATTCTTTTTTGGAGATTTTGGTAGGGTAAGCATTGGTATGCACAAATAAGTTACTGATATGTTTTAAGATTGGAGACTACAGTATGACACTTGCGCTGAGGCGGGTTACATTCAACTAGAAAGTAGCCGCTAAAAAGATGTTGATAAAACAGTCAACTTTGTTTAGCGTCGAGTTCTTTATTACATAACACATGACATACCCTTTTTATTGCTTAAATCAATTCAGCTTAGAATGCTCTTTAAGAAAATGTATGGTTATGAGGGTCCCTATGTGCAAAATGTTGCATTTATTTTTGGTCAAAGTTATTGCTTTTACATTAAGGTTAGATACCAGTAAATCATTGTGTATCCCTCCGTGGTCCATTCAAAAGTAGTGCCTATTACTAAAGAGTTACTCTTCTCTTCGGGCATAAAAGCCATTTAGGTATCTCAGACATGCCTTTTGTGGTTATTTCTATCATCCAATGCGTGTCTGCAACATTTTGGTGCATTTCATTGGAGGCTATCTTGAAAGGTGAACTTTTGGGGTGTGTTTACTGTGGTATGGGGCTTTTGTCGAAATATGACTGCCGAAACCCTGTTTTCTGCCTGTGCCTGCATTCTAGTGAGATGCATTTTCTTAGAAGTAACATGACATATCTTTTTTATTGCTGAAAGAGGACAGATTGATCTTTAAATTGATACCAGGCTTGCACAATCTGAAATAAAGGAAATGCTAGAAAAATTCTTGGAAAGTTTGCCGTTTTATAATAGGACCCTATGGGAATTGGATTTTCTGGTTTCTAACCTTAAATTACATAAGGATTGGAATTAGTATATTGTAACCTAAATCCATGCCAGGAAGTTATCAGTGTATGTATTTGACCGTTCCCACCAATAAAAACACTAACATTTTCCATTACAGTATGCACCTTTGGCCTCGTTGTTAACTATAGTGTGTTACACCTTTTGTTACGGCATTTGTGTACTGTCAACCTGGATAGTTCTGACGTTTACATGTTCAAATGTAGATGAAATGATGTTTAAAATGTTAAATAATAACAATATTTCACATACAATATAATAATTCAAAAACGATACTGATAAAAAACACCAGAAACACTTTTTTAAAAATCGGCCGAAAATTTACAACTGTCAATAATTTCGAACAACTATTTTGGATATTTGTTGATAAAACAAAAAAATAGCAGCATTAAGTTTTGTCTTTCATTTTTATTTATCAATTATTGCAAAATCTTACCTTTTTTGGTATTTCTAAAGAATTGTACATTGAATGAAAAAACAAACAACAACACCTAACACAAACTTGAATTTGACTCTTCAAGTTGAATTTTGACCCTTGAAAATTTTGGTCAAAGGGTCAATGACCGTTGAAATTTACACTCTACCAAACACCCTGCTAACTTGGTAACTGGATAGTAACATAATAACCGGATATCCAGATATTTGTTGACATCCCTAGTAAATTTATTCATTTTTGAATATAATTACATGTTAAAATTATGTACTGGTATATTTTAACGTAATTGCCCTGCTAACCTATGGCTTCCTCCAGTGAAGAGTGTGCATTGTACCAGCACACATTTTCAATTGGAGAAGTCAAAGAAGGAATTCGAGCTGATATGGCTTAGTTTCTGTGAGAGATATTGTCTCATGTTTTGGTTGCAGATTTAGTGACAACTATTAGTCTCATACTTGCCTATTGCTTAATTATGACAAATAGCCAGTATTAGTCAGTAAAACATAAAACCTGTTCATAATTACAGCAAGGAGACACACAGTTCCGTCCTGTGATAGTAAGCAGGAAAGCCCTGAAGACTATGTCACGTGCAGATGTTTACATAAGAAAATGGCCCAAACCTCTGCGCCACCAGTACTTCAGGTCCCTTTTGCCTGACGTCAGCATCACAATGTGCCCAAGCTGTCAGAAGGTAGGATGATTTGTGTGGCGTGTCGTGGGAAAACCGGACTTAATGCATGTGCGTAAAGTGTCGTCCCGGATTAGCCGGGATGGCACGTCCCGCCTACAGTGGATTTATGTTTAGAAGAGACTTCCTTGAAACAGAAAATACCATAAAAGCATAAAGTGCCATCCCGGATTAGCCTGCACATGCTAATCCGGGACGACACTTTACGCACATGCATTAAGTCCGGTTTTCTCATGACGCGCCACATTTGTGTATTGTGGAATGTCTTAAGTTGATTTGCCTTTGTTAATTTTCTATATTCCATGACAATATGCGTTGTTTACATGAATGTTACGAGCTGTGTTATACACACAACAAAAGTTATAACGCACCTAATGGATATCAATGGAAAGTTTCATCTTAAAATGTCAGATATAAATATTTGAGTTATACATGCATGTGTCCATACCAAAATATGGGGAACAAATACAAAAGAATTTTGTGTTTACCATGGCGCAGTTAAAATTCTTCTAAATAAAGATAATACAACAATTTCTATTTGGTGCAACAAACTAATTGTTTTTTTTGTGTACTAGTGGGTAGCAATTAGATGTTTTATCAATATTTAAAATGTTAATTGTCATTGCTTGAATTAATAACTTAAATTCACCTATATATGTTACTTTTACGATTAAATAAAATATTGTACAATAAATACATGTTTGAGATTAAAATGTGTTTAACTCATATTCATGGTCGTATAAAACAAATATTAAATTCATAATACATATTAGCTTTACTGAAGATTATTCAAGAGATTAAACTTTGATAACTTTATTTTTGGAGCTTGGTGAATAATCATCACCAATTTGAACAAAACAGTACATTGGTTGTGTTCTTCATTGGTAGGCTATAGTGTATGGTTTAGAATTGTACTGACAGTTGAGTGAAATGATTATGATTATGTCTTGTTACAGCTCTTCCACACAGATGACTTTGAGCTACAGTATCTACAGAATGGACACTGCCCGTTCTGTCGGCACAAGATGGAGAACTGAGCAATTTAGTTTGACTAGTTACCAAATAAACCCAATTTGTGATGTGAACAATATGTTTATGATGCTGTTAATCTTAACTTGTGGGTGTTTTCACTGCCTTAGAGTTGCTCATCTCAAAAACTGAATATTGTTCTGAAGGTTTGTTCTTGTTGGATTTCACTAAAAGAAAACCTGTTTTCACAAATCAGGTAAAGATTAAATATTTTATTATACATCATACTGATTGAGGTGTTCCATAATTTAAAAAGCATCTTGTCAGAGCGAACATTGTTCCAGTTTCCGTCTTGAAAACTTATTTAACAACGGAAATTTATCTCCAGCTGAAATTCATTTTAATTTATTTGGAATTGCATTTTTGTGATATCATGTTTTTGCTTGTTTCACTTTACTTGAACTGTGCTGATTATAGGGTTTTAAGTAATAGGGAAATAATAATAAGTCATTACCCTCCTTAAAAGTGAATATAGGGCTATAAATGCACAATGTGGTTTGCACATATGTGTTATTCAGTGCTTGACAACAAGTGTTCATTATTCTCATTCCGTCCATTTGCTTCCACATATTGTCCTATTATGTTTATAACAACCTAATAGTATATTGACTACATTATGTACATGTATTAGAGTTGTGACTTGTACGGTTAGTCGAAGTAAATTGCTTCTACTTGGAAACAAACTTATTTATGTGATTGTTAAAGGATTTGTTATGTATTGTTTAAATGCGTAAAACTGTGGTAAATTTAATAGTTTTGTTTTGAAGACGTATTTCAGTGATTCTGTGTGTAACCATCCAACACGTATTAATGTTGACTTTGAATTCTTGTGATTTTATTATTATACACTCTACAAAAATATTAAAGGTCATACATTCAATAGAACAATAGTTTTTTATTAAAAAATTGAAGTGTTCATCTTTTGTTGGTGATCATTTTGATTGGTTTTTGTTTTTGCTTTATTCCTCTCCCCATAATTGTAGAATTCATATCAAAGTTATTATTTTGCAATGAATTTTGATAAAATCATACAGCTGGGTTTTATGTCTGACCCTTTAATATTTTTGTTGAGTGTATACACTTGTATTATTACCAGGCATATTTGATAATATTGACGTAATTGCTGTTATTTGCAATACAATTCTATATTTTATATTAAGTAATCGCAGAATCAATTTTTCTTGTTAAGTTAAGCTATTTGATTTTATTGTAAATAAGTTTAACGTGTGTATATTTATTTTCATTACATCTATTTTTCACCTTTTGCTTTTACTCTGCAATAAATTGACAAAAATTTTTCGACTGATAGAATTTGTGTTTGATTGAAGTAGTCTAAAGTTGTATGGATGAAGACAGTATTGTTTTTACCTTTCTAGCGCATCTAATCCATTCCAAATTGTGTTCTGACGTTTGGATGAAGACTATTGTTTTTACCTTTCTAGCGCATCTAATCCATTCCAAATTGTGTTCTGACGTATAGATAAAGTAAGATATAACATGTATCAGCATGATTAAGAGCTCGATTCAATAGAAAAAATGTCATGGAAATGACATGCTTCAGTGAATTGTCTGTTTCCATTGATAAATATGACGCAGTCATTTCCACTGTGGGAATAATAATTAATACCACACCCGATTAAGGTGTAATGTAACTAACGCAAACAATGAAAGAACCCCCAATTGTCAATCATATTCCTGGTAAGTGTGTAATTTATCTTAGCATTTCACCTGATTACACAAAAGAACACGGGGTACTGCTTCAGCTTGTAATGTTGTTTGACAATGCTTAAGATACAAGCAGAAATTATCAGTAACAAACACTGTAAAGATCTAATGTATATAGATAAATACAAATTGTATTAATCGCATAACAAAATATGTATGACAGGTCTTGTGGTAATATAACAAACTCGCCATGTCGGCTATGAACTGATTAGAAATTCTTCATATTTTAATATTTCAAAACAACACAATAAAACATTAAACATATGAACAATAAAATACAATCCAGTGATATACATAATATGGAATAGTAATATTCACACAAAGAAATAGTATTTACAATAAAGATATACATACTTTCTCTTCATAAATGTACATAGCAATTGTTCATTTGTACGAACGTTGTAGAGGAAAACACAAAATCGTAAATTAAGCATAACAGATCGAGACCAACTGTTTTGTGGTCATAACACACGGTTAATATAACGTCAGTATATACCCAATTATATGTCAAAACTTACTCCGCTACATACGATCTAATGTCACTGATGGCAATCCATTCTCTTATCAATGAAATACAATACGAATTAAACTATTAAACACATTCATTTTCTCCATTCCAAACTTCCACCTCTGCTTCACTTGAAGGCTGGTCTTCAAAATACCCCAAATATATTCTTACACATTGTAAGATTTCCTTTAATTGTTTTTTATTAGCGGATTTTCCACCTTTTCTGGCGCATATTCTCCGGCATAATGTCGGCAACGCACATATGAACAATGCAGTACCCACGTGCATGATGACGTGCAGCTCTCTGAAGTTATCAGTTTTCAGGAGAAGGTTGATTAAAATCCACAAGACACCTATTAGGATTCCCGTTTGAAGTAATGTCAGAAACACCTGCTTTCTTCTTGGTCTGTGCGACTCAATCACAAATTCAAACAATGATTCCCGAACAGCCGAGTGTCCCTTTATCGTGTAAATGACTTTGTTCGGGCCTTCGTCGTTTGCTCTTTGTAGAGATTCCGCTGCTAATATTGTCTGTTTCAGTATCCTCTTGTACATCAACGAGAAGTTTTCTAGACTGTCCCACAGGTAGTAAAACATCGTAAAACCGAAGATAAGATAACCGTACGCCGATTTAGGAAAAACGATGACACCTGTAAAGCTGAAAATTGTCACACGGCAGAAAAATAAAGTGGCATCAAGAAATATAGTGCCGAACATAAAGAGAAAATAGAAAACTGGCACTGCTAGACACATGGAACAAAAGTATGCACAGATAACCTCGCCAGTGCGGTTGCCAGATCTTATCAGAGCTTTGCAATATCCTTTAATGATAATAAATGCAAACGACACAATTGGTATTCCGTAAAGCAGTAGAGCAAGAAGTAATTCGAAAACGCAAAAGGATACATAAATTGGAAGCAGCACCAAGCAACCACGGCATTTTCGCAATGCTGACCATCTATTAATCTGAAGGCCGACACCGTACTTCCAGAACTTGGTATTCATAAGCATGTAAAACTGTGCGAGTAGGAGATTATACATCGCGTGGTACCGGCGTGTATTTTGCAGTCTGACAGCCCCAAACAAACCGATTGTTCTCGGTTTAAGACTTAGCGGAGACGTTTCACAAACTGATGAATCTGTCCAGTGCAAGCCTCCTTCCAGTATTTCAATAGGAGATCTGGGAACTACTAATAGGGCAATGGTGACCACAAAGTAACAGCCGGAAGCGATAAACGGTCCACCAAGTTTTGGGAGAAAATTGACCTGACTTTCCCTGTAACCAGTTAGCATTGATCGAAAACCAAGTGGCACTCCAGTGGCGACAGCCTCATGTACAAATCCATTTAAGTAGTAATAGTCAAGAAGAATTTGAAGTCCAACGATTGAGAATGAAGCAACGGGAATGAGTATACGAAGAAGTCTATGGACAATTTTTCGTAAGTTTGTTCCAACAAAGGCACGTTTGCAACGCATGACAGGCTCACACATTGTGTTCATAAAGGTAACGTGACTGTGGCCTTCTATTAATATAAAGTCCGAAACACTATCTGGATGTTGTGGATCCTCATCATTTCTTACATTTGAAGGAATTGGAAATCTGTAGGCTTTTGTCTCAGAAAGTTTGTGAAACAGAAACATGATGAGTATTGGTGAATATGCAAAAAGAGCAAGGGAGATTATACTTGGAAACACCCACCACATGGCGTCAAAGTCGAACACTTGTTCTCGACATACCATAACTCTGGCTTTAAGAGTACCATTATAAAAGTAATTACAACAAGAAAATGTCACTGCCTCTATGGGACAGACAAGATGTTTACACAACATATATGGCTCGATTATTACCCTCTTCCTGTAGCAATAGTAGGATGGACCGTACTTCTGTTTGTTGTGTTCATTGAGGGACATCATCTCCTCTGTCAAATTTATGAAAGCGCGACTTATAATTAAATCATCATCTTTATTTCCAACTCGTAGGTTTGAACAATCGCCTGACACTCTAGAAAGCTTGATTGGTATCGGGTGGTATGTTACACTTTCATACAGAAGACCCATGGACCAAATACCATACTCTGTTGGCCACCGGAGATATTCAAAAGCTCCTTCCTTGCCATAAAATGTCCACACCCATATGTTTTCTCCAATCGTAAAATTGGCTTTTTGTATTTTGACACCTTCTGTCGGCGCCAAATTTAGATACGCAAAATTGCTTTCTTCCGTATAAATGATGTGTCGAAATTTATTGATTACTTCTGCCTCTATGTTCAGTACACATTCTTCTGAATCTATTGACATTCCCGGAGAATCTAAACTTTCACTCATACTTCCTTGAGAGTTGTCCTGATCAGAGAAGATGATATCGGCCGAGGTCTTTAACGCTTCTCCAGTTTTGGCCATCTCTGTATTAATTTTTTTTTTATGAATCGCGGCACTATTTTTAACCTCTAACCACTTGTTGTTTGCAGCGGCGTTTCCGTTTTCGTGAGGACGATCATTGTCAAGCGTTATATCTTGCACTCCAAGTGATCTGACAGCCACAGTCATCATCAGAATCAGCAGCAACGCCAACTGGGTATCCATTCATATATATTGATTGTATTGTTGTGTTTTCCTTATTTCCGAATCTAAAAAAATATTAAAAAATAATGTATGTTGAATACATTCAGATGTCAGAAATGTGATAAATAACTAATAAATAATAAATGATAATGACATTTTCCCACGTGGAAATAACGTTTGGTAATTAGCATAATATCTTGATTGTATTTCTGAATCATCATGTATGCATGAAACATTGATTAGAATGGGATTAAGAAATTCCAAATGCATATTTGATTGCACTTTCAAATGCCACACGTATTTAAATGCGATGCGTTAGAAAAGAGATACAATCCTGTCTTTTGCTCCTCAAATTTGGATATCCCCACGTGTATGACCACTGCGTGTCAGTGTGGGGGAGCTGGTTTTTTAATGTCTGCACACTTTCTAAAACAACAGCAGTGAAGATCGTTAAATCAGCTGTTCGTAGACATTGACGCCAAATATTTATACTCACACTGTCTGGAGAATATGTTCCGTCTGTAGTTTATAGCACATAAAATATAAACGGCTTTTGAAAATCCTGTTTGTTTAAAACGCAAAACGTTTATAGTCGGATGTGAGTGTACCATTAAGATGATAAGAACAATAGCAATAAAGTTTATATAACTTCCTGATGAGGTTAGGATTGCTGTTCATTTAAATGCATAATTGTACATCGACAGCTTAACTTAGTAAGAATTTAACGTACATCACCAGTAAACGATATTCATAACTTCCTTGTTTAAATCAGTTCTTTTTTCTGATTTGAGACGAAAAGAAAAGTTTACGCAGGCTTTCTCGATATGGGAGTAATTGACAAACGTTGATGGAAGAAATCAAGACGTGGATTGAAAATTAATACATTTATGGTTACGATCATTTTAATCGAAGTACGGATACTTTGCAAGATATACTTGCACAATTTGCAATTATTAACTTAAATACAATTTCTGCAGTAATTTTCCCTTCCGTGAAACTTTTCATTTTTACATATTTTGCAGATCGTTCAATGCCTAATACAATGAAACCAAAAAATTGCGGGTCACCGCATTAGATTGTTTGGAAAATGCATGTAAATGATCTACCCGTGAATGCATTTAAGGAAATGTTGATGTTTTTTGTTGACAAAAAAGTATTGACCATTGATTGGAAAAAATAACGACAACCTATTGGTTGAAATTGGTAATTGTAAGAAAGCAATCCGTTACAAAGTAAAAAAATATATATATTTGCCGAAAAATGCGTTTTCATCCTTTTTTTAACGAAAATATTCTACATTTTGTAATCATATAAAAGTTTGGTTTTTACTATAGAAAAAAATCTGTTCCGTGAGAATTCCTGAATTTTGGATATTTAATACATAATTATCTTCTTATAAAACTGCAAAAAAGAAAACAGGGGGTCACCGTGCTTGTATTCGAGAAAAAATATGTAGTTTACATGTGCGTATCGGAATTTTTTTTGTTAAAAACAGGATGGAATGACAGTCATAATTTATAACAATACACTTATAAAAGTAAATAGATATATATTATATACAATTATTTTAGTAACAGCAGTTGATTATGACAATGTACAAAAAGTTATTACAGCCAAAACACTTTCACAATAATCGCAAGCATGTGCACAGCTATATGCGAGTCCAATGTTCAGTCAGCGTGTTCATACTTTCGTTTTCAGTGTATTATCAAACTTTCACAAATACAATCGAGTCGCAAGACACTTCTACTATGATCATTATTATGAATATATTTAATTCTAGTTGGTAATTACAGTGTACACAATATTTAACAAATATCATTATCTGTCAAAACACTTCCCATTATGAAGATTTAATTCAACTCCACTGATGCGCGAAAAGATGCGCAGAAAAAACTATCGAAATCGTCTTTAACAAAACTTTACATTTACCTCTAAAGACCGCGTCTGTTCTGTAATCATGGTTGTTCATAGACGCCAATGGTAGGAACAGCAAGTCTTACCATGGACCTTCCGTAACGTTCATTTCTTATATTGTGTACAATACTGAAGTCTTGGCATTTCTTTTCCATGTAATTCATTGTGTAGTACCAGTTACGCGATCTGAGACCGGAGGTAGACCGGAAGAGGAAGAGGGGAGAACCCCTTTTCCAACCCAAAACATTTGATATGAGAAGCTTCCCCTACTTAAAATGGTCAGAAATGAGCTTTAAATTTCACACATTGTGTGATGTAAAGTTTTTTGTACAAACTTGAAATAATATGTTAAAATGTATTTTGTTTGGATTTAGATAATATTTGTTGAATTGATTTTAATATGGTTGCAATATTAAACATTTTCACAATGTGTTTGTATTTATAATGCTGCATGTCTTGGAATGCGCCTTCTTGTTGTTTTATGGTGGTCTAAACGAAGAGAATATTTAAGTATGATTTTCATTTGTATTTGGTTGCTTATTCTTAATAGGGCACACGATTTCCTCTCACAATGCCTATCATATAATCTCATGTTGCACAGTTGTAATAAAATCACCCATATTACTCTGTTAATTATTTCAAAGCTATTTGTAATTTCAGCAAGGTGACGCACAGTTCCCTCCATGGAGTGATAGTAAACATGCAAGTCCTAAAGACTATGTCACGTGCAGATGTCTACATAAGAAAGTGACCCAAACCTCTGCGCCGCCTGTACTTTAGGTCCCTTCCGCTTGACGTCAGCATCACAATGTGCCCAAGCTGTCAGAAGGTAGGATGTTCAATGTTTTGTGGAATATCTTAGGTTGAAATGTAAATATTTTATGTCAAATCACATTGTCTATTTTCTAAGCTGAAGGTACTTTGTTTAAAGAAACTAGAAATGTGTACTACCAGCGGGTAGCCATTAGATGTTGTATACATCTGTATTATGTTAACTGTTAATGCTGATACAGTAATTTATACCCCTCTTCTTATGACTGTATCTGTTTTATTGAGGACTGTGCTAGCATTAAAATTGTTAATACAAGTACTCTGTTTTCAGAACTTCTTGAACTACTTACGCCAGTTTGAACATATGGTGTTTATTTGTGTTCATTTTACTTACATTGTATGTTCTAAGTTTTTACTCACGGCTGTGTCTATTGTTAATTTTTTTCCTGTCTGAGCTTTTGCACACTGATGATTTTTTGAGCTACAGTATCTACAGAATGCTTATTCTTACTAGGGAACACGATGGAGAACTGAGCATTAATACTCGACTAGTTACTAAATAAAACCCAATTTGGGATGTGAACAATATGTTTATGATGTCGTTAATCTTAAAGCACGCGTGTTTTCATTGCTCTAGAGTCGTTTATCTCAAAAACTGAATATTGTGTTTAGTTTACATATGCATTCCTTTTCTAATTCACGGTATATTCTTGTTTGATTTTCATTTGAAATCTGTGTTTACAAATCAGGTACAGATTAAACATTTTTATTATACGTTAAACTTGTAAATGTGTTTCATAAAAGTAATAGTATGAGTATGTTATACTTTGTAAATTGTTTCAAAAAGATTGTTTGAGATTGGAACATAAATACTAAATTAAAAAGGCGATTATCAAAATAATCTTAAACTTTTCACTCAGAAAATATTGTTTGAAAGAATCTCGTCACAGTGCACCTACTTATCTAAAACAAACGAAGTGTGTTCAAGTTTATCTTCAGCTGATTTTTTTAGCCGGATTTTTGCAACGAAAATACGATGTCCCCTTCTATTTCTTGTTAATCAAGAAAAACTTGTAATTCTGTTTTCTTACTGGATTCAATGAACGTGAAATGTGCGGATGATAGGGATTTTGAAAAATAGTTAGATGAGTCCTAATTAATAGTTGACTAAGTCATTATCCTCCATAAACGTTAATATAACCATTCAGGTCATAATATTGTTTGCACAAGCATGCATGGATTATTCAGTGATTGATAACAGTGTGTTCATTGTTCGCTATCCGTCCATTTGCTTCCACATATCGTTGTATTTGAGTCACATGTTTAGGTATTGTTTAAACAACCAAGCAATTGCCTATAAAGTCTTCAATCACTTTTTTATTCCTAACAGCACACCTACACGATTTATACCGAGGGTAAATAATAAACTGAAAATCATCCTGCGCATATTTTTTAGTCAAATCTAGAATATAAATACACTAATCTTCCACAACTCCAGTCTGAAACAGTAAAAAATCAGCGGAAATCCGCCATTAATGGTCCCAGTTAGTTGTTTAACCTCGCTTACACTATACTAGTTAGTAACGTACATTCTACTCCCTGATACATTAAGATATTTATAACATGTATAAGCATGATTAATCCTGGATTCAATAGACAAAATGTCATGTAAATAACACGTTTCAATGAATTGTTTGTTTCCAGCGATAAATGTGAGGCAGTTATTCCCTGAGCGGGAAGACCTAATAAATACCACATCCCGATTTTGCATGCTGTCTGAAATGTAAAAATCTAAACAATGGACGTTATCACTAATCACCAGTTGATCTGAGTTATTTATCCTATAATTTCACCTGATTTATAGTTACCCAAGATTACACAAAAGCTCACAGGGTACTGTTTGAACGCTTTTTGACACAGATCTTTATCACATGCTATACCCTGTTATCCATCACGAATATTTTTTATCTTACACATGTGTAAGATGACATTTTAAGCATTGTCGTTGGCTACACGTATTTTGATTGACCAATCGCATGACGTTATTGTGGTGAAATGACGTCGTCAACATGAAATGACTTCACGTCAGTACACGACTTATAAACATGTTTTGGTAAAATTTGAAGTTTTTTGTTCGTTTAAAGGCATGTAATAAAAAAGGTCTGACACTCATTGTCATTTCATAACATCTTTTATTAAACTCGTCCAAGAAATTCGTTAGCAAGCTCGCTATACCTCGCTATAACTCATTTAATAAAATAAGGTATGAAATGACAACTCGTGTCATATCCGATATATCCACTGGCAAATCGCATAACATAATATTAACGCAATAGGTATAACATATTAAGCAGAATCTTATTGGTCAATAAGTAGGTAGATTTACTTATATGTTCTTACTTACTAACAATATAACCTACAGTTTGATTGGAACATGTGACTAGTAATAGCAAACTTTAAGAACATGCTCTTACAGATTATGTATTTCACTAAATGGGTACTATCCAGTCGTTTCATTGGCTCAAAATGTAGGTAGTATTATAAATGTACGTCCTTCAGAGGTTCTTGGCAAAATAATATTATAACAAACTCAGCATTTCGGCTATGAACTGATCAGGCAAAGTTCCTCACGGTTTATTTCACAACAGCGCAATAAAACATTAAACATATGGAATATAAAATACAATGTATTGATATACATACTAGTAAACACAAAATGCTATACGAATATTCACACACAAAAAACAATGGCATTTACAATACAATAAACATACTTTTCGTTTATAATTGTATCAAGTAATTGTTCTATGTTTACAAAAAATTGTAAACTAGGCATAACATATAGCGAACAACTGTTTATTGGTCATAACAAAAACAAAACGGTTAAATATTTGTATAAACCCAATTATATGTCTAAAATTCCCACAATACATACGATCTCATGTCACTCCTA
The DNA here is from genome assembly GCA_027627225.1 of Congeria kusceri. Classification (NCBI taxonomy): domain Eukaryota; kingdom Metazoa; phylum Mollusca; class Bivalvia; order Myida; family Dreissenidae; genus Congeria; species Congeria kusceri. Next base: position 45,438,311 of record CM051035.1, read on the forward strand.
ATAATCAATTCCCTTATCTATAAAAAACATTACACAGTTAAAGTCTTAAAGTTTAAACACATTCATGTTCTCTATTTCTCACCTCCTCCTCTGCTTCACTTGAAGGCTCGTCTTCAAAATAACCCATATATATTCTTACACACTGTAAGATTTCCTTGAATTGTTTTTTATCTGCGGATTTGGATTTCCCGCCTTTTCCGAGGCATACTCTCCTGCATAATGTCGGCAACGCACAGATGAACAATGCAGTACCAACGTGCATGATGACGTGCAGCTCTCTGAAGTTATCAGTTTTCAGGAGAAGGTTGATTAAAATCCACAAGACACCTATTAGGATTCCCGTTTGAAGTAATGTCAGAAACACCTGCTTTCTTCTTGGTCTGTGCGACTCAATCACAAATTCAAACAATGATTCCCGAACAGCCAAGCGTCCTTTTATCATGTATATGACTTCGTCGTTTGCTCTTTGTAGAGATTCCGCTGCTAATATGGTTTGTTTAAGTATCATTTTGTATATTAACGAGAAGTTTTCAAGACTGTCCCACAGGTAGTAAAACATCGTAAAACCGAAAATAAGATAACCGTACGCCGATTTAGGAAAAACGATGACACCTGTAAAGCTGAAAATTGTCACACGGCAGAAAAATAAAGTGGCATCAAGAAATATAGTGCCGAACATAAAGAGAAAATAGAAAACTGGCACTGCTAGACACATGGAACAAAAGTATGCACAGATAAACTCGCCTGTGCGGTTGCCAGATCTTATCAGAGCTTTGCAATATCCTTTAATGATAATAAATGCAAACGACACAATTGGTATTCCGTAAAGCAGTAGAGCAAGAAGTAATTCGAAAACGCAAAAGGATACATAAATTGGAAGCAGCACCAAGCAACCACGGCATTTTCGCAATGCTGACCATCTATTAATCTGAAGGCCGACACTGTACTTCCAGAACTTGGTATTCATAAGCATGTAAAACTGTGCGAGTAGGAGATTATACATCGTGTGGTACCGACGTGTATTTTGCAGTCTGACAGCCCCAAAAAACCCAATTGTTCTCGGTTTAAGACTTAGCGGAGACGTTTCACAAACTGATGAATCTGTCCAGTGCAAGCCTCCTTCCAGTATTTCAATAGGAGATCGTGGGACTACTAATAGGGCAATGGTGACCACAAAGTAACAGCCGGAAGCGATAAATGGTCCACCAAGTATTGGGAGAAAATTGACCTGACTTTCCCTGTAACCAGTTAGCATTGATCGAAAACCAAGTGGCACTCCAGTGGCGACAGCCTCATGTACAAATCCATTCAAGTAGTAATAGTCAAGAAGAATTTGAAGTCCAACAATAGAAAATGAAGAAATGGGAATAATAACTCGCATAAGTCTATTTACAATTTTTCTTAAATTTCTTCCAACAATGGCATGTTTGCAATGTGTGAAAGGCTTACAAATTGTGTTCATGAAGGTAACGTGACTATGACTTTCTATTAATATAAAGTCTAAAGCACTATCTGGTTGTCGTGGATCCTCAACATTTCTTACATTTGACGGAATTGAAAATCTGTAGGCTTTTGTCTCAGAAAGTTTGTAAAACAGAAACATGATGAGTATTGGTAAATATGCAAAAAGGGCAAGGGAGATTATACTTGGAAACACCCACCACATGGCGTCAAAGTCAAACACTTGTTCTCGACACACCATAACTCTGGTCTTAAAAGTACCGTTATAAAAGTAATTACAACAAGAAAATGCCACTGCCTCTACGGGACAGACAAGATGTTTACACAACATATATTGCTCGATTAATATCCTCTTCTTGTAGCAAAAGAATGACGGACCATACTTATCTTTGTCAAGAGACATCATCTCCTCAGTCAAATTTATGAAAGCGCGACTTATTGTCAAATCATCCTCTCTATTTCCAACTTGTAGGTTTGAACAATCGCCGGACACTCTAGACAGCTTAATCGGTATCGGGTTGTATGTGACACTTTCATACAGTAAGCCCATGGACCAGATTCCAAACTCGGTTGGCCAACGTAGGTATTCAAAAGCTCCATCCTTGCCATAAAATGTCCACACCCAAATGTTTTCTCCAATCGTATAATTGGCTTTTTGAATATTGACACCTTCTGTCGGCATCAAATTAAGATACGCAAAATTACTTCCTTCCGAATAAATAGTGTGTCTGAATGTATCAATCACTTGCTGATCTATGTTCAGTACACATGTGTCTGTGTCTGTTGAGATTCGAGGTGAGTTCAATGTATCATTCATTCTTCCTAGAGTTTCGTTCTGATCAGAAAATGTGATGTCGTCAATTTTCCCAAGTCTGTCGTCTGTGTTGACCATGAGTGAGTTAGATTTCTGTTTTGTATTATGATAAGCCGCTTTATGTTCTACATCCGACCAGTTGTTTGCAGCGGCGTTAGTTTCTTCGTGATGATGATCCTTGTCATGGTTTATATCTTGCACACTAACAGATCTGACAACCATCACCATAATCAGCGGCAACAACCACCGGGTATACATTCTGAATTCTGAAATTAATCAATATTTTAGTTTTTGTTATACAAATTATCTTCATATATTAATTTTGTTCACGAAAGGATTTATTTTGGCAGTTCAGATTAAAACATATATATATATATATATATATATATATATATATATATATATATATATATATATATATATATATATATATATATATATATATATATATAGTTTACATAAACGACATGCCGATGTAAATTCTCTATCTGTTTTATAATGTGAACGTTTATGAAAACTGCAATGATGACAAACGTTATTCATGACACACTAATACTTAATGTTGCATTAATTAAAATGTACTACATTATAATACTTGTATAGCCAATACACATGTTCCCGTATGGAAGTGATGTTTGGTTAGTATTATTATATCTGTGTCTTATTGTTTTTCTTATTTTCCGAGTCAGCATCATCCCAGGTGTTAAGAACTCTTAAATTATCGGTAGATTGTGATAACGAAATACCAAATATATCAGTTTCTACGCATACAATTGTCAAATCTAATGAATTGTGAAACGTAAACCATTTTAAGCAAAGTTATAAAGCAGATACATTCTTATCAATTGCACCTCATCTTTGGACAGACTCGTTTCCCCCACCCACACCCACTTCGTGCCCCGTCCTACAACAATGTGCATTTAATGCTCTCCACCCTTCAAAAAAACAACAACAACTAAAACATTGCAAGTTAAATCAACTATTCGTATACATATTAGCATAATACTCACTCTTTCTGCAGAATATGTTCTCTCTGTTGGATATTGTCCGGTGTACACCGGCGCATAAAGAAAAATCACGTTTGTTTAAAACACAAAATATGTATTGCCTGTTGTGAATTCACACTTTAGTAGATACGCTAACATAACTTCCTGATGGGATAAGGATTTCTTTTCATTCAAATGCATATTTGGATAGCCTTATCTAAACTTCTTGAGGTAAACCTACCGTTACAGTGATCTATGCGAAACTGCCTGGTTTAATCCATTAATTTTTATGTTGCGAGATAAATTAAAACCGGACGCGTGGGCTTTTCGATGAATGAGTTATATATAAATGTTGATGTTGATATGACTTTCCAGTATATGGATTAAAACTCAATAAATATTCAAATACGCTGTTATTTTTACAACAAAGTACGATTGCATAGCATAATGCTGGTGCACGAACGGTTAGAACGGCTTATTGCAAGGAGACCACGAGCTTAAACAAGTTCCACAAATGTATGCAAGGACACATTCCTGATAATATGGATTGCAATTCCACTGTTCTCAAATTAATAACAATACCTCTCCTAAATATATACATGTATACACAGTATGCATGTAGTTTCAAATCAAACATTATTTATAAATATAGGTTCTAATCAAACCAGGGGTAATTTCATTTTACGAACGAGTTTTATGAAACGCGTTTTTTTTCTCTTTTTAATAAAATAGATAATAGCCCTTGAAAGTGTGATTGAATTTGGTTTCCGACGTTTCTGGTATCTCATTTAAACACATCACTGATGTGCTAACAAGTATAAGATGAATCTGTAGAAGGCTCATTAGTCATATTTATTATTTCAAAATATCACTCATGTGTTATTAAATAACTACTATATGTGTATGTTTCAATAAGCAAGTTTGCAGAAGGCCTGAGTTGGTGTTGAATGTATTTCACCACTGATACAATATATTAAGGTGAATCACACAGATATTTACCATCATTGTTATTATTTGACTTTCAACGAAAATAACTTTGCTCACTTTCAAGCAGGTTATGTCTGTTGATAACCAATTAGATTCCCCAGTCCTTAATTCACTAAATAGTGAGCATAAATCGTTTTTCTTTGAATTCCCTTTCTTTTCCAAAGTCTATATGAGGCGCGTCGTGGGAAAACCGGAATAAATGCTGTGCGTAAAGTGTCGTCCCGGATTAGCCTGTGCCGTCCGCACAAGCTAATCCGGGACGGCACTTTCCGCACAGTAGATTTATGTTTAGAAGAGACCTCCGTGAAACAGAAAATACCATAAAAGCGGAAAGTGCCGTCCCTGATTAGCCTGTGCGGACTGCACAGGCTAATCCGGGACAACACATTACGCACATGCATTATGACCGGTTTTCTCATGACGCGCCACAATATCAACTTTATAGTCACTTGCCTAGGTTAGTCATATTTGATCGCTGTAATGATATGAATTGCGGAAGTGAAGATATCCACGTTAATGCAGAAGAAGAAAATAAAGCAAGGGTTTCATAAAAATTGATAATACTAAAAGTGTTTAAGCAGACGCATCTAACAATACAAATTAAACACATACACACAAAATGCGCATTTGAACAACAATTTTGTGAAAAGGATACAAAGCACTTTCTTTAAAAGTAGGAATATATATAAAGGCGTAATCGTATTTAACTAACAAATCAGTTGCAAACATGTAGAAAATATTTATACATGTGAAAGAGATTGAATGGGTTTAATAAATTACACGATTCTTTGTAAACATTGTTGAAACATTTTTTGTAATTGCATTTTGTTTTTCTTTTCTGAAACATACGTATAAGTATATAGAAATAATGTGTAAAAAGTTAAACTGAGTTAAATACAATACACGTCTACAAACAAACATTGTGCTTTTTTTAATAGAAACATATCTGATTAAAAAAATATGTGTACAAGTAGAACATAACAAGATTATTTAAATGAAGTACATTTGGCTACGATGCATACACTAGTGTTTTGTGTTGGTCTTAACAGAAACATGTCTGAATATATATAACATATTTGTACATATGAAAATAACTAAGATGAGTTAAAGAAGTACTTATATAAGAATTGTTTGTGTCATTTTATCGTTCAGAAGGAAAGACATCCACAATGAATATTACACATAAAAACTAATACAAATGAAAATTGTTGCAGAGGTAAATAACGTATAAACAATGCTGAAACATTGTTATAAATATGTTCGTTTGTTCTTTCGTTTAAACAGAAACATGTGACCACGGGGAATATTAAACATAGCCACGTTCTCCACTTCTGATGGCTTCCTCCGCCATGCTGGAAGACTCGTCTTCAAAATATCCCATATATAATTTCACTGTTTTGTGAATGAGTTTGATTTCCTTCTTTTTGAGTAAATTCTTATCTTTTTGTACGCATACTCTCCTGCATAATGACGGCAATGCACAGATAAACAATGCTGTTCCCACGTGCATAATGACGTGTAACTCTTGAAATTTGTCTGTTTTTATTAAAAGGTTTATCAAAATCCACAAGACACCTAGTAGAATACCAGTATGAAGCAAAGTCAAAAACACTTGCTTTCTTCTGGGTCTGTGCATCTCAATCACAAATTCATACAGTGATTCCCGGACCCATTTACGTCCACCTATCTTGAAAATGACTTTGTTCTGACCTTCGTCATTAGCTCTTTGAAGAGATCCCGCCACTGTGATTGTCTGTTTTAAAAGTTTTTTGTAGATCAACGAAAACTTTTGAAGACTTTCCCATAAATAGTAAAATATGGTAAAACCGAAGATAAGATAACCATAAGCCGTCTTAGGAAAAACGATTATACCGGTAAAGCTGAAAATTGTCACTCGGCAGAAAAATAAAGTGGCGTCAAGAAAGATGGTGCAAAACATGAAGAGAAAATAGAAAACTGGCACTGATAGACACATAGAAAAATTGTATGCACAAATACCATCGCCAGTGCGGTTTCCTGCTCTAATCAGGGATTTACAATATCCTTTGATGACAATAAATCCAAACGACACAATTGGTAGTCCGTACAGCAAAAGTGCAAGAAATAATTCGAACACGCAGAAGAGTATATATAGAGGAAAAAGTAAAATACAGGCCCGACATTGGCTTACCGAAGACCACCTATTTTGCTGTAGACTGAAAATGTACTTCCAGAACTTTGCATTTAAAAGCATGTAGAACTGAGCAAGAAGATAACTGTAAATCTTGCAATACCGATGTGTGTTTTCTAATGGGACTGTACCAAACAGGCCAATTGTCCGGAGTTTGAGACAAAGTGGAGATTCATATGATGAAGGGTTTGTCCATTCCAAACCTTTTGCTAGCAATTTTATAGGTGATTTCGGCGTTACCAAAAGGACTAAAGTTACCACAAAGTAACAAGCCGATGCAATGAATGGTCCACCAAGCTTTGGGAGAAAGTTTTCATAACTTGTCTCGTAACCAGTTAACATGGATCGGAAGCCTAGAGGAACTCCGGAAGCAACACATGCGTCAACAAAGTGATGCAAATATTTGTAATCAAGGAAAATTTGTAGTCCAATTATGGAGAATGTGGACAGCGGTATTAAGACACGTATGAATCGGGAAACAACTTTGTGTAGACAAGATCTAGTGATTAGTAAATTGACAGCTGTGAAAGGTGCAAATATTGTGTTCATAAACGTTACATGATTGTGACCTTCCGTCAGTATATTGTCTGTTACATGTTGGTGTGATATTGATCGGTTTTGATATTCGTTATGGATGTTCCAATCCGATACAGGAATAGGACATCGGCACACAGTTGTCTCAAAAGCCTTGTAAAAAAGAAACATGATCAGTATTGGCGAATAAGCAAAAAGGGCAAGTGAAATTATACTTGGGCATACCCACCACATGGCATCATAATCAAAAACCTGCTCACGGCATACCATGTCTCTGGCTCTGATAGTATTGTTATAAAAATAATTACAACATGAAAACGTCACTGCCTCAATGGGACACACAAGATGCTTGCATACCATATACGGTTCAATAAGTATCCTTTTCCTGTAGCAATAGAATGCTGGACCATATTTCTCTGGGTTGATGGACATCATCTCCTCTGTTAAATTTATGAAAGCCCGACTTATTATCAAATCATCCTTTCTATCTCCAACTTGTAGGTTTGAACAATTGCCTGACACTCTAGACATGTTGATTGGTATCGGGTGGTATGTTACACTTTCATACAGAAGACCCATGGACCAGATACCAAACTCTGTTGGCCAGCGTAGGAATTCAAAAGCCCCTTCCTTGCCCCAAAATGTCCATACCCAAATATTTGTTCCAATAATGTATTTTCCATTTTGTATATGAACACCTGCGCCTGGTGTTAAATTAAGAAAGGCGAAATTGCTCTGATCAGTTTGAATAGCGTGTCGAAAGGTGTGAATAGATTGTACAGCCACTTTCAAAACACACTCCGACTGTAAAGACAAATCTTGTGCAAGGTTTGCTTCATTGCTATAAGACGAATCATTGGTCAAATTGTTCAATTGTCCAGCTTTCACGCCTTTTTCTGACAGTGTTCTATTCACTTCCTTTTGTGCGTCTATATTCGAGCTTTTCTGAAGAGCATATGAATTCCTGCCGTGCGTATCATTACTTTCCTGGTTTGGGCGAACTTGCGTAGAGGACGCTGTCTGTCTAATAAACATCAAAATCGCCATCGGAAACAGCAACAACTTTAGGTTCCCCATTCTGTAATAAACAATATTTTACTTACACGTGCGTGTATTGTGATTTATTCTGGGCTAAGTGTGAGGTTCGGCGTGCCTTTAAACATGTTTAAACCCCCAATGCTTTGCATTGACCGTTCCAAGGCGGTGACCCTAGTTTTGATCATTTTATATTTTGTGCTGTGTAATTGAGCGTACTGTCCTGTATTGTATAGGCAATTGGTCACTTGCCTCAAATAAAAGACCAGCGGATGTTAATAAGACATCTCCTGGTGATGTCTCTGGAGTTTAGTATAAACCTATTTATTTTAGCTCGATTACATCGAAAGCCTTAGGCTTGTAGAGACACTCTGGAGTCCGTTTCCTGGGTAGAACCAGTACTTGGTGTCTTTGGGGGAGATATTGATAACGCTGCCAGAGTGAGGATCGAACCCGGAACCTCCCGATCACTAGCCGGACACCATATCAACTACGCCACCGCGACCTTAGTTTCATTACTTTTATATTACAGGGCAGTGCAATCAACCTTCCAGCGCTAGCACTTGTACATGAAATTGTCCTTGAGGAGCATATGCTGACCAAGCTTTGAAATGTTTTGTAAAGTACAAAACATTAATGCTAAATTTAATTTCCTTTAAATTATGTTCAATTAATGGAGCAGTGTGTTTAATAAAGATTTTAACAGCAGGTTATATAAAGTATAAATTCAGTTGTAGAAAGTTACTAAAATGTTAAAATTTCAATACAATGCATATCACGTTATTTCTGAATACTGGTTTTTTTCCAAAAAGATCTGAACCAGAAGGGTATATTTTTGTGTGAACATAAATTTCAATAAAATGTAATAATATCTTTAACCAAGCTTATAGTACTTGGTTCTTCATTACTGCTTTTCACATGTATAAGTATATAATAAATACCATATTAATGTTGCTGTGTTACGTGCGTTGTGCAATAATAAATCAAATGACACCCTGTCTGCATGCGCAGTAGACAAATCGCAAAAAGCAAACGGTCAGGTAATAACAATTATTCGATATGATTGAAATGTTTCATGCTTACACACTGTAATTATAACTAAACCAATTCAGAAGAGTAGAGTATACACTGTAGAAATAAATAACTTACATGGTTTGTTCATTCGCCGTATCTCTGTATCGAAATATGTGTGTGTTTTGTACCGTTAATTGAACATATTCGATTTGCGTCAAAACAACTTTCTGAACCTGTTCATGAAGCTACACTTTTGTATATGTTCCTCCCAATCTGAATGTACGGTTATAGATCGTTTCTCTTTAATTTCCCTTCGTGGATGTATACATGTCTTTGTACTTTGAATTTTAGTAATAAAAATTTGACATCGTGACCTTTGTAGGAAGTTTTGTGATAACAAATCAAACCATACAGTCTTCCTTCTTTTTTCTTTTCTTTTGTAAGATAAGTCAAGTCGACTACATGTGTTATTATAACTACAAATATATGCATGTACACACACACACACACGAACGCACGCATCTACACACACACACGCGCACACACGCACGCGAGCACGCATACACACACATTATGTGATTAAGTTAGTGAAGAAATGAACGTTTGGGTGAAATTTTCTCAGGATCTTTCATAATTTTGTGTACAACTATTAAGAGGTGGTAAACCCAATAATTTTATTTTAGAACTCAGATTACAAGTAAAATACAAATGTTTTAGCTAAGGTCATTTTATTTTACAGTAAACAATTTCTGGCGTTCCGCGGGGTTTGTGCTAGTCACGTATTCGTAGTTTTCGAAACGCTTCTGTAGTAATTGAGTTATTCGTGTAATTCACTTTCCATATAACACTATATCAGTCAAAGATATTTTCAAAATTGTATGATGATATTATTTTCGATAATAATTTTGTTCACAATGTCCACGATTTACTACAACATCCCTCGTATCAATTCAGAGTACCAATAAATATAGACACCTATAGTGCTTTCGGGTGTTCTCGGCCGTCTAAGATTCAATAGCGTAAACAGTCATAATTATGTACTTGCCATGGTCGCGGTTAGACGAAACAACATGCAATGTGTGGTTTCCGTTTTTCACCTCCAACTTATAGTCTATGTATAACCGTTTATCCTGCTACTAACTCAAACAGTGACCTAATAAAGCGGTGTCCGTATAAACTTGTTGATATCCGGCAGTAGATCACGTGACTGTGATATACCGTCAATAGGTATTCCTACGCGCCGGATAACAACATTGTCGAGAATTACACAGCATAAAGTATACTTACCAGAGTTTTTTATCAATACAAACTTTGTGTTGTCTAGTCTAACAGAGTTAAACAACAAATGAGTTTTTTGTCGTCATATTTCATTTAACTGGTAATCAACAACTTCCTTCCAGTTCCATTCCATTTCAACACACTTGAATCTGATGCAAGCGGGATATTCTTTGTGGATAGACTATCTTTGGTCAACCAACAGAGCATATTCATCAAAGAAATAACCTTTTATATAAATTTCCGATGAAAAAAAATGAAAAAAAGTCATCAAAACTTTTACGTAGAACGAAACATTTTATGATTTAGCCTGTTTTCCTGTCTATTCGACCACTTAAGAATATAAACAACCGTATACGATTAACGAACAATAAAATAAACAATACAACACTAAATATTTAACGAAAAATATATCAGAAACACTATTAAATTAAATGTTAACTTTCACCGAAAGCGGCTTGTTTACAAATATTTACCTCGTTTAGCATTTGACAGTTAGAAGTCTGGATCACTCCGGCGCTTCCTATCTATTCGGCCACTCTGATTGGTCAATAATTCGCGCGTGAAGAATGAGGTTCACTGCAGGGGCGTGCTTAATTTTCATTACTGTTGTGTTTAGGCAGTTGTGTGGATAATTTTTGTCTCTTTTGTAACAGTTTGAAAATAAATTCATTAACAAAACGTTTCTTTATTAAAACACACACACACACAACAAACAGTATAACGTGACAAGTAAAAACTCATTTTTTCAACACTATAAATTAAAATATGTTAACATTTTAACAGTAAAACAAACAAAGTATTTAGAATTTTAATGGCAGTGGTGGCAGAGGAATTCATCGCCGCGTCTCAGAACCCTCTTCTCGTGGCAGAAGGAAAGGTGAAACCAATGTCCACAAACGTCGCACTGCCCCCAACTCAGGATTTTTAAGGGTAGGCGGTCGTTCATATTCGGCGGCTGGCGTTGCTCGCACACGCAGCACAGGTCATCATCATCATTTTCCGAGTCGGACTCTTCATTAATGGAGATGTGTAGACCGCTTGTTGACGGCAAGGGACTAGTGGGGATCTTCTTCTCCACGGTTTTCTTGGCTTTTTTGTGAGCAGTGGGCGGTGTGTTCTCTTTGTTCTGCTCCTGATAGGCCTCGATTTCGTCTACGTATTCTTGTCCGGTGACCTCGCGACCACTTGGGTTGGGTTTGCTCCGCTTCCTGTTCTTCCTTCTGCAAACACAGCACGGTGCATCTGGAGTTTCTGTGTTTGGGGCAGCAACCTTATTGTTCAGATACTCCAGAACGGCCTCCTTCCCTCCTTGAATGGCGCTTGCTTTCTGCACTGGAGTTTCATCCCTGAACGCTTCGCACGGCACGAGTTTTTCTGGTAAGATGGCGTTGCGGTTGAACGGGGAAATCCCAGCTTTCTTAAATGCTGACAATATGGTCAGGGGGCTGACAGACTTCAAGTAAGCTTTGCACGCAATGCTTGCTATCTCGTATTTGGTCACCACCTTCCCCATGTTGGACTGCATGTAGGTAGCACATTCGGAGTAGTAATAGCGCTTGAACGGGCCGAAAACCGCAACATCGAGTGGCTGAAGTATATGCGACGTATGGGCAGAAAGCACAAACAAATGGATGTTCCTGTCCTTGGCCCAACGAATCATCGCAGGCGACGTATGTGTGGTGTGGCCGTCAAAAATCAGCAGCACGGGCTGGCTAAAGTCGAAGCGGTTGACATACTTCAGGAAATGGGTCTCCATAAACTCTTTGAAGACGTCTGCGTTGGACCAAACAGTCTCCGACACCGTTGCCATAGATCCGGCTGTTGTACCTTTCATGAGGTCCTCGTTCATTCTTTTGCCTATGTAATGGTCATTTATGTAATTTATTTTAGAGCTGATGTGTGTTAAATTACTATAATTAATTTTATTTTATTTTTATATTCATCAAGAAATTTCTGATTAAAAAACTGCAACATTTAAATTTATGTTCTTGTTTAAATAATTTACTAACTATATTGCCATAATATTTTAGGCTAATGACGGGACATACGCAGTTACTTAGTGGCGAATGTGAAAATAAAGCTATTAAATTCAGAATGACTAAAAGAACTTTTAAAAACTGACTTTATGCGTTAATTACGTTACACTATATCTTTGTTTTTAAAAGTCACCTTTAACTATGTTCACCTTTAAAGACAAAGAAAGGGGGCATGTGGTCCCCGGCAGCGTTGGCACACGCTATGAGCGTGGTTGTTGCAGAGCGCGGGGACGTCACTAACTGTGCTTTCTCTTTTGTGGGGGCAATTATGTTCGGGGGGCGATGTTCAGGACTTATCCCGGTCTCGTCCATGTTGTATATATGCTGAGGACGGTCATGCAATCCCAAGTCTGCAAGTGTCTTCTCAAGGTTGCTGTAGAAGTACTCTACAGACTCTGGGGTCGAGTTCCGGGCCCTGTTGCTATCTAAAGCTCACGGCTTTTTAGACACTACCCTAGAACGCCACCTCTGCAAAAAGCCATACAGCCAACAAATGCTTAAAGGCTTGTCTACTGGTCGTCTCCCAAATCTGAAGGCCATCTCACCGGCGTACATCTGTAGGGCTGCATTAGAAACGCCGTACCCCAACCTAGCCATCACCTCAGTGAACTCTACGAGGCCTAATTCTTCTTCTTCCGTGAAGATGGTTTCTCTACCAAAGTCATCAGGATCGATCTTGCCACTGATCCTGTCTCGGAGCGTCTGGTATGGAATACCGTACTCCAAAGCCGTCTTGCGTATGGATTTCTTGTTACATCGTACCTCTGAGACAGCCTTCAACATAGTTTCTGCCGAATACTGTCTGTACCTGCTATGGTACTTTGATGGATTTGCCTAACAGAGAATGGGGGAAAATAATTAAATGACTGACGTAAATTGGATTTTAATTGGTAACGTTAATACTAACAAAACGGACATAAAATCCCGTATACGGGCCTCAAATCAACTAAGCGCTTCCGTAATAGTGAAGCGAAAAAGTCACGTGACACAACAGAAAACATCGAAACGCTGACGAGAGAAGGAAATGTGAAAAGCAACCTCAAATAAGAATATTTTGACCAATATTTACAGAAAATCTAAGGCAATTTATGTTACGGTAAATGTTTTTGGTATATTCGTAACGGTTTGTACCTGTTTTTGTCGCATATTCTTCTTCTAATGACAGCGAGATGAATTATGTGCTAACTTGCTAAGAATTCGGACGCGCGCGGATTCGCGGATTAAGTGTTTATTACGTCATAAGCAAGTGGCCGAATAGACAGAGGTGGCCGAATAGGATATTTCACTTTCAGTTACACTGTCCCCCACCTACAACTATCCGAGTAAATCGTAAAAAATTGAAAAGAAATCAATCTCACCGTTTACATTCGAGGCAAATATTACATACACTTTTTGTCTGAATGCTATTGCATAATATAATCCATCCAAAACTCAGAAACACTATATATTTATTCCGATTTCATGTATTTTAAACTGCAAAACACTCGCGTTCTGGTTTGACTACATTGTGTAAACTTACAACTCAAAATGAATGACGTAGTTGGTGTGACGTAATTAAACCCTTTAAAAACCAATATAAACTGGTTTAAAACAAAAGCAAATTGACTACGCCATTTTCGTGTCGTACTGACATCAGCAAATAAGATTTATTAATATTTTACTTTTGCTTTTTAAAAAAGGTGATTAAGAAATAGAGGACTAATTTTTTCCGGGTAGTATGCATTCATGCAAGCGAGTTATTAGGTCGAGGCCCGTCTAGATTTTTTTAATTTAAAACTTTAATTAGTGTTTGGTGTTTTTAAATTTAATTGAAATAGAAATCAGGATAAATAGAATACACGGTAGGTGCCGGGAAGGAGAAAGTTTATCCGGTACGGCCCGAAAACAAAAATTTTCATTTTCTAAGCCTCACCGGATAAACTTTCTCCATCCCGGCACCAACCATGTATTTTCTATATACCGGGATCCAGTGTGCATTCTGCATGAAATGCGATCGGGTAAAGTCGGCCGTGTCGGGTGTTTTCGGACACACTGTCAGGTCAAACCGGCCATGATATGTAATCGATATATATGATGAATTAATATTGAAATATACAATATAAATGGCCTTCTATATTGTATTGTACATACACATGTACATATTAAACACCCCTGTCCTAATAAACGCCCCTAGCTATTTTAAAAATAAAGACATGTCTAACCTTTTGCAAGTCATCCCAATTATCTAAGTAATTCATCATTTCAATACTTAACATATTCTTACTACTGTAACGACCTTGAATAATCCACACTTTTTTAACCTTTAAATTCGAGTATGAAATTTGGTGATCGTATAATACAAGCTAAGAGTTATAATTAGCCATGTTTTCTCTAAACTTTATGTTCAAAATCATAACATTTTGCTTGCAATAAATTCATAATGTAATGTTTATCAAGGCATCACTGTGCTCTAATTACTTTGCAAAAACAATCCCAATTTAAACAAACAAGAAATCTGTTAAATACACGAAGCGTTAATATTAACACCTGTTAAAACTACTAAGAGTTACAGCTTGACATCATCAATAACGGCATGGTCATCCAAAACTTCAAGCCGTTAGCAACAGACATAGGAACGGTGTCGGTTTAAGTTCAGTGCTCTTTTTTTTTTATGTGACTGCCGAGCTTGGGCCACTATCTAACAGTTTGTAGCAGTAGAGCCTGTAACGCGCTCAGCAGATGGTCAGGTGTCAAAAAGCATCAATAAATACTATTGCCCCTGGACAACGTATTAATGAATTAGCGTTCTAGAGGAAATGAGGAGGGTGTCAAAAAATCCGAATTGTGTTTGTTGCATTGGATAAGTTGGAGATTTAAATGGGGGTGACAAATTATACATGTTTCGGAATTAAAACGGAAACTGTGTCAGGAGGGAAAACTTATTGTTGCATATTAACATGACTATTTACAATCTACTTGGATCTATGTGTTTCACAGATAAGGTACTAATGTGTGCGTATTTGAAATTTACTTTGATGTTTTAATATGAAAGTAAATATAGTGCGGCTTCAATTTTTTTCATAATTCACAGTCGAGGGGGACAACTTAAAAGTTCAATTTGTAGTCTAATATAGAAGTAAAATTTGTTATACATCTATGTTTGAACATATGCCATTATGTCAAAGGATGCTGTACATTGAGGCCGCCTTCACCCGAAACATATTAATTTACGGCTGTTGACCTCAGCCCGCCTGCGACACGTTTGTTCTTAGCTATTCAATCTTTTGTTCTTAAAAATAGGCAATAGAGCGGGTGCAGGTATTACCGAACACTTAAACTAAAGTGTAAAACCATACTGTTCGGTAATACAAGCCTGTATCTCTATCTGCTCAACTTGACATGTAATTGTATCATTATATAACAGTTAAGTGCTATAGAAGCGTATATATGCGCATTTTATAGTGAGATACGTCATTCAGAAATTAATACCTTCCTGCTTGTATTACCGAACACATGCATTTTATTCAGAACACATGTGCATGTATTGCCAAACACTTCACCATTAATTAAAATAAACAAAGGATTCTGAAAAAAAGTTGCTGTGAAACACTTTTAATTAGTATGCATACTAATATATGTAATCATGCTTCCACTGATATATAAGTATGGAATGTATAAATTTAACAAGAATAAAATGTAATAAAAATGCGTGAGTTCTATTAATGATATATTAATCATTGTAATGGTTATGCACTTTCAAAAGTTATTGTGCTTTCAAACAACAACCATCGGATGCTGATATATATATATATATATATATATATATATATATATATATATATATATATATATATATATATATATATATATATATATATATATATATATATATATATATATATATATATATATATATATATATATATATATATATATATATATATGGCACACAGCTAATATTGAATCTGCCAAGAGCGGATTCAGTGAACAAAGTCAATAAAAGGCGCCTTTAGACAAGTAGTTTAATGTGCATCTCCAAATCAAACTCACAAGAGGATTCTGCCTGGGACACAATGCATTCTTGCCTGACTGTATTGCTTCTCTTGAACTCACTTGATCTACTTAGCATCCTTCGTTGTTTGTTTTAAGATTATTTTCTTCCTCTTAATAATTTCATTTCTGTATTATTTCTTGTTTCAAAAAAGTTAAGCATATTCTTCTTCCTTCGTAGCACACCCCTTCAACATGAGCTTTCTTTAGGCAGAAACCATAATATATTTTGGAATAAATACTCCTGTATTAAATTTCTTTAATAATTGATTGGTTTATATTTTATTACGAGTGGGTTTATTAGGTACTTGTTTTTTTGTTGATTTCCTAACTAATTGTGGTTTAAACTTAAATGTATAAATATTAATGTGTTTGGTAAAACACGCATACCTCATAACACCTTCTTTTATTACCGAACACCCCTTAAAATGTTTTACATGCTTGTTAAAAATAAGTAGTGCGTCGTCTCCCATAATGAAGAGCGTATTTACTTTCCATTAATAACAAGATAAATTTAGAAAATTAGTATGACATGATCTTACAACCGTATGACGTCAGCAGTTCTTAATTCAAAAATGCAGAAGGATGGATTGAACTTTGATGTGACTTTAACATTTGATTTGGTCACAAAATGTTAAATACTCTAAATAATGAAGCATGAAAATGCCAATTTTGTTGGATAAAGACATAACATAATATAAATGACATAATATCAAGGTTAATATGATACTAATAAGTGATAGAAAATGTTCGGTAAAAATCCCGCTCTAATTCAACATCCAATAACCTGTATGTTGTGATATTTACGTTAAAAACGATATTCCGACACATGAGGTTTGCTTAATATATTTTGTTTCTATTATAGAGAAAAATCGTTAGTTACATGCAGACATTTGTAGAGTTGATTTCGGGTAATCAATATTTTCGAAAATTCGCGCCTAAAAATATGTGTGTGACGGCATCAATACTTCATTTTTGTCAATACAATTTTACGTGTAAGTTTAGAATAATATTGTGGTGTAAGTTCTAATATGTATAAATAATGTACATATGATTACAACAGACAATCCAATAAAATGACATTAAATGATTATCTAAAGGGATGCGAACATATGCCATACTGACTTGTTTTAAGGGTTAGCAATTACAGAATAAGTGACACTTCATAGCCAAGCCAAGCCAGCTACGGTATAGTACAGTAATCGTCCCATTAATGAGTGAACACAAATATATTTGAAACAGTCCAGCTATTATACACATTCCTGTTCTCCACTTCTTTCTTCCTCCTCTGCTGAACTTGAAGGTTCATCTTCAAAGTATCCCATATATATCTGCACAGTTCTGCAGACTTGTTTTGCCTCTCTCTTATGTGTTGCACGCATTCCCTGTTTTCTACAAACCCGGCTACACAACGTGGGAAATGCGCAAATGAACAATGCGGTACCCACATGCATTATGACATGCAGTTCTCGGAAATTATCAGTTTTCAACAGCAGATTTATTAAGATCCATAACACACCTAGGATTATTCCGGTACGAAGCAAAGTCAGAAATACCTGCTTCCTTCTTGGTCTATGCGTCTCAATTACAAATTCAAACAAGGATTCTCGAACCCCTTTGTGTCCCCTTAACTTGTATATTACTTTATTTGGGCCTTCATCATTAGCTCTTTGGATTGATTCCGCTGCTGCAATTGTCTGTTTTAAGAGCTTTGTGTATATCGACGAGAAAGTTTCAAGACTGTCCCATAAGTAGTAGAATGCGGTAAATCCAAAAATAAGATAACCGTACGCCGTTTTTGGAAACACGATTACACCTGTAAAGCTGAAGATTGCAACTCGACAAATGAATAATGTGGCATCAAGGAAGATTGTGCAATACATGAATAATGAAAAGAAAATTGGTACAGCCAGACAAACCGAATACATGTACGCACAGAAAACCTCACCAATGCGGTTACCCGCTCTAATGAACACGTTACAATAGCCTTTAATGACAATTAATCCAAATGAGACGATTGGTAGCCCGTAAATAATCAGTGCAAGAAACAGTTCTACAATGCAGAGCGCTACATAAATTGGAAATAATAACAGGCAAATATGATATTTGTATAAAGATGTCCACCTATTAACTTGAATGCTGATACTATACTGCCAAAACTTTCTATTCATAAGCATGTAAAACTGAGCCAGAAGAAGATTGAAGATTTTATGGTACCGATGTGTGTGTTCTAATGAGACTGTACCCAATAAACCGATTGTTCTTGGTTTCAAACTTAGTGGCGAGGATTCAGATCGTGTTGCGTGTGTCCAACGTACACCCTTCTCCAGTAAGTCTACAGGAGAACTCGGGACTACTAATAAAACACTAGTCACGACTAAGTAACATGCGGATGCAATAAATGGACCGCCAAGAAACGGTAAAAAGTTTGACTGGCTTTGGGTGTAACCTGTTAGCATTGACCGAAATCCCAGAGGAACTCCTGATGTGAGACAATCTTGAACGAAGTTACGCAGATAATTGTAGTCCAATAAAATTTGAAGTCCAACGATTGTGAATGTACAAATCGGAATGAAAATTCGAACAAGTCGTGTTGCAACACTGTGTAAACATGTTCCAGCAATTGATTGCATACCAGATGTAAACGGGGCACAGACTGTGTTTATACAGGTAACATGGTTGTGGCCGTCGAGCACAAGCATATCTGTAGCATTTCGGTTCGTATCAGATCGGCACGGATCCACGTTCTGAATACTGCTCACGGATGAAGGAATAGGACATGTAAACGTTTTAGATTCCATTAGCTTGTAGCATATGTACATAACCAGTATTGGCGAATAGGCAAATAATGCAAGCGATATAATGCTTGGAACTATCCACCACACGTCATCATAATTAAACACTTGTTCCCGGCAAGTCATCCTTCGTTCTCTTATGGTACCGTTATAAAAATAGTTACAACAAGAAAATGTCACGGCTTCTATGGGACAGACAAGATGTTTACACAACATGTATGGCTCGATTATGATCCTCCTCCTATGGCACAAAAAAGATGGACCATACATGTCGTTGTTGGAAATCATTTCTTCCGTTAAATTGACGAAAGCTGTACTGATACTTTCATCATCTTCTTGGTTTCCAACTTGTAGGTTTGAACAATTGCCCGATACTTTAGAAAGCCTGATCGGTATCGGGTGGTATGTAACACTTTCATACAGGAGACCCATGGACCAAATACCAAACTCTGTTGGCCAGCGGAGGTATTCAAACGCCCCTTTCTTGCCCCAGAAAGTCCACACCCATATGTTCGCTGCAATCGTGTACTTTCCTTTCTTTAAACTGACACCATCGCTCGGCGTCAAATTAAGAAAGGCAAAATTGCTATTTTCAGTTTGAATGATGTGTCGGAATTTATGAACATCGTGCATCGCCACGCTCAAGACACATTTGTCTGAATCTTCTGCTGGTTTGACAACTGAATCCTGCATGTTGCTCACGCTGTCACTATGGCTGATGTGAACCAAATTATTGAAACTGACGCTATGTCCATGGCTTAATTGTTTTGTTTTAAATACCGGCGGTCTAGCATTTTTCTTAATTGTAGTAAATAATTCTTGCTGAATGAAACCTGTCTCTTTAGCCTTGACATCATACGTCCTCTGGATGGGTGGGATCTGATAAGACCCGAAGCTTTGCAAAGTAAGTGCTCCTGTCAGCACCATTAGAAGCAACGTGATCGGGTTATCCATTCTGAAATATATACGAGACATACAGTTGTTTTTCACTTATTAAAGAAGTAAAGATCGTGACTTATAGTTTGAACGGTATGATTAGAAGAAGGGAGAGCTTCGGCATGCCTTTAAACCGGTTCAAACCCGCAATGCTTTATTGACCGTTCCAAGGCGTTGACCACAGTTTTAATCATTTTTATGTTTTGTGTTGTGTTGTTATGTATTGCCCTGTATTGTATAGGCAATTGGTCGTTTGCCTCAATTAAAGAACCAGATGAAGGTAATAAAGGTTTCTTTCCTGAAGATGTCTCTGGTGTTTCATTATTCCTACAGCTGTTGTATTTGTACGGTAAAGAAACTGGTTAAACAAAGATTTGGTAACATTTTTATACACAATCTCATTCTATGAGAAACATTACAGTGGACTGTGAGAAATTGTTGCGCAATGTATACCGTTCTGGCTACCAAACATTTTGACATATACTACATGTAGTATATAATAGACCCTAGAGGTATTCACTCTAGTAATTTATTCACTGCAATAAGAATAATGAACGCAAAAACTGTATTACAGACTTGTTAAAACATTGTCAGGCACCCACATTTTTGTCAGACTGTTCATGTATCATCTGCATTCTGCATCATATAATAATATCGTTCAAACAGAGAGAAAATAACATTAAAATTTCTTTTTATTAAATCGAAAACTTGTGTAGTTTTTGTTTCAGTTTGTATCAGCATAATGTATTGCAATAATTAACAAAAATGTTGGATGTTTAACTACAAGTATTTATAAATCAGCGTGTGAAAGAAGCGTTTAGATAAATGCCAGTACTGGTACTAACCGTTTTCTGTAGAATATCTTAGCTAAAAGTATAGTTCCGTGGTAAAAGTCAACATTAATAAATTACATGTAATACGCTGTGAAGATCCTTTTTAAAAATATCTTTAAATATAACAGATGTTGCTTTTTATAATATTGCACTCAAGTGGAGACATCGAAGACAATTACTAATGCTTCGTTTTACTCGAGGCGGAACATAACATAACTTCCTTGTTTAAAGAGCACCTGTTTGTCTTAGTATAATAATTCAATAAAACCACTTTCATCCGTTAAAATAAAAACTATTGCGATACATTTAGTGCTTGTTGCTGGAAAGGGGATTTTTCATTCAACGAAACCTCTAGGGGACATTTTAATATTTAAATCTATATCTTGAAAAAAAAACAACGTTGGTTTCACATATTGCATGTTGTTTTCATGTCATTAAAGTGAATAGTATTTAGTAAACGTTAACGTACACTGTGTGTCACGTGCATTTAAGTACCATAATAAATAATTAAACTGTTTAACCACTTTAATTAAAGAATATACATGTAAGTCCAGATATGTGAATGAAGCTTGCACAACACGGGCCAGTTTGTTACGGTGAAAGAGGTGCGTAGGATTCCAACCTCTCTACAGCAGCAGACTTCGCGGAAGCTTGAATCATTCTTAAAGGCCTAGTTTAAGGAATGTCTGGCCTCACCATGGGGTATTCAACTCGGTGTATTGGTCCATTCGTCTTCTCATTATCTGCAATTTTTTCTGGCAGCTGACTTAGCGTGGCTGATTGCACTGTTTCAATTTATCTCGTCCACTGCAGCAGTGCACTGATGTCAGCTGACAAGGGTCGCCACTCTGTGTTAGTTTAGTTTAAACCTATTTATGTTAGCTCGATTGCATAGAAAGCCTAAGGCTTATAGAGACACTATCGAGTCCGTTTCCTGGAAAGAACCAGTACTTGGTGTCTTTGGGGGAGATCTTGAGAACGCTCCCAGAGTGGGATCGAACCCGGGACCTTCCGATCGCAAGGCGGACACCATATCCACTACGCCACCGTGACCACAACAGGGTGTCGATATACAGGGGTACAATACCCCAGATTTGGAGGGGGGGGGAGAGATAAATATGATTGGATCGTAATAATTTTGAAATACGCTACGCATTTTGGGGTCGTGCTTTCGTCTCAAGAACAATATGTAACCTTTAGGGGTGTAGTTGCTGCTTGTAAGACGTATGTGCCATAATGTGGCAAAGTACACTGTTCAATCCAAGGGACTGGCAGGTTCGAACCCTATATATAACTAACCCCATTCCACGAACGTGTCTTTAAATTATGTTGCACGGTACCATATAGGGTTGGAAATGCTACTATTTTCGAGTAGCAAAACATGATCCGAGAATACGTGCAAGTATTATCTTAAAACCTTTCAAACAGTTTTTGCAGTAAGTTAAGACTACATTATATTAACGTTTTATTTATGTATTGGCCTAGGGGATAAGTAAGTGGTCATCGACTGGACGGACTGGTATGGCATGAAGGAAAAACAAACACTGTATTAATGATTGAAAAGGGGCATTTATTTAAAATGCCGTAAAACTATAACTATCAAACAGTATATAAATAGAAAACAGATTAAGATATGGTTTTTCCCTGAATGGCATAATGGGCGGACAAAACTACATTATATTAACGTTTTATAAACATTCAGGCCATTATTATATTGTATATTTCTCCCAAACAATAACATCTAATGACAAAACAATGTCCTAGTACTCTCAGTTCACCGGAAACCGTCCGAGTAGTCATTGGCTGCTCGTTCCGGTCTTAGTATTAGACGTACAAGTAACAGCTTAGCAAAATTTGACCGAAATATGTTAGTTTTTAACGAGCCCGCAGGGCGAGATAAAATAATTAACATATTGGGGTCAAAGGGTGCTACAAGTGTTTTATACCATATTCACCAATCACATCGCAACTTTCTACAATGCCGATCCCAATGGGTAGTTCCTAGACGTCACGTGATGTCTGACATGCTTGGCATGCGTGTCATTTCCAAATTTAGCGCTGTCGCAATGTGTCCACTCGGTGCAATCGTTCAGTGCAATAAGTAGCGTGCGTATAAATTACAACTAATTTCAATATACAGCACGATACTTATTGCACGATAAGATTGCACATCAGGCTCCGCCCACCAATTACCGATCTAATATCACAGGTATTGAATACCGCAAAACAATGAAAACTCTCTGAAATATGGTATAAAAACACGTATGCGACAAATGCTCGTTTTTGTATCTTAAAGGCCTAATTTAATCCTTCATCCTTCTTTATTTGACCCCCCCCCCCCCCCCCCCAAATCTGGGGTATTGTACCCCTGTGAATTGGCACCCTGCTGTGGTCACAGTGTGGACATAATGTGGCGACCCTTATCAGCTGATAACAATACACTGCTGCAGAGGAAACAGTGCACATAGCCATTGCTCAGTCAGCAGAGAGAAAAGATTGCAGATAATGATAAGAGATTTTATGCACATAAATTATACACATAATGGAATACCCCAAGGAGACTACAGACATTCCTTAAACTATGTCTTTAACGAGATAATGGGATGTGTCTGGCAAATGCCGTTTAACACACTAATACAAGAGACTTTGGTTAACCAAACAACAAACAATTACGAATGTCCGGAAGTGTGACGTTATATGAGAGATTCGGCCGTTCAACAGGAGGAATGTCATATTTTGTTTTGTTCAGTTTGTTTGGATTTTTTCGCTGTTTTAACAGTATTTCAGTCATATCACGGCGGTCAGTTAACCTACTCACACTTTTCCTGGGCAAGCTTAGCTGATCTAATTAAGCAGTTTACCACTACCAAGTGCACATACTTATCCCAGTAACTGACAACTGCCCTACATAAATCAGAGGTAGGGGGAGGCTATTCTAATCCCACACAAGATATGTGGGGTTCCAACGCACGATCCCCGGATTGACAGTCCAGCGCACTAGCAACTGAGCTAGCCGGGCCATTCATAGTGTGGTACATACATACACTGTAGATTCGTAGATATTTTCCTTTGCAATTGTCCGCTTGAATTGAAATTTTTAACAATTAAATACCCGTACGCAACGACTTTTAAATACGTAAAAACTGATGGTATAAGCAGCCGAAGTGTGACATTCGTGTTCCCCAAAATATCGAGAAAAAGAATATTATCATCCTAATGTTAATATTATGGATATTTAAATACCGTTTTATGTAACCTTAAATAGTGGTATCGCCGGTAGATCGACAATTATCGATACATGTACATTTGCAATAATAAAAATCGTTTTTAGAGAATTCATCTTGAAGTATTATTACATGAGATGGCATTGATTCTATAAACAGTTGACAAACAGATACTTTTTTTTTACTTAAAGAGTGGTAATCGAGGACACTCGAGGTGCGCGGGAAATTAGTAGTAGTAGTAAATTCGATATAAGTGAAATGTACTTTGTGTACAGCAGCTACGCGCATGGGCATTATTGATATTTGCTTGCGTAAATACTTCGTTCTACGCGCACAAATATTTGAGAAACCTTGTGTTATTATGTGGCTTTTATGGGAAATACCGTCAATATGTCCCTTTTAATACATATACTCAATACATAAAAAAACAACGTTTAACTTGTCCTTCAACTTGTGTACATCATTTCATTTTGAAGGTCAAAGATTCAATGTCTCTCTTTCTGTTTAAGCAGGAAATAAAGATTGATGATTGCCGTCTGATTTATCGCTCCTTTCACTTAAATAAGATTTTAGAACGACACTAACAAAGCTGCATGCGTAACAATGTACAACGACTTCCGAACTAAGTTAATATTTTCAACAGAATGTTTTACATCAAACGAATACCATTCTTGAAAGTCCAGGGCAAGCAAAGAGTATATCTTTAAAGGAACTTAAGTGAACTCGGAACACACACATATTTGCACTATTTGTGTGTATTTCCTTACTAACGGTCATTCAACTACTGAAATTTAACGGAGACGAAGGGTTCCAAGAGTGACAGTCTGACCGAAATGCACAATGCCGGAATTCTAATGAAGCACGACGGTTTTTGCCGAGCTATCAAGTGGACTTAAGGACAAACTTAATCATTTAAATGCTTGGTATAGCATTTCTGCCTATAATATATGTATTCTGACGCACTCACGCCATTGTTGGAATCCGTTTAGGTACTATACAAGAGGCCCAAAATGGCCCTGGGTCGCTCTCCTGATTGTAAAGTTCCCAGCCCATATCACGAAAACCCCGCACCTTAGTTAATTTTTTTTCTAACAAATCAAAGTAACTTGATGAATTTTAGTAGCTGGATACGCTAGGAACATGACTGAGAAATGATTTTGAAATCCTACCGGTGGTGTCCGACAAGATTTACTATTTTTTCAATATAGCTTTATAAACATGAGCACGCCTACGGGTTCTGGATGCTCGACTTTCTCATATGTGATAGTATTCTAGGTTTTTGTTTATAGAAAAAGTTTATCACTGTCATGAAGTATTTTATATTTCAAGGTATACCTCAGGTACTGAGAAATTTGACCTAAAGCAAAAAATTCTAAGTTGAAAAAAGGGGTAATAACTCCACCAAATTCCTTGATATAGTGATAGAATGGGTTCATAACTGTGATCAGTATTTTGTGTTTCAAGTCAATATAGACATAGTGAAATCTGACCGGAATCGAAATTTCTCAGTTGAAAAAGGGCCACTACTCAAGCAAAATCCTTCATAGAGTTACCTCCTCTACAGAATAAGTTCTTCACTGTTTTAAATTACTTTGAGTTTCAAGTCAATACCTTGTATAGTTATTGAGAAATTTGACCTAAAATGAAAATTGTAAGTTGAAAAAAGGATGATAACTCCAACAAAATCCTTGAAACGGTTACCTGCTCTTGTCTGCAGAATGTTGTCAGCACCATAAACAAGTACTCAACTTAAGTTTCAACTTAATGTCTTTGATAGTTATTTAGAAATTGTATATTTACCAAAAATTGTCAAAATATGCTAAGTATTAAGTCCAAACAAGTGCAGATTACTCTTGAAATACAAATCACAGGGTTGGTTACCTGCCTTGTTGCAATGAAGTGCCCTTTTGATAGTGAACAAGTATTGAAAGTTTCAGATGGATACCTTTGACACTTTTTGAGAAATGGAATCTTACAAAAAACTTAACTAATGCAGAGGCTGACACAGACCACAGGGAGATGACAGTAGCTCGACTTTTTTTCTTCAAAAAGTCGAGCTAATAAGGCCCACTGGCGGCCATATTTTAACGAATATAAATAATTTGAAGTGTGTTGATAGAGCAGCACTCGTGGAACATCCTCAAGTTTGGTTCATTTCCATCAAGCCATGATGTGAGAGAAGATTTTTTAAGTAATGTGTTGTCCACAGACACTGAGCACAAAAGCTCACCCTTCGGAGAACTAAAATATACTCTTCAGAAAAAAAACCACAAGATAAAAATTGATAATAAGTATTTATTTAATTATTTATTATCGATGATACTGTAGTTCTATTTTCATTTTCATTTTCTTTTTAAAATCCACATCTTAGCTATATGCTTGAAGAAAAAGAATGGCACAGCGTCTGTTTTCATTTGAAGTCTTTCAAACCCCACAATTTCATCTAGAACCGTGTGCGTCTTCTGGTACAACTCCAAGTGATCTGGCTCCCCGATTATTAGATGTGTGAAAGACTGCATTTCACTGCCACCCGGCGGCAGGTCTTCGGTTTTATTGTAGCTGTAACAAACACAAGCCAAGCATTCAGTGATAAAGGAGGCGTAGGGCTAAATGGGGTTTAAATTTCCATTTAAGAAACACACCAGGTCTGTGTGACTCTGGGTTTTTGTTACAATTTGTTGTGTTTTTGAGTTGCAGATGTGATATCTGAATTTCATTTAAAGGAATATAACAATGTTGCCATGACTATGGGATTTGATTTATCGATCTTAGAGTTAAAGATGTTTTACTGTAGTTAAGTGGATATGTCAGAAGGATAAAATAATAAATTACTGAAATACCGATAATACAGTATTAAGATCTATTTAACGACATGCTATATGACCACAAGATAGCCATCTGCAAATTAATATATACAAAATAAATTATTACTATACATAAAATGTACACGTTGAATTAATTTTTAAAAGATATAAAAGGTGTATGCTTCAGCACAATTATTAAATCATTTGTATGTACATGTATTAAAAGAAGAGTCTAGGCTTCAGATTATTTAAAATTATTAAACCTAATTGTAACCAAGTAACACGTTTAGATCATCTGAATTTATAAGTTTAGCAAATGTTGAAACAAAAGTGGAAACTTCATTTGGAGCGTACATCCAGTGGTCATGAAGCTGGCCAAATCTGGTGATGCCCGTCTGCGCAGCAGCAACGTCAATATGTACATGCACGTCTGAAAACAGTAGGACTTACCGGTAACAACTAAACCACTCACTGTGCAGCTCTAATAACAAGACACACAGGAATATTAATAATAAATGTTTAAGTCAATTATATACAAACATGTAAGAAAGATATACTACTTAATACTGCAAATATGCATGTACATGTACTTAAGTGAAAATATAATTACCCCTTCTTCAATTGAATTCAGTATGAACAATATGTTGAATCCCATAAATCATTGATCAAGTGTTAACGTTTTCGAAAACGTTTACAAGGCCCTAGATAAAATTTCAGTTCAAGGGTTTTTGTACTTTCAATTTGGTATTTTTCCCTTCATATGCAAAACTACAATAATTAAGGTCTGTTTTGAAGGATAAATTATGTGTAAAAATTGAACAAACAAGTCCTATACAATAACAGTTTACTGTATTTACATGTTGTGATATATGTTGTGAGATATTCATTTATAATAAAAATGTGTTATTTAAAAAAAAACATGTTTTGTGAAGATTTTGCTACCCGCCCCCCCCCCCTCCCCGATTTTTAACACGTTTTTTTTCTCTCCAAAATTACAAATTATTTGGACAAATAAACATACTCCTTTTATCTAGGACACTGACAATAAGTTAATCAAAGAACCATTGGTGGCACGTCGTGGGAAAACCAGACTTAATGAATGTGCGTAATGTGTCGTCCTGGATCAGCCTGTACAGTCCGCACAGGCTAATCCGGGACAGCACTTTCTGCTTTTATGGTATTTTCTGTTTCAAGGAAGTCTCTTCTAACCATAAATCCACTTTAGGCGGAAAGTGCCGTCCTGGATCAGCCTGTGCTTACTGCACAGGCTGATCCGGGACGACACTTTACGCACATGCATTAAGTCCGGTTTTCCCATGATGTGCCTCAACTTTGGATATTCAATGCCTACTGCCTGTGGAAGGTTCCAGCTCATGTAATCTTGCCAGGGCCAAACCACCAGGGTAGTTGCTGTGAGAGGTGTACATGAACACAGACGTTGTAGAGATGTTGCCCGCTATATGGAGTACAGCCAACAACGCTAACAAGGCCTGCAAATACCCTTTACTCTTATTTATCCATCTGAAACAGATGCGTTAGTACCAATAATAAACTCTTACGTATTTAAGAATATGCTGTCAACACAAGTACACATCAAAATAATAGTAAGTAATGGTTTGCCAGAATATCTGAATTAAAAGACACGAGGTCACAATTCTTTTCACTTGTGTTGAAAATGTTATACAAGCACACATTTACAAGTATCATTCTTTTTTAAGAACAAATTATACACTTTAAACGACTGTTTATGATTGCTACAGACCAATTACAATGCACTAGTATTATTTAAATACAATTGTTTATTTATTAATATGTTTAGGGGACATATGCTAAATATGATTTGACTTATATCCAAATAAAGTTGAATACATGGTTCAAGTTTTAGCCTTTGCCATATACGATAACAGATAACAACTGACACAACTCACAGTCTGTGAAATGCCTCTGCAGCAGCCAAATTGAGAACTGGAATCACATAGATAATAAATCGCAACTCCTTGTGTGGAAGAAACGAATACAGGAATACAAACATCAGAGCCGGCGCAAACAGCTGCATTAGTCTGGGAGAAACAAACAGACCCACTGGCACGAGGAATATACTGCATGACAACGCCCTTGGTAGTGCTGAGTAAAAATACCAGAGGAAAGGTGATGTCTTAAGTAGTAGTTAAGAAAATAATGTTTTGTTTGTATTAATCATTACTGATAACTTAGTTTAAACTAGATTATTGTTTTCACATATTTTACATAATATGACATATCAAACTTTTACACTGAGCTGGCATTATTATCGAAAATAATTATTTTAAAAGTTCAGCCTTCATGTATCTCCACCACTCACACCAACAACATGCTAATTTTCATCCTTCTATGTCACCACAATTTTAAGAGGTTCAAAAGTTACTTAAGTTTTTCATTTTGTTTGTAGAATTCACTTAAATTCAACCTACACTTTACATGTAGGCATATATTAAATATTTAATGCAAACTACTAGGTTACATTTAAGTAACCCGTGGTCTTAATGCTGCTCTGCTTATGACTGAAACATAATAAACATAAATAAAATTAGGCATGTCGTGGGAATACCAGGCTTAATGCATGTGCGTAAAGTGCTGTCCCGGATAAGCCTGTGCAGTCCGCAGAGGCTAATCCGGGACAACACTTTCCGCCCACAGTAGATTCATGTTTAGAAGAGACTTCCTTGAAACAGAAAATACCATAAAAGCGGCGAGTGCCGTCCTGGACACGCAACAAATATGATTGTTACAAGGAAGCTTTCCCATAGTTAAAGGATATATGACTGTTACAAGGAAGCTTTCCCATAGTTAAAGGATACGCCCCAGTCTGAGCTCTTATTGAGGACAGTGTTGTACCACAGAACCTCGCCTTCAGGCCATAGAAGCCTCTGCCAAAAATAGGAGTCTACAACCACTGAAAGTACTGTACAAGAAAATATAAGATTAAATAAGCAGATGTTTAGAACGGGGATATTGCAAATAAGTAGATGTTTTATACATGGATTTATCACATGCTATACCTTGTTTCCCGTGTAATCCATGACAAATATTTCTATCTTGCACATGTGTAAGATACAATTTTGAGCGTTTTCATTGGCTACATATTCTTTGACTGACCAATCGGATGACGTTATTTTGGTGAAATGATGTCGTCAACATGAAATGACGTCAAGTCAGTACCCAACTTTTTGGATTTATCAACATGTTTTGGTAAAATTAGAAGATTTTTGTTCCGTTTAAAAGCATGTGATAAAAAAGATCCGACACTCGTTGTAATTTAATACCATAATTTATTAAACTCGTCCAGGAAATTCATTAGTAAGCTCGCCAAAGGCTCACTTACTAACAAAATTCCTGAACTCGTTTAATAATATGTTATGAAATGACAATTCGTGCCAGATCCTATATATCTTTAGAACAGGCAGCTTTACATCTTATATTTCAACTTTTAGTTAAATGGGGTTTGAAAAATTGCTGAAATATTGATAGCAAAAGAGATTTAATAGTAATCAAGTATAATGTGTAGAGATTTGTCAGGTCTAAGTTTACTTCTGCTTTGTGTTTTTCTGTCTTATGTTTTTGTGCTTCTTATTTCCATTTTTCAGCATTGTTGTTACAATAGTAATACAGTTTGAAAAAAATAACACTAAGCATAATAAGACAAGAAGGATCTCAGTTAAATGGTATTACCAAGCAGCAGTATGCCAGCAGGTATTGTAGTCTTGACAACAGTTACTATGGAGACACGTCCATTTATAAGATGCATCAGCAGCAGTATGCCGAGAAAGATGGCCAGCTCCGACCGAAACATCAAAATGGCCGCACCGGACAACCATATAAACGACACGTGACGCTGTCTCAACCATGCTCTCATAGCAAACAATACTGAAACAGCAACAACAGAATAAATGAATTAATCAAGCACACCTCATTTCACAATCCCCAGACTGATATAAAATTACATAAACATGTATTTGATCAGAAGCAAAATGAGCATAAATTTTTACTCAATTAACTTAATTTAGTCAATGTCAATGAATTTAACTTGTAGGCTAAGCATTCCCGTTGTTGTTACGTCAAAAGAATAAAATCAAGATTTGTCTTACATAGTAGTAGCCACAGGATGGCAATACATTGCATATATAATATATTCAGCATTTCACATAAAGTTAGAGTCCATATGTGAACACTTACGAGACTATGCCCATATTTCAGAGTGGTCAGCGATATTCATTATTACAAACCAAATCGTGCTTGAATTCCAAACTAGCCACAGTCATTTTCTTACACTCACTCAAAGTCTGAATACAGCTTAACGTTATACAAGAAGCTGATATGAATTTGTGACAACTAAAACAGATGCAGAAAAGACAAACTATTACAGTCAGTGGTGAGGTACAATTGTAATTACCAAGCACCAAAGCAAACGTGTTTGGCAATGACCGCGTCATGTAGAACATGAAGTGGAACTGAGAAGCCGTGATGATCAGGAAGAGTTTTGCCGTTGGTCGCCCAAATATATCCCTGACTGCCTGAGCAAACATAAACAGTCCCAGCATGACCAGGTTACCTAGGGCCAAGCGAACTAAAAATAAACAAGACGCTGTGTTTTAAGTCCAAGTTTGGCCAAGGTCAAGGTCAAAGTGAGGTTGGGTGATATGGGTGGATTGGGAACGGTCATAAGCAACAACTGTATAAATATCCAAGTGTTGTAGTTTGCAATGTTGGTGCTAGACTAAATGGTAAAATCTAGTTAACCAAGAAATAGCCCATTTGAAGTATTCCAAGTCCAAATTAGATCAAGGCCCAAGTCAGGTTGGGCGATATGGGTGGATTTTGAATGGTCCTAAGAAACAACTGTATAAGTATCCAAGTGTTGTAGTAAGCAGTGTTGGTGCTAGACCAAAATGGTAATATCTAGTTTAAATAACCAAGAAATAGCCCATCTGAATTATTCTAAGTCCAAATTAGGTCAAGGTCAAACTGAGGTTGGGTGGATTAGGAATGGTCATAAGCCTGTGTAAGTATCATAGTGTCGTAGTAAGCAGTGTTGGTGTTAAACAAAGCGGTAACATCTAGTTCACCGTGTACAGACGGACAGATGGACGGGACAATCACTTTATGCCTTCTGCATCAAGATACTGAGGGCATAAAAATACTTCAAATCGTAAATTTACAGTTTCCTAGGGCTAAACGAAAAGGAAATACAAATGTTCTATGCATTTACCAGATTTTTATCCCAAATGTTATTAAATTTAAAAGTAGAATACAGTTGCATTAATTAAATACCACTTAAGAAAGATATGTTTGTTACTGTAATATAAATCAGTGAGTAATTACTGGTTTCACTTTTGAAACAATTTATTGTCAATAATCAAGTTATACATTAATATCAAACTTCGTGGCATCTGCATGAGTGTCATAGCTATGTTAGATATGTCAATGTATGTTCTATAGCTAAATGTCCATTTAAACATACTTCTCATTGAATGAAATATTACATTCTTAAAACATTTTTCAAACGGTCAACAGAGTTAACTGCAAACAGGTATATTATAAAATAATGTGTAATTTAAGCTAGATGCATGAAAAACAAAATGTATGTGTACATGAAAATTCATTTAATAAATCCAACAAAGGTTCACAAACATTTTGTGGTCATAATAGAACCCAGACATACCAATATATTGTGATGCAAATTTGGACATCCCAAGCACCTGTGTGACCAGCACAAGGGGACCGGATGAGACTGCCACCAAAAGTGGACCAAGGAATGTCCGAGGTACAACCCCGGGGAACTGAAGGTGGTCATACTGCAAACAAGAAAGCCAAGTGAAAGTAACATTAAATGCTAGTAATGCAATTTAATCAAGCATTAAAATAATGATCTCCTTTAAAAAAAAAAAGAGCTCATTATTATTAAAGAATTACAGTTGTGCATTGCCTTTTGGATGATAAACACAAAACAAGTGTGTGAATTGAGTTTAGCTACTATATTTATGGTGAAATGGAATATAATTATTTGAAAACATAAACATTGTGTAATCTTCAACTGTTGCTAAAACTGTATTTCACATATAGCATTGGTAACCAGGCAATGCTTTGGTACCACAGCTGTACTTGAACCTAGTCTAATAAATCAGACGTGCAACGAATTTAGTAGTCTAATAAATCAGACGTGCAACTAATTTAGTGCTACTTTTTATATGGGGCTAAACTCGCTGGAACAATTTTGCCCATATAAAAAGTATCTTAATGTTTGCATAGGTCATACACGTATAGCTATACTTGAACCCAATACCTGGGTACTCGAGAACTTAAAGCGTGTATGTATGATCTTACAACAGATATAGTGGCATAAATACAATTAACAAAATAAAGTTAATTAACATACATTTCTATTAAACATGGAATAAAAGTTAAGAACAGACATTGGTTTTAAACGCACCATATGCTAGTTTTGAATCACCAAATAGTTTTCATCTGTACAAGCGGAAACTCAAATACATGTATATACGTTGACTGGACAGTTGGTTTAGGTTACACAACACTAATAAACGATGCAAAGTCGACACCAGTACTTGTTGATTTATTTCATATTGAAGTGTTTTCTTCGTCATTTTTCTGTTTTTCTGTTTGCTTTCAAGTTTTATTGTCACTTTCATCTGCTTAGTTTGAACAAAACTGATATGAAAGATCCTACATACGCACTTTAACTCCTAGCTGTAGAACTATACCTGAGAAATGTTAGTGGTATGATAGAGGACATCATGCATTGCCTGCATATTGAACGACTCCTCCACCTTAGTGTATGGACACATCATCACATGAGCAATCATCACAATGACTAGCAGCAGCTCCACAACACTGGTCAACATGGCCGCACTGCTAAAAGTGTACGTCAAAATATATAATATTTAAACAGACAGTCCAAGTAATTCAATAAAGCCACTGTATTCTAAGCTTTTTCTGTACTTCAGAATCCATATATTATTAGCACTAAAAATTAATACTTATGTGTCTTGTGGGGTAGGGCTCTGAATCGATCAAAATTATCTATACGATATTTGTATCGATACAAAAGGACCAATACTCGATAT
Organism: Congeria kusceri; assembly: GCA_027627225.1. Taxonomy (NCBI): domain Eukaryota; kingdom Metazoa; phylum Mollusca; class Bivalvia; order Myida; family Dreissenidae; genus Congeria; species Congeria kusceri. The sequence goes on from CM051035.1 coordinate 45,472,365, forward strand.
ATCACATGATATTTCTACTTATAGCATTTATGTATATATATATATATATATATATATATATGCATACTTTTGCTGTTTTGTATTTTTTTTATACTATTATTCACACAATGCTTCAGCAAATCCCAGACATTCATCACATTGTACCAAATATGATGCAGCTCATGTAATTAAGGTGTAGATTGTGTACATTGATTTTCATGCAAGGCATTTTTGTGAAACAAGGACTTTCGAATTTCGAATAATACTTATAATCAAATTAACAATTCAAGTCAACCCTGTGAGAAGGTTATTATTTACGTTTTACTGCAACTTTTTGCATTCATTACAATGTAAGTTTAAGTGACATGTACGGTTTGTACTTCAGTTAAACAAACATTTTTCTTAAATAATCTTAAAAATAATCATTGACAAAAATATGAATAAATTTAATGGTCATTAAATAAAGTACAAAGGTTGTCCTAAAAAAGGTCATAATTTGTAAAAACAAAGCAATTATCATTATGTTATTTGTTTTAGTATGAGCACATGTACATACAGTATCTTTTACATCAGCTGACTAAAGTTGAGTCCCTTGAATAAAATACTTTTTATGCAAAATATGTGAATTTCAAATGTTATTTACAGATTTGTGCCCCACATGGTTTAATTTTGTAACAAGAATAATGACAGCATACATAAAATGCAATTTGTGTCGTTCATATTAATCTTGTTGAAAGAAACAACAACTACTTTATATTTAAAAAAAAAGGGAAAAGGCTTTTTATTAATAAATAAATAAGAGTACCCTAATGTAAAATCATTTTAATTTCAAAATCAGCTATGATAATAGAAGTTTAAGTCTTGTTTTAATGAAACATTTACTAAAATATTTGCTTTAAATATATTCTAATATTGCAAAAGTTAATTTCAATTATTCAGCAACATAATAAGATGATTAGTATACAAGTATTTAGATATTTTCAAAATTATGCCAAAAAGAAAAACTGTTGGAAAACTTAATTCAAGTTGGGTGTACCATGCGCCAATGTCAGTATGTGAAGGAATGTAATAAACTCTGATAGTATAAGGATACAACACATTTGAAATATGCAGGAAATATGAAAACAATTGTTTTCACATTATTTGCTTCAATTTTTCATTGTATTTTAGTGTTGACCGATATTTTTATCGATACCAAGACGTTCGATACGATATAAATATTGGTCCTAATGTATCGATAACCGATACACAGTCCTACTTGTGGTCAGACCAACCAGAAACACAAATATTTTTTGTAAGCTTTACGTATATGTCTCGGCATGAATGTGGTCACTTAAGGGGGAAGTTGTGAGTCAGCCCAGTTTGCTCATTTGGGAGTGCACTCGCCCTGTAAGCGAGAGGTCCCGGGTTTGAGTCCTAGACGGGCTGCACACTGTGACATATATCAGAATGGATAAAAGGTATGAAATGTGAAAAATCTTCAAAATAGAAATAATAAATACATAACAAAGTCAAAGGGTTACAAAAAAATAAAAAAATTTAACCCAGCGGATTTCATTTATCCATGCCTGTCTTGTATGCATAGGCATCTTAAAATTTCAAAGGAAAAAGCAGATTTTGTAGACCTAGGATTATCAAACAAGTGCTAACACCAATGACTACAGGTTGATTTTGACTTATTTAACATAGAAAATGTTGTTTTTCATTTACTCTGACAAATAAATTTAATCTAAAAAAATCTGAACTTTAGCGGTGTGTAACCTACTCACCAAAACGTCATGTATGCTTAAACGCCAAACAGTGCGATATTGGAATCAGAAGGAACAAAACTAATTAAGAATCGTTGACTGTATTAATAGTTTCATCACCCCAATGCCCCTTTGATACCAACTTACATGAAACAACTCTGTCCGCAAGCTTCTGTAAAACTTTTACTTTGCTATTTCAACAACAAATTAACTAAACGGAAGACGTATCGCGGCAGATACAAAATATTTTCTGACAATTGTTTGCGTTTACTGTGTATTCAAAATGACAACTATATATGTAAGTAGTTTAAAAAATAAATAAATTATCCATTTAAAGTTAAGAGACACACCATAGTTATCTACATTTTCAAAATGATTAGTTTCTATTTCATCGGTCAATGATGTTATTTCGGACAGTATTATTCGGATAGAGTTTAACTTTAAGAATGGTGCTTTTGACTCAAGATACCAATTATCTTCATCACACAATGAATATCATAGTATGATAATATGTAGTATGACTGATACTACACCAACTAATTTTGACCATCAGTGCTCCAGCTAGGCCTAAATGGCAGGGCGCAGCGCCTGTTTCTCTTTGCCCCGCACTGCCAACCTCGACCCCGCCTTGCCCTCTTTGATCTCCGCTATGCGGTATATACAACCATATATTTATTGAGCCGTCATATCTATATACATGTACTACCCAATGAACCAAAACGGATGCACGCTGCGTCCACTTAATCTCCAGAGTAAATACCGACCGACCAAATCTGTAGATACATGAATATTAGGTCATTAATCTCGCTTTGATCAAGTATAGCGCTCGCTCATTTTGCCAATCTGATCATGACGCTCAAACGCTGTCAATCAAAATGGTTATTGATTTACCATATCGTCACTGGATGTATCCGTGCACAAAATTAGTCATGTATATGCAGTTTCTGCATCTGGCGAATGCACGCACGTTTTTCATGACCTTGCAGAAAATTGCCGCGAATTTCTAGAAAAACACGTTTTTATCATGATACATGTCAGAAATACGGTACACACATGTTTGTGTAATGAGAAAATATTACTGAAATTGATCGTGAGCAGTTGAGACGTCATTTACAAATTAAATGCATCAAACCCACATATCCTCCATATGTTAATAAAATAAGTTAAACACTTACAGGGTTATGATATATTTAAATGCGATCTAAATTATCCATACATAGAAAACCACACGCATTTCAGTATGAAATACAACAAATTGCATCATAATTCTGTACGTTCCAATTTATGGCACATGAACACTAAAACATTTTCATGTTTGCTGACGACACATTTTACTCAGTAACTCGTTGAACGGATGTCGGATTCACATCAAAGTAATGATTTACATCTTGATGCTCAAACAAAATCGCGTGCAGCTTTACTAGTAATTAAAATCGCATAAACAGGATTTTGGAAGTATTAAGAACGGGTGGGGGAGTAAATGCCAAGGTGTAAAATGTAACATCGGATGTTTTAACAGTTAAATTCAATGTGTAAAGAATGAAATTAAACTGGATTTTTTATGGAAATGAAGGTATTTATTAGTTTGATATATTTAAAGAGCCGTTATGAAATTTGGGTTCTCACGTGGGTGGGGTCAAGGTCACTGTTACTAAAAATAAAAAAATGGTTCCCTCTCAATAACTTGAGAAAGCATTGAGATATTTAATGAAATTTAATACATAGATACTTTATATTGAGACCTCGCTTGGGATTGCATATGGGGTGGGTGAGGTCAAGGTCAAGTTTACCATTACTAAAAATTTTATTGATGTGCTGACTCAAAATAGTTTTCATACATTCCAAAATTATTTTCTTACATTGTTAAAGTTGTTAAATTTGCCTGACAAATAACAATAATGTTAACGTAAATTATTTAGGTTATTCATGTATCGCTGGTAAAAGAACGGGGTGGTATGATCGGTTTAACCACGGTACAAAAATTAATAATGATTGAATTAATCTCAAATTCATGTTGGGGTTCGAAAAGTTTTCTTATGGTGTCCAAAAAATCTGTGGGTCCGAGAAGTCTTCTTATATAGGCTGGGACCGAAATATCTCAGGTCCGAGAAGTCACGCAACCGTTCATCTTGGCCCACTTGTATTATGTTTAGGGGAAAAATGATAGCCAGTGTTCTGGCGAAACCGCGAAATTGCGATTTTGTCGCTTATTTTTCACAAATGTCGCAATTTTTTTTATCTAGTAGCGATTTTTGTCGCATACAAAATTTCATGGGTCTAATCGCAAATTCTGTAAAACCATTTATATTCGTCGGCATGAAATTTCGTGGGCACTTAAATTCGTGGATTTTCAATTTTATTAATAAAAAAAAACATCAAGAAATGCGTCAATCTTATTGCTGTTTTATGTTTGTAACACCTTACGGTCATGAACGGAGCGTCCCCGCGGTAAGTGGGCCCTATTATCGACCTGTCAATTAAGCCCTAGACCCTTGTTATGAAATAACCGCTGCACATCACTGTGGGAGGTAGGGTCCGACTACAAATGTGTCAGTTAAACAAACAAAGGCCTAAATAAACAGGTTAACATGTTTGACCCTTAACGAGCGTTTAAAAAAACGAAGCCAGTTACCAATTAGTTGCAATCAATAGCAATTATGTTTGTTCTACAATGCTTTATGTTTTATCAATTTTGTTCGAAAACTGTGCTTTACCATGTTTGTTGGCAATGAAGAATATATCATTAAAATTTTAAAACACTTGTGTTTGTTGTTTTTTTTATTCTTGCAAAAGTTCATTCATAATGTTTCTTTGAAATAGAAATTAAAAATTATTTTGATCAAAATACGATTAATGTATATACAAATCTTATTTGGTGTCTCTTGAATAACAATACAGAAGGCAACAAAGTTCAAGATATTTATTGCAGACAAATGTACATAGGCTTATAACGACAATAAACATTAAACAATACAGTGATTTAAAAGACAATGTAATAAAAATAGTCCGCATGCTTTGACGTTTCCAAATATGTTAAGCGGTTAACACTATCTTTCATGCACTTGTCAACTTTGATCTTCAGCCGACCCTCGTCTGCCAAAAACCGAAGTCGTAAAACGTGGTCCACGCTTTCTGCATGGAGAGAGTTTACTATGCATATAGATCTTTACTAGTCTATCTGAATGAAGATAGCAATGTATATACAGCTTTACTGCATAGGCAGATAAATCGGATATGTCAAGTGTCAATATGGTACACAGTATATTACACGAGCCTCATTTGGAGTGTATGCATATTAGATAGGGCTACTTGTCACACACAAAATAAACTGGATATTATACTGATTCATTTGTGATATAAATGCACATCATGTTTAAGGTAATGTATTTATCATAAACAAAAACTTATACTTCATTTAACTTCTATAAACATTATATTTACATTGACTTAATGTAGGTATACATACTAGAAAACTACATCTTAGTGCAGAAATTCGGCCGAAAAAAAAGCTAGCCGAATAATTATTTGTTGGAAACTTAAATTCGTGGTTTGTTCCATCCTCGAAATCCTCGAAACTTAGTGCCCCACGATTATTAATGGTTTTACAGTATGCGAAACTATTTGGGGATGAATATCAATTCTCTCAAAGTGTACCGAGTACGAATCAAACATCGATTGAGGTCTTCTTCCTGATTGGTTTAATTAAATATGGCGCAACAATCTAAGCCAATCGATAACACAATACGTTCCCAGGTTTAGCTCCGTATCAAGGAGTATTTGTTTTGTTTTCGAAGATGGAGTCGTCTGCTGGGTCGCCTAAGAAAAAACTCCTCAAACGTTATTGAGTTATTTCTCCTCGCAAAACATAAGAGTTTGTTGGTAACGATACGAGTCTAGCTGTCGCTTTGCATCCTGCCTGCAGACCTATTAATAAAGTACCAATGTCATGAATTTGACCATGTTGACCTAAAAACCTGAACAAAAATTCCAAAATTCTTGGTTAAAAGAGCACAGTTGGCTTGCCTATAATGTTGAAGGAAATTTTATGACGTGTTCACTTTGTATTAAGCACAAAAAGAATGAAGTTTTTCCATAGAAAATCGCTGACTAAGTTTATTAGTTACATCAGTTATTTGTGTTGAACAGTTTATAAAAAATAACATTAACTGTGTTTCTAATGTTAACTACTGCTGGCTAAAAACATACCAGCCACTGACACAAATAGTCAAGGTAAATAAATATTGTTATTGATTTTATCATTTGTAGGAAATTGTAGGTGTATTTTGTTTGTGTCTCAAAAAAAAAAGGAAATGTCCCCAATTTTTCATGAGATGTGAGACAAATGTCTTGCCAGAACACTGATAGCTCAATATACATTTCAGCGCCAATTGTCTTTTTTAAAGACATTTCTTGTTTTTACGTAACGACGGTTAGCGAGAGTTTGTTCGAGTTCTGACTAAAGCGTTTTAACTGAACATAAAAAAAAATCGGTAAATATGCATTAGAATACATATCAAACTTCAAATACAGAAAAACATGTTTCTCGTAATTTGATCAAATGTAAATTCATTTGATTTATTGTATACTGTATACAACTATCAAAGTATCGTTAACGGTTGGATTACCAACATGTACATTCAAACGCTGTATTTTGTAATGAAATAAATGTTTTCCATTTTGTTTAAATGTATTTAATAAGTTTCCAGTCGTATATGTTTTTAGTTTTATATTGAAAAACCAACGTGTAGAACAGTTTGATTATTTTATGAAATGTACATGTTTTCGGACGTTGCATTTGGGACGTAAGTTTGCACATAGCAAATACAACCCAGTGCATTTGATTATATTTATACTAGCTATCGTTAAATACAACCCAATGCATTTGATTATATTGATACTGGCTATCGTTAAAACTGTTAAATTTAAATGCTATTGATAATATTTGGGGTTTATAATTACAGATATTTTTTTTTCATAAATACATTTGAAGTTTCTTACAAAAAACTTAAACAAAATCTGCTTGAAAATATGATTGTATGTTGTACATGTCTTAGAAGAATAATAAATATTCTTTAAAAGTTTTATTATACTTTATATATAGAATGAAATTCGAAAGTTATATAATAATATAATAAACACACTATTATGTGAAGTTGAAATAAGACGTCAAACTTAGAATAAAATGTTTTATTTCAGCAATGTTTTATATGCAGTTTACCATTTTTAATTTAAGAATTTTGCACAGTAATTAGTGCAATAGACACCTGCATATATAACTGCATCACTAAAATTGATTTTACCACAAAACTGTATACTTGTATGCTTTTACAAATTTTTCACACAAAATTTGAACTGTGTCCATGCGTGCATGAACACAGTTTATAAATACAGTAAAATTGATCAAAGACACAGTCAGTTTTAATGAAAAAATCTTGGAAAAATGCTATTTATACCAAGAGTATTGACATAATATAACAAACATACATAAACAACATGAAATACTCAGTTTTATGTGAAAAAAGAACAAAAATCATGTCCATTCTATGTTTGATGTCTTATTCTAACTTCGCATAATACAGTATTTAATAGTACAATAATTCTATTGCTTAGTACACATAATTTAGTTCAAATATTCAAAATAAATATAAAGTGTAAAAAAACATTAACTATTTATAAATGAAAAAATTATATAACCTATGTTTGTGCATTTTTAAAGTATATATATTGGTATATCCCCTTGCAAAAAATAAGAGCGCACGCAAGTGCCCTTTTCAGGATTTAGCACCCTGCCCTTTTGAAATCCTGGCTTGAGCACTGTATGGTACTTGTAAGTTGTTTAAAAACATCTTAAATTCCCCCCAAAAAAATTCAAACACAAAATCGTTTAAGTACAACATTGTTAATCCGACATTATTTGCAATTTTGATCAATTTTACCTCATTGTGGAGGTATCCTGTCAGCTCGGCCTGATCCACATTTTAGAATGCACTAGAAACAACACAAAGGGTGTGAAATGTTGTGAATGCATAGGTTCTTAGGTATGCCACCGAAATAGAAACAACCAATTGTAAACTTCTTTTTTAAAGCTGTTTCTGTGTTTGAAAATGATGAAAGAACAGAAAGACAAATAAAATGTTGAAGAAAATTATTCAAATGTGTGTTATAATGCAATAAAATGTTGTAACTATATAATTATACTTATCAGTGGTTTTTTTTTTCACCTTAAGCGGAAAGGTGGAAGAGCCCTTCAGATGGGGAATTTATCGGCAAAAGGGGATTTTTTTTTTTAAAGCATTATTTGATGTTTCTTTTCTACTTTGTTAAAAAAAATTAATGGATTTCTTTGCTACAAATTATAACTTAGATTATCCACTTACTTGGTTTGATGAATAATTGTTGGGATCGTTTACATAGAATGCCTCTATCTTAGTCAGTTTTTGTCCAATTTAGGTCAATTTTTTTTTCAAAATAAAGCTTACATTCTGAGGGGAATTTTAAGGCAAATACAGGGGAAAAATATGTACTTTTTTAGCATGGGAATGGGGCCGAATTTCAGCCGCAAATTGGCCCTAAAAAAACGCTGCTCATGTACATACAAATAAATACAATGTTACTTTCCTGTTTGTTGTTAAATACTGTTAAAACATTAAAGTAGTTGATCTGTAAAATGTGTCTTTCTGTTTCTATTTATGTAAACTTTTTATAAATATACTTTTTGAAGACATGGTTTTAAATAACACTCAATAATTTTTCAAATCAATACAATAATTATTTTCCTTTACACAATGTGTATAAACTTTAAATAAATCCATTATTCAACATACTTTTTAAAAAGTGTGACCAATTAGACTGGGCTAAATCTGTTAAATGGGCCAAATTGGTCAAGGCCGAGTTAGTTTTTGGGCCAAGTTGAGACATATTCTGATGTGAATACAGTCTTTACAATATTTTTTTGGAAGGACTAGCCCATTTGGGCATACGCCGTACAAATCCAACTTGCCCAAATCCACCTGAACTTGTCCGAAATTGGGAAATAAAAACTAAAGATTACCCAGTTAAAATGATAGTGATGTTGTTCATGTAGTCAGTCATATGGACAGAAAATCATATGATAATGGTATATCTCACACCAAAAATCTGGAAAATGTTGTACATGTATCTTAGGTAAAGAATCATCAAATTAGGCTTGTCATGGGAAAACCGGACTTAATGCATGTGCGTAAAGTGTCGTCCCGCATTAGCCTGTGCAGTCTGCACAGGCTAATCCGGGACGGCACTTTCCGCCTACAGTGGATTTATGTTTAGTAGGGGAGACCTCCTTGAAACAGAAAATACCATAAAAGCGGAAGTGCCATCTCGGATTAGCCTGTGTGGACTGCACAGGCTAATCCGGGACGACACTTTACGCACATGCATTATGACCGGTTTTCTCATGATGCGCCACAAATTAAATTTTATTATTTTGCATTCTTCTTGTACTTGCCCTTTCGGGCAGACAGGTTAAAATTTTAACTAGCGGCTAGCCCAAATAGAATTTTACCTGTCTTGTGTTTCAGGCAAGTGGAATACTTCGAAGACTGTGGGTATGGTCACTTCGTATAGATTTAAAATTCATTTTTACCTACTTGTATGTGATTTCCATTATCTAAACTTTCCCCTTTAGAACTGAGTTGGAAAGTTGTCTTAGTTTGTCTAACTTTTCAGAACAATGCTTTAGCATTAACATACAGACAAGGTTGAGATTGTATGGCTGCAAAATCGGTGTTAAGTTTCCTTGGTTGGAGGAAAGGAAAATATTATCTGGACACAGAATTAGTCAGACCATTTGCTGTGAAAACAAACATGGCTGGAAATTACAGAAAACCAGATGCAGAAGGTACTTTAATAAATTTTAGTACACTACAGTCTATTTAGCGCTTTGATATTTAAGACTTAGTGTTTTTTTTATTGTAGTTTAATTTGAATTGCGATGCTATGAGGTTAATCTTATAATATTTACATTTACTTGTATTATGAATAATTCTGCCATTGGTTTGTGGAAAAATCACTATAACAAATTTGCTAAAGGGTAATAAAAAATCCATGTGTATACTGTATAGTTAGCTTTTGGGGAAAAGGAGATGATTTTAAGGAAATTTTCTTGGGGAGAACACCTATATTTGGTCTCAGCTAATAGCAGTACTATATGAGGTACAAGAGCCCAGAAACATCTAGATAGCATCTTATTTTATGTTACAGAGCCCCCGCAGAAGAAACGTCGCACTGTAGAGGGTGAGGAGGATGAAGGACTCTGGGATGACAGCATGGAATTCACACAAGCAGACCTTGGGGACCTGGAAGACCTGGAAATGCAAGCCTCACAGGTGTGTAGGGGGGGGGGGGGGGTAGTCATTGGTGTAATTTTTTGCAGTTTTGGAAAATTGTCTGTCGACAGTCAACTGAATTTGAGAAGTCTTGGAATCAGGAAATTAATAAGAATGGGAACTTCAAGTTTCAATGATGAAAGGCAGATACAGTTGTGAGCAGACAGTTTTATCATTAAGCAAGACATTGAAGATGATCAATTCTGTTTGAAGACAAAAACTCTGAAGAAAACTCCTGTATAGGTTTTTAGACAATACTGTTGGTATGTTGTCTTGTTGCTGTTTTTTCTAATTCTGATTTCTTATTGTTTACATTTATTTAATTTCAAGGCCATCCGTCATGACCCACCATTGACACAAACTGTAGGGCCTACTGCCCCTGCTGGTTCGTCATTTGGTCAGCAACAGTCCAGGCCTGGTCAGCTACCTGTCACCAGTCGACCACAGAGCTCAGGTAAATCATGTAGAGTTACATAGTCAACTTTGGAGAAATTGACATGTTACACATGAACCCTATTAGCATAACATAACACTTGAATAATTATTCCTATACTGAGAGTAGTCATATAAAATGCGTCTTTCTTGGTGGTATATTTTCAGTTTACATAAAGTTCTTTTTCAAAACTATTTTTTTATATAAAATATTGGTGCATAAAAGTAAGCTTATTTGTTCAACCCAGTTCTTAACTTATAAACCATTGAAAAATGTACTACATGTATTTTGGCCTTTGAATTTGTAACTTATTTAACAGAATTTGCATTATTCAGTGTTTTACCATTAAACATTATCAGAATTTGTGATTTTACATTTGCTACATTTTAGAAATAATAAAACAAGATTTAAAATTAACTTTGTTATAACAAAATTTTTCCCGCATTTAGGTGTATTTCTGAAGCCGCAGCTATCGCGGTCTTCGTCGAGCCTCTCCAGCCACAACGGCAGTCACAACACCAGTCGCTCTTCAGGGAGCCGGTCCCATAATGCTTCCAGTTTGACTGGTTCCCACTCCAGTAATACGCCCTATCCCAGCTCGTTGAGTGACTACAGCTCCACTAGCATTAGATCTGGTACTAAGGCAAATGTTCATAAAACGCTGTTCAACTGATTTTGCCTGAAATAGGCATTAATAATTAAAGAACGTTTGCTTATTCTTCAGTGTTTTAGATATTTGTTTTATTGAATTATATATTCTTGTAATTGAAAGCATTAACCTTTGGTTTTTTATATCTCTGTATTATTTGCCTCTGCTTCCACTTTAAAACAACAACAAATTAAACCTGAACAAGCTCTTTTCATTCCTGTGTTGAGTGGCAGAAGTGAAAACCAAAAAGGATCAGGCTGCAATACACTTAATGTTTAGCTCATGATCTTCCCTTGCCCTAGGTGCATGTATGTAAGTCCCATTATGTTTATTATAATGGGTATTTAATGAAAAAAAATGTTTTAAACTTACAAATTTGCCATTAAAAATTTAAACAATTTAAGAATCAAATTTTGATTTATGTCATTATGAAATTAGAAACGAAAGTGAACTGTCTATAAAAAGATATAAACAAAGGCACTATGAATAGTAAATAATAGTGAATGGACTTAATGTAGAACGTCCACTTGACGTTTTAGTACCATGTCGTTGTTGGTGGCAATATGACAGAAAATCTCAAAACGAAATTCAAATAGTTCCACAAGGATGTTAATACATTTGCGTTTTTAACCCCAAACAAGATTTTAACTTTATATTTGGTCTCTATATGATTGATTCTTTAATTTAAAGGGTCCTCTGTGGAGTCACTGCCGGGTCAGCACATCCTGAGCACAGAGTCCCAGGATGTGTCCGGTAACCTGCAGCCCAACCAGCCGAGCACTGTGGGGGATATAAGCAGATTCAAGCAGCAGATTGCAGCCCTCCAGTTGCAGGTACGTTTGCTGTATTCCTGATAGGATTGTCATAGTGAAGTTTTTCCTTATATGATGGGGTATGGTAAATGGACCCATTCCGAATGCCAAATATGATTTATTTTTCCCAATTTGAAGAAAAAAAATCCCAAATCGGAAGTAACAAAATGCATAGGAAATATGATTCTAAGTTGTAAATCATGAACTTACTTGTAGGTGTATAGATAAACACCATTTAAACACCAAATTAAACAAATAAAACACCAGTTTAAGTTGTTTATTTATTAAATTTCTTTCTTGAATTTTTCCCAATTGCAAGTTTTCACATGGCGAAATTCCCTGTTTGATGGGTAATTGACGCATTCCCAAAGCAGTGAAAAAAATCGATACTGTGTCATGATTAATGTCACCATTGTCTTGGTAAATTCATGTCATAGAGTGTTTGCATGAGGGGGTGTGCTTTCAGAAGTCACTTTGGTTTGAATTGTTTTTTAGCATTATGTATCATACTTCACTACAGTCAATCATGAAACGTTTAACAACTTTATGAAAATCATGATGACAAAGTTGTTGCTGAACTTAATAATTGTCTATAGCCATATTTGTAGCCATAGGCTATACTGATGAATTACAAAATGAGCCCTGTCTATACATCATCATAATTGTCTATAGCCATATTTGTAGCCATAGGCTATAATGATGAATGACAAAATGAGCCATGTCTATACATCATCATAATTGCCTATAGCCATATATGTAGCCATAGGCTATAATGATGAATGACAATATGAGCCCTGTCTATACATCATCATAATTGTCTATAGCCATATATGTAGCCATAGGCTATAATGATGAATGACAAAATGAGCCCTGTCTATACATCATCATAATTGTCTATAGCCATATATGTAGCCATAGGCTATAATGATGAATGACAATATGAGCCCTGTCTATACATCATCATAATTGTCTATAACCATATTTGTAGCCATAGGCTATAATGATGAATGACAAAATGAGCCCTGTCTATACATCATCATAATTGCCTATAGCCATATTTGTAGCCATATGCTATAATGATGAATGACAATATGAGCCCTGTCTATACATCATCATAATTGTCTATAGCCATATATGTAGCCATAGGCAATAATGATGAATGACAAAATGAGCCCTGTCTATACATCATCATAATTGTCTATAGCCATATATGTAGCCATAGGCTATAATGATGAATGACAATATGAGCCCTGTCTATACATCATCATAATTGTCTATAGCCATATATGTAGCCATAGGCTATAATAATGAATGACAATATGAGCCCTGTCTATACATCATCATAATTGTCTATAGCCATATTTGTAGCCATAGGCAATAATGATGAATGACACAATGAGCCCTGTCTATACATCATCATAATTGTCTATAGCCATATTTGTAGCCATAGGCTATAATGATGAATGACAATATGAGCCCTGTCTATACATGATCATAATTGTCTATAGCCATATTTGTAGCCTAATGATGAATGAAAAATGAGCCCCGTCTATACATCATCATAATTGTCTATTGCCATCTTTGTAGCCATAGGCTATAATAATGAATGACAAAATGAGCCCTGTCTATACATCATCATAATTGTCTAAAGCCATATATGTAGCCATAGGCTATAATGATGAATGACAATATGAGCCCCGTCTATACATCATCATAATTGTCTATAGCCATATTTGTAGCCATAGGCTATAATGATGAATGACAATATGAGCCCTGTCTATACATCATTATTATTGTCTATAGCCATATTTGTAGCCATAGGCCATAATGATGAATGACAGTATGAGCCCTGTCTATAGCCATATTTGTAGCCATAGGCTATAATGATGAATGACAATATGAGCCCTGTCTATACATCATTATAATTGTCTATAGCCATATTTGTAGCCATAGGCTATAATGATGAATGACAATATGAGCCCTGTCTATACATCATCATAATTGTCTATAGCCATATATGTAGCCATAGGCTATAATGATGAATGACAATACGAGCCCTGTCTATACATCATCATAAATGTATATAGCCATATTTGTAGCCATAGGCTATAATGATGAATGACAATATGAGCCCTGTCTATACATCATTATAATTGTCCATAGCCATATTTGTAGCCATAGGCTATAATGATGAATGACAATATGAGCCCTGTCTATACATATTTGTAGCCATAGGCTATAATGATGAATGACAATATGAGCCCTGTCTATACATATTTGTATCCATAGGCTATAATGATGAATGACAATATGAGCCCTGTCTATACATCATTGTCTATAGCCATATTTGTAGCCATAGGCTATAATGATGAATGACAATATGAGCCCTGTCTGTTCATCATTGTCTATAGCCATATTTGTAGCCATAGGCTATAATGATTAATGACATTGTTTTGTTAGAATCCATTAATTATCTGACTGTTTGTACATTTAAATTCTTACATAATATTTTATAGTCATCACCAATGATTATTAAAAGTCAGTATGTGCAAGTGAAAGTTATCCCCTGTCTGAAACAGGCCAGTAAGAGAATGAAGGTACAATACAATTATTTTCAATATTTGCAGTTTATATGGTTTCAAATCTATGACTACAACCACTATCATTCTGCATGTATCCTTGACATTGCCCAGATAATTTCTAGAAATGAGGCTTGTCATGGGAAAACCAGGCTTAATGCATCTGCATAAAGGGTCATCCCAGATCAGCCTGTTCGGGACAACACTTTACGCACATGCAGTTAGCTCGGTTTTCCCACGACACGCTTCATATTGTAACGAACCACTGGAGTACGTGCGTTCCATACATTTAAACAAACAAAACGTGGCAGTTAAACACGGAATTTATTAGTTACCACATATTAAATAATTTAAACACTACTGTATTTCATATTGATCTTTAAGAAACTGTAACTGGGTGGACACTTTCGTATTTGTATGTATGCTTACTTACTATTGCCCACAACAGTTGTATGGATTTTAACTATTTCACGTGAGACACTGAGATGGAAGTTGTGCTGTCAAATTCAAATTTGCCGGCCCTTATATACTTTCACGAAAGTGACCACGTGACGTCAACTTACCAATGACCATATGACAGATTGACAGCATGATAATATTCAGCCAATAGAATTCTGACAGCTCGGAAATCACCAATCAGAAACTGTCAGCCAAAGCTGTCAGAATTCAACAGGATGCTGGCAAATACTGTATCATAGCGGCCATGACAGGCCAGGTTTATGCATTATTTTAAAACAATGTTACATTAATGTATAAATATGGCTCGTTCATATACATCAAGAACGATGGAAACAGGAAATTACATACATAGTGTTATCTTGGGTGCATTTTATAACTCATGGATTAAATGGAAAAATTACGGAAAATAGTGTTAAAAGATGTAAACAATGGAGGTACATACAGCCCTAAGTAAATATCAAGGTAAGTGCTAAATAATTATTATTACTATTATCAATATTAGTCTTAGTATTAGTATACAGACCAAACAAATGGAGAAAGCAGTTTACGTAGGTAAAACAGAAAACAGGTACAAATGACTAGACTAGGTCATTACAATATGTATTTGTTTTTTGACAATATTATAGTTGATTCGAGCTGAAATAATATTTTATGTTTAATACCTGAATGGGCCAGTCCTTTCAAGAAAACTTGTTCCAAAGCCTTTCTCAAATATTTTTTGGGAAAATTTCCCATCAAAAATGAGGTACAAACTATACATGGCAGGGATGGCGAAATCAGTTGTCTGTATTGCACAACTTGTCCCAGAGCATTTATGGACAGTGAAATATTGCCAAAATTTGCTATGTAATAACTGTACGGACAAGCAGCAAACATGATTTTCCAGAAGTGGAGAAGAAAGGCAATATAATATTTTGCCACCCATGATGGGGTGCGCATTATACACAGTGTTCTACAGTACATTGAATTACCGGGTACCTTAATGTCCTTCAGCTGGACCGTATGAAGGAGGACACGTTTCTGAAGGAAGGAGAGATACAGCTGCTGAGGGACAACGTGAAGACAAAGGACTCCGAGCTGGACGGCCTCAAGAGGGAGAAAATCAACCAGATCCACCAGCAGAACCTGCAGCAGTCAGAGAAGGAGAAACACCTCCAGGTATGGCTTTTAATAAGCTGCACATCAAGCTGTATTTGGTGTTATACCTTGTAGTTTATAGACGGAGCTACATGTAGGTCGACTTAAAACCAGCTGCAGTTCAAGCTACTGTTAAATCCTTTTATTTCGTAGTGTATAACTTTTTAGCTTTCTTGGAAAATGGCTAATTCACTCGATCTTAAATTTTATATAAATCTTATATTGAGTTTTACACTTTGTTCCTTGTAGACAAAACTGGGGCGACTTTAGACCCAGCTGCAGTTCAAGTTGTATTGAGTGTTTTACCCAGTATTTTGTAGAATGAGCTGGGGCGACTTTAGACCCAGCTGCAGTTCAAGTTGTATTGAGTGTTTTACCCTGTGTTTTGTAGAATGAGCTGGGGAGACTTCAGACCCAGCTGCAGTTCAAGTTTTACTGAGTGTTTTACTGTGTATTTTGTAGACAGAGTTAGGTCAACATCAGACCCAGCTGCAGTTCAAGTTGTATTGAGTGTTTTACTGCATATTTTGTAGACAGATTTAGGTTGACATCAGACCCAGCTGCAGTTCAAGTTGTAATGAGTGTTTTACCATGTATTTTGTAGACAGAGTTAGGTCGATATCAGACCCAGCTGCAGTTCAAGTTGTATTGAGTTTTTTACCCTGTATTTTGTGGACAGGGCTGGGGCGACTTCAGAACCAGCTGCAGTTCAAGTTGTATTTAGTGTTTTACTGTGTATTTTGTAGACAGAGCTGGGGCGACTTCAGACCCAGCTGCAGTTCAAGTTGTATTGAGTGTTTTACCGTGTATTTTGTAGACAGAGCTTGGGCGACTTCAGACCCAGCTGTAGTTCAAGTTGTATTGAGTGTTTTACCGTGTATTTAGTAGACAGAGCTGGGGCGACTTCTGACTCAGCTGCAGTTCAAGTTTTTTTAGTGTTTTACCCTGTATTTTGTAGACAGAGTTAGGTCGACATCAGACCCAGCTGCAGTTCATGTTGAATTGAGTGTTTTACCCTGTGTTTTGTAGACAGAGCTGGGGCGACATCAGATCCAGCTGCAGTTTAAGTTGTATTGAGTGTTTTACCCTGTATTTTGTAGACAGAGCTGGGGCGACTTCAGACCCAGCTGCAGTTCAAGGACCAGGAAGGCAGGGAGATGAGTGCCAAGTGCAGAGAACTGGAGAGTCAGCTGCACAACCTGCAGGCTACACCATCTTTGTCACAGGTGAATGGAGAAATAAATGAGGCGTGTCATGGGAAAACCAGGCTTAATGCATGTGCGTAAAGTGTCATCCCGAATCAGCCTGTGCAGTCCGCAGAGGCTGATCAAGGACGGCATTTTCCGCCCACAGTGGATTAATGTTTAGAAGAGACTTCATTGAAACAGAAAATACCATAAAAGCGGAAGTCCGTCCCGGATTAGCCTATGTGGTCTGTACAGGTTGATCCGGGACGACACTTTACGCACATGCATTAAGCCCGGTTTTCCCATGACTCGCCTCATATATTGAAAAAAAGCTTTGGATGTTGTTGTTTATTGTGCAGATCAAAAATTTGCTTTTACTTCTGAATGTAGTGATTGCAGTTTGCTTCATTCTTTGTTATTGACTTCACTTTCACAACCATTTTACTATTTAATATTTTCGTTGTGTGGTAGTTTTGATTATGCAATTAAATCTTGCAATTTAAATAGACCATTTGTGAATATTAGCATTGTGTAATTCATATGCATATCTCTATGTTTTATCTGTCAGGCCTACAGTTCCAGCCCAAAACCAAGGCGAATACTTGTTGAACAAAGTGTGCCAAAAAGTCATGAATCTCCGAAAGGCAAAGGTCCTGCATTTCCTTCTAGACAGACGTTCATGTCTGCAGAAGTGTCCCCTGTGAAAGTGCCGCAGCCCACAACGAGCAGAACCAGTGTTGTCACTCCATCTGGTGATAACAAGACGGAGCCTGGAAACAATAATAAAAGTAAACACACCATGTGCTTTGGATATTTTATGTGGAAAAACAGATTAAAAAGAATTTTAAGTAGTAATGGAATGTTTACTTAAGTGTTGTACTATACAGCCTGACTTGACTGACTATGTTATAATTAATCTTTAATGTGTAATCAGTAACATATCTTTATAATTATTATGCCCCCCTTCGAAGAAGTGGGGGTATCTTGCTTTGCACCTGTCCGTCGGTCGGTAGGTAGGTCGGTCGGTTGGTCGGTCAGTCCGTAGACCATTTTGTTTCCGCACAATATCTAGAGAACACTTTGACCTACGATCATGAAAATTGGTGTACTGGTTACTTGGGAGGAAAGGAAGACGCCTATACATTTTGAGGTCAACAGGTAAAAGGTCAAGGTCACTGTTGCTAAAAATAGAAAAACGGTTTCCCCTTAATAACTTGAGAACGCATCGAGATATTTTAATGAATCTTTATACATAGATACTTTGTATCGAGAACCCGCTTGAAATTGCGGTCAAGGTCAAGGTCACCGTTACTGAAAATAGAAAAACGGTTTCCGCTCAATAACTTGAGAACGCATAGAGATATTTTAATGAAACTTCATACATAGATACCTTATATTGAGACCTCGTTTGGGATGGCATATGGGTTGGGTGGGGTCAAGGTCACCGTTACTAAAAATAGAAAAATGGTCTCCACTCAATAACTTGAGAATGCATCGAGATATTTTAATGAAACTTCATACATAGATACCTCATATTGAGACCCTGCTTGGGATTGCATATAGGGTGGGTGGGGTAAAGGTCAAGGTCACCGTTACTAAAAATAGAAAAAACGGTTTCCGCTCAATAACTAAAGAACGCATTGAGATATTTAAATGAAACTTCATACATATATACCTTATATCAAAACCTCGCTTGGGATTGCATATGGGGCGGGTGTGGTCAAGGTCACCATTACTAAAAATTGAAAAACGGTTTCCGCTCAATAACTTTTGAATCCATAAAGATAGTTTAATGAAACTTCATATGTAGATACCATATATCGAGACCTCGCTTGGGATTGCATATGGGGTGGGTGGGGTCAAGATCACGGTCACCATAACTAAAAATAGAAATACGGTTTCTTCTCAATAACTTGAGAACGCATCGAGATATTTTAATGGAACTTCATACATATATACCTGATATCGAAGCCTTGCTTGAGATTGCATATGGGGTGGGTGTGGTCAAGGTCAAGGTGACAGTTTCTAAAAATAGAAAATGGTTTCCGCTCAATAACTTGAGAACGCATCGAGATATTTTAATGAAACTTCATACATAGACACCATATATTGAGACCTCGCTTCGGATTGCATATTAAAAAATTTCGTAACAATTGCACATATTCACAACTTGGCTGCAAGTCGGGGGGCATACATGTTTTACAAACATCTCTTGTTATTATTAATATATATATATAATTTGTTGACTAAATAATCTGTGCAATGTACATGAATTTAGGCAAGATTTGAACCACTGCTTTGATCGTATGTTAGTACATCAAGCCTTATAACTGTGAATGTTTCCAATCTCTTACTTAGTCTTAACATGTTGACTTCTGGCCCCTTGTTCACAAAACAAGTTAAGCCTGATTTTCAGGTTCAAGATAAACTTGAGCCAGATATTTTCGGATCAGGCTCAAAAATGGCATTCACTAATAATCTGGATCAATTGTAATTGTTGTTAAAATATATATTATACATGATTATGAACTTCTCTTTGGGTATGTTTCTGATATGAAGATTTAATAGAAATATAACAAAAATGTTTTTTTATTTAATCTAGAACAAAAGTTATTTCAAAAATAAAATGAGGCGCGTCGTGGGAAAACCAGGCTTAATGCAAGTGCATAAAGTGTCTTCCCCGATCAGCCTGTGCAGTCCGCACAGGCTAATCCAGGACGACACTTTCCGTCTACATTGGATTTATGTTTAGAAGAGACTTCATAGAAACAGAAAATACCATAAAAGCTTAAAGTGAGTCCCGGATCAGCCTGTGCAGTCCACGCAGGCTGATCCGGGACGACACTTAACGCACATGCATTAAGCCCGGTTTTCCCACGACACGCCTCAAATATTTTTCAGATTCGGCTCTGTTGAGCTGGAAGATCAAGATCAGCTAAGATTGATCTTGATCCTGCAGTTAGTCCTTTGTGAACGCAGAGCTGGTAGTCTTAACATCTTGACTAGTATAGTGTGGGGACATCGGTTCGAAATTGCAATCGATCATTGGGTTTGAATCGCTTGCCAATTCCGATGCTACTTAACTGATTATAACAGGTTTCAAATGTTATTTTGTATTATACATATTTCTATTAATTTATCATAGAATAATTACTTAAATATGGATGTACGGGGTATGTTTGTTCCTTTTGTGCATCAGTAATAAATGTAAACAAATAAACAATAGTTAATAACAGAACTATTATTTACTAAACAGTTGCTGATCAATTTTGAACATATAAAACAAGCGTAGAACAAGTAAATTTTACATGGAAAAACTGTAAAATTATTCAAAATGATTTGGTCTAAAATATGGAACTCGCATATCAGCCCTTATTTTGCGCGTTCAATCCGATTATCTATTTTGGAACTGTGACATTTATAATCGACATTGAACAAATTTTACATGCCATTAATTAATTTCTTCCAATCAGCATCTAATCTAAAGTTGACCAATGAAATCCGTTCTTATGTATCGACTTCGAATTTCATTGGCTAAAATTTTAAGTTGAGATTAAGTTTCAGATTGAGAGTTTTTGTAATCGTGGGGCCAAGACTGCATCCACCTCACGATACAAGCCCATATCTTCATGCTTTGTGTACTAATTCAGGCAGGCAAACGTTCATGGCGAGAAAACAGAGGGGAACTATCTGTAGATCTGGACTCCAGAATTCCTCGACTGGATCAAGGCTGGTTGCTAGGTTACTGCAGGTGCCCGCTGACATGACAGGAAGTGTGCAGAACAGGGGCATTGTGGGATTGCTGAACATGCCCAGAACCAACGCCAGTCTGCAGAATATGCAGTTTGACCGAGATAAAGATACCAGTCTGCTATCTCCTGTGCGAACACAGAGGTTCGTCTTTTTTTCCAGAAATTTTGAATTTATGTAGTTCATTGTAAGTTATTGCCAGAGTAAAATAGTCTACTTGTTCTGTGGTAGTAAATATCTAGAAGGAAAAAAGAACAACATGTATTTTTATGCTTTTCAGTGAAATATAAAACTTTATTGGTGAAATTAAATTGTATATATTTCCCAATTCACTGTTGGAACAGTGAAAATATAAGATTTTATATTTTCATTGCAGTGAACATATAACAAAATGGACTATTTTTTTATATAAATAGCATACCAGTAGTGATTTACCTCCATTTGGCAATTGTATACTCATGCCCATACATAAACAACAAAAAACACATTATAAAATTCAATAACATTATTATTAAGCGTTGTCATTGAAAATGATATTTTCACTGGTGGCTACACCACTCATGAAATTTTTTTTTTTCTATAACTTGTGAAATAAAATTTGATCATTAACCGAAATAATAAATGTCATATTTTTATCTGTATAAAATTCGACGTTACACCTTTAGGGATTTATTTTTCATTTTATCAAGTATTTTTAGCAAATTCAATGTCATTTGGACTTTTGAGATATATTAGCAGTCAGACTTGTATTAAGGCGTAAAAAAAATGTTTGTTTCAGGTTATCTGACCTACCCTAAAAAAATGCCCCTATCCTAGAACATTTTATTGGGTTTGTCCGATTGATTTTTGTTTTATTTACCTTTTCCAATAATAAAATGTGTTTTTGCATAAATAAGTGCTTTGTTTTGATAGTATCCACTTCTAAACAATGTTTACGGATATTACTGATAAGTTTTGAGTATTTATTCAATTTTAGAATCTAAGAGTTGACCGTTTACCAAATGAAAAAATAAATTAAAAAAATTAATCCCAACCTACCTACCCTAATTTTTTGGGGCATGTAACCTGAAACAAACATTTTTTTGTTATGCCTAATAATTAATATATATATATATCAAGTACTACTATTTTGTTGCAGGTTGGCAGATTTTCAGAATATTGTTCATAAAGTGGAGCAGACAGAATTGACTAGCCTGGTACCAGTGAGTCACTTCAACATGGCTATACATGGACTCACAGAACTGCTAACTGGGAACCAGACTTTTGCGAAAATTAGCTCTGATGACAGTAGTTCAGTACAAATGTCAAATGAATGTAAATTTGGGGATCATTCAGAAGACACAATTTTAGAAAATGCAATATATGTTTTACCAATAATTAATGATTATTTAAGTCATTACATAGAGATGATAGAGCTGACATTTTTAGAAAACTCGTCTATTTCCACTAGTTCCACTAGCAATACTTCTTCAAGTTCTCCGGACAGTTTAGAAACAAGTGGTCCATCCCCATCAGGTTCGGTCGCCCAGTTTCTTAAAAACTCAGCCAGTTTTGCCAACGACTTGGAGGGGTACTGTATATCGGCCCTTCGAGCGTTGTATGAATTGGTGTGGTGTAGACACGTGAGGGAGATCCTGATGCGGAGAGACAATGGAGCGGAACAGGAGGCTATGTCTGGGATGGAGGCTCAGGTAATATGACACGGATTTGGTAGCAATACATGTGAAGTCAATCTCAGCTATTTTGCAAGAACCTTTCTAGCAAACTCCTAGCACATATATCAATATTTTGCTATTTCTGTTTCACAATACCATAGCTGGGTGTTTTCATATATATAGAGAGAGAGAAAATCAATAAATAAACGACCTAGTCACAATTTTATTTTAATTTTTAGCTCACCTGAGCACAAAGTGCTCATGGTGAGCTTTTGTGATCGCCCGTTGTCCGTCGTGCGTGCGTGTGTGCGTGCGTGCGTGCGTCAACTTTTCATTCAAACAACATCTCCTCCTAAACCGCTTGGCGGATTTTCACCAAACTTCATAGGAATGATCCTTTGGTGAACCTCTTTCAAAGTTGTTCAAATCTTTCCGGTCCGCTGCACATGTAGGTCACCAAAGCTAAAAATAGATTTTAAAAGTGTAAACTTAAAAAATCTTCTTCTCTGAAACCTCAGGGCCCAGATGTTTCATATTTGGTATGTAACATCCTATAGTGGTCCTCTACCAAGATTGTTCAAATTATGCCCCTGGGGTCAAAACAGGCCACGCCCCGGGGGTCACATGATTTATATAGAATATATAGCAAAATGACTTTAAAAATCTTCTCCTCTGAAGCCACAAGGCCCAGAGGTATCATGTTTGGTATGTAACATCCTACAGTGGTCCTCTACAAAGATTGTTCAAATTATGCCCCTGGGGTCAAAACTGGCCACGCCCCGTGGTCACATGGTTTATATAAACGTAAATAGCAAAATGTCTTTAAAAATCTTCTTCTCTGAAACCGCAAGGCCAAGAGGTTTCATATTTGGTATGTAACATCCTATAGTGGTCCTCTACAAAGTTTGTTCAAATTATGCCCATGGGGTCAGAACTGGCCACACCCTGGGGGTCACATGGTTTATATAGAATATATAGCAAAACTACTTAAAAAATCTTCTCCTCTGAAACTGCAAGGCCCAGAGTATTCATATTTGGTATGCAACATCCTTATGTTGTCCTTTACAAAGATTGTTCAAATTATGCCCCTGGGGTCAAAACAGGCCACGCCCCGGGGGTCACATGATTTATATAGAATATATAGCAAAATGACTTTAAAAATCTTCTCCTCTGAAACCACAAGGCCCAGAGGTATCATGTTTGGTATGTAACATCCTACAGTGGTCCTCTACAAAGATTGTTCAAATTATGCCCCTGGGGTCAAAACTGGCCACGCCCCGTGGTCACATGGTTTATATAAACTTAAATAGCAAAATGTCTTTAAAAATCTTCTTCTCTGAAACCGCAAGGCCAAGAGGTTTCATATTTGGTATGTAACATCCTTTAGTGGTCCTCTACAAAGTTTGTTCAAATTATGCCCATGGGGTCAGAACTGGCCACACCCTGGGGGTCACATGGTTTATATAGAATATATAGCAAAACTACTTAAAAAATCTTTTCCTCTGAAACTGCAAGGCCCAGAGTATTCATATTTGGTATGCAACATCCTTATGTTGTCCTTTACAAAGATTGTTCAAATTATGCCCCTGGGGTCAAAACAGGCCACGCCCCGGGGGTCACATGATTTATATAGAATATATAGCAAAATGACTTTAAAAATCTTCTCCTCTGAAACCACAAGGCCCAGAGGTATCATGTTTGGTATGTAACATCCTACAGTGGTCCTCTACAAAGATTGTTCAAATTATGCCCCTGGGGTCAAAACTGGCCACGCCCCGTGGTCACATGGTTTATATAAACTTAAATAGCAAAATGTCTTTAAAAATCTTCTTCTCTGAAACCGCAAGGCCAAGAGGTTTCATATTTGGTATGTAACATCCTTTAGTGGTCCTCTACAAAGTTTGTTCAAATTATGCCCATGGGGTCAGAACTGGCCACGCCCTGGGGGTCACATGGTTTATATAGAATATATAGCAAAACTACTTAAAAAATCTTTTCCTCTGAAACTGCAAGGCCCAGAGTATTCATTTTTGGTATGCAACATCCTTATGTTGTCCTTTACAAAGATTGTTCAAATTATGCCCCTGGGGTCAAAACAGGCCACGCCCCGGGGGTCACATGATTTATATAGAATATATAGCAAAATGACTTTAAAAATCTTCTCCTCTGAAACCACAAGGCCCAGAGGTATCATGTTTGGTATGTAACATCCTACAGTGGTCCTCTACAAAGATTGTCCAAATTATGCCCCTGGGGTCAAAACTGGCCATGCCCCGTGGTCACATGGTTTATATAAACTTAAATAGCAAAATGTCTTTAAAAATCTTCTCTGAAACTGCAAGGCCAAGAGGTTTCATATTTGGTATGTAACATCCTATAGTGGTCCTCTACAAATATTGTTCAATTTATGCCCCTGGGGTCAAAACTGGCCACGCCCCGGGGGTCACATGATTTATATAGACTTGAATAGCAAAATGACTTTAAAAATCTTCTCAGAAACCGAAAGATCTAGAGGTTTGTTATTTGGTATCTAACATTGTATAGTGGTCCTCTACAAAGATTGTTCAAATTATGCCCCTGGGGTCAAAACTGGCCACGCCCTGGGGATCACATGGTTTATATAAACTTAAATAGCAAAATGTCTTTAAAAATCTTCTCTTCTGAAACCGCAAGGCCCAGAGGTTTCGTATTTGGTATTTAACATCCTATAGTGGTCCTCTACAAAGATTGTTCAAATTATGCCCCATGGGTCAAAACAGACCACACCCCAGGGGTCACATGGTTAATATAGACTTAAATAGCAAAATAACTTTAAAATTCTTCTGCTCTGAAACCGCAAGGCCTAGAGGTTTCATATTTGGTATGTGACATTGTATAGTGGTCCTCTACAAATATTGTTCAAAGTATGCCCCTGTGGTCAAAACTGGTCACGCCCGGGGGGGGGGGTCACGTGGTTTATATAGACTTAAATAGCAAAATGACTTTAAAAATCTTCCCCTTTGAAACGGCAAGGCCCGCAGTTTTCCTATATTTGGTACGTAACATTGTATAGTGGTCCTCTTCAAAGATTGTTCAAATTATTCCCCTGGGGTCAAATCTGGCCACCCCCCGAGGGGTCACATGGTTTATATAGATCTAAATAGCAAAATGACTATAAAAATCTTTACCTGAAACCGCAAGGCCCAGAGGTTTGTTCAAGGTTGTTCAACTTATGCCCCTGGGATAAATATAAGCCACGCCTCGGGGATGCAAATTCCAATTGGGCTACAAGGTCTCAGGTGAGCGTCCTAGGGCCCTCAGGGCTCTCTTGTTTAATGTACACCACTGTGTTTGCAATAAAATATTTGCTTTTATATTCGTGAAACACATTTATATTTCAATACATGATAATTTTTATGATTTACCTGATCATTTGTGTTGAGTATAATATTTTTAGAATAAATAAACTTTGATTTTACGGACTTAAACTTCTATTCTTGAAATATTTGTACTAGGCCTACATATCAGCTGTGTATTTTTACTGTAATCAGGTCAGATTCCACCAGACAAGTGTACATTTCTAGGCAGATTGAAATGTAAATTGCTACACATTTAACTATTAAATGTTGCAGATATTTTTGATAACCTACTGTTATCAGACCAAAATGATCTCACAAGTTTTTGTTAAACTGCTTGTTGAATTGTTACCATTTCCCGAGAGCCATGATTCTCGTCAGTAATGCATGTGAGCCCAGTGCTTGTATTCACCAACTTATTTTTAGACTCGAAAACAAATGAGGCCCGTCGTTGGAAAACCGGGCTTAATGCATGTGCATAAACTGTTGTCACGGATTAGCCTTTGCAGTCAGCACAGGCTAATCCAGGCCAACAAATTCTGCTTTTATGGTATTTTCTATTTCAAGGAAGTCTCCTCTGAACATAAATCCACTGTAGGAGGAAAGTGCCGTGTCAGGTTTTCCCATGACGCGCCTCAAATACTTGTTCATTCGCAGATATGCTGATTACCAATGTCGCTTAAGTCATTCACAAATTGTTCTAAGTAAAGAATTCAGTAATTAAAGTTCGTAAATACCAAGCAAGATTCAAATTATCAGAGTGGACAGAACTGTTTGATGAATATTTTTTCTTCTTACGTCTTTAAGTCTAAGAATAGGTTGGTGAATACGGGTCCAGGTTTTTCTTTTAATGGACTTATAAGTATGATTTTATGTGAGTTTTAACCCAAAGGTACAGTAAGGGGCAGAATAAATGAATGAAACAAATTTATAATCTCGTACAGCAAGGCCAGTGGTGAAACTACACGCAGTTTCAATAAATTTTACCTGACATTTTATAAGCTGATTTTTTGTGAAAAAAGGCCTCTGAAAATCACATTAAAAAAAATACATGGACTGACATTTATAATTAACAAGTAAACACTACATATTTGTTTAAGATTAGAGTACAGGTTTCTGTTAATACAAATTAGTGTGCCTTTAACTGAATATTTGATATTACATGGAAACTATATCAACATGTTTGTGCACATAATTAAAGTCGAAAGATGTCCTCAAAACACATGTTCCCCAAAATTAAAGGTTACTGTACCAGACTGAAATTTTCATATTCCATGAGCCCAGAAAATATGTTACAAAAAAGCCAGTAGAAATACAGGGAGGATTTTGAAGGCACCCAAAGAAGTACAGTGTATCTCCAGCTGGCTCTAATTTTGAATTGTTTTATTTTTTCTGCCCCTTACTCTTAAGTGTACAGTTTCCTCTATTGCATCCTTTTCTGTCTGCTGTAGGTCCCAGCAGAGGCTTCCAGTAGCAGACCTAAGCCCAGTTCTAGCTATCTACATATACCATACCAGTATGTAGTGAGGCTCCACCTGCTACAGAAAGTATTCAAGCTTTCCAATCCGGGAACCAAGGTAAATATTGGTTAAACTATTTTATGTTCTTTTTATATACAAGTGTTTATAACATATTTTAGTTTAAAGCAGGTTAATAAATCAGTAATACTAAAATATATTTTAGCATTAAGTATCTTTTACTTAATATATGATAAATTGATTGCATTTCGTGATGTTTCATTATGCATTGTTTGACATAAAATGTAAAATGATCATTGTTGCGTCTCTCTTATATACATTGTATGCCCATGCTCTTGGTTACCTATTTACTGATGAAACGATATTCGGATATATCGGATATTGTGATGTAAATTCTATGGTCAGCTCAATTTTGTTAGTAGAGTTTACTGTACTTGGAGTATGTTCAGTGTTTCGTGTTCAGTGTTAAAATTAAGTCTATGTTTTAGACTGTATTTCCAAAATTGTATTTTGAATATTTTTCAGACGTATGTTTATCTTCCTAAATGATGAAAACTTATGTGTTCACAATAAACACTCAGTTTGTCCCAAAAATATTGTGTTTGATATCGCAGGGTTTGTGCAATGTGAAAGTGGTAGGACTGTGTCTGAAGACTGTCAGTAGACTGGCTCTACAGACGGAAGATCATCAAATCAACAGGCAAGTTGTGACAGTGATATGAAAGTCAGTCAATATGTTTGGTGTCTGGGATTTCTTGTGATGGAGAATTTATTAGATCATTAGATTGGGGTATGTCCTTACTGGGCTGTTATGCGGACGGGGTGATGGCGTAAACTTTTTGTTTCCGCTCTTTTACTCGAACGGATTGAGCTATTGTAATGAAACTTCATACATAGATACGTTATATCGAGACCTCACTTGGGATTGCATATGAGGTGGGTGGGGTCAAGGTCAAGGTCACTGTTACTAAAAGAAAAACGGTTTCTGCTCAATAACTAGAGAACGCATTGAGATATTTTAATGAAACTTCATACATAGATACCTTATATCGAAACCTCGCTTGGGATTGCATATGTGACGGGTGGTTTCAAGCTCAAGGTCACCGTTAACTAAAAATATATAAATGGTTAATTTTAATGAAACTTCATATATGTAGATACCTTATATCTAGACCTCTCTTGCAATTGCATATGGGGTGGGTGGGGTCAAGGTCACCATTAATAAAAATAAAAGAACGGTTTCCACTCAATAACTTGAGAACGAATTTAGATATTTTAACTTCATATGTAGATACCTTATATTGAGACCTCGCTTTGGATTGCATGGTCAAGGTAACCATTTCCTAGCGATAGATGTATGACCTTCACCTT
Organism: Congeria kusceri; assembly: GCA_027627225.1. Lineage (NCBI taxonomy): Eukaryota > Metazoa > Mollusca > Bivalvia > Myida > Dreissenidae > Congeria > Congeria kusceri. Next base: position 45,501,300 of record CM051035.1, read on the forward strand.
GCACCCAGAACTTTCTTTCATTATTGTGCTGACATTTATGCATTTCGTTCGAAAAGTTTTGTTTTTGTGGAATTTCCACGTTTTTTGTGCTGCAGTGTTCTGCCATGGATGCGGCCTTGCGCCACTGGCGCAAAAATAAATGATTTGTCCCCACCAAATTTTCGTAAGCGGGTCCGCGGGCGCACACAATTTACAAGTTAATCATTCGGCGTATTTAGTAAAATTTATATCATTGATCGTGACGTCAATTTATAACCAATTTTTTCACTAGAACACTAATTCATTAACGCTTTATCGGCAGCGCTTGAACAGTTCAGATACACTAGTATCAATCGATAATTGTACACGCGGTCCACATGCTAAGCGTGAAACACACTTTTCAGCAATAAACTGCTGGACGACAGCCGCCTTTCGGCAGAAACATCAAAGACTTTTGAAGTCGAATTACCGACACCGTTGCTATGAGTGTTGCTAACGGCTTACAGTTTTGGAAGCCCGGCTAATTGATGATGTAACACTGTTACACTTTGTAGTTTTAATAGGTTTCATTATTAACGCCTTGTGTTTATAACGGATTTTATTGTTTGTTCAAATTAAAATTAATAATGCAATGTTATAAGGTATTTAAGAATGCAGTGTAACATTGATCCACAGAACGTTATGAATTAACTAAGAACACAGTATTATGTATTAATCATTTTTTGAACAGAAAAAAAAAAAAAAAACATGAATGAAAACAGCTAGTACGTACTTTTCAAAACAAAAATCTGCTTTGGGAATATTCATGAGGTGAACAACTTTTTTGTCTGTGTCCCTGCATTTTTGTAATTTGTCCCCATTTTTTAAAGCAAAGAGGGCCCTTGTCCCCAATAGTCCAAATTCACGGCAGAACACTGGTGTTGTATTTGTTTTTGAAAATATATGTATCATAGCCTTTTATTTCCGTCCTTTTGTAAGTCAGATGAAGGGAAAAATTACATTATGCCAACAATATCAAAGAAACTTTACATTTGTTACTGGTTTTTAGCTCGACTTTTCGAAGAAAAAAAGTCGAGCTATTTTCGTCGCCCTGTCGTCACCGTCTGCGTCTATGTCAGCATCTGCGTTAGTTAAGTTTTGAGGTCAAGTTTTTTGGTTACGTTTTTTATAAGAGTCCATTTCTCAAAAACTATCAAAGGTATCCATTTGAAACTTTCAATACTTTACTATCAAAAGGTACTCCATTACAACAAGGCAGGTAACCCTGTGATTTGTATTTCCAGAGTTATCTGCTCTTGATTGAAATTACAACTGGGCATATGTTGACAAATTTTTGGTAAATATAACATTTCACAATAACTATCAAAGACGTTAAATTGAAACTCAAGGTACTTGTTTTTGGTGCTGACACCATACTGCAGACACGAGGACGTAACTCTTACAAGGATTTTGTTGGAGAAATACTCTTTTGTCAACTTACAAATTTCCTTTTAGGTCAAATTTCTCAATACCTATATGAGGTATTGACCTGAAACTCAAATTACTCGATCACAGTGATGGACTTATTCTGTATACAAGAGGAGGTAACTCTATCAAGGATTTTGCTTGTATTTGCCCTTTTTTTAACTTAGAAATTTTGTTTTAGGTCATATTGAACAATATCTATAAGAGGTATTGACCTGAAACACAAAATACTTGATCACAGTTATGAACCGATTCTGTAGACAAGATGAGATAACTGTATCAGGGATTTAGGTGGAGTTATTGCCCTTTTTTTCATCTTAAATATTTTTGCTTACGGTCAAATTTCTCAATATCTATCAGAAGTATTGACTTGAAATTCAAACTACTGCATAACATTGATATACTTATTATATAAACAAAAGCCTAGAGTACTATCAAATATGAGAATGTAGAGTGTCCAGCACCCGTAGGCAGTGCTCTTGTTAAAAGAGTGCATTGACTGTTCAAATGGTTCTGAGATCAATCTGGCATTCTACAGTTAATATCACTAAAATATAGTAAGTATAAACGTTTTAATAGCTGTCATATAAGTTAGTGTATGTATACATGTACTTGCCTTAGATTTCCTTGGTTAAATTATTAACAATATAACTTTATTTATGGCTCTAAAACTTCCAGCCTTCTGCCCATTCTGTCAGAGGAGAGTCTACAGCACTGCCTCGAGTGCGAGCGCGACCCACAGGTCATCATCGGGGCCTTGACAGTGTTCAAGGCTGTGGCTAGGAGCAACCAGGTCGTCTCCATGTTGTGCTCAAGCTCTACAGGTAGTGGCCTGTTCAGATGACCAGATAAGACGCGTTCAATCATTATTTACACTAAGAAAATCACATGATACGCAAAGAAAAAATAAAATCTTGGTCTGCACTTACACACAAAATTTCAAATTTTTGTGTACATATGGAAATGAAAAACAGATCTATAAATGATATCTATCAGTCTGAATGTGTAGAAATTACTTATCATTATTTGATACATTTTAGTTATCTTTATGAATGAAATGGCTACTAAATGTCTAATTAAAATGACTGAAAGTACACAATTATACACTGTACACAAAACTTTTTCTGGACACAGTGTGTTTACTGGTCAGGGGCATAGCTTACTGATTATACCCCAACAGACAAAGTTTAGGGGGGTATATAGGATTGAGCTTGTCGGTCTGTTGGTTTTTTGGTTTCCAAATGATAACTCAAGAAGGGCCTGACATATTCAAATAACTTTTGGTACAAATGTGCAACATCATAAAATACAGATAAAGTTCGACTTTGGTTACAAACCACTAAATTTTGACAGAGTTATGGCCCCTTTTTGACTTAAATTCCCTAAAAACATGGTTTCTGGACGATAAGTCAAGAATGGCTTGACATATTCAAATAATTCTTGGTATACATGTATATCGTCATAAAATATGGGTCAAGTTTAACTTTGGTTACAAACCACTACATTTTGAGAGTTATTGCCCTTTGTCGACTTAAATTCCCTTAAAAAAATGGTTTCCTGACGATAACTCAACGATGGTTTGACATATTCAAATAATTCTTGGTATACGTATGTAGCATCGTAAAATAAGGGTCAAGTTTGACTTTGGTTACAAACCACTAAATTTTGACAGTTATGCCCCTTTTTAGATCACCTGAGCACAACATGCTCATGGTGAGCTTTTGTAATCGCCTTTTGTCCGTCGTGCGTCGTCAACATTTACCTTGTGAACTTTCTAGAGGCCACATTTATTGGGCAATCTTCATGAAACTTGGTCAGCACATTTATCCCAATCAGTCGGCCGAGTTTAAATCTGGGTCATGTGGGGTCAAAAACTAGGTCACTAGGTCAGATTGAAGCAAAAGCTTGTGAACACTCTAGAAGTCACATTTTTTTCCCAATCACATGAAACTTGCTCAGAACATTTGTTATGATGATATCTCGGCCGAGTTCGAATCTGGGTCATGTGGGGTCAAAAACTAGGTCACTAGGTCAAATTGAAGAAAAAGCTTGTGAGCACTCTAGAAATCAAATTTTTTGCTCAATTAACATGAAACTTGCTCAGAATATTTGTTCTGATGATATCTCGGCCGAGTTTGAAAATGGTTCCGCTCCATTGAAAAACATGGCCACCAGGGGGCGGGGCAGTTTTTCTTATGTGGCTATAGAAAAAGCTTGTTTACACTCTAGAAATCAAATTTTTGCCTAATCAATATTAAACTTCCTCAGAACCTTTGTTCTTATGATATCTCGGCTGAGTTCGAAAATGGTTCCGCTCCCTTGAAAAATATGGCGCCAGGAGGCGGGGCATTTTTTCTTATATGGCTATTAAAAAAGCTTGTGGACATTCTAGTAGTCACATTTTTTGCCTTATCAACATGAAACTTGCTCAGAACCTTTGTTCTTATGATATCTTGGGTATAATGAAAACTTTAAAAAAGCTTGTGAACACTCTAAAGGCCACATTTATTGCCCAATCTTCATGAAACTTGCCCAGATTCTTTGTTCCAATGATAGCACAGCAGAGTTTGAAAATGGCTCATGTGGTCAAAAACTAGGTCACTAGGTCAAATAGAAAAAAAAGTGAAAACTCTAGTTTTGCCTAATCTTCTTGAAAATTGCTCAGAACATTTGTTTCAATAATATCTTGGGACAAGTTCGAAACTGGGTCATGTGGGGTCAAAAAAAATAGGTCACCATGAGAAATTGATCAAAAATCTTTAAAACATTCTTGAGGCCACATTGATAGGCCAATCATCACAAAACTTGCTGAGAACAGTTTGGCCCTCTTGGTTAAATTCTCTAAAAAAGATGGTTTCCTGTTGATAACTCAACAACAGCTTGACATTTTTTAATAATTATTGGTACACATTCGTAGCATCATAAAGTACAGGTAAAGTTCGACTATGGTTACAAACCACTAAATTTTGTGGCAACGTCAACTTTTCATTTCCGCTCTCTAACTCGAGAACAAATTGAGCTATTGTAATGAAAACTTCATACATAGATACGTTATATCGAGACCTCGCTTGGGATTGCATATGGAGTGGGTGGGGTCAAAGTTACTGTTACTAAAAATAGACGGTTTCTGCTCAATAACTTGAGAATGCATCAAAGATATTTTAATGAATCTTCATTTATAGATACTTTATAGCGAGACCTTGCTTGGGATTGCATATGGGGTGGGTGGGGTCAAGGTCACCGTTTCTCAAAATAGAAAAACAGTTTCCGCTCAATTATTTGAGACCGAATTGAGAAATTTTAACGAAACTTCATACATAGATACATTATATTCAGACCTCCCCTGGGATTGCATATGGGGTAGGTGGGGTCAAGGTCAAGGTCACAGTTACTAAAAATAGAAAAATGGTTTCCGCTCAATAACTTGAATGCATTGAGATATTTTAATGAAACTTCATACATAGATACCTTATATCGAGACCTCGCTTACGATTGCATATGGGGTATGTGGGGTCAAGGTCACCATTACTAAAAATAGAAAAACAGGTTCTGCTCAATAAATTGAGAATGCATAGAGATGTTTTAATTAAATTTCATACATAGATACCTCATATTGAGACCTTGCTTGGGATTGCATATGGGGTGGGTGTGGTCAAGGTCACCATTACTAAAAATAGACAAACAGTTTCCGCTCAATACCTTGAGAACGAATTGAGATATTTTAATGAAACTTCATGTAGATACCTTATATCTAGACCTCTCTTGTGATTGCATATGGAGTGGGTGGGGTCAAAGTCACCTTTTCTGAAATTAAAAAAATGGTTTCCACTCAATAACTTAAGAACTTATTTTGATATTTTTATGAAACTTCATATGTAGATACCTTATATTGAGATCTCGCTTTGGATTGCAAGGTCAAGATCACCATTTCCTAGCCATAGGTGTATGACCTTTACCTTGCACCCAGAACTTTCTTTCATTAATATGCTGACTTTTATGCATTTCGTTCAAAAAATTTGGTTTTCGTGGGATTTCCACGTTTCTTGTTAAATTATTTTTGGCACACAGGTGTAACATCATAAAATACAGATTAAGTCCAACTTTGGTTACAAACTACTAAATGTTGACAGAGTAATGGCTCCTATTAAAATTAAAATTTTCCAAATACACTGTTGAACATTCACAAATTAAAGCGTTCTCTCTGTGTCCATTTCTTTCGAATGGATGCCATAGTTTTGTGACAAGGCCATATTGTGGGGGCATATCCATCAATCGTATGACAATTCTAGTTTAAACAGATAAAACAGTTGTTACATGAAATGTTGAAATGATATATACAATGTTTCATAAAGCGAAATGATAAGGTTAAAGGAGTCATTATTGATCCATGTATATACAGGTTAAGATATGTACATGTAAGTAGTAAGTTGTACAGTAATACAGTGGAACAGTTTGCCTTTAGACTGATTGGTCCCTGGAATTTGCCCATTAAATTTTGTTAATCTTGGTCCATCGAGTAAGGAGTGTACATGGTAAACATGAACATTAAAGCTGTTGAACTTACTTGGCTTTGTGAATATTAAGTTCCTATAAACAATTTTAGAATAGTTATTTTCTCTTTTCCAAAGTCTTTGTGATATTAATAATTAATATTACAGGTAATAGGTTTTTGATGACCGTTTATTCATTAATGTTTATTGCAGGTTGCCTTCTGTTGGCATTATATGGGCTTTGCTCTCCAACCAAACTGCTAGTTCATCCAGAACATATTCAACTGCAAATAGCTAAACTGGTAATGATTTTTCCTTTTTGTTGAACTTAACTGTATTTAATTGTCTTCTAAAATGGCTTAGCTAATGTGTATACCCTAGCACAAACATATACCAGTACAAAGCATCCTTAATTTACTTACCCAAAAGTGCAGTATTATTTATGCCCATTATAGCCCCCAGTTGTTTAGTAACTGATAAAACACACCTTTAAAAGGAGAGATTATTAGGGGCAGATAATCTATTTATTGGGAAAGGCCTATTGCAGACACTATTTGGGAGAAGTCAATACTTTTTTCCCAAAAAATTGCCATATGAGAAATTAAAAAAAGGAAAGGTACAACAGTATGTTGTTAGACAAGGTATTTTGACATCAGTGTCTTGGATATACTGGCTGAAACCGAAATAATATATTCACTTCACCGTCATACTACAGTTACATCAGTTTCTGTGCAATATGGCTGGTACATTTGGTTCACGTTCACATACTACCCGACACTGACATACCATGTGTGAATCTTTGTTACAGATAGTGGACGGTCTGGATTTCCTGGTGAGCTGTCACAAAGGCAGCTTCACTGTACTGCTGGAGTCAGACTGTCAGTGCAGTGTTGAGGTGGGCAGGCTCATGAATATGTTCCTTATTTTCTTCCTTGATTGTAATATCTTGCATTATCTTAGACAGATTTCTTGTATTCTGTTAAACATTATTTAGCCCATTACTTTTGTAGATCTATGGAGCTCTTTGTGTCTTTCAAACCCCAAATGTAGACACAATGTCCATGACTCATTCATATTTCTTCAATAGTTATTTGTGTATTAAGCAGTATTTTGTGCATCACTCCCTGCTAAATCTTCATTGTTTTTAGCTGGCCAGTTCACCAAGTAGTTTGAGCTATACTACTCACCAGTTTGTCGGTGTTGGCATCAGCATAATGCACTGGTTAAGGTTTGCGTGCAGCAAGTCCATATCTCTGTAACTACTACAGATATTCAATTGAAACTTCACACATGTCTTTGGGGTCATTATGTGAGGTATTTTATCAAGGCCCATAACTCTGACCTGCACTTTAGCAGAATTATGCCCCATTTTGTACTAAGAAAATTCAGGTTAAGTCTTGCATGCAACAGGTATAAATCTCTGTAACTACTACAGATATTCAATTAAAACTTGACACATGTCTTTGGGGTCATAATGTGAGGTCACTGACCAAGGCCTATTTCTATTACCTGCACTTGAGCATAATTATGCCCCTTTTTGTACTTAGAACATTCAGGTTAAGGTTTGTGTGCAAGTCAATATCTCTAATGCAGATATTCAGCTGAAACTTCATGTGTACATGTCTTCAGGGTCATAATACAAGGTCAATGGCCAATGCCCATAACTGTGACCAGCTTTTTAGCAGAATTATGCCCTTTTTTGTACTTAGAAATATTCAGGTTAAAGTTTGTGTGCAAATACATATATCTGTAACTACTACATATATATTTAATTGAAATTGCACATAGGTTTTCATGGTCATTATGTAAGGTCACTGACAGAATATATACCGGTATTATATACTATCAAAGCGGAGTGAATAGTCGAGCGCGCTGTCCTGAGACAGCTCTTGTTTATGTTCCAAAGCACTCATGGTCTTTCATCTTCATTAGGCATACATATTAAACCACTGTAGATTATGGCAACAGAAATTGTATTACTCCTTATATCTGTACAATTAATTTTCAAATTTCTTTCAGTTTGTGACCAGTGTTGTGTACCTGCTGCATTCAGTTATGCGAATCTTTAACAATCAATCATCAGACCCTGCAAACTACAGTGACCTTTCTGGACAAGTGACTTGTGACACGAGTGTGAAAAACGAGAATATACAAAAACTGAAGGACACTTGTCCGAAAGTGTTGCAGACTGGTTTGCATTTGCTGCACCTCATCAGTCAAATGGACAGTGGGTTCTACAATCGACACCAGCCAGTCCAGTACCATTATGTGCAGCTTGTGTGCGGTCTAACGCATATATTTCGACCGATGGCGAATAACGAAGCTGAAAGTAAGTAGAAATTATTGTAGTTTCCTTATGATTCCTATCAAAATGTCATAAGGGGAGATAATTGTGCAGCTCAAATCTGGAGCTCACAGCAAATGCTTTCCCAACAGAGCTTCATGGCCGCCATGCGATGCAGTCTTTGAAATAACCCACTTGCATGAAGCCCGGGACAAGTAAAAACCTATTTGGACAAGTTGAAATTTTTACATGTCTGCCCGAATGGGTAAGTACACAATGGATGCAAAATTATGAAGTTTATTGATTCATTTACCAAAAACACAACAATGTCAAGAAAATTTCATTCATACACATACATTTATCATAATCACTTGATTTTCTTTCTGTATGACTACATGAATACATGTTTCATCACTATCATTCGAACTAATTAGGTAACGTCTAGATTTCCACATTTCGGACAAGTTCAGGTGGATTCGGGCAAGTTGAAATTCTATTGCTATTACCTAAATGGGCAAGTCCTTCCATAAAACTATTGTGAAGACCATGTAATGTCTACCCTAGAGTGACTTACGCAAGGTTTACCATTGAAATTCCATTTGTTGGCAATCATTTTACTGTAACTTGCAGTAAGGTAAATCTCACTGTCTACATTTATTAGTGCTCAAGGGTGAGCTATTCTGGTCAGTCACCGTCGGTTGTCGTCACCAATTTACTTAAAAAATCTTTTCCTCTGAAACCACTTGGTGGAAATCAACCAAATTTGGTAAGAATGTTCCTTGGCTGTTCCTCAAGCAAATTCTTTCAAATTATTTTGATTCGTCAAAAAACATGGCCGCCAGGGGGTGGGGCCTGTTTCATTATTGAAAACTTCAAAAATCTTCTCTTAAACCGCTTGGTGGAAATTAAGTAAACGTGGAATGAATGTTACTTGGGCGATCCTCTACCAAAATACTTCAAATGATTTTGATTTCTTAAAAAACATGGCTTTCAGGGTGCGGGGCCTTTTTAGCTCACCTGAGCACAAAGTGCTTATGGTGAGCTTTGGTGATATCCCGTTGACCGTCGTGCGTGCATGCGTCGTCAACTTTTCATTCAAACAACATCTCCTGCTAAACCGCTTGGCAAACGTCAACGGAATGCTCCTTGGGTGGACCTCGTTCAAATCTTTCCAGTCAGCTGCATATGTAGGTCACCAGAGCTGAAAATAGATTTAAAAAGTGAAAACTTTAAAAAATCACCTATGAAACCGCAAGGCTCTGAGCTTTCATATTTGATATGTGACTTCCTCTATTGGTCCTCTACAAAGATTGTTCAAATAATGCCCCTGGGGTCAAAACGGGCCACGCCCCAGGCGTCACATAGTTTATATAGAATATATAGCAAAATAACTTAAAATCTTCTCCTTTGAAACCGTAAGGCCCAGAGATTTCGTATCTGGTATGTATCATCCTATAGTGGTCATCTACAAAGATTGTTCGAATTATGCCCCTGGGGTCAAAACGGGCCACACCCAGGGGTGACATGGTTAACATAGACTTAAATAGCATAATGACATCAAAAATCTTTTCCTCTGAAACTGCAAGGTCAATAGGTTTCGTATTTGGTATGTAACATTGTTTAGTGGTCCTCTACAAAGATTGTTCAAAAAATGCCCCTGGGGTAAAAAGTGGCCACACCCTGGGGGTGACATGGTTTATAAAGACTTATATGGCAAGTGGACTTTAAAAATCTTCTCTTCTGAAACCCAAAGGCACAGAGGTTTCATATTTTGTATACAACATTGTATAGTTGTCCTCTACAAAGATTGTTCAAATTATGCCCATGCGGTAAAAAGAAGCCTCAACCCGGGGTCACATGGTTTCTATAGACTTTTATAAAAGTGGGTTTCAAATTATATTTGGCATGAAACATTGTATAGTAGTCCTCTACAAATATTGTTCAAATTATGCCCCTGAGATAGAAAGTGGCCATGCCCTGTGGGTCACATGGTTTATATAGACTATAAAAATCTTCTCCTGAAACTGCAAGGCCCAGATCTGTATACTCAAGTAAGTGGTTTAATTCCATTTGGCTATCTTGTTATATAGTCCATTAGGATGCCTTAAACTCAGGTGTGCGACCTAGGGCCATGGTGGCCCTCTTCTTTTCTTATAAGACGATAAATAAATTTAAAAAAATCTTTTTGTCAGAAACCACTGGTCAGATTTTAAAATAATTTCACACAAATATTCCTTGGGTGACCCTCTACCAAATTACTTCAAACTATTTTGATACATTAAAAAACATGGCCTCTAGAGGGGCGCGGCCTTTTTTCTTATATGGCTATATTGAAAACTTTAAAAATCTTCTTGTCAGTAACCACTGAGTGGATTTCAAAATAATTTCACAGAAATGTTCCTTGCATGACCCTCTACTAAATTCCTTCAATTTATAATGATTTGTTAAAAAGATATGGCTTCCAGGGGACAGAGTATTTTCCTTTTATGGCTTTATTGAAAACATGGAAATATCATATAACCACTATCTGGATTTTGAAATAATTTCACAGAAATGTGCCATTATGATACATTATACTCAGCTTAGTAACCCAGGGCCATTTTGGCCCTCTTGTGTTATTTTCATATTCCTGTATCCTAATGATAGTATTCCTATTAAAAGAACAAATGAAAATAATATCCAACTTAATAAGGACACACATGTATGTGACATTCTCTACATAACAATGTAGTTAGATTTTAGTTTTGTTTCAACAACTATGACTTTGCATGAACCACTTGTAATAGAGTACATGTATGTTTACAGTTTGTGCAATTAAAAGTCGCTGTTATCAAATTTTCCACTACTATTCAATTCATGACAAAAGGCACATTGGTTCTTATTCCAGTGAATGCCCTACAGGACCTCTGGGACTTCAACCAGGATGACTCTGAACTCTCCCACGATAGCGAGTCTGATGAGAGCATGGACCAATCGTGACATCAGACCAGAGCTTTACAGTTGTACATCTCATGAGTGCATAGACCAAGACTGGCTTCTCTCTTGAACACAGTTGTATATCACGTCAGAGCATGGACCAGTCTTGACTTTAGGCTGGCTGCTCTCTTAAACTCAGTTGTACATCACGTCAGAGCATGGACCAGACTTGATATTAGACTTTAGGCTGGCTTATCACTTGAACAAATCTCTACATCATGTCCGAGAATCATATATCATAGAATGGACCAGTCTTGACTTAAACCTGGCTTCTCACTTGAACAAAGCTCCTCGTCATGTCTTAGAATAGACCAGTATGGCTTCTCACATGAACACAGCTCTTCATCATGCCCGAGAAAGAACCAGTCTTAACTTTAGATCATGGACTAGTTTTTACATCAAGTCTTCATTCTATACATAGAGTGTGACGTCACTGCTTGCGTCTAACCTCTATACTAGGAACTGATTACTATCCATATTAGGCTAAATGGTACATACACAGAGATATAGTCCGCGGAGGAATGAAATAATTTCCAAACAAGAACAATTTCCGTATATTCTTACTAAAACCATGTTTAACCATGATTACTATGTCATCATTATTCACTTTTAACACTCAAAGCATTGTGTTTATAACTGTTCGTGCAATAAAATGCATTTAACTTGCGATGTCATGCAGTTTCTACTTTCACTTTCGAACATAATTTACAAATGAATAGATAAAAACTTTTTTATTATTGAAAACAACGGCGGATTATATTTTCAAAATGAATTAAATGATCCACAGATTGAGTACTTTCACCAAGCTATCTCCTACAAGACTCTATGACGATTTTGCTAATGTTTAAGAGAAGCGTCTCATTCTTCAGTTGGCGCCATATGAATATAGTGCTTGCCCATCATGCACAGCGCGAAATCACACAGGTTAGTTGCGAGAAGCGACACCTGGTGGACACAATGTCAAGTCATAGCATGGACCACTTTAGACTGGTTCTTCAAATGAACTGGTGATAAATAACATGAAAGGATCAGTCCCGACTTAGATAACAAGACCAAGGCAAAGTTGTTCATTAATACGGTGGACAAAGTTATATTTCTGTAATTAAGGACCTCCTGGACAGCTCTGCCATGATGTCAGGACATTCTACTTGATAATTGAGATTACATGTTATACTTATCCATGTGTAAAAGCATTGAACGAACAAAAGGAAATGCATGTGCTCACATGGTCTATATTTGATCAGTCCCTTGCTGCTTCTATTGTCGAATTTGTAACATAGCAGTTAGCATTACGCAATCTACATGTTTCTGCAGTAGCAAGTGAATAAAAAGAGTTAAGACTCTTTGATTCGGTTTTCTACAACCTAGAAACAAGGCTTTGTCCATGCATATAATAAGCGCTTGCTCCACGCAGCTTTCGTCAGCCTGTTATGTGATCTACAGTCGTTCTTAATACACATGTATAAACGTCAAGCCAACGAGAAATTCGAGACAAGCGAGTTCGAGGCATCGGGAGTCGACTGTATACATTTATATAATGTATACGAGTACAATACGTAAATCTGTGTGAAGCGTTTAACACAGTGTTAGTTGTCTTTAAAACAGGATTTTAGTCGGTAATTATTTGCATGTTATTTATCATGTTATTATGCCCCCATCAAAGTTGGTGGGGTATATTGGTTTGCTAATGTCGTTCGGTCGGTAGACCACTTTCGTTTCCGCTCGCTAAGTTCAACAGTTTTCATCTGATCTTCACCAAACTTAACAAAAATGTGTGTGGGCATAATATTTAGGACAAGTTCGATAATCAGCCAAATCGCTGCAGGAATTGTGGAGTAATGGCCATTGAATTATCTAAAATTTGCCTTTTTAGCGGTTTCCGCTCTCGACGTCCAACAGTCTTCATCCGATCTTCACCAGACTGTATTAAAATGTTTGCAATAATAATATCTAGGTCAAGTTTGATAATCAGCCAAATTGCCCCAGGAATTACGGAGTTATGGCCCTTGATTTGTCAAAAATTATTTTTTTAGCCGTTGCTGCTCTCTAAGTCCAAAAGTTTTAATCCAATCTTCACCAAACTTCATGAAAATGTTTGTATTAATAATATCTAGGTCAAGTTCGGTAATCAGCCAAATCGCTCCAGGAACTGTGGAGTTGTTGCCCTTGAATTATCAGAAAATTTGCCTTTTTTAGCGGTTTTTGCTCTCCAAGTCCAACAGTTTTCATCCGATCTTCACCAGACTACATGAACATGTTTGTGGGCATAATCTCTTGGCCAGATCAAATAATCAGCCAAATTGCCTCAGTAATTGTGGAGTTATGGCCCTTGAATTATCTATAATTGGCCATTTTAGATAATTTCCGTTCTCTAAGCCCAACAGTTCATAGACGATCTCTCCGAATTTGGTGAAAATCTTTGTGGGCGTATTATCTCGGTTCAGTTTGATTATCAACCAAATCAGCTCAGTCAATGTGGAGTTATGGCCCTTGATTATCCAAACTTAGCCTATGGAGCTATTTTAACCTTGAGGGGGCATAACTGTTTTACAAACATCTCTTGTTAAGTTGTTTAGGAAACAATAACTAAAATAAGACAGTTTTTGTCAATTGTATAACTCAACTTGTACGTTTTCTCCAAATTTTTTTCAATATGTACTACATGTAATGTGTATGGTGTTAAATGCTGTTCAAGACAGTCATTCTTTGAATATGTGTAGAAGTAACACTTTAACATTTCAGTGTTGGATACAAATCACCCGGAAAATATCATTACTGAATTAGCCATTACTGCATTTGTCCATAAATAGTTATATACGATTTGCAACAGTTAATCCGACTATACCGGAATACATTTGTAATAATAAACTGTTCATTCACTAGCGCTATTTCCATACAATTATCGATATTTATTTAGTAATGTATTGATTTTACACTATGTTTGATTGTTTCTATACAAACTAACATTACATGTGAATGCATTAAATATTAAGCTTGAAATGAATATGAATCATAATGTAAACTATGTGTACATGTATATTATACTGTTTCTTTTTTTTGTTTCGTATATATAATTCTTTTTCAATTGTTTCATTTGTGCTTAACTTATTTTATGTTGTGTTGTTGAATACTGTTTTGATTTGATTGAAATAAACTGGTCTTCATTATGAATTGTGTCGAATTGAAATCTCGAGGATGTTGCGGTTCACTTAATATTGCGTTCACATTCTGTGTCGTGTGCTTTTAATGGTTAACAGTTGAATTGTGTACCATCCGACAAAAAGGCAAATCCGAAAATATGACTCCGCAAAAGTTATAACGCACCAAATGGAAATTGTATTTTCGTTATTATAAGAATTTCAGCTTAAAATGTCAGCTATGATTATTTGTGTTATACATGCATGTGCTCATACAAAAATATTGAAAAAAAAATACGAAAGAAGCTCGTGTTTATCATGGCGCAGGTGAAATTCTTATAGGTAAGGAAAATACAACAATTTCCATTTGGTGCGTTATAACTTTTGTTAAGTGTATAACTGTAACAACGTCACTGAATTGTGACGAAGCAACGTTGATTTCTGACGTAAGGCGAACGTATGACTGAAACTGTAACGTCACTGCATTGTGAATGACGTAACAAGGCGAACATTTGGCTGAAACTGCAACGTCACTGCATTGTGAATAAGGAACGTAAATATATGACGTAACAAGGCGAACGTACGATTGAAACTGTAACAACCTCACTGCATTGTGAATAAGAAACGTACGTACATGACGTAAAAAGACGAACGTATGGCTGAGACTGTAACATAACGTCACTGCATTGTGAATAAGCAACGTACGTTGGTGACGTAACAAGACGAACGTATGTATGTATGAAAATAGCGTTACGTCACTGTACGGGTATTGTGAAAATTAACACAGTTAATTGTTGACGGAAATAAGTCTGAATGTGTAATGTAACGTCACTGCATTGCGAATGAGTAGCGTACGTTGATGCCGTAACAAGAAGTATTCGAAATCAAACGTCGTCTTCATGAATGTCCGCTTATAATTCAGTGCGCTTTCGACTTGAGTTCATTGATTTCAAACTTGAAGTGACCTTATCAGGTGAGGATTAAGAATAATAGAAAACAAAGTTTAGTAGCATTAAGCAGGGATTAACGGATTAATCTCATTTCGAAGTCGGTTATGAGAAATCCGACTTGGAACAAATGCGGCGGGTTTAATCACATAATTATGATCTAAATACTTGTGCTATACGAGCATTGTTCTCATTTTATGTAGGCGGTGAGTGAATAAATGCAAGTGCTTGCATTGATGTCACCATTAAAATTCTGTTTATTTTAAAACTATGTGCACTTGATCCGAATTCGTAGATTTTGTTTCCAATGGCAAGCATATTTCGTTTACGTATATTGTTTGGTAAAATTGACAACCATGATGAACAGAAAAAAATTCAGTGTAGCAATGTTCACGTGCAGTCATAGCTGAAAATATTGATCAATTAAAACGTTGTTACATATCAGCATCGATTATTATAGTTTTGTTGGTTGCTATTTATTTTAAAGACTTAAGATTCAGTTTATGACCATTGTAGCCATTGAACCGGGGCTGTAAGACAAATGAAAGTCATTACCAGCCAAATGAAAATAAAACTGAGATTCAATTTGAACATCAAATAAACATAAATAAAAAAAAACTTTAAATTTGGAATCACATTAAATAGCGGTACTGTACGGTCTGACATTCCCAGGTTCGATAGCATACCTCTGTATAGGACTGTTTCTTAATGGATGTAATTGGACAGAAGAAGAAACCAAGTAATGAACTGTACATTCTTAAGGGTTTGACATAAGCAGGCACTAAGTAATTAACTGTACGAGTATTCTACATACATCTGGAATGGGTACCTGTAATACAACGAAACATTTCGAAAAATAATTAAATCCGACATTAGACGGCCAATTAAGCATTCAAACACGTAATGGTTCGTGTAATAAAGCTTCGTAAATCTGCTTATCTGTTTATATTTAACGGAGTGTTAGTAATTCGCAATACCGTTTTCAACCAATCATTCTGCTGGACGTGTTCCAAAGGTCGGCGTGTGGTTGAAAGCCAGTGGCACCAGGCCTGCACTCTGTCATACACGCACCATACGAAACTTAACTACTGTAGCAAGTTTTAAAAAAGTTACAAAAAATGATAGTATATAATATTATTATACCTCACTTCGTTTTCACATTGTAAAATCCCATATACCCATCCCTGCATAATTTTAATGTCATTGCGCTGGAAAGTAATATACACCGAGCGTGGTAAAATTTTTATTATTACACCTCACGTGACCACTGTGTGTATTTTGTCCATAGACAAAAAGTTATATCCCAGGGTAATATTTTGTCATATCACCCTAGCGCGGAGCTAAAAATAGAACAGCGATTTTTTTTTTCTCAAAACAAAACAAAATTTAACGACTATGCAACTTTTACCTCCACGGTGCTGACGTCGATCCGCGGCATTTTACAATTAATATCCAGCTACAAGCATTTGTAATTCCTTTTTTTATGCACAAAGCTTTTAATAACATTTTTTATTTCAATTTTTCATGTGAACCGTGCTAACCAGAAACGCGTTGTGTTTTCGAAATCGCCATGACTGGTCAGAACTTATCTTTAAATTCGTATTTTGTTTTCAAACCTGTATCCGATTTACAATATTCAAAATAATTGTATACATCACCGATGCATGGTTTCTTTAGTTCTGTGTTTAAAAACGACACAACACAACCCTATGTAATAATATCAGTCCATTGAAAACTGGTTTGTGTCGACACTGCACAATTTGTTAACAGATTATGCCACACACTTATCCGTTATGTGATCTGAATATCCATGTAAGACTTTCAATCAACTGTATATTATTCTTTTTTGAATCACACATAACGTTCGCCCGTATTTCTCCTTGTGTATAACCGATTTGATCTAACGCGCTGTCGAAACTTCGTATCGATCACGCCATCTTTAAAAATTGACACGTCTAAATATAGCAGTACAAACTCAATGGTCATGCCGGTAAAAGGTTAAGGTCATGTCTGCGAAGTTTTGGAAAGTACGGAAGGCTAATTCTGCAATGTTTTAACTGGATAACTATGGTATTGTGAAATTGTGATGTCAAGCCTCGGCATACGTAGCATTTATTACTAGTGTTTACATTGCAATAAAGTAATGGTGAAACAAAATCACGAAGCTTATCATGTCAAAGTGTTATACGGATTGCTCGATGTAATAAAATAAATAACACATGCTGAGAGGGTGATATAAATAACATCAACCCAACCGCCTCGGTTGATATAACATTTATCGGGTTGATATTATTTTATATCACCCTCTAAATGTGTTATTTATATAATATACCCCGCGCTTGACTAAAATATACCGCACGTGGGCTTAAAAATAGCAATTCGGGTTTTCCTAGAAATCCGTATCAGCTAATAATCAGTAGGCGCTTATTAAAATGTCTTTAAAACAATCAATGTCGATGAGCGCTTGATTTTCCAACAATAAACTTTAGTTAACAATGTACGACTACTTTGTTCATTGAATTACAGTAATTTTGTTCGGTATAATAAAATAAATATCACAGGCGTGTTGAGGGGTATAGTAAATATTGCACCCCGAGGAGAGTGATGTCAACCGAGGCCGAATCGAGGGTTGAAAACCAGAAGGTACTAACGGTCAGTGAAATCAATCGCAGTTATTACCTTCTGGATTTCAACCCTAGGTATGAAATTAGAACGATGCTGTACAGTTTGGGCCTTATTATTAAGTAATACACGTTATGGTTTATTTGTGATTGAATCGTGTTGTACTTAACATCATCGTGATGGATTAGGATTCGGTGACGAATGAATTAAACCAATCACTCATTTTCCATTTTTCAAGGTGTCGCCAAACAAAATACTTGAAGGACAAATTATTTATATAGTGTCAACAACTGCCTCGAAATTTGTATTTCCAATACTCATAGTACTTCGAATCATTCTTCACACCAAGGTTTTATTACATGCTATTATACAATTAATATATGAAATTAATTAATGACATCCTAAAATATTATACAGTGTATGTCAGGTGAATAGTAATTTCAATTATCAGTAGATTTTATTTAATCAGCATCTAACATATTTAACGAAATTAAAAAAATATATATAACTCCGTGCTGTTACTTAACAACGATATTACAATGTATGTACTAAAAGCAGGAATCTGTCAGATTCTATAAACACGGTTTATAATGAAGACCGAAGATATATAGCATTTCGTTATACAGATGTACAATTACCCGAAATACATACATTTATACACATGTAGTTAATATGTTCAATATATAGCAAACATGTATAATTATACTGGTATAAAGTTTACGTCGACAAAACCAAGATACAGTCTTGAAATTAAAATGTAAGGATACAGTGTATTGTATTAAAGTGGCATACGGGTAAAGAATGTAGCAGTCATAAACTTAAATACAGTAACAAAAGTGTTATTGTCATAATTTGAACTTTCACGGGATTAAAAGTAATAACGGTCATTGTCAACATAAGACTGTTGAATCGTTGTAAAGATATAATACAGCTACCTAGACGATTTGTGAGTTCGACCGAAGATATATATCAATATATCAATAAAAGTGTAGAACATAAAAATCGTGGCTTTGTACGTCAACATAATAAAGTCAAATACGTCACTGTGATTGAAAAGACCACCACATTGTTATTTACGGTGTAACGAATGGTTGTCGTGTAAATGTAATTGAAATATAGTAATAAAAAGACTGACCGTCACGATTTGAACTTTATGGTTAATATGGGGATCACTGATCAAATCCCAGATGTTCTTACCGTCATGAGGTCAGAAACTGGCTTCTTTTACTCCACATGTCGCCAGTTGAAAATTGAAAACCGCCTAAACTCCGACCCATAATGGGCTATCTTATTGGAACCTATATGGGTTTGCTCGCCTGTGACCCACATGGGGCTCATAAGAGCAATACCAGGCATATGGGCCCCACACGGCGCCCATTTGACATATTTGCACAGATATGATCCCATATATGAGCTTGCTTGCTGGGAAGAGTGTCGCTGAATGTACACGTATGTCAATGTACATTTGTATGCTCCTTAGTTGGAATGTATTTATTTATCTGATATACGTTTTACATCTTTCGTCAACATGTTTACGGATACAATTGGGTAGATTGCGAAATTCTTAAGTATTTGAACTTCTTTTGCTGTAGTAAACATGCAAGTCAGTTTTCAATAAAATATATTACGCATATATATATTTAAATGCAAACTAGTATACCCGGAGGAATTTATAAAAATGTAATGTGCACCCATTAAAATGACAGATTATCGATTTGTTCATTGTTAAGGTTATGCCGATGCGCTATAGTTTCAAAGAAAGTAAATAAATCTTAACAATGTGTTCAATATTTATGTTTGAGCAACAATATCAGGAATCAAGTGCGCAGATGTCAGCTTTCATGAAATAACACAAGATTTGTACGTACTGAGTTCGAGTCCTGCAAAAATGACGCGTGTCCAATGTTTTGGACACCAGGACGCTCCTTCTAACTATACCCGGACCGCATTAAGGATCGTGGATTTTGACTTCATGCTTGTGTACAGAAAACAATCGAATTAATTTATTTTATGCGGTTATGGATGTTTCTGATGAACCTAAGATCCTAAAAGCAAAAGACATCAACAGGCGCGTAGCTGCCTATATATACGCGAGTACATGGCTGAATCCACATGAATATGACCCCCAACAAAAAAAATTCATACAATGTTTACATATAGCTCTTTCAATGCTTGTATTTGTTTGATGTTTCAGCTATATTCTGGAGTAGAATGTTCAAACTAAAGTTTGTTTTTGTTGATTAATTATCCTAAAAATCTAGATGTTAAGTACTTAAGTACCTAAAAAAGCTCAAAATTCACAATTTTACGATTATTTTCAAAATTTCCTATTGGTTGGCGGGTTTTGGGTTTTGCTGCATACTCGAAACAGTATTCTGAATCCACGTGAATATATTGCTAGCTACGCCCCTGACCAAGCATTAGTTCTTCTGAGCTATAAGCTCCAATTAAATCAGATAAATACCTCAAAAGATATTTAATTTCAATAAATGGGCGTATCGATGGCAAATATTGTATCATATTTTTAAAAATAAAACTATATTTGAAGAAGTATTTATTAAATGACTGCTTAACACATGGGTCTCGTTTTTATAAACAAGCAGCAAAATATTGTTTTTATAATAATAAAAAGTGTCACCGTGACACTTTTCGCGGGCGCGGCAAAATAAGTAGTTGAATTAAACTCGACATGAATGAAATGTACATGAAGTACCGTTATGCGCATGCGCATTATTGATAACTGTATTGTAGCGTGGGCAAATTTTTATTTAAGTGCGCGATTTCGGATCTTGCTGGAACTGTGTATCGAAAAACAAATGTTTTGGCATTGTACATCATATTTTCTTAACGATTCCATCAATATATTATTGCTATTAGAAAATATATCCGTGGAAATCGGAATATGCCAAGTTTTAATACGTGTCTATATTTACAGGAAATACCGTCGATATACCCCTTTAAACAAATAAATGTTAGATTTCCATACAGTTCAAGGGAGGTATATATGAAGAATTTACATGTATATTTCTCAGACCAAAATTTAATACTCCAAAAAGGAAATGATATTACTTCATGTGATTTCATTAAATACAGGGCACGAGAAATACATGAAAACGTGTATATATATATTTCTCAGTCTTAATACTCCATTTTATGAGTTTAAGCGGGTTAAATATTAACTAAAACAGACGAAACAGTCCAGCAAAATTTTGCCAGAGACTCTTGTTCTGATCTGCACAAAGAGCAATACAATCCTCTGGTTACTGGAACGGTAAATCCATTACATATGAGTTAAGAAGGACAACATAGCAACGAACAACGCCACGAAACTTTATTTTCCATTGAAAAAGAATAACAAATATAAAAATATTAGAATATGACTACTTGTTTGTCATTTTTAGAGCAGGTAATTTCACCGTTTTTTGTTCAGATTGTTTGGTCGTCGTGGGCACCCTGGGTGTCCTACTGGAGGGAATAGGGGGCAGCACATGGTCCTGCTGGGACTTCAGTCGTTTCTTTGAGATTTTTGCTGATTCAGGAATTTCACTAATTTGCACTTTAACAACGTTGTTATTCTCATCAATATCGCCAGCGTTATTCCCGCTACTATTAGCATGTTCTGCATTTTTCCAACTGACGTGTTTCTCATCTGGCGTAAGTCGTGACTTGACTCTTTCCTCAACGTCAGGTGCACGTTCTTGGGCTTCTAAGAACGATTTCTGGCGTTTCATGAAGCCCATGGTGATCTCCTGCCTTCGTGCGGGCCCTGACTGACTGGGTGGTTTACTCAGTAAGGGAGTCTTGATTGAGCTATTACTAGGGCTCACATATCCCGCACTTTGGGCTTTCCCGGGAGTAGTGAGTGAGATAAATTTTGCTGGCGACTGAGGGGCGGAGTCTATGGTTATTATCCTTCTTCTTAGGGTGGCCAGACTCTGTTTTCGTTTGTCTTCTATGGTGGGTAGCGGTGTTGGCGCGTTTTCTTCTTCGTTTTCTTCCTCGTTTTTCAATTCACCAAATCTGCCTCGCCTTGTGATCTTTTCTGGATACAGTCTGTTAAATTTCTGGCGATTTTGGTCAAGTAATGTAATATAACGTAGTCTATTTTCCTTCAGTAAAAGTTTTGCTTTCCTTTCCCGAACACGTTCCGGCTTCATATATTTCAGCATTGCACGTACGTCATTCTGAAACGCTTGTGACGTATAACGTTTGCTTAATGCGGTTTTCTTGTCCTTTATTGCACTAAAAGTCTGAGTTTTTAGCACCAGTTTGTAGGCAAGTCTCTTTCTCAAATTATCATTAAGTCTCTGTTTAATTCGTTCGATCTTTTGTATATGCTGATCGCGTTCATTCTCGAAGACGCTCACGTGTTTTAGCTCCACTCGATGCTCCAGCGCGTTGAGGACGTTGACGCGACGTATATTCAGGTCCGAGAAGCGCACGGCGGCCATATAGCGAGAGTCCCGGCCTATACCGGACGTGTCGCCGAAAGCGGTTGAGGCTTGGGGCATCTTCTCCTTTCAAGGATATTTGAGGCTATAAAATAAGGAATCGTAGTAAGTGTAGCATAGCTCGACCCGCACAACTTTAAACTTATATCGTTTTTATGTTCTGCTGAATTTATAAACGTTATTTGGTTCTATTCTATACTGAACCCATAAAACCTTACTGAACTCTTAGATTTCATAAACAATATATACAATATAGGTACATGAAGTTATGGTCAAATCTTAACGTCATTTATTTAAAACTGTTACTTGAATTTTCTGTCAATAGTCTCAAATAGGCCTACCTAAATCATAGTTAATTCGTCACATAATTAGTGAAATTTTAAACTCAATATACATGTATAAGCCCTGTGTCATTTATTTCTGTCATTTAGATCGACCATAATTGTTTCGAACAAGTGAAACTAACTAAATTTTAATACTGAGCAAACGGACATACAAGCTGAAAAATTACTTAAAAATTAAGCCAAATGCAACGTACTTCGTTTCCGTAACGTTAAAAGAAAATGATGTTTCGAAACAATATATGAGACGTGTCGTGGGAAACCCGGGCTTAATGCATGTGCGTAAAGTGTCGTCACCGATCAGACTGTGCATTCCGCACAGGCTGATCCGGGACGACACTTTCCGCTACTATGGTATTTTCTGTTTCAAGAAAGTCTCTTCTAAACATAAATCCACTGTTGGTGGAAAGTGCCGTCCCGGATTAGCCTGAGCGGACTGCACAGGCTAATCCGGGACGACATTTTATGCACATGCATTAAGCCCGGGTTTCCCACGACACTCCTCATATTATTTAGTCAATTATTTAAATTAGGAGCAATTAGCTATTTTTGCAAATGACCATGTGAGCCGTGCAGATGATTGTTCGTTCGGACAGTCAAACGATCGAAACAAAATGACTCATAATTAATTGTTGCTTTTTTGTATTAAACTCTTCTTGTCTGAACACTACTTCGATACACCTTTGATTTAAAAAGTACACAATAAACAACAACAAAAACAAACGTAAACTTTACTTGATTTGATCGAAATAAAATAAAATAAAAAATAAAAATAAATAAATAAAATAAAAATTAAAAAAAATAAAAATAAATAAATAAATAAAATAAATTGATGGATGGATGGATGAATGATGGATGGATGGATTTATAAAATAAATAAATAAATAAAGTTATAAATAAATAAATAAATAAATAAATAAATAAATAAATTAATTAATTACATAAATAAATAATCGTTATGATATAATAATCTTACCACGTTATGATATAATAATCTTACCAATTACGGTATATAAGCCTGTCCAAACTGATCGTGTATCTAACTTGTAATCTTATCCTGCTTTCGGGTATTACATTTTACTACTGTTCATAACGAGAACAGGCAACAGCCAATTTCATTTAATAGTTGAACTTTCAATAATATATTCCGGTATAAGAATATCTGTAATGCGATTAATCTGCCGTATTTATAGTGCAGATTTTCTAATTAGACGCGAATATATACTGTATGTAGCCTTGCGCAGTTCTTTGTACCGATTGGTATAGGGCATGATTTAGGCGAATTCAGAGGCCCGTATTCGAGAGTCCGGTTTGTAGTCATTAACATATACCTCTATGTTCGGAAACCCTTGGCGTTTACTTTTCATGAAAACTTTGCATATAATTTATTGACACAAATGCTTAGGTAAGTGAATGTTAAATAGGGCTCGTGAAACCGAATTACTCGGTAGGTACTGACGGACTTACGGTATGTCGGATGGACGGACGGACAGACACATTGTATCTCCATTTTGACCATGCGCCCTCTTTTTAACACTGACAATAAACTCGATAGTACACGCGTTAGTGCAGGGCCTAACAATCATTTCACCCTACAACCCCTCTACAAATTATGAATATTATTTTTCCGCTGGCAGGCGCCGTGTACATTCACTACATTGACCTCGCACTGACAGTGAATTTACCTACGTTGTTCGATGACCAGTAGGTTATATCAATTAAATAAATTCAATACTTTGCGCAAATAGATAACTTAAGCGTCAGTTTAACTTACGACAAAAATAAACAATCTCGCAGTATTTTCGCAAGATATTAAATATATTTTAATGGCGTTAAAGCGAATAATTGTTATTTCATACATCTGTCAAGATTGCACTAAATGGCTTTGATATTTATGAAAAACAAGTTACTGAGGCCATCCTTACAAAATTGTTTGTTTGCGGTAACGCAACCCAGAATTTTCATTTTGGGTAGGTAGGTCGTCGATTTTTTTTAAAAATTTGGGGGGATGGGACCAAATGTAGACGACCCTTAGACATGGACCAAATTGTCTAAACACAAAATACAAGAGCAAAACACAGTGCTTAATGTATGCCAGTTGCAAATTCTTTGTTCAAATTGGAAATAGTATTGCAATTTAGAATGCAGTGTTTAATTAATATAAAAACGTTATAAATTAATTACGAACAAAATATGGTGAATATATAACTAACATTTCCGAATATAAAAAAAAATTGCTTCACGGACGCCTATAAAAACTTGTGAGTCAGGCCCAATTTCGCGAGTCGGTCGCGTTACCGCAAACAAACAATTTTTTAAGGATGGCCTGATACATGCATAAATGGTTACTGTATTCTTCAATGAGCTACTCGACATACCAATTTAGTTACACGTTTCGCTCCCTTTACCTGAACGTATAAGTACATAACAACAAAGGTGAACGACCCACTGATAGTAAATAAGAGCTGACTAGAAAAAGGAGTTTTGTTTAATTTTCAATTCCGCTTTGAACTGTTTGTAAAATGAAATAATCCAGTTACACAATAGTCTAAAAGTTGGGGTTGTTTTTAACTCGTGTGTCATCGAACTTAGGCCATACACATTTGATTCTATGTTTAGCGTCCCCATGATTTTTTGAAACCTACCAGTCAGACAGGAAAAAAAAAAAATGAGTCGATAAAAAGCTTTTTTTTCACAGCTTATTCATGGCAGTGGTACAAACTAAAGCAAACTAAAACAGGCGGGAATTCGGCACGGAATGATTCCGGGTCCCGGGCAATAGCCTTTGGTCGGAATTTAGAGCCCGGTAATATCCCCCCCCCCCCGACCATTTGATACACCAAGCATCTCCCACTGTGGGGATTTAGACAAATATGCTTGGCTCTTGGGCGGGGGAGTAGAACCCAAACACATTAGTAACATTCTCTTGTGTCAGCCCGCCGCTGCCCCCTCCCCTCTGGTGGAAAATATTGATAGGTGCAAAGCTATCATTTGAATTTTTCACTTAAATATGACTTAAGTTAAGATATCCTTAGAATATTTGTGGGTATGGTCCCAGAACGTCAGTTTGTACACGTAGGTCAATCGCCGACTGGGGACATCCGGCCGTCTGTCCGTCGCACAGGCAGTTAGCGTGTTGCTATGATAATAAATAGTCAAAACACAACTTTAATGAGCAATAATCAAGAAATTATGAAAAAACACTACTTTTCTGAAATTTTTGTTTTAACTATCCAGTATACACTAGACAAAAGTTATAACGCTCCACGGCCTAAAAAGTGTTGTAACTTTTTTAAATTTCGTTGGTGATAGGACAATCTCTCACCTACACCACCATGTACTTTACATTATATATTACTGACCATAAGGCCGAAAATAAAATATTGTTTGTTTCCCCTCCCGCGACCCATGCTAATGAAGGGTGGGTTGGTAGGTCGGAAAAATATTTTATTTGTATACACAATAAGTCATTTTCATTCATGTTTTCCTTATGTTCGAAATGTTACGTTATAGTATTAATTCTTAATATTTTCTTTGTAGTAGATTCATAACGTTCTGCTTATTTACGTAATACTATGTTCTAATTACCCAGCCGGGCCGGCTCGCTGGTTCGATTCCCAGCCCGGCCACAAAACTTGTGTGGGGATTGGTCATGAAAATATGTCTACGGCCATTCTCCCCCTACCAGTTACTGGCATAAGTATGTGCACTTAGTACTGGTAAACCAGCTTACCCAGAAAAAGTGTGAGTAGGTTAACTGACCGCTGTTATATGACTGAAATACTGTTGAATACGGCGAAAAATCCAAACAAACAATCTAATTACATAACAATAATTTATCAAAATTTAACCAACAATAACATACGTTAAAAACAAGAGTTTTAGTAATAAAAACCTGTTAAAACTAAGGAGTAATAGCGTGACGTTGCAATTTGCCGGGCATCCAAAACAAAACGCTGTTAGCAACAGCCATAGCAACGGTGACTGTTAAACTGCGGCTAGCAGTTTTTAGCTGAAAAGCGTGTTACACGCTTAGCACGTAGATAATGTTTAAAAGCATCAATCTGTAATACTGTATCTGAACAACGCAAATGCTAGAGCATAAATGAATTTGCATTCTATGGAAATAAAAACAAATAGGATTTTGTTCATTAATAAAAATAAAGCAACACAACATTTCTAATAAATTAAAGTAAAAAGAAAAGGCGCTGAAGTTTATTTACTTTCATTTTTGACAAGGACTTTAGTTCCGCTAACTTTCGTTCAAATGTTGCCTCAGCCAAAGTGTTTGCATAATTCTGATCCGTGTGTAGTGATGAGTTTGAATAACACTTTCGTTAATTATTACTAGATCTAGTACATTTGTTTAAACAAAATAAGATGTTTGACGCGATCAGTTTGTCGAGTTAAATGACGTCGTAATTCATATTCTTAGCAAACGGTTCCTTTCACCAAAATTATGATATTTATTTATAATAATTTAGTTATTTACTATTTTTATTTGTAGTAATTTATTACAAACGCGGCTGTTAAAAACACACATATCTATAAGACAACAAAT
This sequence comes from Congeria kusceri, assembly GCA_027627225.1. Taxonomy (NCBI): domain Eukaryota; kingdom Metazoa; phylum Mollusca; class Bivalvia; order Myida; family Dreissenidae; genus Congeria; species Congeria kusceri. Next base: position 45,528,552 of record CM051035.1, read on the forward strand.
ACCTAACGCAAATGTGTTACAAATGACTTGCACCTTTACCAATTAAAATTAGAATGAGGGCGTGATAAGCTTTCTAACAACGACGCTCATTTGCATATTATAAATTTTATGCGGTCTCATTGGCTGACTGTTTAGCTATTGTTAAGGTGGCTCCTCCTGCGTCAAGATTTTATCGATAATGGACACTTGGTGCATAAAGGCGAGTTTGTTCATTGCCGGTGGGCGTTCTTTGTCTTTAAAAAAAACATGCATATGCGAGCGGAAAAGGTTGCGCTCTAGACTCGGACACTGAATGTTATGGCGTCCTTTTTGTAAAAGCATGCGTCAAAATACGTCGAATTACGCGTTACCGAGAACTGTCCGTTTAAAGTCATTTTATAAGCGTCTTTTGAAAGTAAGATTTGTACACGCTATTGGATTCTTTTTACGGATTCGCACCCCGCATTTTCACACACAAATAAAATAAAATAATTGTTTTCTTTGGTCTATAAATTTTGTTGGGTCGCGGCGATTTTGCTGGGTCGGTCGCGGGAGGGGAAACAAACAATATTTGAATTGTTTAGTGTTGATCATAGCTGACATTTCAATCTGAAATTCTTATAAATAAATAAACAATTTCATTTTGGTGCGTTATAACTTTTGTTAGGAGTATATATGGTTTTGCAATTGGTTTGAAAATTCATAACTTCATCAATTTTGCATACATTTTCTCTTGATCTTATTTCAAGTAATATTTCATTGTAATAGTTACGGTAGGAAACACCAATAATTTAATGAATCACTTAAGAAATTTATTAAATTAAATAAAACTTTATCAGACGGCGAAGAATAATGTAGTATGTCAGTTTATACGATGTAATAGATCAACTGTGGTAAAGATAGTGAGAATGACTTATCGAGGATAATGGATAAATAAATCGATCCCACTGCACTAAAAGGACATCTTCACAGAGTGACGAATTGATCATTTCCATTTTTTACACAGATTCCAAAAATTAAAGAAGTCTGTTTATTAAGGACCGAAATAGCACTACTGACATAGAAATATATTGAAAATAACATTTCGTTGATGAGTCATCATCCAATGAAACTGATTAAATTATAAAGCGTCTGTAAAGCGAAACGATTCAACATTTTGGAGTACTTCTGTTGTTTTCATTGAAATTGTCGAAAACACGTGAATCACTTTCATAAATTAAAACTTAGTTAAGTTACGCGGACATAGTTTATACAAGTCACATTGGCCGAGTGGTTTTGGCGTCAGACTTTTGGTCCGGATGTCATAGGTTCAAAGACCGGTAGCGGTACCTTTTTGTTGCTTTTCTTGTTATAATATTTAAGTTCTTTAGTTCATATGCCCCTGTTAGATCCCCAGATGCTTTAGATTTTCCAGTTCAGACATTTAATGATATATTAAAAAAAATACAGGAATCTGTGAAGAAGTTCCTTTAAAAAGAACGTCGCATAAGAGTGTTACTTAAGTACATGTATAAATGACACGAAAACTCTTCATAAATCAAAACCATGTTTTGCAAGTGTACGCATAAGAGTGTTACTTAAGTACATGCATAAATGACACGAAAACTCTTTATAAATCAAAACCATGTTTTGCAAGTGTACGCATAAGAGTGTTACTTAAGTACATGCATAAATGACACGAAAACTCTTCATAAATCAAAATCATGTTTTGCAAGTGTACGCATAAGAGTGTTACTTAAGTACATGCATAAATGACACGAAAACTCTTCATAAATCAAAACCATGTTTTGCAAGTGTACGCAAGCTTTGAAGAAAAACTTCAATTTTGTTTAAATTATCTTTTGATATTATCTACTTTTTGTATTTGACTTAACAAGAAGGCGAAATTCGATATTTAGTTAAGAATAATTATTGAAAATCGCCGTGAATAGAAAAGATTAATGTGTGTCTTCAAAACCAAATTAAATTCACAACTATTATGTTGTCATAAACTGGTCATTGAGTAAACCAATGGGTTGTGAAAAAAAACGTATTAATGTATCTGTCAGCGTTTTCGAGTAGTAAGATATCGTTTATTTAAAGACTTGTACCGATGTATCCTGTGAATATACATGCCAAAAGTTAAAGGGACATTATTTACGGGCAGGAAAATCGACTATTTCCATTTTTGTGACATAATGACATAAAAGCACTTTTGGTAATAACGGTTGCCATTGAAACTTCCTCGGAGTGAGCTATATATGCACATGTTAGATATCGTAGTGACCTAGATATACCCGTTAGATCCCCTAATGAGATAGATATGCCGCTGTTTGATCCCAGGAGTGAGCTAGATATGCCCTCTGTTAGATACCCGGAGTGAGCTAAAATAAACCCCTGTTAGGTACCCAGAGTGTGCTAGATATACTTTTGTTAGATCGGCGGAGTGAGCTAGATTTAACGTGTTACATATCCTAGTGAGCTAGATATGCCATGTGAGATTCCGGAGTGAGCGAGATATACCCGTGTTGGATCACGGTATGAGCTAAATAGACCCGGTTTAGATCCCGGAGTGAGCTAGATAAAATGTGTTAGATCTTCCAGTGAGCTATTTATATGCCCTGTAAGATCCCCAGAATAAGGCAGATATACCCTTGTTCGGTCCCCTAGTGAGCTAGATATACCCCTGTAAGATCCCGGAATGAGCTAGATACACTCCTGTTTAATCCCCAGTGAGCTAGATATGCCCTCTTAGATCTCTTAGTGAGCTAGATATGCCCCTATTAGATCCCCTAGTGAGCTAGATATGCCCAATTTAGATAACAGGATTGAGCTAGATACTGCCATGTTAGATCTCCTAGTGAGCTAGATATACCCGTGTTAGATCCTTTAGAGTGAGCTAGATATACCCCTATTAGATATCCTAGTGAGCTAAATACGCCACTATTAGAGATCCTAGTGAGCTAGATACAACCCAATTAGATATACTAGTGAGCTAGATACACCCCTGTTAGATCCACGGAGTGAGCTAGATATACCCATATTAGATCTCCTAGTGACCTAGAAACACAAGTGTTGGATCCACTGTGTGAGTTCGATATACCCCTGTTAAATCCAAGGAGTGAACCAGACTGTTAGATCCCCAGAGTGAGCTAAATCTACCCCTATTAGATCCCTAGTGAGCTAGATACGCCCCTGTTAGATCCCCAGAGTGAGTTAGATATACCAATCATAGTATTAAATTTCCTAGTGAGCTAGAAACGTCCCTATTAGATCCCCAGAGTGAGCTAAACATACCCCTAGTAGATCTCCTAGTGAGCTAGATACGCCCCTGTTTGATCTCCAGATTGATCTAGATATGCCGATATTAGATCCCCCCAGTAAGCTAAATATACCCCTATTAGATCTAGTGAGCTATATACGCCATTGTTAGATCCCCTGAGTGAGCTAGATACATCGATATAAGATCCATGGAGTGAGCTAAATATACTCCTATAAGATCTCATAGTGAGCTAGATTCACCCCTGCTAGATTACCAGATTGAGCTAGGTATACCACTGTAAGATCCCCTGATGAGCTAGATGCGCCCAGTTAGATCCCTGAAATAGCTAGATATACCCCAATTAAATGCCCAGAGTGAGCTAGATATACCCGTGTTGAATCCCCAGAGTGATCTGGATACACCCCTATTACATTCCCGGAGTTAGCTAAAATAATGTACCCCTATTAGGTCTCCTAGTCAGCTAGATACGTCCGTGTTAGATCCCCGGAGTGAGCTATATACGCCCCTATTAGATCCCCGGAGTAAGCTAAATGTACTTCTATTAGTTCTTCTAGTGAGCTAGATACTACTCCATTGTTAGATCCTCAGAGTGAGCTTGTATACTACAGTAAGATCCCCTGGTGAGTTAGATACGCCTCTGTTATATACCGGAAGTAGCTAGATACACCCCTGTTAGATCCCGGAAGTAGCTAGATATGCCCCCTTTAGATCCCCAGTGTGAGCTTAATATAACCTTATTAGATCTCCTAGTGAGCTAAATACACCCGTTTAGATCCCCAGAGTGAGCTAGATATACCCCTTTTAGATCCTCAGAGTGAGCTAGATACGCCCCTTTTAGATTCCCGGAGTGAGCTAAATATACCCCTATTAGATCTCCTAGTGAGCTAGATACACCCTAGTTAGATCCCCAGTGTGAGCTATATATACCCCTATTAGATCTCCTAGTGAGCTAGATACACTCGTGTTAGATCCCCAGTGTGAGCTATATATACCACTATTAGATCTCCTAGTCAGCTATATACATCCCTGTTAAATTCCCGGAGATAGCTATATACGCCCCTGTAAGATCTACTAGTGAGCTAGATACACCCCTATTAGATCTCCTATAGTGAGCTAGATACATCACTGAGAGATCCCCGGAGTGAGCTAAATATACCCCTCTCCTAGTGAGCTAGATTTACCCTGTTAGATCTCCCAGTGAGCTAGATACACCCCTGTTAGATCTCCTAGTGAGCTAGATACACCCCTGTTAAATCCCAAGTGTGAGCTTGATATACCCTGTTATATCTCCTTGTGAGCTAAATATATCCCCGTTATAGTCCCGGAGTGAGCTGGATATGCCCCTTTTAGATCATCAGTGAGCTAAATACACCCCTATTAGATATCCTAGTGAGCTAGATACACACCTGTTAGATCTCCTAGTGAGCTAGATACGCCCCTGTTAGATCCCCAGTGTGAGCTAGATACGCCGATATTAGATCCCCGGAGTGAGCTCAATATACCCCGGTTAGATCTCCTAGTTAAGTAGATACACCCCTGTTAGATCCTTAGTGTTAGCTTGATATACCCTGTTAGATCTCCTAGTGAGCTACGTATACCCCTATTGGATCCCCGGAGTGAGCTAGATATGCCCCTATTAGATCCCCGAAGTGAGTTAAATACACCCTACTAGATACCCTAGTGAGTTAGATACACCCCTGTTAGATCCCCAGAGTTAGCGAGATATGTGTGCCTGTAAGATCCCCTGGGTGAGCTAAATATGCCACTGTTAGAGGCCCAACTCTTTTTTAATTGCGGGCACCCGTAATTAAAATAACGAAGGTAAAATATACAAGCGTTTATACAACTGGGTGCAGATAGCACGCTATTGGTACTATTAAGCCCCTGGTATGATTGATTTGTCAATGGGAGGCAAACTAATCGTAATTTAGGTGCTGTCAAACATATCAACTGTTAGTAAGCTGTCTTTGATGATCTACTTTAATGTACCGTAGTTTGATACATGAAAACTGCCATTCAGCGAAGAATCCAAACCTTTTAACGCAATAAATTTTGTTTATCATCATTAATCTAAATTGTTTCGTACGGCCTCCAAAATGATATAGCAATTTGTAATTGATATTCTCCTAAAATGGTGATTCAATCAGATAGCTTTCCTCTGTGACGAATGTACATTTGAATAATAAAAAAGCAAAGAACTGTACCTCCGGTTGTCAACTTTGAGATAATTATGTATTAAATTTTAGTTGCACTATTGACCATTTTAAATTAACTGAAAACGTAAAGTTTTATCATAGGGCAACAGTTTTGTTAAGTACAAGCAAACTTAATCTAAATTATTGGCAAGCATTTTTAAAGGCCTAGTTTAATCCTTCTTTCTTAAACCACCACCCCGAAATCTGGGGTATTGTACTCCTGTGTATTGGCACGCTGCTGTGGTCACAGTATGGACACAGTGTGGCGACACTTATCAGCTGAGATCAATACACTGCAACAATTGAAACGGTGCACTCAGCCATTGCTGAGTCAGTTGCGAGAAAATATTGCAAATAATGGTGGACCAATACACAGAGTGGAATACCCCATGGATAGCCAGATATTCCTTAAACTAGGCCTTTAATACGAGTCGAGTCTATTTAACAGACCCTAGAATGGTAAGACAAACAAAACTCCTCGGACCTTATTCACCAACACATTCTTAGACTTGTGGGAATGATTTAGACTCAAGAAAACAATACATGCGTGTTCGCCAACACACCGAATACCATGTTTGCTCATTGAAAATGCTAAACTTTGTGTGGGCGATTACCATGTAGGATTCAAATTAACAGCGTTGTTAGAACAGAACAGTTTCAATAATATTCTTTAGTCCAAGAATATGTTGGCGAAAACAGGCCCTGTTTATGCATGGGAAATTGTGAACATTTGCAACTAGAATTTTTGTCACATGAGTGACAGATATACTCCCACAATATGGCCTTGTCACAAAACTATGTCATCCAGGAAAGAAATGGACACAATGAGAATGCTTTAATTTGTGAATGTTTAAAAGTGTATTTGCAAAAATTTAATTTCAATAGGAGCCATAACCCTGTCAAAATTTAGTGGTTTGTAACCAAAGTCGAACCTGACCTGTAGTTTATGGTGTTACACCTACCTGGTATGTGCCTAAAATAATTTAAATATGAGGAGCCATTCAAGAGTTATCGTCCAGAAACTATGTTTGTAGGGAATTTAAGTAAGAAAGAGGCCATAACTCTGTCAAAATTGAGTGGTTTGTAACCAAAGTCGAACCTGACCTGTATTTTAAGGTGTTACACCTATCTGGTATGTGCCTAAAATAATTTAAATATGAGGAGCCATTCAATAGTTATTGTCCAGAAACCATGTTTGTAGGGAATTTAAGTCAAAAAGAGGCCATAACTCTGTCAAAATTGAGTGGTTTGTAACCAAAGTCGAACCTGACCTGTATTTTAAGGTGTTACACCTACCTGGTATGTGCCTAAAATAATTTAAATATGAGGAGCCATTCAATAGTTATTGTCCAGAAACCATGTTTGTAGGGAATTTAAGTCAAAAAGAGGCCATAACTCTGTCAAAATTAAGTGGTTTGTAACCAAAGTCGAAATTGATCAGTATTTTATGATGCTACACATGTGTACCAAGAGTTATTTGAATATGTCAAGCCATTCTTGAGTTATCATCCAGAAACCATGTTTTTAGGGAATTTACGTCAAAAAGGGGCCATAACTCTGTCAAAATTAAGTGGTTTGTTATCAAAGTCGAACTTGACCAGTGTTCTATATGTTACACACGTGTACCAAGTATTATTTGAATATATTTTAAAACCAACACGCTCACTCCTACATACCCCCTTCCCCCGCAAACTTTGTCGAGTATAACGAAACAGCAAAATAAGCAGACCGAACAGTGTGTTCTGTACAAGTATACAAACATGCAAGATGTACACAGACACGGATGCCCCCACCACACATATTTGGACATGACAAAAGGCATGTAAACACTAGATAAATAAAAATTATTTGAATATATCAAGCCTTTCTATATAATATAGAAAAAAAACACGTTTTTAGGGAAATTAAGTCAAAAAGAAGTCATAACACTGTCACAATTTAGTGGGTTGTAACTAAAGTCGAACTTAAATGGTATATTATGATATTACACCTATTTACATTAAATTATTCAAATATGTGACGCCTTTTATGAGTTACTGTGCAGAAACTGTGTTTTTAAGGAATTTTAGTCGAAACGGAACCATAACTATGTACAAATTTAGTAGTTTGTAACCAAAGTTGAACTTGACCTGTGTACCAAAAATTATTTGAATATGTCAAGCCTTTCTTGAGTTAGTATCCGGAAACAGTGTTTTTGAGGATTTTCGTCAAAAAGGGGCGATAACTCTTTCAACATTTAATGGTTTGTAACCAATATCGATCTTGACCTGTATTTTATGATGTTACATATGTGTACCAAAATGTATTTGAAAATGTAAAGCCTTTCTTGAGTTATCATCTGGAGACCAAAAACCAACAGACCGACAGACTGACAAGCTCAATCCTATATACCCCCCCCCCCCCAAAAAAAAACTTCGTTTGCGGGGGTATAATAACGCGAGCAAAAGAACGTGATAAAACATGATGTAATTGAAATTTCGCAGTCTTCAAGGTTCAAGTCTTTCTTGTTCTTTTTTACTCTCATTTATAGACATACCCAAGAAGAAATTTTATACAAACCGGTTACATACATTTCGAAAGTTTTATTTTCTTTATTCATAAAAAAAAGCCCATACATTCAAAACACAGCAACCTGAAAAGAAGGCTTAAACACAGGTTATGTATATGGTATATCTCGATAAGTTGGTGATAGAAAATGCAGCCTTTTGTACAAGTAGGTAACCTAATATCAACCAAACAGTACAGTACACTTACATGGTCATTATGGAGATAATAAATTCAAATCTATACTTTAGTGCCTTTAATTTGCTTTCAATAAGTGGCTTTCTCCTTGCAGATATTTACAGCTATCGTAAACATAGGTATTTGATATTGATGTATATATTCTATTGCTGAATAAATGTTGTTGTTGTGTTTGTTGTTGTTGGTGGTGTCATATCAATAAATCTTAATATTGCACAGCATAAAAAGAGACACATACATGACATTCTAGTTACATACACACTATAATAAAAAGAGTTATATGGCATTGTCACTGATCACTATACAATATAAATATAATAGGCAGTTGAGGGGTATAGTAAATATTGCACCCCAAGGAGAGTGATGTCAACCGAGGCCAAAGTAAGGTATAATAAAATATATTTTTTCTTTTAAAATATACATTACACAACCCACAGCAAAAGCTAAATGTTCATTAATAAAGTGCAAAGCAAATACATTTGTATCAATAAAAACTCAGCCAGGTACAGAATAAACCCTCGGTGAAGACAGATAGCTAGTTAAAAATTCATTCTCAAATATCATGTAAGTGTTGATAGAACTATTATTAAATACAATACTATATCCGTGGAATGTGTAAAGTATGATATGTACATGTATAGAAATTTTGATTTCACACAAAATATAAAATAACTATTGTATCACTGTAGTTGAACATCATTGGATTTCTAAAACAATGCACTCATCAAAACTATTTTGTATCTCATTATACCTTTGTGTTATTTCTCTTATCAGTAAATTAAACAGCTTCAAAAAGACATATGAGGCATGTTGTGGGAAAACTGGGGTTAAATACGTGTGCGTAAAGTGTCGTCCCAGATTAGCCTATGCAGGACGGCACTTTCCGCAAAAAGTGGATTTATGTTTAGAAAAGACTTCAATGAAACAGAAAATACCATAAAAGCGGAAAGTGCTGTCCTGGATTGGCCTGTGCGGACACATCCATTAAGCCTCATATGATATCACAGGCTTGAATAAAGAATACTAGACAAAACATCTTTCAAACTTTAGTTTTCATATTTAGGGAAGTCCAAATCAACTTTATGAATGTGGCCCCAGAAAAACTGGCAGATGACCAAGCTGTAACCCACATTCTATTCCAAATTTTCCAGCTTCAGTACCCATGCATATTTGCACGGCATCTTGTTGAACGGTATGGCCGGAATATCGATAGAGATACCCGCCCCTCCTTTGTAGCGCAGGTAGCCCGGGTATCCTAGCAACGAGATCCTCGTGGTGACCATATCCTGAGGCGCGCCTAGAACGAGGGCGCCGGGTCCGGGCTCAGGCCAGTTGAGCAGTATGGCGTACACATCTAGACCTCCCATGGGCGTCTTCTTGGATGTGTACCTGCAATAGACCGATCAACAACATTTGATTGACAGTGCATTCAGCAATTCAGAAAGTTAAGTTCTCCGCAATAGTATAAATCAAAGTCCGGTAGGGTTGATAACCAGCTACCATTTAGAAAGCCAGGACGTCATTGATGGGCATGCCTCGTAAAAACATTCATGTTATGTAAATGGTGTTTGTTGGAGATGGATCTGAGTACCAGTAGGCTACAAATCTAACACGAGTGCCGTTGTCACAAAGATATGCCTGTCAAAAGAGCATTTTTAGGGGTAAATATTCAACTACTAAGGAGAGAAAATCCATCCATGCTGGAAAAAGATATGCTCCGGACAAAGTGGTAAGGATTGATTTCTTATATTTGGCCTTTTACTATGAATTGTGACCTTGGCCTTGGAGCTAGGGACTTGGTTCTTGTGCGCAACGCTCTGTCTCATCATGCTTATCACTTCTGCCAAGTTATTTGAAAATCCATCCATGCCAGACAAAGATATTATCCGGACAAAGTGGTAACGATTGATTTCTTATATTTGACCTCTGACCTTAAATTGTGACCTTGACATTGGACCTAGGGATCTGGTTCTTCCACACGACACTCCGTCTCACCATGCCAATCACTTCTTAAAAGTTATTTGAAAATCAACCCATGCCTGACAAAGACATGCTCCGGACAAAGTGGTAAGGACTGATTTCTTATATTTGACTTTGGACCTAGGATCCTAGATCTTGTGCACGACACTCTGTCTCATCATGCTTATCACTTCTAAAAAGTTATTTGAAAATCCATCCATGCAGGACAAAGTTATGCTCCAGACGAAGCCCACTTGCCCACCAGCCCGCTTGGGCGTTCCCATAATACAACCCATTTTTCAAACGGGCGTATAACAATCGATCTGTAAATGTAAGTGTCATGGAAGCTTGTATATGGTCATTAAGTGCTAAATGAATACTACGAGGGGCAGTCGTAAAGTTCCCAGACTCCTTTTAATTTTCATGTATCTTACGTCCAACAATGATAAAATTGTATACGATTCATTATTACACTATTTATAAAGTGTATACAAAGAATCATTAAAAATATCTTTAAGTATTTTTATATTTATAATGTTATATCAACATAATAAACGATGTACGGAGCACTTTGAAAAATTATCATTCCGAATATTATTTGACCATGTTAATATATTGGCAGAATCTTTATTTGCGCACCAAATGTTGCCATATTTTACACGACATTATATTAATGTCCAATGCAAACACTGTGAAAAAATCAGCGCAATATAACAAAATTTAAGTAAATGACAAAATAAAATTGAAAGGCAACTAAAACTGTCAAGCGACAAAATGACGACGTCAATTTAGCGTACGGAGCAATGTCCAGAAATCAAGTTTTGTGTGAAGGAGGCAGTACACCTACAGAATCGTGGATATTTATTTTGAAGAAAGGAGAGACTTTTAATTGTTACAGACAAATTGTGCATACATCCGATGATTCACGAACCTGGCAACCGACGACGGAGCAGCCTTCCAGAGATTCTGTCTTGAATACTGTTTGAGAGTGAGGAGGATCTTATGTATGCAGTTTGATCAACTCTGCACTCATATCCTCAGCAATTCTATTTTGTACACATATAGTAAGTGGGTAAATCATCTTCGGAAGTGTTTCGGGAATATTTTGAGAAACTCTGACAGTCCATGATGACAAAGTTAGGAAATTATCACGATGACGCTTTGAAATGACGTCAAAATGCTCCATACACGTGTGATATGTTGTAGTTGTAAAATGTTTTTGTTCCATGTATAATGATACAAAAGGATGAAAATTACAGCTTTTGATCAAAAAGAATTCTTCTTTCAGACCATATGAACTGTATCTACCTATGATAACAATCGTGACTTTTATGAGAGTAGTCTGGGAATTTTACGACTGCTCCTCGTATTATTCCAGTCTTCAAAATATGTACTGTGCCAGTGGCCAGCAGAGTTCAGTTCTGGCCAGTACAATTAAGAAAACAATTCAAACATTTCAGTTAATAGAAAACATACCAGACATTATGGGTGACTGTATCATTCTGGTATTTCCATGGTATGGTGCCATAGATGGCCTCCCCATTAACGTTGAGCCAGTCTCCAAGACTTCTCAGCCGCTCCTCAAAGATCGGAATGATGCGGCCAGACTTGGTAGGCCCGACGTTGATCAGCATATTACCTCCACAGCTGTTGGGCAAACAATGAGTGGAATATCTGTTATGCGGTAATATTTGTTATTCAGTAGCTTATTTGAGGTCATTTAGTGCTTCAAGTATTTTTTTGTTGCATTAGCAAATAAATGTAGCGTTGAAAGAAAGAAGTTGTATAGATTAAATTATGAAAAAATGAGAATCAAGATGCGTGTGATAAATGCTTTAGGGTTGTAAGCAAAATAACAGTATGCTAAAATTGCTCCTTTATAGTTCCCCTTTCTGTTCCTCTGGGACTTAAACCAGGGACCACTCACTTACTGGTCCAACAAATATGAAAGACCTCAAACTTAGTCTAAACCTAAAATATTAGCCAATGAAACTCAAAATCGTTATTTTACAAGCATTTTTATTGGTCAATATTTGAAGCTTATAGTAAGTTAAGGATCTTTTGTAGATGTGTAAGAGTATTTCAGTCATATAATGGCTGTCAGCCGATCTAAGCAGTTTACCAGTACCAAGTGCCCATACCTATGCCAGTAACTGACAACTGCCCTACTTGAATTAGACGTATGGGGGGAATGGCCGTATACATTATTTAATGACTAATCGCCACACAAAATATGTGTCCGGGCTTGAGCTCGAACTCACGAACACCGCTCTAACAACTGAGCTAGCCGGTTCCAGCTCGACTGAGGTGACTGGATTGGAACATAAAGAATTATTCCTGATTTCCCCCTGCTCCTTGATAACAGTACCTTGCACCTTTTTCTATCCCCTTAGACCTATTTGTTCACAGTGTTTGGTTTTTCAAGACAATTTGGGGCCGAAATAGGGCCTCTTTCACAAGTCAAAAACTTTTCTTTTTTTCTCAATTGTGTCCACAAAAATTCACAATTGCCATTAGGTTTATATTGGACTTTTTGTCTGCTTTATTTTAATTTCCCAAATAACGAAATTAAACTATAAAACTTTATTTTAAATTGTGTTTGTCATGAAACAAAAGCCAAATTTTCAAATAAATGTTATGGGTTTTTTCTAGGTTTCTGCATTAATACAATAAATTTAGTATTACAACTGGCTGCAACAGTTTGTTAATAAATGTTGATATAATAACTTCATACATAAGGGGTCAGAGTGTTGTTTTGACAAAATATGGTATTACGATGCTAATTTTTAAAATTCTACGGGCTTAAGCCCCCTTAACGAGGGACTGAAAAAACACACTGGTTGACCCTATACACGAGCTGAATCAACTGCAGTAGTTCACCTGACAGTAGAGGCAAGAGTACCCAGGAGCTCTTCCATGCTGAGCATGTCGGCCAGAGTGGCGTCTCTACGGTAACCCCACGACTGTTTGTCTATTGTCATAGCGTTCTCCCACTTCTTCTTCTGTAGGACACCTGCAGCAGTGAAATTGATACACATTATATTTATGACTCTGAAATATGACAACAAGAATTTACTTCTTTTTACTGTCATTTGGTAAATATACAAACTTACTGAACAACAACAAGATATACAAACAATTTACCATAAAATAACAAAAAAGAATTATAAATAAGAACATCTGTCTCAAATAAGCCTACTATATTTATTAATGATATAATAAAACAAGAGGGCCATAAGGCCATAGGTGGATCAAAATAGGGGATAAGCAAGTTTCATGTTGATTGGGCTACAAATGTAGCCTCTAGTGTTCACAAGTTTTTTCTTTAATTTGCCCTGGTGACCTACTTTTTGACCCCACATGACCCTCTTTCGAACCCGTCAGAGATATCACTGGAACAAATGTTCTAGGAAAATGTCATGAAGATTGGGCAATATAAATAGGCTATTGTGTTCACAAGGCAAATGCTGACCACAAACGAGTAACAACGAACGACGGACAACAGACAAAAGGCGATCACAAAAGCTCACTATGAGCACATTGTGCTCAGGTAAGCTAAAAATAAACCAGATTTTGTGTTTGATAAACACATGCCCTGGTTGATGCTGGATAGCCCATTTCTTAGTCCAAATTAGGTCAAGGTTAAAGTGAGGGGTGGGTGATATGGGTAGTAGGGAAGAGCCATAGACAAACGGTGTAAATATCCAATTGTTGCAGTAAGCGGTGTTGGTGCTAGACTAAACGGTAAAATCTAGTTAACCAAAAATAGTCCAAATTAGTTAAAGGCCAAGGTTAAAGTGAGGTTGGGTGATATGGGTGGATTGGGAATGGTCATAAGCAACAACTGTGTAAGTTTCTAAGTGTTGTAGCAGGCGGTGCTGGTGCTAGACATAACCATAAAATCTAGTTAACAAAGAAACGGCCCAACTGAATTATTCTAAGTGCAAATTAGGTCAAGGTCAAAGTGAGGTTGGGTGATATCGGTGGATAGGGAATGGTCATAAGCAACAACTGTGTAAGTATCCAAGTGTTGTAGTAAGCAGTTTTGGTGCTAGACAAAACCATAAAATCTACTTAACCTTGTCACGGACGGACAGGGCAATAACTATATGCCTCCCATATCAAGATGCTGGGGGCATAAAAATATACTGAGGAAAATTATCAATACCAGTACACAACCATATTGCTCAATCATTGTTCTTTTTTTTAACATTATGAATACTGTTATGACCAACTAGCATTTTATTTAATGATCAATCCCTAATGAGTATTAATTTATTCATTTTTACAATTCTACACAACTCACCTGGGTTATACCTGTCAGTGCATGTCAGGAATCCACCGTGTTTACATCCAACCCCTTGACCCCATCGGTCATTGGTCACCACGGTGTCCTTCACTGGACTGAGGTCAGAAAATAGCACACAAAATAATTTGCACAGCAAAATATAATACGTACTCAGCATGCATAATGAAAAATAGTGCTTATGGTAAATGGTTGAGAAAAGTGATTTGTCCACAATTAATATAAGACACTAGTTATGAGAGTTGTAACTCATTCACTGCGTACCGAACATTACATAGCCTGTTGTTCCTCAAATAATAAAGCTACATGTTATAGCCTATTATTTTTTAACAGTGTACTTAATACCTGTCAATGTAGATATTGTTTTTTTTTCATGGCTACACAAACAAGCCGCATCATCTAAAAATCATTCTAACATGACACATGCAGTGTTTTCTACAGACAAAGAACAAAATTCACCGTTATTAAACTACCAATAAACAACCTGAAAAAATAGTTCAGAAACTGTAAAATATAGTATGCATTGTAATTGCATAAAAAGTTGTCAGGTCATGTAAGAATCAAAATAATTTTCACATTATTATAAACAATGACTTGAATCAGAACTCCAAATCGTTGTTTATAAGCCGATAAACAGCTCCAAATCGAAAATTATTTGTTAATTAACTGGGCAGTGGGTAAATATTTAGTTATTGGCCGTTTTGAGGTTAACCAACACACACCTCATGGCTTATCAGTCATTAATTGGGTCACTGTTTTTATTAGCTCAGATTTAACGGACATTTACTGGGAACCTGTCATTGCAGATCATGACTAAACACACACATCAAAACTCATGGTGAAAATCCGGCCCGGATTTTTAAAAAATACTTAAATATGTTTCAACAGGATTAGCTTAAACACAATTAAACACAAAGTTTGCTTGCATAATATTGTAAAGACATTATTACATTTTGAATGACAATTGTATGTCTGAAAATCACAATAAATTCTACTTAGTGTTGTAACATCATACTTAGTGTTGTAACATCATACTTAGTGTTGTAACATCATACTTAGTGTTGTAACATCAATTTGATAATACAAATTTTGACTGAGGAAACATGAGACTTAAGCCAGTTATTGTTAAGAAAATTCAAGAGATTTGACCCAGTATGCTAGGTTACCTGTCATTGTATAGCCAGGCTACAAAGTTGGTGGAGTTCCAGTAGGTGTCCGTGGCCTCCCAGTCCCCATCTGACCAAATCACATCTGGCTTGTAGGCGTTCACCAGCTCATACAGCTCCGGCATCGTCTTACTCTGAAATGAATAGGAACATCATTTATCAAGTGGGCTTATATTGTATAAATCTTGTGAAATCACAGGATGTGACTGCAGTCCTCTCCCAGCGGCTTGTTACAGGGAAAAGTTATGACTGACAGCCAGACAGACCAACCGACACTGCAAAACAATATGCCACCTATTCTGTGAAGGAGGGGGCATATTTTTTTAGCATTGTCATAAGTTCAGATAAACATACTATGGTAATTTACATGTATTAAGTATGGATAGTTATGATGAAGAAAAAGAGAGAAGTATGAAGAAAAAGAGAGAAGTAACATTTAATAATGTACAGAACGAAACACACAATTCCATATTTATTGCAGGTAGCAAAATTAAGGAATAAACAAGTGCTGTTACCATCAGGTGACATATGCTGCAAAACACTTTTCCAGTAAGTGCCACATTTACGCCAAAATCAATCTTTGTAAATAAATGTGAATCAACAATGTAAACTTAAATCACTTTAGTCAAAATGGCTGCTCTGGAAAAACTTCAACCAAACGTTTTAAGCTAAAAAGGAGTATACATCATTTAAAACACAAAAAGGAGTTATGTGGGTTGCCTTTCCTGGTGAAGATGTTGATAATGCAGAAGTTTTCTAAGTTTTGATTAAATACCATTGATAATATTCATATTTGACTTTATGAACAACTTTAACTGAAATTTCAAAGTTAAGAAAGGAGCATAAATCTGTCAAAATACATAACAGAGTTATGGGGGTTGCTTTCCCTGGTGGAGAGATTGATAGTAAAGAAGTATTTTAAGTTTCAAGCAAATACATTTGTTAGTATTCAAGATATTTGACTTCATGAAAAACTTTAACCATAATTTCTTAGTAAAATTAGAACTCCGCAAGACGGAAAACATAACTCAAGTACCATAGGAGCAATTATGCCAAAAATCAAACTTAACATTCCTTTTGAAAAAGACACGAAAAATAGACCCTATTTTTGACCTTTAACCTCTAAGTGTGACCTTGACCATGGAGGTACTGACATAGGTCTTGCGCCCGACACATCGTGTCATGATGATGAACATGTCTAGCAAGTAATTTCATAATCCATCCAGAAATGACCGAGTTATCGAGCCAGCACAAAAAAACAGATGCCATTTGGACCTTTGACCTATAAATGAGACCTTAACCTTGGAGGTACGGACCTGGATCCTGTGCTCTTGAAGTGTGGACAATACGTATCTAGCCAGTTTTGTCACAGATAGCAAACATCTCAACATCACTTTCCTCATATTTTAATGAGTATGTGTTATCTTTAATTGAATAATTGACCACTGCTTTACCATTCAGAATGTGTATACAGGATCATAATGTAATATTGCGAATGATTTGACATTAAGATTAAACACTCCTTAAAGGTTTGTATTTGGATATGTCAAACTTCCGATATCTCTATGTGTCATTTGTGATCTCTTGATGACATCGAGATAACAAAGTTCAGCTGTAGTACATAACATGTTTGGTCATTATTGCAATAAAGCAATACAAAGTGATATAGAGGATATTTGTTGATTTCAGTGTAAGATTGTATTTTATTTCACGAGTGTTCATAGAAAATGATATTTTCCTGAGTGGCGCAGCGGTGTATTGGATATCTATTTTCTATGATCACGAGTGAAATAAAATATGATAGTACACTGAAATCAACAAATTTTCTTTTTATTTTATGCGTTTGGACAATAAATAAACAAAACTGAGCAAGATAAGCTTAAACTTCACAAGTTTGTGTATTCTGACGTCATAAATGATTGCAAAACTGTCACTCTTTAGTATGGTGGGAAAAAAGTGCCATATTTTGTGAGTCGTTGTAGCTAAATTATAATTTTGTTGATTTTATAATGTGTTTTATGTAAACACATGCATGTACAAACTGTACAAGTATATAAATTTGCCACGGGGTGTAAACCACTACTTGAAGATCGATGCTATTTTTGGACAAATAGTCAGTTTTATGTTATATTTTCACTGCAGTGAAAATATAAAATCTTATATTTTCGCTGCTCCAAAAGTGAAAATATAAAATTTTATTTCACCAATAAAATTCGATATTTCACTGAAAAGCATATAATAAACATGAATACAACACTTCCAAACAATTATACATAATACTGTAAATGATGTATATGTACAATAATGCGATCCATGAACTTATGGTACAGAAGTATAGACAAAAACAACATTTACCTAATACACTTACCTTAATAATTATGCATGCAAACTTTTAAAACATATGTTATGACTAAGCCTACCAGTATTTTTAATTTGGATCTCCCTCTCTTATTATATACCTTTAATTGAGATCATAAAAAGTGAGTGTCGATATAACTTGTACAGATGAATGAGATGATGATCGGTTTCTTGTGAAAGTAATATTTTGTCAAGCACACAATTACGTATAAATGAAGACCAAACTCACAGCCACAAAGTCATTGGTCTGGAACATGTTGGCCTTATCCTGCAGGTAGATTGGGTTAAACCATTCAAACAACGAGTGGTATAGGCCAAAATGAATGTCTGTCTTCTTCCGAATGGAATTGGCAAGATCACCTGACAAGTACCATACAAAATATAAGGTGCGTATATATAACAGAACTAATAAACAGCTGTTAAGTATATATGACAAAAGCAGGGAACAAACTACTTGCATGTATGTGGTCTAGTGATTACACACTGGCTTTATAACACCCAGGGTTTCAACCCATGCTACACCCTATACAAGCAAATAATTTGTCTTTCACGAGAATTGTGCTTAACCTAGGCGCAGTGCACTAGGTGTTTCACAATGGGAACTAAAAGAACCCAAGGTCATTTCTGGAATGGGACATCTGCAAATTATTGCACTATCCCCTATAACTAAAATAACAAGTCTTTTGGGGGCATAGTTATAAATGATGTACTGTCGGTCAACCATCAGGCAGTAACCATAGCTGTCCGGCATTGGTTAACTTCACAATGCAGTCAGTACACTTTAACCACTTCAATGAAAAGCTACCTCAACAGCATGGCTATTGGAAGTGACCATATTCATTACATATACAATGTAGGAGAGAATCCCCGTGCACTTGATAAATATTCAACAAAAACACGCTACTGATCTTACCAACAAGGTCCCTGTTTGGTCCAACGTCCATGGAATTCCAAGAGAAGGAATATTTAGATGGCCAGTTGGTGAAACCCTCATGATGCTTGCTTGTCAACACTACATACCTTTTGATAAGAAACATACATATCTGTTAAGTCCAAACAGATTCAGATAATAAAGTTACTGAGAATCCAAATTGCTGCCATGTATATTTGAATAAAACATTTTGAGGCACATTTCTGCAGTAGTATATACATGAACAAATTGTGCACAAGAGTTGAAATTTAAATGCACAAGTCCTACACCCAGATAACTTACTTAGCTCCTGAAGCATTGAATATGTCTGCCCAGTCGTCGGGATCAAACAGATCGGCATCGAAGTCTTTGGCAAAATCAGGATACGTGAAATCAGGCTTGTAATTATCGGCCATATACTTCACAGCCTTCGGGTTTTTCGACCACTGCCAGTCCTCCCAAAACCACTCGCTGATCAGACTCGGTACGGAAAACACCCCCCAGTGGAGGAAAATGCCGATTTTGGATTCATCATACCAAGATGGGTTTGGGCGTTTGTCAAGGGAGTCCCAGTCAGGATCATACCGAACTCCACTGCTACCTGTCATGCAGCAAACAGCCCAGAATACTGCAATGAAAATCAGCGAAACTGTGTTGTGGACCGACGCCATGTTTTTCCAATTAGCCGCATCACATGATGGTCACGTGATTAACATCAAAGCACTGAAAGTGTATAAAAACGGTTATATTTATAACGCTTTTATTACATATGACGCAATTAAAGTGTGGATTGGAAACGGCCACGATATTTATGTTATCTCTCTCGAAAACGTTGATATATTATGTTGATTCTAGACAACCCCACGTACGCTGTGATGAAATAAACGGAACAATTTATACAGTAAATATTTGGTTCAAAGGCTAATTAATACATGTATTGTAATATAAAATAAATATAAAAGTGTGGCGAGGCGTGTGAATCTTTAAATTTTAAATACTATAAGAGATCTGTGAACAAACAGAGATCTATTAACAAACATCGCTATATCTTGTTTATTGATAGATCTTTGGTCATATGTGTATGAGAAATTCTACAGAAAATGTCCATTTTTTGTCCCATATGCTCAAAGCCAATATAAAACCAGTTACAGAGCGTTATCAAAAAAGAAACATCAACTCTGGAACCTTTTTTTAAAATCGCTTAATCCTTCCAAATTAAACAAAATGTTTAATTTTACACATAACTTGTATATATTAAACCTTAATATCCCAGATGCGCCGTTTTTTGCCGTGTCCCAAACACCAGTTGGCTTAAAAAATCCGTATATTTTTACATTAGGTAATTTTGTTTGGCAATCTTGCTTATAAGTTACATAAATAAAATAAACAACTCTCTATAATTAATTATATTTGAGATAAATCGCTTAACGCAGTAGAGTATTATACTCTCTTAAACTTTGTCCATAAACTTTAACTTCACTACCGTCACAATTACTTAACCTGTAAATAATAGTGATTCTTTGATATTTTAAGCTTCTGTCATGGCGGTCGATTTAACGCAGAGTGAAGGTTAGAAAAATCCTTAGTATACTTGTTATCTCTCACTACCGAACGCTGTATATCTTGAATATTTATATGTTTTTATTTCCTAATTTTGCTAAATATGTTTTGTTTGACAGATACGCATAATAAATGTTTAATTGTATGAAGATAAATGTAGTCAGGAGTGTTCAGGCGCTTTCAATATGAAACATTTCACTACCGTCACGATTCACTACCGAAACGATAACGTTTGTTACGGTAGTAAACCTTTGTGACGGTAGTGAATTGTTTCTTACGCAGTGATTATTTGAAACAAATAAATACCAAAAGCCAAGAATTGTGTAAAGATTCATTTTCAAATATTATGCAAGAGTACAGTGAGAAGGGATTCACTATCAACAAATCAAATTTTATAAACGATAATGTATTATGTATTGACGCAGTTCTGCTCCTCGTCAGACAATTTGAAGCACTGACCAGTATGGGCCCATCTAGTGCCTGTGTTGAAGTGTGCCAGAGAGAAGTTTGCTGGCATACATAATTTGTATTGTGTAAGTGTTGGACCTACTACCCAATACATGTGTAAAGATAATTTTTACATGATCATCACAATGCCATTTGAGATAGTCTTCACATCCGTCAAATGGTCTTTCGTGGAAGAAGGATATGGGAAATGAGCTCCTGATGGAATCGGGGCAGTAATCAAGAGGGCTGCTGATAGAGCCGTCCTCCATGGCCAGGATATCACAGATGCCTCTTCGATGCTTGAAATATCAACTCAAACAGGAGTTGCTCCACGCCTCTTTTTGATACCAAACGACCAGTTTAAGGACACAGAAATTAATTCTCTTCAAAACATCCGATCAGTTGCAGGTTCAATGAAAATACATCAGGTAATAAGAATAATACACGTAATAGACTGATAAACAAATACATTGTTTACGAGTAACAGAAATAAAATAAAAGTACATGTACATCATGTCATTACTAATTCTGCTACTGCTACTACTATTACTACTACTATTACAACAACTACTACTATTATTACTACTACTTCTACAACTACTACTACTACTACTACTACTACTACTATTATTACTACTACTTCTACTTCTACTACTACTACAACTACAACTACTATTACTACTACTACTACTAACAAAACAACAACAACAACAACAAAAAACTACAACTACTACTATTACTACTACTACTGCTACTACTACTACTACTACTACTACTACTACTACTACTACTACTACTACTACTACTACTACTACTACTACTACTTTTACTACTACTACTACTATTACTACTACTACTACTACTAATACTAATACTATTACTACTACAACTATTATTACTACTTGTAATACTTCTAATAACACTACTGCTGCTGCTTGTGATACTACCAGCACCACAGCAACACAAATATTATTAATAACAACAGTAAAAATAATATATACGATAATAATAATAATCATAATAATAATAATAATTAATTCACAGATATATACCAAGGAGCCAGGTTAATTCCAGTACAGAGATGTCAGCCGCATTTGCAGTTGTCCGGATGATTGTGATTGTTTTATTCCTAAACATCACAAGTTTCCTCTGAGCAAGCAGTCAGAGAGTATTGATGATGCAGACGGTTCTTGCAAACCAATTTCGGACACTGGGGACATTCATCTATCGTCATTCGTTTATTCCTAAACATCACACGTTTCCTCTGAGCAAGCAATCAGAGAGTATTGATGATGCAGACGGTTCTTGCAAACCGATTTCGGACACTGGGGACATTCATCTATCGTCATTCGTTTATTCCTAAACATCACACGTTTCCTCTGAGCAAGCAGTCAGAGAGTATTGATGATGCAGACGGTTCTTGCAAACCGATTTCGGACACTGGGGACATTCAGCTATCGTCATTCGTTTATTCCTAAACATCACAAGTTTCCTCTGAGCAAGCAGTCAGAGAGTATTGATGATGCAGACGGTTCTTCCAAACCGATTTCGGACACTGGGGACATTCATCTATCGTCATTCGTTTATTCCTAAACATCACACGTTTCCTCTGAGCAAGCAGTCAGAGAGTATTGATGATGCAGACGGTTCTTGCAAACCGATGTCGGACACTGGGGACATTCATCTATCGTCATTCGTTTATTCCTAAACATCACAAGTTTCCTCTGAGCAAGCAGTCAGAGAGTATTGATGATGCAGACGGTTCTTGCAAACCGATTTCGGACACTGGGGACATTCATCTATCGTCATTCGTTTATTCCTAAACATCACACGTTTCCTCTGAGCAAGCAGTCAGAGAGTATTGATGATGCAGACGGTTCTTGCAAACCGATTTCGGACACTGGGGTCATTCAGCTATCGTCATTCGTTTATTCCTAAACATCACAAGTTTCCTCTGAGCAAGCAGTCAGAGAGTATTGATGATGCAGACGGTTCTTGCAAACCGATTTCGGACACTGGGGACATTCATCTATCGTTATTCGTTTATTCCTAAACATCACAAGTTTCCTCTGAGCAAGCAGTCAGAGAGTATTGATGATGCAGACGGTTCTTGCAAACCGATTTCGGACACTGGGGACATTCATCTATCGTCATTCGTTTATTCCTAAACATCACAAGTTTCCTCTGAGCAAGCAGTCAGAGAGTATTGATGATGCAGACGGTTCTTGCAAACCGATTTCGGACACTGGGGACATTCATCTATCGTCATTCGTTTATTCCTAAACATCACACGTTTCCTCTGAGCAAGCAGTCAGAGAGTATTGATGATGCAGACGGTTCTTGCAAACCGATTTCGGACACTGGGGTCATTCAGCTATCGTCATTCGTTTATTCCTAAACATCACACGTTTCCTCTGAGCAAGCAGTCAGAGAGTATTGATGATGCAGACGGTTCTTGCAAACCGATTTCGGACACTGGGGTCATTCAGCTATCGTCATTCGTTTATTCCTAAACATCACCAGTTTCCTCTGAGAAAGCAGTCAGAGAGTATTGATGATGCAGACGGTTCTTGCAACCCGATTTCACCCCCCAGTACGTCGTTAAACCAAATTGCAGGTGATAAATAAAATTTCAGAGAAAATATGTCGGACAAATTACTTATTACCATAATTTATTTACAAAGCTCATATCTTTAAGGTAAGTTTCAACATTTAAAATATTGCACAAGATGCAATGATATTTTGTACGTATAATGCGCTGTAATAAAACGATTCCTAATGGCAATTATTTGGCCAAATAAGTATAAATTTGGTTAAGAATGTAGAAAAATCAGTAAAGTTGGCAATATTTTATGTAAAAAAAGTACTAATCAATTAATGTATTTGCAATTATGAATGTACGACCTTAAGTATCGGCCATTCTTCTTTGTATATCTGCTTCATGCGTTGTTTAAATGCACCAAATACGCGTTATATTGTTATTTTCGTGGGACAATATAGCGTAACATTGATAAAGCCCTAATTTTTAGGTGATAAAACCAAACTATAATTTAAAACCGAATGGATAATAACCAAACTTGTACAAGAGTGCTTTATGTAAATGCTATAAATGTATGCATTTAAACCATTTTGAGCGAGATTTTAACATTGCTGACCACAAAAGTTCACTAAAGCATTGTGCAACAAGTTTATGAAAGTAAACATTTTCAAGGTTCTTATCACAGTAATACTTTACTGCTGAAGAATTATTCAAAGAGACTGCCAATATAAAAACTGGAAAAAGTGCTGGTTCAGGTCTGATCTTAAATGAATTTATTATAAATGTCAGAGATGAACTTCCTCCGTATTTGCTTAATTTGTTTAACAAAATATTATTTCTTGGATATTTTCCAGATATATGGACCGAATGTTTTATTGTACCTATACACAAGAAAGGAGATTTAAATGACCCAAATAATTTTAGAGTGATAACTATGTTAAGTGTCATAGGTAAATTGTTCACAAATTTGATTAAGCGTAGGCAATAAAACTGGGCTGAAAATTACCATGTATTGCTGGAAGCACAAGCTGAATGTCGAGCGAAAATGGGAACAACAGATAACGTATTTGCCCTTCACCGTCCGCTACCATGAGTAGGAAGCATTTTAACATGCCTATAACAATACCACTTGCACTTTTTGAGTACAATATATCCTCCATGTTATTGATATAAAAGAAAAAAGAATTGGGAACAAAACACTCCCCTTGTCTTAGCCGTAAATGACTCTAAAATGCAGTTCCGATATCATTATGATGTCTTACTTTTGTGTGCACATGAGTATACATTGCTTTTATAACTGTAAAACGTCGTCTTCGAATACCGAGTCTGTATATTCTGTACCAAGGATATCCCTTACAATGTAATCAAATGCCTTTGTAATGTGAATAAAACAACAATAAAATTGCTTATTTTAATTAAAAATATGTTATTAAATGGTGAAGGACAAATAGGTGAAAAAAACAGCACACATTATGTTTTTATATTATCGGATAAAGGGATTCTTGACTTTTGAACTATGAGTAAAACGAATATGATGAAGCACTGTTTTAAGGCCGGGCAGTGCTACAGATAAGCATTTTTTTTTCGTTAAAACGAATTTATTTTCTAGAAAAACGATTTAATTTTTAAAAGTTATAGTTACAAAACTAATTAATATTTCAAAAAACGACTTGCAACCACATTTTTTTCGTTTTTGTTCACAATGATTATTTGCCTGAGTTAATAATTACTATAGCACCGCATCAAAATAGATACCGTTTTGACTGGTCTTTTTCCCTACTTTTGCCTCATTATATCAACCAGATATTCAGGGTAGAGTGTAAGTTATCAGAATTGGGAACCAGACGTGTAACCGTTTTGACTTGGAACCAGTATTGAAAGAAAAACATGGTTGAATTGAAAATCAAAAACAAACTTCTATCAACGTTGAGTATGTAATTTAAATATTGTTCAAAGGCTTAATTCTCCATTGATTGTTCATTTATTACAGTAATTTGCAACCATTTATGAAATAGTGAACTAAATTTGACAGCTTTTCAACAAGCAAAAGTGTAATGGACGAAAAAAAGCTGATTTTTAAATTGTAAACTATAGACTGAAAACTATTTAAAAATTTATAAAAACTAATTAGTCTTGAAGGTGGTCAGTAAAAAAAACCCGATTTGATTACAATTTTAGGAAGTGAACAACTGTTTGCCTGATAAATTATCTGTAGCACTGATTTAAGGTGATCTGTGCTCCAGAACATAAATTCATTAAAATGGTAGATAAAATTATGCTAGACGATATTGAAAGTTATCCCCTAAAAACCAACTGGGTAAGGCAAGTGAAATGTATTCTAAGTTCATTGGGATTCGATCATGTCTGTTTGGCACAAGGTGTTGGTGATCTCAATGGTTTCTTTTCTGCGTTTAAGCAAAGAAGTACTGACACTTTTGTCCAAGGTGTAGAAGGACGCATAAATGGCTATTCACTGGCATTATTTTATAGAAATATCTTCTGCTTTGACTTCAATTTTAACTTAAATGGGTTAACATCGAGAAGGGAAGGTGGAATAATACCAATATTAGTAATATAGTGTTTTCCCAGTTTGCCCTGTTCTCAAAGATGAATATCATTTTATTTTTGAATGTAACATATACTCACAAACAAGACAAAAATACAATACATATATCAGTATATATTATAGACGTCACCCAAGCATGTTAAAAGCCACAGAGTTATTTTCCTCACTGAATCCAAATACTATCAAGTTACTAGCTGTTTATAAATGTAGAGCTTTTGAAATGACAAATACTGTCAGTACATGATGATTAATGCTATTTTATTAAGTGACATGCAGCACAGATCACTTTTATGAATACAACTTGCATATTACTTTAATGTTTAACTTAGATAAAAATGCAAAGAATGAGAATACAGTACCGATAACTTTCACGTAATACTTAAATATAAATTACTTGTGTAAAGCATGAGATCACTTGAATGTATTACTAAGAAAATAAATTAGTTTTGTAATGCATGATAATCCAGTACAGATTACTTTTATTTTTTGTGTATTACTTAGGTATAAATAATTTTTGATAAGCACGAGAACACAGTACATAATACTTTTATATAGTACGCGCAGATATATATAATGTATTTCTCTTTCTTAAGCATGATAATATTATTTGTTCCTATTTGTATAATTGTTATTCATGTCGAGTATGGGCCATGTTGGCCTTATTCGTTTTTTATAAGATACATGGTACAATTGTTGAATAAACTATATTTTTCTTCTATTACATATAATAAAAAATATGTATATGTAAGGAAAATATGTAATGAAAAATAGCACAAAACAAACCTTCTTTTGCTTTATCCAATTTAAGTTTGGACTTTATTTACACATTTTCTTCAAACAGTTTGGCTTTATCCATAAATGAGAATACCATTCCAAGATATAATTGATTTTAACCCCGAAACCACTACGGTATCAACTAATAAACGTTTGAATGCCCCTCCAGATATATTATATCACTACTCTGTAACGGTTTAGTTAACTAATTCGTCGATTTAGATGCCAAAAATTAAATAAATACGTTTCGTTTTTAAATATTTTGTATTTCCCCCAGACAATTTATACATTTCTTCTCAGAAAAACGTAGATGTCTGGCAATACATAATGGCGTTGGACATTCATGTATACATGTTTACAATAATATTGTATATATACTGACTAAACTCGCCGAAAAATTCAAAATATGTACCTACCTGTCAATAGCGGACGACATGTTTTCTCTTAAATTTGATTTATCATCTGCAAATTGGTTTACCGACGTACAGGGGTGGATTTCGCACACTGGGGACATTCAGCTATCGTCAAGCATTTTTACAGAGTACAGTTAATTTTGGAAATAAAACGTCACAAACAATGAAGGATACAATGGCCATGTTACAATCTTTAAACTTGTTATTGTCTGAGTTATTATAACAGTACTTAAAATTCGTACATAAGGGCTTAAATAAATCGGTTTAAATAATTGCTTGCATGTCTAAATATTTTTACAAGTATTTTGCATTCTTTAATTCTCCAGGGCCACGATACTTCGATGAGTCATTGATGGGCCGGTTCTGTGTGATTACTTATTATGACAAGCCATATCCGGGGATTATACAGGAAGTCTTTGATACAGAGGTTGAGGTCAACGCCATGCACAGCATAGGCATCAAAAGATTCTTCTGGCCACTTGCCCAAGCTGTTTTCCGCTGTCCATGTGACCAGTTTGTCACGCTAATCCCGCCACTTTCCAAAACTGGAAGTCGCAATTTTCAAATCAAACAAAGTGTATGGGAAGAAATCAGAGACTTTCTTCGCCTATAAACAATGCATCGTGTAACAATACTAAAAAAACATTGACATTTGGTGTCTTATGCTATCGAACTATGTTGTTACTTTTTTCACTACCGTCACGACCGCTTCACTACCGTCACGCCAACTTCACTACCGTAACAACACCAATTTCGATACTTAGCTGCAAATTAATCCATTTTACGCCAGATAAATGACTTAAATATAGTATGTTTCATACTAATCATTCATATTGTGCGATTTGGTGGACCTATTAAATGATTACGGGTTTGGAAAAGCGTTGATAGGGCAAACATTTTGTATTTTTTCTATATATTTTCTCGATAATGACCAATTTATTTGATCGTATAAATAAAGAAACTAATCTGATAAACTATTACTTTCCTATGACAAAATGTTTATCGCAAGACCAAACATAGGTAAGAAATGGGTATTTTAAACAGGTTTTTATCAATGTTAAATAGCGCTACGGTAGTGAAAAGTGTGTGTGCTTCCTTGCTATTTCGTTTCAATAATCACAAAATGACAAGGAATGTTATCGTTGTCACTACTTTTAACAGAAAGTGAAAAGGTCTGACAATCAAATAACGTCAAAATTAACGCGATTGCAAAATGTTGGAAAATTATGTTTATCTGCCTTCAATATGGACATTTTCTGTTGAATTACCCATATCTTTAATTTTTTTAAATAGATTTTCTGTCTGGAAAATACGTACTCGATGTAGCTAATACACCAGTTTATGTTGACATTTCTATATATGTCTTTTCCTTTATATTGATTATTTGTATTTCAGTGACATCTACAATAAACAACATGTAACTATGTCCACAAGATGGTTTATTTTAATGACAACAAGACAATCAAAATTTGCAATATGCAATTATTTACATTAAAGAGACTAAACTCAAAATGGTCCAGTCGTAAAAACAAAAACAAAAGAAAATTGTTAAAAATTCACGACTTTCTTACATAACCGTGTAGAACACATGAAAAAAAGACACTAGTATTTTTACTTACTTGATAAACAATGATTTTATGTAGTTTGTTTATCGTCCTAAAATCTATGGCGTCTGCAGACGCTACAACCCATAGTGTAATTGTTGTCGTTTCGGGGTTTATAGTCCTTCCGCGCCTGAGGCAGCATTATGTGAGGACTGCACATGGAGTAATTAAAAATAGCACCGTTTATATTTAGGATAATCACGTGGCAGTTTAGTTTTGCCGAGTCGCGCATGCGCATACTTGAATCAGATGCTTCTATTGGGGAAAGCTGTGGTATATTTTAATCGGGAATACCGGGTTCAAGGAAATTGCGAGCTTATTCAACTTCTATATTTTAGTGAAATATACAGTTAATGACAGTATTTGACCGTGTTCTATACAATAGTTATAGTCTTACGGATACCGTTTAGGCATAACTACAAAAAAACGCACATTTTATACCTAACTGGAGTTCAGTATCTTTCACGTATATTACATATACGACGTAATAATGGCGTTAATTAATTTTATCAGCGACGCTGATGAACACATATACTTAAAAGAAAATCATAAAAATGTGAAAGAACAGAACAGAACAGAACAGATATTTTATTAAGACTTGTACAAGGTACATCGTCTACAATAAATGAATATAAGTATACATATATATAAAGTATACGTGACAAAAACATAGGGGAAACAATATGTTATTATCATATAGTTGGTATATTTTTAACATACGAGTACAGTGTATGTGCACAATTACGACAGCAAAGTTAAGTATGTACTTATAACGGAGGATGAACGTTTTAATTTTTCTACCGTTCTATATTTAAAAGTGAGTTTCTTAGAATAAGTGCTTCCTTAACATACAAAGATATTTTTATTAATCTGGTTTTATCTCTTGTATTAAGTAATTGTAAATACTTATATACTGATGGATGTTTGTAGTAAAAAGTTTGTATATATTTCTTTCTTATGTCAGAGT
This sequence comes from Congeria kusceri, assembly GCA_027627225.1. Taxonomy (NCBI): domain Eukaryota; kingdom Metazoa; phylum Mollusca; class Bivalvia; order Myida; family Dreissenidae; genus Congeria; species Congeria kusceri. The sequence continues at coordinate 45,558,299 of CM051035.1, forward strand.
AACATTTACATACACAAATAAAATGATATTCATCTTCAATGTCTTGAGTATTGCAACATAAACAATGTCTTTCATCACGTACTATTCTGTTTTGGCCATATCTTCCCGTTTGTATTCTGAGTGGTAGTCCACTCACTCTAAGCTTACAAAAATAAGGTTTTAAGGATCTTGGTAATATATCTAGGTAATTTTCATAATCTAAAGTGTTTTTAACATGTCTATAGATATATAACACAGAGCTATTTTCCAAATTTGCATACCATTCTTGTTGAAAAGAATCGAAAATTCTACTTTTAAATTCATTTATGAACAATTCTGTATCGACACTTTGAATGTTTTCAAAAACATATGAAAAACCATAATCATTTAATAACTGTCTAACATTCGAGACCCAATTTTTACAGCCATTGTAACTATCTCTAACAGCTTGGTTATATACAGATTGTAATATAATATTTTCAGTCTTAACAATTTTCAGCCAAAATTTTAAAATTTTAACAAAAATGTTGATATACAAAGGATATCTTCCAAGTTCATCATAGACGCAAGCATTACAAGTATTAGTTCGAACTTTTATTAATATTTTACAAAACTTAAGATGAATTCTTTCAATATGTTTCGATTTTTTAAAGCCCCAAATTTCACAGGAATAGTTCAATATAGATGTAACAAATGCATCAAATAGTTGACAAAAGGTTTTAGGACTCAGATCGAATTCCTTACATTTACACAATAACAAGTTCATGGCCTTTAGGGCTTTACCAGAAAGGTATTCTTCCTGATGTGAAAAATTACCAGTGTAACTAAAAACAGTACCCAAATAGGTGAAATAAGTAACAGATTCGATGAATTGGCCATTGTATGTCCAGCGCTCGGTGTTTAGTAACCCACCTCGTTTTCGAAATACCATGATTTTTGTTTTCGATGTATTTACTTGTAGCCCCCATGCATTACAATATGACAATAAATTATCTAGATGGATTTGTACTTCTTCAGGCGTTTTGCCTACAATGGCCATGTCATCAGCAAATAACAACAATACTAAAACTACATCATCTATAGAAATACCAGAATTAATACCATTTTGTAAAAATAACTGAAGATCTTCAACAAAAAGTGAAAACAATAGAGGGGACATTACCTCCCCTTGACGCAAACCGACTGCATATTGAAAGTATTCTGAATAACTAGAACATGACTTTACACAAGATTTGACTTTTTGATACATATTGCGAATAATCCTAAGAAGTTTACCTTGAATTCCACATTTATACATTTTTAACCATAATCCATTTCTATAAATAGTATCAAAGCATTTAGCCATTTCTACAAAAATAACATATAGTCTATTATTTTCATTTAGATAATGCTGTACTAATGACATCAGAATAAAAATAGCATCAATTGTAGACCTTCCTTTACGAAATCCAAATTGAGCATCCGGAATAGTGTTATTTTCTTCACAAAAAGCTTCAATTCGTTTATTCAAGACTGTTGTGAATAACTTAGACAAACAACTCACCAACGTAATACCCCTATAATTATTTACATCGCCCCGACTTCCCTTTTTATGTAACGGCATTATAACTCCTTCTGACCACTTATCAGGAAAGTAACCCGAATTTAAAATACAATTGAATAAATCACATAGGTGAGATGCTATACTTTCAATAAAGTACTCGTTTAAAAGACAATCATTGCCATAAGCTTTATAACGTTTCAAAGATTTAGCAGCAGCTATAATTTCAGTACAAGTGATCGGTTGGTCTAACTCAGGAAAAGTATTATTTTCAGTATCAAAATCATTTTCTGTACAAAACTGCTCAGCCTCATCATTGTAACAAATAAACAAATCATTGCTTATGTTCTCAAAATATTCTTTAAATTGCTCCAGTGGTATATTATTTTCACATTTTGAATTCCTTCTTTTAAATATTTCCAAAATTCTTTTGGCTTTTTTTTCTTTAAACCTTCTATTTCAATGTGAAAGTGATGAAAACACAAAGACAACACATTATTGAAGTATTAAATTGCACGTTCAGTTATTCTCATTGCATTTATGGAGGTATCTTTAACGTGTATTACATATACGACATATTAATAATGTTGATAATTAATTTTATCAGCGATGCTGATGAAAAAATATATTTAACAGAAAATCATAAAAATGTAAAAAGTTATGAAAACAAAAACACAACACATTATTGAAGTATTAAAATGCATGCTCAGTTATTCTCATTGTATTAATGGGCGTAGGACTGTGTCATTTTATTTTTGATAGGATTGTGAATTGATTACATTTTGTGTTTTAATATGAAAACATAAAAGTCAGGGGTGGTATTCACAAAGCATCTTAAGTTAAACTTTATCCTTATCCTGAAATCTGTAAATTTCCTCAACTGTATCATTCCATACGGAAACAGTTCAGCACTCAGTTACATTTAAAAATAACATCAGTATTGCAATGTAATTATAGGAATATCAACAACATATGCAACTGTTTATTTAGTAAAGAAATAAAATACATTCATAGTTTGTACTTTATTAAAAGTTAAAATATTTGAGAAATTACTGGGTACTTAAGATGCTTTTTGAATACGATGTGTTTGACTGAAAGAAGCATTTAAATGCCTAAATTATGTTGCTCTGGCCCCAGGTTCACAAAGGATTAACTGCAGGATCAAGATCAATATTAGCTGATCTTGATCTACCAGCTCAACTGAGCCGAATCTAAAAACTATGTTATTTTTGAAATAACTTTTGTTCTAGATTAAATAAACAAACATTTTTGGTACATTTTGATTAAAATCTTCATATCAGATAGAAACATACGCTAAGAGAAGTTCATAATCATATATAATATATATTTGATCAACAATTACAATTTATCCAGATGTTTAGTGAACGCCATTTTTGAGCCTGATCCTACAATATCTGGCTCAAGATATCTGGCTCAAGTTCATCTTAAACCTGAAAATCAGGCTTAACTTGTTTTGTGAACACGGGGCCAGGTGAACATTAAACCGTTGAGTAATTACATTGTTATTCAATTGAATTAATATTTGGGCCAAGTGTTAGGTTCGGAATGCCTTTATAGCGGTTTAAACCCCCGATGCTTTGCATTGACTGTCCCAATGCGGTGACCCCAGTTTTAATCATTTGTATCTTATGTTTTGTGTTGTGTTGTGCGTATTGTCCTGTGCTGTATAGGCAATTTATCTCATGCATCAAATAAATGACAAGCGGATGTTATAAGGGTATCTCACCTGGTGAAGTCTCTGGAGTTTCATTATTCTTATATTTTATACTTAGCATGGTTGTGGCTGATGGCCAAGGCAAGTTTAATTAACGTTTATATTATGTATGTAAAATGAATATCATGCATAAATAAACATCCATACAAACGATAAATACCATGTACAAGTAAGTTGTATAGTTTATCAACAAATCTTAAAAGCTGTTTTAACAACTAGAAAAAATCCAGAAATATTATATAGCAACAAAAGTTAATGACAGGTGTAATGAAAAAAAAAATACAGCAGATAAAACACTGTGTATATGTATAATCGAATACTGGCTAGCTCATTTATTGTTTTATAAAATTTGATATTTAGCGTTGCATAATTCCCTTTCTGATATGGTGTACATACATATACCCATTTTAAACATCTGTGTATCCAAATGTACTAAAATATCGGTTGAAACTAGATTGTAACTGTAAACATATCAAGGTGAAACATTGAATAGATTATCATGTAACATGACTTGCACAACTGCTTCCTAGCGACATATTATGTTTGCATTCCCCGATAGCTTCTATTGCACATCCCTCACGAATACCACGAAACAAACATTGAAATATACTATTTAGTTGTATATCACTAATTACGCATATGCATTATTACTATCGCGATACTACCTATTGTGTAATTCATATAAGCAAAGCACAGCAATATCGCAGCACGAGCAAACCACGGTAAAGGATACCAAGAAAACAAATACAAGCATCGCAGGCAAACCACCATGCGGCGTTTGGATCGATAGCGGTTTAACGCCTGCGCACAAGGCCATCACGGCTCGCAAAAGAAAAATAATTCAAACACATTTTGTTACAGCTCATTGTATGGCATCAGATTTGTGGAGTTGCTTGGATATTGATCGAATGCGCCCTACTTTCCAAGAGCATTGGTGTTTACAACTGAAAACAAGACAAAAATCGGATTGGTGTAAAGATTGAAAACACGTCGAATAAACAGGGACTATGTTTTCCTACTTAGAATTACAGTTCAATGTTTGTGTCCGAGTTTTGGCAGCAGCGTTGCGCATAGAAGCGCCATTGGATGTTTTGAGTGTTTAACATGAAATGGGCTGTGGACCAAGTAGGAGCTCGCTCGGGCGCGTGGGTGACAGCACGTGTGAGTACAATAAGACATATTTAGAAGAACGCGAAAAGGCAAAACGTAAGTGGACACAATCTAACCGAGGGGCTAAAAAGACGCCAACGTATAACGCGTTTTCTTCCACAACTAGGCTTTATAACCATATAGATGGTGCATCAAAGATCACGGTCCGATTGTCTACCGACGGTTCAATGCTCGAAATCGAACAATATGAATATGACAACAATATCACAAATGAGTGTATATCCGAAAATGCAGAAAGTGAAAATAGTTCCCAAGTTATACCGAAGGTTAGGTGTGAAAGCGCGCCCATTACAAGGGCCCTTATCGACAATGATCGGAGCACCAGCACTTCTGCGTATTCAACTATTGTTCCTCTGGAAATGGTTTCAAGCAGTGCTGGTGAAAGTGAGTCCAACTGTAATAAATTAACTGATACTACTAAGGCCGCACAGCAGCAGCGCGTCGAAAGCAACGACAGTCAATGCGTTAGAAACGGAATGGGTCACAGCAATACACACACTTCAAAGATTCAAAATCAAAACCCTATTGCGTGTCAGGTTTTGAACACACACTCGGACGAAATTGGCAGCAATTGCACAGAAACTGCAATACCGACAATAACTTGTAAGGATCAGTATGATACAATGAATCTTGCCTGTTCCAAGACAAACACGGAAGGTTATGAAAGAGACCCATTATTGATTTCCCAAATTACAAGACTACATATACAAAATGTAAATGGAATGACAAAACCTTGTTTAAACGGTGCTTTAACAAACGCTAGCTCAAATAATGATCAAAGAACATATTATGTAGAACACATTCAGAAACATTTTGAAGGTAAAATCAACGTTTGCTTGACAAATGGGACAGTAAGCCAACATATACATAATAACTGCAATTGTTCTGTGGTTGGACATCCTACAACGATGCGTTGCAATAAGGCATTGTCTTTAACAACGGATAGTGGCATTCTACCATTCGACAATAGAAATATACCAGTAAATTTAGGCCATGATGATTCACAAACTATATTGAAAGCTAAGGATTTACATGTTTCTTCATACACCAAAGAAGAGATTCGTTGTAACCTACCACAACCATTGCATACAGGACTTGATTCAAATTGTGGAACCTATTTTCTATCCGAGCCAAACGCCACCATTGTCAATAGCCATACATTTTCCCCACTAATTAAATGCAATTCGAATCATGAACATTGCTTACAACACGCCAATTTAGGTCATTCAATTCTCTCCCAAACATACGAGAAATCGATGCAGCCGCGAGAAAATAAGACGGATTCCGTGGAGAAAAGATGGGAGCGCCAGGTTATTGGCTCTTATTCGGAGACAGAATGCTATACTTCACAGATAAAGGATGATATTTATAAGCCCGGAGTATTGTCAACAGAAACAACATCTGACGTGATAAACGGAAGAGGCAGCGATGTAGAGCATGCCTCGCCACCGCAAAGCTTTGCCAATGGTACAGCTATGCCTAATTGCTACGTTTTTTAACGCTTGTAAAATTCATTAGAACACATGCATTATTTAACCCACTCGAAATATTGCATTTAGATGAATAAGATGGTATTTATCCGCCGGTTAATGTATTGTTGTTATTTGTTTGGTATTTACTTATATATTAAATTTCCCCATATAACATTTTCATTGCTACTCAAGGATGTTCAAGCTAGCTAAGCTTTTACTGGTACAATGGTATGCTGTTTAGTACACCCAATCACATTCTGTGGACCTCCAACACCTAAATCACGATTCTGTTACAGTCTTCAAGTGTTTGTCGATTAATGGTGTTACCCTACCAATACGTTTTATGTACACTACATTAGTTTTTTTATTTACACAAAATAACTGCCTAACTGCCTTACGCCAGAATAACGTTTTCACTACAACGGCATTTGTTTTACACTAGAATTATATTGCAGGTACACTACACTTACATTGATATTGTTACTACAGTGTATGGATCCGTTACTCCAAATGACGTCATAACGTCATACTCATTTTGGTACTTAAATGGTTTTAGCTCACCTGAGCACAATATTCTCATGCTGAGATTTTGTGATCACCTATTGTCCGTCGTCCTTCGTTAGTCGTTCGTCGTCAACATTTTCTTTGTTAACACACTTTAGACCACATTTATTGCCCAATCTTCATGAAACTTGCCCCGAATATTTGTGCCAATGGTATCTCGATCGAGTTTGAAACTGGGTAATGTAGAGTCAAAAAACTAGGTCACTAGGTCAAATTTGAGAAAAAGCTTGTAAACACTCTAGAAGTAACATTTTTTGCCCAATCTTCTAGAAATTTGCTCAAACCATTTGTTATTATAATATCTCGGCCGAGTTCAAAAATGGTTGCCCCCGGTTGAAAGAACATGGACGCCAGGGGAAGGGGCAGTTTTCCTTATTTGGATATATTGAAAACTTTATAAAGCTTGTTAACACTCTAGAGGCCATATTTTGTTACCCAATCAGCATGAAACTTGCTCATAATATGTGTCCAAATGATATCTCGGAAGAGTTCGATACTGGGTCATGTGGGGTGAAAAACTAGGTCACCAGGGCAAATTGAAGAAAAAGCTTGTTAACACTCTAGAAATCACATTTTTGTCCAATAGTCTTGAAACTGCTTAGAACATTTGGTTCAATGATATCTCGGACGAGTTCGAAACTAGGTCACATCGGGTAAAAACAAGGTTACTAGGCCAAATTGAAGAAAAAGCTTGTGAACACTCTAGAGGACACAAATTTGGTCAGAACATTTGTCCCATGATATCTAGGATAAGTTCGAACCGGGTCACATGGTGTCAGAAGCTAGGTCACCTGGCCAAATTGAAGAAAAAGCATGTGTATACTCTTAAGTCCTTTTAGTAGCCGAATCTTAATGAAACGTTCTCAGTTTAGTTCCTTAGCCCCTCAGGTGAGCGACCTGGGGCCTTATGATCCTATAGTTTTTTTAACTACGTGATTCTTTTATTCCGTTGTTGCTTAGGTTCTTATTTTCTAAAACGCCTCAATTCATGCGATACTATGATATTTATTGTGTCAACACTGTTTCCATAGCAGTACTAACCATAGTGAAATAATTCAATAATGCAAAATAAAATGTACCATAGTTGCGTGTAAAATCATTTCCTGACTCGCTTTGTTGTCACAAATGTTAGCACTATATGTATAACAATGTCACTGGTATTTAAATCGAAACCTTGTTGTGCATATAGACTGTCTAGATTATTATATGGATTTAATTGTATGTCATATCACACCTGATAATCTAATATATAAAATCAAAGACGTACAGTTTGCCATTATTGTTTAAACACATACATTTTTATTAATATTGTATGGTGACTTTCATTCATTGCATTGGAAAATGCACCAGGGACCATATCCACAAAGCTTCTTAGTGAAAAGTTAAGTATTTTTGTTTAAAATCATACAATTCGTTAAGTCTGGGGCTGGTTCATTTAGCATTTAATTTGTCTTAAATGGTTTTAGTCTGGTAAAGAATCACCAGATATTTATTTTTTTACCACATTGCAAAAAAAAGACTTTCGCGTAGAAAAGTGTGTTTGAATTTTTCACCTAAGTATGACTTAAGTTAAGATTGTCCTTTGGTGCTTTTTGGATTTGGCCACAGAAGCTTAATAATTAACACTAAATCATGTCGTATTTAAGTAAAACGAGGAGATAAATTAAACAGTGTATGTTACATTCTTGAAACCGTCCTTTTTTACACTATGACAATTTTTCTTCTAAACACATTCATATTAGAACATTAGAGCTGTTTTTTGGTGCTCTAGTGAAAAAATATGCATACTTGGCAATATATTTTATCTTTCAGAACAAAACGAGGAACCTAACCAAACCTATATGGACACATGTGACTGTGAATTCTGCGTCCGAAGTTCAAACGCCAACACATTGAGATATGACCACTTGTTTCTCAGCAAAGGTCAAGATCTTGAAGACATTGGAGATCACTATAGTTACGAATACAGCTACGACGAGCTAGACGACCACGCGTATGCATGGGAAGACGAGGAATGTTATCACACTGACACCGATGACAATAATATTGAGGAATTAAAAGATTTGAAGCTGGACAATATTGCAGACGAAACTGAGACGGATATAACAGATTCTGATACAGAGTGTAGTTTGAGTTTCAAGGTTGGTCCGCTGGTATCCTCGATGTTTGCCAATGACGAACATCTCTATGGTTACAGTGACAACGGCAATGAGGGGGACATTGACTCCACCGATGATGATGAGCGCGATGTGTACATTGACGCCATGGAAACCACTTATGTCTGATGTATAATTAAATAAATAAGTAAATAGTTATTATATATTAAAATTCGCGTATTTTTTTCAGCTTTTGCTGAATCATTGTGAACTCTATTATACAGTTTGCTCAAATAGTTATCATTGTTTTATTCGTCATTCAAACGAATTAACATAGCGAATCATTTGTTGGAAATGTATTTGTGTTGTCAGTAGATAACAATTGAGCTTATGTCAAACATATCGATCTATATAAGGTAATATAGTATGTTGTTTGCGTAAAATAGAACGTTAAATAAATAAAATAAAACAAAACAACAAATTGGTCGTTCAAAGTAAATGCATACACTTCATTGTAAGGTCTTGCATATTAAATTGTCAGCACGCGAATTGTAGAGTGAACACACTTAAATGGGTTAGTAAAAACTAAAAATGTAGAATGTAATGCGTAAACAATTGGGCGTACGGACGCGATAGAGACTTCACTTTTCATTCAATCTTGACCAAACGTGCACAATTTGTGTATGACCTTAATATCTCGGCGACGTTCGAAAATGGGCCAGATCGGACCAGGAACACCAGAGTTATTGCACTTTTTTCATGAGAAAAACTGAAAATGACTTTGTGCAACATACATACTTCATTTTTCATCTGATCTTGACCAAAAATATGTACAGTTCGTATATGAGCATAAGATTTCAAAATAACCCAACATTGGCCGAGATTAAGGTACAACATTAGAATTCTGACCCCTTGTTTGTGAGGGAAATTTAAAAATAAAGGACAATGTAGAGGATATATATTTCATTTTTGTCTAATATTAACCAATTTTGCACTATTTGTGTATGACCATAAGGTCTGAGGTGAAGTCGAATATAGCGCAGATTTGGCAAGAAATATCAGAGTTATTGCTTCTTGTTTGTGAACAAATCCATAATTCGTCAATAATTGGCATACAGTCTCCATGGAGAATTAACTTTTCATTCAATGTTGACTACGGACCCTTGTTTAAAAAAAAGCAAAACATGGACTATAATCAGGATAAAGATTTCATTTTACACTAAAGATGGTAACAAATAGTATTGCAGTTACCGGTTAATTAGGTTTGGTATTTGAGCTGTTAACCGGTAAGCTTAATATCATCTATAAGGCCTTAACACGCAATTAAAATGCAAATACATCCAGTACAAGGTCTGTTTGATTGACTAGTCTTAAATGATGATATACGTAACGTTGACAGGTGTCGTTATTGCTGTCACGTACGACTGTTTTAATTATTGTTTCTATTAAAATAAGAACAAACACCGTATATGGAATTCAGCTGGATATTTGAACCTCGTGTGAATGCAGAAATTGGATAAAATAACTACTGAGTAATGTAAGTGTGATTGGGCATGGAAAACATATCGCCGATTGCTTGTTCGTCTTGGTCCTAAACGTTTCGATCGCAAATGCATCTGTATTGCACATGTCGATTGCCAGGTGAATAACAGAACTAGGCCGGACAGGCACCTGTATCGCACCTGTCTATTGTCAGGTTAACTACAGAAGAAGGCCGGGCAGGCATCTGTATTGTACTTGTCGATTGCCAGGTCAACAACAGTAAGATATCTGTCTGATGTGGGTGATTTTGTAAGACATGATGTCAGAGCTGGCCTCTGTCATTGCCAGTACTCAGGTGAGCGCTTAGGGCCATCATGGCCCTCTTGTTTAATCTGAGTTGCCATTTACGTTGTTCGATTGGCTTACGCTTCTCATAACAAGCATTGAAACTTGTTCTCAATTCCACCTATGTAGTCGTTTAAGTCCACTAAACATATTATTATATGTTGTTTAGTGTAAGCCAACATATATACGTATCAGGATATCGTATTGAATGAGAGGCATCGAAATATGATAGCAAACGTGGAGTTTCAGTCCTTGGTTAGATGTCACATAAACGCCATGCGTGTTGTCAAGCTATACTATTCTATCACAGCAAGTACGAAATCGTCATATTATTAAACTTTCAACACATGTTCCAGGTTATAACAAAGCATTCAATACCAACGCTGTGGTTATGAAAGGTGTACTAGTGAAGCTGTTGTGTGTTGTGTGTTTAGTCTCACATTAAAATATCTCTGTACTTGATGTTTTGATGGACACGAATTACAGCTTTTTTATATTTATTTTTTTTCTCTGACAAAAATAGATATTAAATATATAGGTCAACATTATACATGTAGTTGATAAGTAAACATATTTGATTGAACATCTGGTAACTTCATAATTACCAATAAGTCAGGAAATCTGGAAAATATACACTATACATTGGAATAATTGTTGGTGCCCTGAACAATAATGTATTGTACGTATGTTATCGCGCAATAGGGGCTAATTACTTTGCGAACAAATCTTTTTATCGCACAGAAATCCATAGTACATGTATTTGAAAGCGGGAAGCAATGACATACACAAATACACCACAGTGATCTCCTCTGTTATGCAATATTGAGCTGACCAAGACACACGGGGTGGATTTTTCAAATTAAAAACATTCCCTCCGTTTCTTATTGTAAAATTCGTCAAAATCGCACAAACAATAATAACAAACAAACACGTTATTATTCACGTTTCTTTTTTGTCGCTTGATGACGATATGACATTCCATATTAATTTCTCAAAACAGTTTAATGGAAGACACGCTATCAAATTCCTTCAAGTCGTAGTAACTCGTCCACAAACCGAAACCGCTTGTGCGCGGGCCTAATTTTCCTGTATGTAAATGTTGGGTATCAAAGTCACTCAATGAGATAAACAATACTGTAGCAATGGAAGTTAGTTTTCTCTGGCGGCTCTGCGAAATGACGTTTTAAACTCAGGTTATCAAGAAGGACCATCATGTCCAGCTTGCCATCATTTTTCTATGGCAATTATATTGTACTGAAACTATAAAATGTTACATTTTGAAACAGTGAACATTTCTGTGTATCGACATCTTTAAATCATGTTTGGAGTTTCAAAAATAATCTCAATGGACATCAGTTGTAAAAAATGAATTTTTTTTATCGTACTCACAATTTTTTTTTCGCAAAGAGAGTTGGGAGAGAAAAACAAAATGTACTCAAACAACCGATCAAAACATTTAAATGGCGTTGATACAATCTTAATATCAGTATGTCTCCCCCAGCAGCTATTTTCATTGGGCCTTTGATATGCCGTTTCTTTACGACAATGCTCACATAGATGATTGTTTGTGTTTTGAGTACAGTAGTCAAGTGTTTAGGTTTTCAGTCTACATACAAGTTGCGGCTCGAATCAAAGCATGTGCTTTCGTTTTGTTCTTGTTCTGTTTTCGTAATTTTGCTCATCCAAATCGTTTTAGTGTCACCGTTCGACGTCAACAATTCACTTAAACAACTCCTCTAAAACCGCTTGGCGGATTTTAACTAAACTGGGAAGAAAAATATTCTTGGGGTCGTCCTTTACCAAATACATTTAATTCATTGGTATGTATCAGAAACTCTGGTTACCATGCAACCAAAAATTTAAAACATAATAACTTTGCTCATACAAGATATCATATGGTGGCTCAACTACATGTTTCTTTCATGTAGATTTATTTAATTCGCCTTTTCATTTTTCTTCATATCAGATCTAATTCGGATGCTCAAAAACATTTTGCTGTCATATGAAATCGTTTTCATCTACATTTTTTATTAAATATATATCTAATTCTTAAATGAGAGCTTCAAAGTGGCAGGTGACATGGGCGTAAAATGAAATATTCAGATGCAATTTTACAGTATGGTAATTTTAACGCCCACTGTAGGTCTATCCAAACTGTTTACCAATTGCAAGGTTACCTCGACAAAACAAACTCTAATTAAGTCGTCCACTAACGAGATCACTTTTTTATTGACATCCAAAAGTTAAAAAAGAAATGTGTTTAACACAAAATGAAGAAAACAACTCAGAGTTAGGTATGATGCAAACTACTGAACATAACAATATATATATGTGTCTTTCCACTACTGCATTGTATTGCAACAGAATAAGAGTACAATGCACAATGAAATACAGTACATACATACATATAATACAATCATATACACAAATATTTTAAGCATATCATTGTTGCACATGTATTAGAGTGGCAATGCAACATGTATTAGAGTGGCAATGCAACATGTATTAGAGTGGCAATGCAACATGTATTAGAGTGGCAATGCAACATGTATTAGAGTGGCAATGCAACATGTATTAGAGTGGCAATGCAACATGTATTAGAGTGGCAATGCAACATGTATTAGAGTGACATTGCAACATGTATTAGAGTGGCAATGCAACATGTATTAGAGTGACATTGCGACAATTGAAGGCAAAAGAATAAAAGAAAGAGAAAAAAGGAGAGGTTATTCTGTAAATAACAATAAAGATAAAATGGCAAGAATAATAAAGAAGGTGATTGCACCAGAATGGGTCAAAGATCGATAAGACAATAAGTACGTTACTTAACATAACAATATAACACAACAACATAATAATTAGCAAAGCACTGAATTAACAAAATATAAGAAATAGCAAATCATGATATCAAGTTCCATTAACATCAGGAAAACATTGGGGTATAGCTTGGAAATCTTTTTGCAAATACAGTCGCAAAGCACACATAAACAAGAGGGCCAAGATGGCCCTAGGTCGCTCACCTGAGTTTAAGGCACTATAATGGCTTTTTTTAAATTGAATATCGGGTACGCAGATGTTTGAAGTTAAATGTTGACACAAAAGAAAACGATGGATACCTGACACCCATAGCCATATATGGTCAAACTTCCCCGCCCCCTGGCAACCTTGTTTTGAAACAGATCACAATGATTTTTATCCCATCATTACGCCTGCGTTGACGAAATAACACCCCGTGGGATAAACTTAGCTGTATTTCCACCTTGTTGAATACAGCAAACACAAGCATTATACTGACGTCATTTTGTTTATTTTGTGACGTCATGTGATGTTTATCGTGTTATTCACTGATTTTTCTTTGTTTATTTTGAGCATAAAGACAGAAAATGATGAGATTAATTGAATACAAGGTAAATGTTCAGTACAGACAACTTTATTCACTCAGCACAGAAACCGAAACCACTCGCCAAGGCTTGTGATTTACGTTTTCTAAGCCTCGCTAAATACACTTATCTTAGTGTCATTTAAGGAACATTACTTTGAAAATATTTCAAAACCCAGCAAGTGGTTTCTGACAAGAAGATTGTCAAAGTTGCCTATATGGCCATATACGGTCACACATCCCCAACCCCTGGCAGCCATGTTTTTTTTAACAAATCAAACTTATTAGAAGGAATTTGGTAGAGGGTCAAACAAGGAACCTTTCTGTGTAATTATTTTGAGATCCGTTTAATGGTTTCTGACAAGATTGTCAAAATTGTCCAGATAGTCATACACGCTCAAACGTCCACACCCATAGTGGTCATATTTTTTATGAATTGATGTAAGGTAATTAGAAGGAATGTGGGAGAGGGTCACCCAAGGATTTTTAAATCCAACCAGTGGTTTCAGACAAGAACATTTTAAAAGTTTTCAATATGGCCATAGAAGGAAAACTGCCCCGACCCTGACGGCCATGTTTTTTTAAAGAAACAACATGATTTCAAGGAATTTGGTAGTTGGTCACCCAAGGAACATTTCTGTGAAATTATTTTGAAATCAAGCCAGTAGTTTCAGACAAGAAGATTTTGAAATTTTTCAATATAACCATATGGAAAGTTTTCAATAAAGCCATAGAAGGAAAATTCACTGTTAATGTCAGTGACATATAAAATGTTGAATATTCAATTTCTAGGCACATTACTAGCTTGTGAAAAATTTGAAATATTTCTCTGCAGCAGAACCTTTCCAATACAGAACCCAGTATGTATGAATCATGTGCATGCAATAAGAAAAAATGGTGCAGCTACCATTGTTATTTTCAACGCAGTTTACTGAATTGTTTAGGAAACTGATAAACAATCAGTCTTATTTCATGGAATGTGTATGTAGTACATTTTTATCTGGTTGCTCTAGGGTTACTAGACCATTGTATGAAAAGAGCGCGATATAGTCAAGAATCTGTGCTACTAAACAGATCCGAGTATTCCTTGACAATAATAATAATGCAAGGTGTAATTCTTCTATAAGAGATTTTTTGACTAATTCGCTCTTTTTTCATACAATGGTCTAGTCAATCCAAGTTCTGTAGAATTTCTACCATAAATGCTTCAAAACACCAAAAAACATTTTTATAATAAAAATTGATGCCCAAACCCCCACACACAAAAAATGCACACAAATTCCTCCAGGGACTAGACTAAATAGAGAGTTCAATCTACTCGTGCACAGCTCCAGTCTAATTGCAGTTTATATATGGGTTGTAGTTGGACTTACCTGTTGACACAATTAAATATATATTTATGGGCATAACATTTTCTTATGGGTAGTTCACACAGGATTTTAACAATTTAACATTTTATGGCGTTTTGATCACCTATCTTTAACAGACATATACTAAATATAACGGGTTTGATTGATTCAACTCTAACGTGTACGTTTATTTTAGTCCAAATTATATTCTTGGCATTGGGCAAACAATACATGACCATTCAAATATATTTTTGTAATCAAAATATTTATTTGCAAATGACTGTATCAGATAATTGTAGTGTTGGACATTTATGTGATCTCCAATAATAGCATCAATGTTTTCTTGCATGAAATGTGGTTGAACCTCGAACAAATCGTATTCCTATAGTTGGTTTATACACATATTATTATAATTGCAGAAAGACATGTAATTCATTATTTGGAAGTAATGTGGACAATGCACCGTATTCTAGTATTTATCCGAATATAACTTATAAACATGGCATTTGCAAAAAACAACACATTATACTTCACACATTTTAGCGAGAATTTTTTCGAATGCTTTTTCAGAATCAATCATGATAACAATGCATTTTATTGTGTTTAGTGTAAACCATTATTGTGTTTAGTGTAAACCATTATTGCATTTAAAACGTGTATTGTCATCACTATAACAGCCCAATGAAGACAAAGATAAAGTATAAGAAGATAACTGAAGTAAATAAATAACAGCCCAATAAAGACAAAGATAAAGTATCAGGAGATAACTGAAGTAAATAAATAACAGCCCAATGAAGACAAAGATAAAGTATCAGAAGATAACTGAAGTAAATAAATAACAGCCCAATGAAGACAAAGATAAAGTATCAGAAGATAACTGAAGTAAATAAATAACAGCCCAAAGAAGTCAAAGATAAAGTATCAGAAGATAACTGAAGTAAATAAATAACAGCCCAATGAAGAAAAGATAAAGTATCAGAAGATAACTGAAGTAAATAAATAACAGCCCAATGAAGACAAAGATAAAGTATCAGAAGATAACTGAAGTAAACCATTATTGTGTTTAGTGTAAACCATTGTTGCATTTAAAACGTGTATTGTCATCACTATAACAGCCCAATGAAGACAAAGATAAAGTATAAGAAGATAACTGAAGTAAATAAATAACAGCCCAATAAAGACAAAGATAAAGTATCAGAAGATAACTGAAGTAAATAAATAACAGCCCAATGAAGACAAAGATAAAGTATCAGAAGATAACTGAAGTAAATAAATAACACCCCAATGAAGACAAAGATAAAGTATCAGAAGATAACTGAAGTAAATAAATAACAGCCCAATGAAGACAAAGATAAAGTATCAGAAGATAACTGAAGTAAATAAATAACAGCCCAATGAAGACAAAGATAAAGTATCAGAAGATAACTGAAGTAAATAAATAACAGCCCAATGAAGTCAAAGATAAAGTATCAGAAGATAACTGAAGTAAATAAATAACAGCCCAATGAAGACAAAGATAAAGTATCAGAAGATAACTGAAGTAAATAAATAACAGCCCAATGAAGACAAAGATAAAGTATCAGAAGATAACTGAAGTAAATAAATAACAGCCCAATGAAGACAAAGATAAAGTATCAGAAGATAACTGAAGTAAATAAATAACAGCCCAATGAAGACAAAGATAAAGTATCAGAAGATAACTGAAGTAAATAAATAACAGCCCAATGAAGAAAAAGATAAAGTATCAGAAGATAACTGAAGTAAATAAATAACAGCCTAATGAAGACAAAGATAAAGTACAAGAAGATAACTGAAGTAAATAAATATTCAACTCATTGACATAAACATAACATACATTCTAGTATAGAAACTAGCAAATACGAACCTAGAGCCCTTAAAATACTGATTAAATAGATTGGCATGAGCGTTGGTTTGGTTTTAGTTGTTGATGATATGTGGTGAAAATAGAAAGTAGTTTAATGGTTGAATGGGATCGAAAGGCTACCGTTTTGATGAATGTTGATTTACATATTTGTAGGAAAGGAAAACAACACATTAACATGTTTAACTTAAAATGCTTTTAACGTTGCGATTGGCATGATAAAAAGGATATGAAAAACAAGACATTACAGTTATTACCTTTGAAATTGATAGTTTGTAGCTTTAGTATATTTATCGAAACGTAAACAACTTTACCTGACCAGTTGCGTTATGTTTCGTTCACTGGTTAAATCCAGAATTGGGTATCGAACTTAAGACTTAGGGGTAATTCGAAGAAATGACAGTAGACAGCGCTTTTAAAACCAACTGCGCTACCATGCTCGGTAAAGAGTAATGTATTATCTATGGTTATACCAAATGCTAATAATTCTGATGTCAAAATGTAAACAGAAAAAGGGCCAAACAAACACAACCCATATGATCAATTGAATAAATCTCAGAATGCGTACACTTTTTTCCCATAATATATTCGCTGTTTTTTATATAACATTTAATTTCATTATATGCCAAAATTAATATCAAGAGTTTTGATTTTTTTTAGAAACTGTCCCGTTGAGGCCCTTTTCGATCAAAAAGTCCCTTTAACACTTGTGAAGCGATATCACATGTGCGTTTATGTAAACTTCAATCTGTTCAAGTCGTGTGCAAACGTCATGCAACGTTACGGGTGTACGTAAAACATCCAATGATTAATGAGTTTCAATATTCCAATAAGTTGGCTCACCAAACGTTGATAATCAAAGCTAACCATCTACATGTATATGTAAATCTGATGTGATGCATTAACCAACAATATCTGAATACTATTTATAAAAATACTTATAGAAGTTGTAATGTACATTAAGTGACTAGATTGGTTCGCTTTGACTTTTAATGCGCACTTTATATTTACTTAATAAGATTTTTGAACATAAAGATACTACGTGTAAGTCATTAGAAATTACATTATAAATATATATGATAGGATAATTTTATTCTATGCGTTACATAAACTTAGTAATTTTTCCAAATTTACTAACATTTCCTAGTAACTAACTTGTTACATGTGTTTGTAAAACGCTTAGATTTGAATTCATTGATTCAATTTGCCATATAAGTATTAATTGACGGGCCAAAGTAAGTGCCACACAATATAAATTTTCCTATATCAACGACACTTCACTAAGTTACCTTCGTCCGAAACAGATTGTCCACTTTTCTGTAAATTCAATATAAATTAAGCAATTAATGCATTCGGCACAATTAAACGTCATTTTGGAACCTGCAAAATAAAAACACGTACATATATGTTTGCACACAAATACTTATATAATGTATATACAATTAATGTGTCGATTACATTCTACAGCATAATGCAATACAAGTAAATACATTTGCTTATGTGAATTAAGATCCTTTAAATGTTGCGATTTGGATGATAAAAGTATATATCTAATTTATTTTCGAAATAAAACGCAGATAAGACATACAAAGACAATGTCTTTGACATTGATATTAAAGCTTTAGTATTTTTGTTAAAACAGTGTTTGAACTTTACAAAACACAACATGAACACTGTCTGACCAGTTGTTTAAATTGCGTGTTCGTTATTGCATGTGCGACATTAGTTCAGTCAAACGTTGCGTAAATGATTTATAATAATAATACAAATTAGGAGTGGCAACGCAAAAAAACCGAGCATCAAATTCAGTATCAGACTCAAAAGCAATAAAGGATTTTATAAAAGTGTCTAGATTGTTGGCGGAAGCCAACGGTCTTTTGGGAGGGTAATCACCAAACAAGGTATCGCGGAAAACTACTTCTTTTCTTTGCAGGCTATAAGTCAGTAAATCGAAACTAAAAAAGGGTCCTTCTTCAAAACAGCAAAATTTCACACCCGTTTTCTTACATTTTAATTATTTAAGATAATATATGTAATATGTATTATAATGTGTATATCATGTGATTTATTACAATTATAGTTTGCAAAAAGGTCATTTCATAAAAAAATAACTTTAAACTAATGACACCCCTACTTTTGCTATTTACTTGTATGTAACCTAAATATTTACCAGAGTGTCCTGGAATAAAACCACCAAATTAATGCGCACCATCGGTTATTTTTGACTCGTTGCGAAAGTTGTTTTTCTTGTTACCAATCATTCTCATTCTGAATATTTTGACAACATATTTCTGCAATTTATAAATTTTAAACTGTACTATGGACAATCGAGAGCTTGCATCGTTTGATCTATTTTGACTCAGTAGGCTACGAAAAAAGATCTATAAATAAACATGTTTATTTATAGATTTTTGGCTACGAAGCACTAACAATCCGTGCGCCTAACTACTACGCTTCATTGGTTATTTTGGCCCTTGCAGATTGACATGTTAACTGGCATATATATAATTCCGTTTGATTAAGATAATTAGCTCGAACAAAATATTTTCCGTTACTTACAAATTTGTTTTCATTATAATGTTGTATACTATTGAATTAGAAACCAAATTATAAAGTTTATAGGTGGGACATTGAACTTCATTCAAACAAATGTTTCCTTTTAGCAAAAATGCAATTATAATTCACATGCTTGCTTTTAGTTTCTTTTGTCGCCAACAGTCTTTCTACGCTGTCAGCAATTTGATTAATATATGTAAAATTCAAACTGTTTAAACCGTGTGCAAATGTCACGCTTCGTTAAGGGTATACGTAAACTATTTATCAACCAATGGTGAATGTGTTTAAATAAGATGACTCACAAAAGGTTGATGATAAAAGCTAACCAATCCACATGTATCGGTATATCTGATGTGATGCATTAACCAACCATATCAGTAATACGATTTGTATTAAAAAAACGTATAGAAGTTTAAATGTCCATTCAGTGACTAGGATGGTTCGCTTTGACTTTTAATGTGTAACATATTTTTAACTATTAAGATTTTTGAATGTAAAGACACTGCGTTTAAAGGGACCTGTTCACAGACTGACAAATTGACAATTTCCAAAGATTGTGTCTCAGAATCCCTAAAATAAAATATTACTGTAAATATATATACACGTAGCACTACTGACTTTGAGTTCGTTGGTTCGATCCACGGTGGCGGCACATTGTTTTTCTTTTGTAATGCTTTTCTTGTTGTAATCGTTGATGTCTTTCGCTCAGATGCTAATTTATCCAGTTCAGACATTTAATGGCATAATTTAAAAATACAAAATCTGTGAACAAGTCCCTTTAAGTCATTGTAAAATACATTATTAAAAATATGAAACATATTATGCTATTGAATTTTTTTTTATACTGTTCTTACAATTAAAGTGACGATGACTTTCCAGATCATAATACAATGCAAATAATCTTAAAATAATTAGCAAATATACAAATGTAGTTGTAACTAAGCTATTAAGTCAAAGCAATATAAAATGATTGTTGTGAAAACAACTTGTTTTAAAAATACAAATGTATGCAAAACATTTTAAAGAAGGATCGCCTTTTATCATTTGTTCATGTTTGTATACAAATGATGCGACTTGTTTTCACTATCCTAAATCCATGAACAACTACTATTTTGACTTTCTACAGTATCAAATGTGGAATTTTGAATGGTATTCCACTTTAAACAATCTATCTTATTGACCATACGACGAGATTCGATTGAGAATGTGTTAACTAATCAGAAAGCTGGGACATAATAGTTTGACGAAGATGTCTTGTCAACACATTTGTATACATTAAACGATTTTGGGCGGAGTTTGACCTAAGTGACGTGGTAATAAATCCTATAGAGCATCGTCAATTACTTGTCCGCTAGAACAGGTTTTTATTGGTCGATCGAGGTGATCAAGGATACAGTGCGATGAAGCTAGCAATCAACGTAATTTATCTGCTTTATCGGGTTCATATCCGGAATAGAAATGTACAAAAGGCTGTTAAGAAACTACAAATTTAAACCAAACGCAGATTATAAAGGAATGAAAATTATGAAGGTAAATAGTGTATATTTCTTTATTTCGTCTGTATTTGCATTTATTCTTGCTCTTTTGACGTACAATATTTGCAAAGCTGATGGTTTGATCACAAAAGTGAGTAAATTAAAGAAATGTGATTAAATCACAGGTTTTTTTCAACATTAAATATCAACGCGATATTTTAAATGTAGGTTCAAAAACAAATCTTCATTAACAAAAATTAAACAATGCGACTGGTTCACCGTATAAAAAATTCGCAACAATTTAAATGTGCAATTCGATAGATCTATGTTTTATTTACAGTAAAACGTATAACCGGTACTCGTATTGTCGCAAATGAACTAATTTATTTAGTCGGCCCATACGTGTATCGCATTATTTGCAGACTAGTACAGTTATAGTAGTGGTGTTGGCGCTGGTGGCCTTGACAGAAGGACATGGCCGTGGACCAAAGAAAGGTAAAGTAATCAGAATTGTGCATGGATAGCAAATACATGTACGCTGGTATTTGAAACTTCGATACATTTCCGTTAAACAGGACTAATTAATTTTAAAACTTTACATGCTAGAGCTATTCCTCGAGCAATTATCTAGTAGTAATAGTAGCACTATCTACTACTTTTATACTACAACTACTACTACTACTACTACTACTACTACTACTACTACTACTACTACTACTACTACTACTACTACTACTACTACTACTACTACTACAACAAGTACTACTACTACTATTTCCATAACAAGTACTAGTACTACTACTACTACTACTACTACTACTACTACTAATACTACTACTACTACTACTACTACTATTATTTCGAGCACAAGTACTAGTAATACTACTACTACTACTACTACTACTACTACTACTACTACTACTACTAATAATAATAATAATAATAATATTATTATTATTATTAATACTATTACTTCTACTACTACTGCTACTACTACTACTACTACTACTACCACTACTACTACTACTACTACTACTACTACTACTACTACTACTACTACTACCACTACTACCACTACTACTACTACTACTACTACTACTACTACTACTACTACTACTACTACACTACTACTACTACTACTACTACTACTACTACTACTACTACTACTACTACTACTACTACTACTACTACTACTACTACTACTACTACTACTACTACTACTACTACTACTACTACTACTACTACTACTACTACTACTACTACTACTACTACTACTACTACTACTACTACTACTACTACTACTACTACTACTACTACTACTACTACTACTACTACTACTACTACTACTACTACTACTACTACTACTACTACTACTACTACTACTACTACTACTACTACTGCTACTACTACTACTACTACTACTACCACTACTACTACTACTACTACTACTACTACTACTACTACTACTACTACTACTACTACCACTACTACTACTACTACTACTACTACTACTACTACTACTACTACTACTACTACTACTACTACTTGATCTTCTGCTACTAGATCATCTACTACAAAATGCAACACTCATACTGACACGTATAATGACTTCTAGGTAAATGTTGGAAAGCAAGATGCAAGCCAGTGACGTGTAAAGGTGCATATGTTCCAACAGGACAATGTTGTCCCGTATGCCCAATAGGTATGCATAAAGAAACATATTTATTTTACATATACAGGATAATTCTTAAGAATTAGAATCATGCCTAACTATGATATACAGATAATATTTACATCTTCACATATATACATACTAACATATAATGTTCCTGTGAAATAAATATTTGTATGAAATCGGAATTAAGTATGTAAACATGTGTGTGTGTTGTGCTTTACAGATAAATGTAGGTTTGTTCGCTGTTGGCCTGTTCACTGCAGAAACGCTTACGTTCCACCTGGCAAATGTTGCAAAGTCTGTCCTAAAGGTAAGCCTTTCAATATTCATTAACTTTCTGCGAATATTCACATCATCGATAACAATTCTTCCACTCTTCGCTAAACAACCATTACCCTTCTCAGTTATTGAACACTCATCGTAAGAATTCTCCACTTTTGGTTATTATTTTCCGATATCCGTCACGATTCCCCAGTCTCTGTGACTATTACACGTACATTTCTCCGTTACTATTCGCCAACCTGAGTAATTATTCCGCACTCTACGTTAATATTCCCCATTCTCCGTAAATATTTCTCTTCATTTCCCATCTCCGTTACTATCCTCAATACTCCATAACTATATTCCACTCCCCGTAACAATTCACTTACCCCCTCCCCCTTTTAACTATTCTCCTAGCCGCCGTGACTGTTTCCCACTCTCTCTAACCAATCCCCACTCTTCGTAACTATTTTCTATACTCTTGTAATTATTTCGTACCCTCCGTACCTATTTCCCTAGTCTCTGTGACAATTTCCCATCATCAAAAACACTTCCCAGTCACTAGGGGTTGATATTATTAAACAGAATTAACCAAATATATTTGTGATAAACTTCATTAACATATACATGTATACATACGCATACGATTGTTAGTTTGTCAGAACGGAACTTTTTTCATAGCAATATATACCTTACGTAAAATGTTGATATTTTGATTAAAACAGAAATTGATTTCCTTTATGCATATAATAATTATGAAAAAGTGTTACCTGATCAGTTCTAAAGCGTATTTTTAAACTGATGTCATATCACAGCAATATTATTTTCATATCAGTCAATAAATTCACAATTAAATTGATAATTTCATGTATTTGCATTTATTGCTTCGATTGAAAAGTACTGTATCCGACAGTTAAAGGGCGTGTTAATAAATGAACTTTATTTTTTTCAGAAACGTTGTGTGATAAAATTTTCAAAAAACCGTGGTCAGAAGGTAAACAAATACATTCACTACGTTATTTACTCATTTTAGCCATAGTTGTTTATGTAAAAGTTTAATAGTATGCAGTAATACCTCGTTACTGTGAATGTCTACATTTGTAAGTACTAACCTACTTAAAATACGAGTAATACATTTCGGAATACACTTAGCTAATAAACAGACAACATACATCATTAGAAACAGTTCAACTGCAGTAAATTTAATGCAAAAGTTGCCGTAACAGTCTTCGTGATTGCGTTTGGTGGCCCGAATATCAGCGATGGCTTTTTTATTATTTAAACATTTGGATGGTGTTCTGTTTTGCAGAGTATAAGTCGGAGAGAATTCCAGCAAACCGAACCCTGGTGGATACCTGCACGCATGACGTGGGAACCTGCCCCACGGGGACCTGCCGCTACAACATCTTCCGCCATAAATCCTGTCCCGATGATGGAATCATATGCCCCGTGGTAGAAATACGTTCAGTTGACTGCGGGGCTTTTGGTACTAAAAACGTCTCATACGTAACCCATTGTTCGTGCTGTAAAGATTATGGTATTACCGTAGTTGGAACAGTACAAGACTCCGCGACATTGGCGCTACTTTCGGACATGTCACTCAGTATCAACACGAATGGAATTGACGTCACCGACAATCTAGGCGTGTTTAGGGCCAACATACCAGCCACAACACAGGTCGTGATACAGGTGACCGATCCATCAGGTGACTATGCTGACTCTGTGAAAGTGATTAATCTCCCTGCGACATACAGAGGCACATTGAACGTAGAAATCAAAATGATCAAAGCCGCTCCCCCGGTCACTGTTGATC
Organism: Congeria kusceri; assembly: GCA_027627225.1. NCBI lineage: Eukaryota > Metazoa > Mollusca > Bivalvia > Myida > Dreissenidae > Congeria > Congeria kusceri. The sequence continues at coordinate 45,583,072 of CM051035.1, forward strand.
CAACAAAAGACAACACACTGTCCATTTCAAGTGACCCCAGCGATGTAGGACAGGGCGTTGCTCAGCTTTTCATCGAAGCCAATTCAATCACCGACATGGCGGGAAATCCTTACAGCCAGTCTGTAAAAATCAGCATCACGGCACCTGGTGTTGATGACCCGTTCACAGATGAAATTGGACAGTTCGTTACCACTGACGGAGAAGCGCTTTTATCAGACGGCATTGTGAAAGTCGATCTGAGAACGGAGTCAGGCGATCCATTGACTGGTCAAGTCGTGTTCAGAGTTAGACAAGGTATGGCTCTTTGGCTGCTAGATAATGAAAGCGGACGATGGACATTGGCCCCAACAACGAACGTTAATCGTCGTAAGCGACAGATCGGCTTGACCGATGATTTACTGACACAGATCAATACCGGAAACTGGTATAACATTGACAAGATCCCTGGGGCTCCGAGGTGCTACTTCAAAGCGAGAGTCTTCTATGAAAATCCCGCTGATGCTGCCAACCCGGCAACATTTACTCCAGGCGTCGTTGCGTATACACCAAACAACGAGAGGCTGAGGCTGTATTTCCCGTATACCTCCGATCCGGACAATACGTGCTTTGAGGTTCGATGCCTTGACTTTGATCCAGCTGTTCCAACCAATGTTCTTATCGGACTCGTGAGCCTGAAGTCAATGGAAACAGTCTCTGTCGGTGGGGGCTCTATTCCGGTAACAATGAATTTGAAACCTAAAGATTTGGCTAATTACTCTCCAGCTATTGAAGTGGCACATTTAGCTTTACAATACGATGTCCTCCCGAATCAAAAAGAAGTCTTCATCAATTTCATCTCCAATTCAACAGGTGGGTTCTACGAAGACTTATCCACCTGCCAAATCTCCACAATCGATCAACCAGCGTTCCATTTCATCAAGCCCAGTCTACCGGCTTATGAGCCTATACCAGATGGTACCGAGTTGTGTACCGCAAGAATCAATTTCACCGCCGGGTACAATTTCTCGGCGACAATAGACGACCTTCCAAGCATGCCTGGCTTCACTGCCACTAGTGTTTGGTCTTCTGCAGGGTCTTATTACTACTACACCTACTCCACTACCATCCAGAAGGCATTTGACGGTGTGCAGGATTTCTACTATGCGTGTATTCAGTACCGATGCAGTGAAGCGCAGGAGAACACAACCGTTTATTTGAACATCGATATCCCAACGGTGCAGTATTTAAACATGTACACAAACAACGTGACGGAATCTCCGGCGTTCTATTGCTGGGGCCCATGCCAGGGGAACTTGTGTTATAACGAAGGTTGGAGGGCATCATCAAGCGCTACGAATATTGAAGGCGCGTTTATCGCTCCGGAGCTCATGCCTGGACAGAACGGTCCTGACTACTTTGACGGTAGTGAACTTACAGAATGTGCCTCCAGGAACTCGACAGAACCGTTCGCCTACTCGTTCTATTGCAATGCATATAGACAATATTGGGAAGGACCATCCTGATCGGGAGAACCATACTGGCAGTAGCCATTAATGTTATTTGCCGAATGAACGATAATAAAAATCTGTTTTATTGAGATACATTTTAACCAAATTTATTATCTATATGTTATTTAGCAAGTGCTGGCTTGTTTAACAATGCTAATGAAATGCCATTAATATGTACTGAGTATGCGCAATGTAATAAATAATTATCGATATTTATGCTTTATTAACATTATGCCTACTCGTATGGACAAAGATTAACAAACGATATAGTACAATTTTAATGATGTTGTGAATTTGTTGTTTTAATCATTCGTTGTACATAGAGGGCAGTAATGCCAAAAGTTTCAGTTGTTCAACTTATGCGCGTTTTCCTCGTTTTCCTCGTTTAGTTACTTTCTGGTTATTTAAATTATTCAAAAGAAAAATAAACATACTCTGTAGTGGTATATTGACCTATTTAGAATTTAGACTTACCAAGTTATGTGTACTCATTGCTTTATTGCCTTATCTGTAATTCATGCAGTTTCTAGAGAAGAACGTGTGTGTACAGTGTGCCAAGTTAGTCATAATGTTGCATTAATTGATTATGAATAGCATGCTTTTTTAGTTGTAAAAAGTATTGAACAATTCGAAGTTCCTGTATAATTGATTATCCGGTGTTTCAGATATGCATGACTTTTATGAAATAGTGAGTTTAATAAATGGTTATTTGTTAAATAAACTAACACTCAATAAAATTATGAATGTCTGGAGTACACGATGGTATTTGTATCTTTGAAATGTCGACTAAAGAACCCTTTGAAAAATAAGTACACAGTTGTATCCTATGCGCTTTAGTAACAGCAAAAACTGTTGTCACGAGGTGTAACGGATGATTTTGAAACAGTTGAACAAGGCCGATAGACCGAGGGCAATTGCTATACATATCATCCCTTACACCGAAGGGCAACCGTAAAAATCAATTAAAATTGTTCATTGAATACAAGTTTACCTTCAACATATGACAGCATGAGCTTAAGGATGTTGGTAAGCGTGTAAGTGGGCATTATAATTGCTATGTTTGACTAAGCGCTCGACTATTTGAAGTATTTGAGTTGGTACATATTTTGGAAAGTGGAAGGGGCATAAATTTGTTGAAATACAAAGTGGAGATATGGAATTATTTCATCAATGTTTACAAAGTTTCCAGTGATGCTTGAGTTGATTACAAAGATGTATTCCAACTTTAAAGTGTATAAGTTATGTAGTTTAGGAATTATAAGATTTTTGAATAAAAACTTTAAAATGAAAATCTATGTGAAAATGTATGCGCCTTATCTGGGCCTCTAATATACAGCATTAGAACGACAAATCGTTGTTTATTAGAAAATAAACAACAATAATTATTTCGAATCTAACTTGACCTGACAACATATGCTGCAATTACAATGCAAAGTAAAGTTTACATTTCCGGAACTATTTTTTCGGGTTGTTCATTGTAGTTTAACAACTGTACATTGTGTTCTTTGTCTATAGAGAACACTGAGCGTGTTAGAATATACGTAATTATGATACATATATAACAGTATTACGTACATGTAAATAAAAACAAAGTGCCGATGTGTCTAAATCCGGGTGCCGAAATATCTGCGTTAGTGCCGAAATGGCCCGGTGCCGAAATCACTAGCATAAAAAGAAAGTATAACGTGGGTAGCGAACCGATAAATAGTAGTCGTATTACCCAGAATACCATGCGCGATCGTACATAAATTATTTTTTATTGGTGTGTACACAATCAGGTATCATGGCTTAAATGCTTTCTTATAAACAGTCATCACCATATTGTTTTAAAATATGTATTTTTCTTTGATGATAATAAAAGATTGCTAGAAAAAACTAATTGTTTGACCTGTATTGCCTCTTAACTATCTTATTGGTGCATAAGTTTGCAACAGTCTTATTATCCATTTTCTAGGTTCAGATCGCAGTTTTTCTTCTGTTCAAAACCATTAATTGCAACAATTCGACATTGTTACACCTCTTTGAATTTCTTACTACGTTTGAGGAACCAACTGCAACATAAAGACAGATCCTCATAATTGGTAAGTACTTAAGCCAAACTACAGTATACTTCAGAACGAATACCAAGGTCTACTAGATGAAAATCACGAGCAAAAATAGGAAACCCGAAGTTAACTTATACAAATTTTTAAAACAATTAAAATGAGTAAGTGATAATTGACAGTAGCAAGGTGTTCATACAGAGACTTTTAACATGAATACACGGGCATCTGTAAGCATAACAATACAATGAAATCTTTAGTTGCAGTTACTCCCTATAGTGGCATAAGTGTCCTCTCCATGAATCGGGATGGACTAGTATTTGATAAATAAATCACAGACAAGGCATATGTTCATGAGAACTTGGAACCAGGCAATAGATGAAAAGTTTGCTGTTCGAGGACCAAAACTTGCCATTCCACCCTGCGAAAGAGCACAATATTTCTCACAGAAAGAGTTTTGGACTGCAAGACGAATGTCCAGAGCCAGACTACTTTGGTCGTGGCATCTAGTCGTCTTTTCAATGTTACTGGCTTGAACTGAAGATACCTTGAAATCATCTTACCATAAATGACCTAGCATTCCAGTCTCTCCTTTCCTGTCGACGTACCTTCGTTGCTAATCTTGTGCTGTCTCACAGGAAAAAAAACAACCTTTTGTTACAACTATTTCATTTATAGCGCGTGCATTTTAAATATTAAATGCTTGTGTTTATGTACATGTGAACTTAAAGTAAAGACTTTCTTTTTAATTACTTCTGGTATTGTTATACAAACTGTTTTTGCCTCCATACTTTTTCACAGCATACTTATTAGGCATAATGCGTGATTTCAACCAAGTTATGTTATTTTTACACTAAAAACTGAACATAAACTGTAACAGTAAAACATTATTTACAAATGCAATGTTCCTTAAAAAGTAGTTTACTGGCGGCATTTCCTCGTCATTCGATGGAGTATCCGTATCATGTTTTACCGCCTTATTGTTTCTTCCTCGTCATTGATCACTTTCATCGCTTGTTGTTGCGAGGTTCCTTAGTTTTGTTATTTAATTATGAATATGCATATATCATCAGATACAAGATTTTGTAATTTCAGTGTAGTTCAAAACATTTAGTTATACTGACTTTACAAATATGAATAGTATTATTATAGTGGTATGTGCAGGTTTAAAATAAGAAAAAATAAATTAAGTACAACTTTACATTCCGATAAAATAACTCCCCATAGCACTGACTCCACTTGGTAGCCAAGCTGGTCTTCAGTGCATTGTTGAACCCTACTTTAACTTCTGATTCCACCTTATCATGACTACAAGTTTTAATGAAATATTTAAGTGCTCACCAAGCACATATATTGATAAATGTACTCAATATAACTACTAAACAATTTATATATGTTGTTACAAGTATAAAGCATTTATATATTGTTTGTCAGTGTTACTGAAGCTTCTGTACACATGATGCAGTTTTAGTGTTAAGTCCAGATAATTATTTTTAGATTTTGTCTTCTAATCATAATTTGGCAAAATCGAAATGTGAGGAGTATACCACAAACAGTGCCTATTCTGCTTTACATGAGCAGTAACGAGCAAATATGTATCCACTTTCTTTTTCACATTGAGCAAAGGGTGCTGACATTGCTTCTTGTCATTAATTTGATTTTGCATTCGGGAGGCAAATAGAGGTCTCGAGAACCCTGTCCATTTATACTTGCTAACGTTAAATAATCCTTTTTTTAATCGATTCCAAAAATATCGTTGCCATAGTCAACCTCTTTTCTCAGAACCGAATGAGTTTCTGTAAAAATAACACTAAATGATTGTTTCTTTTGTAAGCTAGGTAAAAATATATGGGGCAATTGAGTCAAATGTATACACATACAGTTTTGAAACTGATATTTTATACAATGGAAGCAAACTTAAGACAAAGGAAACAGTATTGATTTCAAAACATTATAATCAAAGAACATTTAATTGTAACTTGGTGTAGGATTAATGCATATGATTGTAATCTGGTGTACACTTACTATATATATTTACAATCTGGTGTAGTATTTATACATAACTGTAATCCGGTTTACGATTAAATACATACAGTTGTAATCTGGTGTAGGATTTAGCAATGCAGGATTACTCATTAAAGGGTTTCACAGTACTGTATATTGTTGATTTATTGAAAGTATTTAAGGTAAGTAAGCTTTCTACAGCAAACGAATAACTATTATCACATTATCTAAAATCAATAATATACAGAGCTAGACCACGTGAGTCGGTTCAAGCCTTGTGGTCGTTGTAGTTTGCAGCAAGACACTAATTTGACATTAATTCACAATCTCCCATTTTCATGTCCGTTTGAAACCGTTTATAACATGTGTATACAAATATACAGTAATTGAATATATTTAAACGTTTGGTCGAAATTTAAAAAGGTCAACATTAGAATTCTGGAATCATAGAGATGAGCTATCCTGTGCAGATGATATGTCCCACACATGTATTAAGAAAACTGTACTCAGACCAAAGAAGCGTCGTTTTGACCAAGCATGCCAAAATAAAGGGCAGGACAATCACAACGTACCATTGATTTCACACGACATGCTACAGCGATCATAACAGTATGTTTCTGCTACACACTAGAAAACTAGAATTGTCACATGAGTATACCCCCCAATATGGCCTTGTCACAAAACTATGGCATCCATTCGAAAGAAATGGACAGAGAGAATGCTTTAATTTGTGAATGGTCAACAGTGTATTTGGAAAAAATTAATTTCAATAGGAGCCATAACTATGTCAACATTTAGTGGTTTGTAATAAAGTTGAACTTGATCTGTATTTTAAGATGTTACACCTATGTACCAAAAATAAGTTAAATATATAAAGCCTTTCAGGAGTTATTGTCCGTGTTTTGCGGGAATTTAAGTCAAAAAGGGGGGCCATAACTGTGTCAAAATTTAGTGGTTTGTAACCAAAGTCGAAGTTGACCTGTATTTTATGATGCTACATATGTATACCAATAATTATTTGAATATGTCAAGCCATTCTTGAGTTATCGTCCGAAAATCATGTTTTTAGGGAATTCTAAGTCGAAAAGGGCCATAACTCTGTCCAAATTTAGTGGTTTGTAACCAACATCGAGCTTGACTTGTATTCTATGATGTTATACATGTGTACCAAAAATTATTTGAATATGTCAAGCCTTTCTTGAGTTATCATCTGGAAACGTTGTTTTTAGGGAATTTTAAGTCGAAAAGGGCCATAACTCTGTCAAAATTTAGTTGTTTGTAACCAACATCGACCTTGACCTGTATTCTATGATGTGACACATGTGTAACAAAAATTATTTGATTAAGTCAAGCCTTTCTTGAGTTATCATCCGGAAACCAATAACCAAAAGACGGACAGACCGACGGACCGACATGCTCACTCCTATATACACCCCCCCCCCAAACTTTGTTTGTGGGGGTATAATAAAGACTACCTTATCCCAGTAGACTAATTTCCCTGAAACAACGTATTTGTTCATTTCTATTACATTAACATAGGTTTAAGGGGTCAAAGTATAAATCTTTTAAAACTAATTATCACCTACACACTTTGGTAGAAACTGATAAATACATGTTTACATGACACAAAGCATTGAATACAAGTTATTTACGTTATTAAACAGATCTCAAATGAAATGATATTCTTTAAATAGCAAACATACAGTATACCGATTCAAAAACAGAACCAGTTTAATGAAGTTTTATGATGCATGGCTATAATAAGCATATCTCCGTAGTCAATCGTGGGTTAATTGTCACGCTTCTTACAACGGGGTGTGTTTATTATCGTGAGGACCCAATGGCAAGTGCGTAACATGTGTTGACTCACAAACCGTGATAACAAGTAAACATAGCTAAAATTGATTTTGATATTGATCAACCACAGGACAACTGTACATAATTTACCTTTAAGTAATAGCCATGCACACAAAGAGTGAACTTTAAATATTAAGATACCACAGTTAATTAACTTCATAACTACAATAAACATAATAATACATATCATTGCCCAAAAACACATAAAATTCATAATTAAAAAGCATGCGTTTATAATGACATATTTGATTTAATGTATTCGAGAATGGCTTTTCCTTTGTTTGAAATATGGAAGGGTACAAGTAAGTGACCGAGTATTTCGATCATGTAGTTTACGTGATTGAAATATATCCTTTTAGAAGTGAATCATATATGTAAACAACCTATCCTATGTTAAGCCAGTTTAAACAGTTTCGATTGGTCGAGCGGGAAAAAACAGGATATGACTCAAAATCAGCTTAATTTGTCTGCGTTTCTGGCGAACCTTCGGGCCATATCCGGAATGAAAACGTATATATTTCGGACCAGACTTCTTGGAAACTGCATTTACAAAAGCGTATTATTGTTCAAAACAAAGTTATGAAGGTAGATTTAATAATATGTGATTTAAGTTATTTCCTCTGTGTTCTAATGTAGAAATACAATTTAGAGGAGTATGAGCTATTTCTATTATAAGGTTTACTTTAACGAATTTTTTTGAACTTCTTTGAGGCTTGGTTTCACTATTAACATGGATGGGAGTGTGACACAAGCTTTTTGTTTATTATTTTAATATTAGTTAAATAAAATATCTTTAAAAAAATCAAATGGATATATTTTTTCGCGGACATACCAGCAGATTAATACTGCAATTATGCATACATAATCCATGTTTACAGTATACTATTTAACGGTATTTAAAATAATTTCCAGATCGGTTCCGGTATAGTACGGGTGTTGCTGACACTTGGCGTGGCAGCCTTGATTGAAGGATGCCTACCTGTGAAAGGTAAATGAATTGAACCATAGTACTAAAACCACACCAAATTGAATACTTGATCATCGGATTTAAAAAAAAAAAAAAAAAAAAATCCCGTTAGCGAGCGCATAAAAAATAAATATATTATTTTTTTCAATTTTGGTTATTTTGGTGCGAGCGCATGATTTTCACGAATTTATAGATATAAAAATATATAAATAGGTAGTTTTGCTTTGAACATGAGATTTTTAATTCATAAATGTATAAAATAATGAGACATGAGATAAACAGACCTAACATAAGATATCTCTTAATACCGGAAGTGTTTAAAGTTTAACAAATATTAATTAACAGTTCATTCAAATATTAATTTATGAACTATTTCAGAATTTAAATGCAAAACTTACTTATAAATGCAAAATATTTATATATGGTGTCCAATTGTCATGTTTTGGATAATAGAAATTAAACCATTTTGAAATTTAAAATATATTCAAGATAAAAATAAAACAAAAGTATTATGGCATTTTATTGTTAAAAGTCTTGTCTGATAGCGATTGTTTTACCCTTAAGATATAATAATCGTGAAAATTTGCCCCAGTTTTGGTTAATATTCCTAAAATTTGGAAGACGTGTTATTTTTATTGCAGATCATGATGAGAAAGTTATTTAACATATTCGTCCTTGTATCGTCCATTGTGCAAAGTCCACATTTACTGATACATGTAGCGAAATAGAATCATATACTAGGCATGTATAATTTAATAGACATCATTTATTACATATATCTTTTGATGATTTGTATTCAAAAACCAAATAAACGGCAGGGATATTAAACACAAATTTACACACTGAATTATCAGTGTTTTACATTTTCAAAAACATCATGTAAATAACCAACATTTTTTTAATTAGTATAAAGCTTAACCCTTTCAGTTTGTCTCTGTCATGTATAATTATCATTTTCTAGCATTTAATAACATTCAAACACATTAAGATGATAAAATCCATGTTATGTTCATATACATTAATGTCAATACGTTTATTGAATGTTTGCTTAGATTTTTTATTCATGGTACAATTGTACGCAGAGGCTGAAGGATCACAATTGTGATGTACGCACGTGTAATGTAGTCATCAAAGTCAACAATTAAATGAATCCATATATATCAAACAAAAACTCAAATTTTGACTGTTTTTTCCGTTGTTTAAATAACTCGCATCATAAAAATGTTTTACTTCTTTTCCCATGGAGCGAACGCAGAGCATTTTGTTAAAAATAAAATTATATTTTTAATTTGTAAAAAAATCGGTGCGGTAATCCCGATTACCAAGACTTCAGTTTGCTGTGGTCTTAGGAGGAAAGTTATTATATTACTCTATGAAAGCAATTACAATCCTGTCGTGTGTTACTGATATATAATGTGTCATATACCTCTTCCAACGAATAACGTTTCAAAACTAACCGAATTAACCTATTAACCTATCAAATGTTTGTTTTATGCAAAGACCTAATTGATATTCTTGAACACCAAAATCAAATGGTATGCAGTCTAGATATTAATATAATTCAATTAAAAAGCTTTTTTGAAACCCTTTTCAAATGACATGTTTTTTAATTAAGAAAACATTAATTTCTCTATCATAAATATGAACTTAGTTTTAATCCATTTTCGCATTTATATTGCTGTTGCTATATTTTACATTTTTATTCTCAACGGATTCAATGCCATTTAAGACACTATAAACGTTCCATTTTATTTTCAGTGAAGTTATGTGACAAAAACTTCAAAAAACCGTGGTCAGAAGGTATGTACACATTAATACAACATAATAATTTTAATCCTCGTGGGAATAAATCTACTATATATACTTTTAATCATTGGGTATTCAACTTTTATTTAGTTATGCACGTTAATGTTCACAAATATAAGGATTGCAAAAAAGATCGTCAATTTATTAGTATAGCTGCAAATAGAAAAAAAACAAATAGTTTAAGTATATACACATCTCAAACAGCATAAATCCTGTTTTGCAGAGTACGTGTCGAACAGAATCCCTGCAAACCGAACCCTGGTCGGTTCCTGCACCTATGACGTGGGAACCTGTCCCACAGGCACCTGCCGCTACAACATCTTCCGCCATAAATCCTGCCCCGATGATGGAATCATATGCCCCGTAGAAGAAATCCGCAAGGTTGACTGCGGGCCGTTTGGGACTAAAGTAGTCTCATACGTCACCCACTGCGCTTGCTGTATTGACAATGGTATCACCATAGTGGGAACAGTACAAACCTTCGCGACATTGGCGCCACTTTCTGCAATGTCAGTCACTATTAATACGAATGATATTGGCATCACCGACAATTTGGGTATGTTTAAGGCCACTATACCTGCCACAACGAAGGTGGTGATACAGGTGACCGATCCATCAGGTGGCTACGTTGATGCTGTGAAAGTGATCAATCTTGCTGCGACATACAGAGGTACACTGGACGTAGAAATCAAAATGATCAAAGCAGCTGCGCCGGTAACCGTTGATCCAACAAAAGACAACACACTTTCCATTTCGGGTGACCCAAGAGATGTAGGACAGGGAGTTGCACAGCTTGTCATCAAAGCAAACCACATCACCGACATGGCGGGAAATCCTTACAGCCAGTCCGTAAACATCAGCATCACGGCACCTGGTGTTGATGACCCGCTCACAGATGAAATTGGACAGTTTGTTACCACTGACGGAGAAGCGCTTTTATCAGACGGCATTGTGAAAGTCGATCTGAGAACGGAGTCAGGCGATCCATTGACCGGTCAAGTCGTGTTCAGGGTAAGGCAGGGTATGGCCCTTTGGCTGCTAGATAATGCAAGCGGACGATGGACATTGGCCCCAACAACGAACGTTAATCGTCGTAAGCGACAGATCGGCTTGACCGATGATTTACTGACACAGATCAATACCGGAAACTGGTATAACATTGACAAGATCCCTGGGGCTCCGAGGTGCTACTTCAAAGCGAGAGTCTTCTATGAAAATCCCGCTGATGCTGCCAACCCGGCAACATTTACTCCAGGCGTCGTTGCGTATACACCAAACAACGAGAGGCTGAGGCTGTATTTCCCGTATACCTCCGATCCGGACAATACGTGCTTTGAGGTTCGATGCCTTGACTTTGATCCAGCTGTTCCAACCAATGTTCTTATCGGACTCGTGAGCCTGAAGTCAATGGAAACAGTCTCTGTCGGTGGGGGCTCTATTCCGGTAACAATGAATTTGAAACCTAAAGATTTGGCTAATTACTCTCCAGCTATTGAAGTGGCACATTTAGCTTTACAATACGATGTCCTCCCGAATCAAAAAGAAGTCTTCATCAATTTCATCTCCAATTCAACAGGTGGGTTCTACGAAGACTTATCCACCTGCCAAATCTCCACAATCGATCAACCAGCGTTCCATTTCATCAAGCCCAGTCTACCGGCTTATGAGCCTATACCAGATGGTACCGAGTTGTGTACCGCAAGAATCAATTTCACCGCCGGGTACAATTTCTCGGCGACAATAGACGACCTTCCAAGCATGCCTGGCTTCACTGCCACTAGTGTTTGGTCTTCTGCAGGGTCTTATTACTACTACACCTACTCCACTACCATCCAGAAGGCATTTGACGGTGTGCAGGATTTCTACTATGCGTGTATTCAGTACCGATGCAGTGAAGCGCAGGAGAACACAACCGTTTATTTGAACATCGATATCCCAACGGTGCAGTATTTAAACATGTACACAAACAACGTGACGGAATCTCCGGCGTTCTATTGCTGGGGCCCATGCCAGGGGAACTTGTGTTATAACGAAGGTTGGAGGGCATCATCAAACGCGACGAATATTGAAGGCGCGTTTATCGCTCCGGAGCTCATGCCTGGACAGAACGGTCCTGACTACTTTGACGGTAGTGAACTTACAGAATGTGCCTCCATGAACTCGACAGAACCGTTCGCCTACTCGTTCTATTGCAATGCATATAGAAAATATTGGGAAGGACCATCCTGATCGGGAGAACCATACTGGCAGTAGCCATTAATGTTATTTGCCGAATGAACGATAATATAAATCTGTTTTATTGAGATACATTTTAACCAAATTTATTATCTATATGTTATTTAGCAAGTGCTGGCTTGTTTAACAATGCTAATGAAATGCCATTAATATGTACTGAGTATGCGCAATGTAATAAATAATTATCGATATTTATGCTTTATTAACATTATGCCTACTCGTATGGACAAAGATTCACAACCGATATAGTACAATTTTAATGATGTTGTGAATTTGTTGTTTTAATCATTCGTTGTACATAGAGGGCAGTAATGCCAAAAGTTTCAGTTGTTCAACTTATGCGCGTTTTCCTCGTTTTCCTCGTTTAGTTACTTTCTGGTTATTTAAATTATTCAAAAGAAAAATAAACATACTCTGTAGTGGTATATTGACCTATTTAGAATTTAGACTTACCAAGTTATGTGTACTCATTGCTTTATTGCTTTATCTGTAATTCATGCAGTTTCTAGAGAAGAACGTGTGTGTACAGTATGCCTAGTTAGTCATAATGTTGCATTAATTGATTATGAATAGCATGCTTTTTTAGTTGTAAAAAGTATTGAACAATTCGAAGTTCCTGTATAATTGATTATCCGGTGTTTCAGATATGCATGACTTTTATGAAATAGTGAGTTTAATAAATGGTTATTTGTTAAATAAACTAACACTCAATAAAATTATGAATGTCTGGAGTACACGATGGTATTTGTATCTTTGAAAAGTCGACTAAAGAACCCTTTGAAAAATAAGTACACAGTTGTATCCTATGCGCTTTAGTAACAGCAAAAACTGTTGTCACGAGGTGTAACGGATGATTTTGAAACAGTTGAACAAGGCCGATAGACCGAGGGCAATTGCTATACATATCATCCCTTACACCGAAGGGCAACCGTAAAAATCAATTAAAATTGTTCATTGAATACAAATTTACCTTCAACATATGACAGCATGAGCTTAAGGATGTTGGTAAGCGTGTAAGTGGGCATTATAATTGCTATGTTTGACTAAGCGCTCGACTATTTGAAGTATTTGAGTTGGTATATATTTTGGAAAGTGGAAGGGGCATACATTTGTTGAAATACAAAGTGGAGATATGGAATTATTTCATCAATGTTTACAAAGTTTCCAGTGAATACCTTATGTGTTTTAGAAATTATAATACTTTGGAACAAACACTTTAAACCCAAAATATATGTGAAAAGTTGGCATACCTGTGTGAAAATATAACATAGAGCAATAGGGATTGTTGCAACTGATGCTTGAGTTGATTACAAAGATGTATTCCAACTTTAAAGTGTATAAGTTATGTAGTTTAGAAATTATAAGATTTTTGAATAAAAACTTTAAAAGGAAAATCTATGTGAAAATGTATGCGCCTTATCTGGGCCTCTAATATACAGCATTAGAACGACAAATCGTTGTTTATTAGAAAATAAACAACAATACTTATTTCGAATCTAACTTGACCTGACAACATATGCTGCAATTACAATGCAAAGTAAAGTTTACATTTCCGGAACTATTTTTTCGGGTTGTTCATCGTAGTTTAACAACTGTACATTGTGTTCTTTGTCTATAGAGAACACTGAGCGTGTTAGAATATACGTAATTATGATACATATATAACAGTATTACGTACATGTAAATAAAAACAAACTGCCGATGTGTCTAAATCCGGGTGCCGAAACATCTGCGTTAGTGCCGAAATGGCCCGGTGCCGAAATCACTAGCATAAAAAGAAAGTATAACGTGGGTAGCGAACCGATAAATAGTAGTCGTATTACCCAGAATACCATGCGCGATCGTACACAAATTATTTTTTATTGGTGTGTACACAATCAGGTATCATGGCTTAAATGCTTTCTTATAAACAGTCATCACCATATTGTTTTAAAATATGTATTTTTCTTTGATGATAATAAAAGATTGCTAGAAAAAACTAATTGTTTGACCTGTATTGCCTCTTAACTATCTTATTGGTGCATAAGTTTGCAACAGTCTTATTATCCATTTTCTAGGTTCAGATCGCAGTTTTTCTTCTGTTCAAAACCATTAATTGCAACAATTCGACATTGTTACACCTCTTTGAATTTCTTACTACGTTTGAGGAACCAACTGCAACATAAAGACAGATCCTCATAATTGGTAAGTACTTAAGCCAAACTACAGTATACTTCAGAACGAATACCAAGGTCTACTAGATGAAAATCACGAGCAAAAATAGGAAACCCGAAGTTAACTTATACAAATTTTTAAAACAATTAAAATGAGTAAGTGATAATTGACAGTAGCAAGGTGTTCATACAGAGACTTTTAACATGAATACACGGGCATCTGTAAGCATAACAATACAATGAAATCTTTAGTTGCAGTTACTCCCTATAGTGGCATAAGTGTCCTCTCCATGAATCGGGATGGACTAGTATTAGATAAATAAATCACAGACAAGGCATATGTTCATGAGAACTTGGAACCAGGCAATAGATGAAAAGTTTGCTGTTCGAGGACCAAACTTGCCATTCCACCCTGCGAAAGAGCACAATATTTCTCACAGAAAGAGTTTTGGACTGCAAGACGAATGTCCAGAGCCAGACTACTTTGGTCGTGGCATCTAGTCGTCTTTTCAATGTTACTGGCTTGAACTGAAGATACCTTGAAATCATCTTACCATAAATGACCTAGCATTCCAGTCTCTCCTTTCCTGTCGACGTACCTTCGTTGCTAATCTTGTGCTGTCTCACAGGAAAAAAAACAACCTTTTGTTACAACTATTTCATTTATAGCGCGTGCATTTTAAATATTAAATGCTTGTGTTTATGTACATGTGAACTTAAAGTAAAGACTTTCTTTTTAATTACTTCTGGTATTGTTATACAAACTGTTTTTGCCTCCATACTTTTTCACAGCATACTTATTAGGCATAATGCGTGATTTCAACCAAGTTATGTTATTTTTACACTAAAAACTGAACATAAACTGTAACAGTAAAACATTATTTACAAATGCAATGTTCCTTAAAAAGTAGTTTACTGGCGGCATTTCCTCGTCATTCGATGGAGTATCCGTACCATGTTTTACCGCCTTATTGTTTCTTCCTCGTCATTGATCACTTTCATCGCTTGTTGTTGCGAGGTTCCTTAGTTTTGTTATTTAATTATGAATATACATATATCATCAGATACAAGATTTTGTAATTTCAGTGTAGTTCATAACATTTAGTTATACTGACTTTACTGAATAGTATTATTATAGTGGTATGTGCAGGTTTAAAATAAGAAAAAATAAATTAAGTACAACTTTACATTCCGATAATAACTCCCCATAGCACTGACTCCACTTGGTAGCCAAGCTGGTCTTCAGTGCATTGTTGAACCCTACTTTAACTTCTGATTCCACCTTATCATGACTACAAGTTTTAAAGAAATATTTAAGTGCTCACCAAGCACATATATTGATAAATGTACTCAGTATAACTACTAAACAATTTATATATGTTGTTACAAGTATAAAGCATTTATATATTGTTTGTCATTGTTGTTGTTGTTTTCTGATTGGGATATACCTATATATGGGATTTCGTGCGATGGTCACAAGAAAATATTGTCCACCAATTATTTAAGATTTCAATAACAGGGTGGCGTAGCTCAGGCTCGAATCATGGGCCATCGATCAGCCAAACTTTACACTGGTCATTTACAAACAGTCTGTAATCCGCACAGTAATACTATATTTAATGGTATTGCTTTGTGAAAGTTTATTTGCAGGCTGCATAATTTACTATCGGTTCAAGTTGATTTGGCTGGTGCATGGTCGCAAAGAGCCAGAGGTTGCGTTGACACAGGTGTACGTGTATATTGTATAATATTCGGGCTGTTCGATTAGCAGTGTGTGTATGGGGAATTCTCTCCCATATGTCCATCGCCAAGGGTTTAGTGCAAGATACAGGAGACGGCCCGTTCCAGAGGCGACCGTTGGTGTTTTTCGCCTGTTACACTTCACATATCTCGGTTTAACGTCTAGTGCAAAAGACGAGTTGCGTGCTGTATAAGTGCACACACCCCTTAAAGGGATCTATTCACAGACTGACGAATTGACAATTTCCAAAATTGTTGTCAGAGATTCAAAAAAAGAAAGAAAACTGTATATAAATGAGCGAAATAACACTACTGACATAGAAATATATTGGAAATAGCGTTTCGTTAATGAGTGATGATCAGTTGAAATGGATCAATTTATAAAGCGTTCGTAACGCGAAACATTTTTTTAATTTGTTTTCAATGCTTCTGTTGATTTCGTTCAAATAGTTGAAAACACGTGATTCACTTACATAAAGTAAAACTTACACTGAATACTATATAAATCGGAATGGCCGATTGTTTAGCGCATTAGACTTTTGAACCGCCGGTCACAGGTTCGATCCTCGATAGCGGCTCATTTTTTTTCCTTTTTTATGCTCTTCTTCCTATTATACTTGAGGTTTTTAGTTCAGATGCTTTGCTTTTCCAGTTTAGACATTTAATGGCATATTTAAAAAAAATACAAAACTGAACGGGTCCCTTTAATTTTACAGAGATATGCTAGAGAAACAACTGCCGGACATCTGCCATCACATTTGAGTTTGGCGGAGCTATGCTCTCCCTTTACTGTTCATCTTCCGGATTGTTCCCTACCATAACATTTTAGTTTGGCGGTCCTATGCCCTTCTATTATTTTACCCTTCCAAGAATTTGCACTCCCGTAACTTTTTTAACTTGTGAATTATATGATCACCAATTATTTTTCCAACCGGACATTATTCTTTCGGTGTTATGTAATTTATGTCATCTTAATACGCACATTAACATTGATATAGTTTAAATAGTCATCAAACGTTCAATGCAAATACCAATATTAAAACTACATTGTAATGTCTGTATATAAAAATACAATAAAAATATAATAATCCACTTCAGAGATGTCCGCTTTAAGAGCAGTACAGGATATACTGTGTAATATGTTATAAGAAAAGTATAGGGCACTTCAGCGGATCTGAAAAAGTCAACATCTTTGATCGCGATTGCTGGACCAACAGCGTATAAAACGGTGAACGGTTAGGCCATCGTTGTTTCGCACGTTTGACCGATGGATATATTAGCGCGAAAACTCGAGAACACGATACGAAAGAGCGGAATCACGATGCGAGATCGCGATATTAATTTCGCTTCATGGCCTTTGGCGTAGGAATCCCCGTTTCAGTTTCTGTTTCATTTTCGTCGAACGGTATTTCTAATATCTCGGCAGACATTTCAAATAGCTGTGGATCATTTTGAGTGGACTTTCGGGTAAAAACATTTCAGATTTCCCAATAAATACGTTAAAATTTTCATCGTCTACAACACCGGCGACCGTTGAATCAGTCAATTTCTTTACGAAGGATAGTGAGAACGTTGCAAACGAGTTAATTTGTATTCGCAGCCGGTTCATCGGTGTATGAATGACAGGTCACATGGGCTTACTATCCTATCAGAATGCAGCGATTACGTAAACATACAAAAAGTTGTAATTATTTATGTTTAAAATTTCCATCAGAAATTAACAAAGACTATTTTATAGAATTGTGTGTTTAAATATCCGCGTGAAAGATTCTGTATTATGCGTGTGAGGGATATTAGATTTTTGTTGATGTGACGGAATAATTTTACACCAGCGGGTAGCCAATTCTGCCTAAACATACATACTTAGTATCATACACAAAATAAGCATGTCTCTGCAACGTGCAAAAAAAAAAATACAACAACGGTTATTTCCTGTGATATTCGAATCTACAAGCGAGATATTAAGCGCAGAATTGACCATTGCAAACCCTTATATAGAAGTCCATGCATTATTTTAAATATTTCGCATTCGATAATGTTCCATGTACGAGAATTGTTTTGATCTCTTAAATGGACACATTAACAGACTGTTAAATTGAAAATTTTCACACACAAAAACGGTGTCACCGATTGCAAATGGAATACAACGAAAAAAAGGAAGGAAAATAAAAATCTAAAATTTTCTCGAAATAATGTTTAATAAACTAACATCGACTGAAATGGCACAAATTAAAAAGCGTTTGTAACGATTTTTGTTGATAGTTTTTCAAAACACGTGTACCACAAACAGCGTTAAAATTACATACCCAATTATGCGCGCCCCTTTAGCCTAGTGGTTAGCGTCTCAAACTTTTGATTGAGAGGTCATGGGTTTGAGCAGCCACAGAGGCATGTTTCTCTTGTGTAATGCCTTCTTTGAAAAATGATATACATTGTATTGTTTTTGTAGTCCAGATCATGTAGTTATTGTAACAAGGCAATCGGTTTCCTAGTGCACTATAAATTATGTTAGATGATAGAAATGCACTATTCACAAACATGTACATCAAATGAAGAATAAATAATATTATACATAATGAGATATTTGATTAAACAGATCAGCAAAAATGTTTGTAAAAATTAAAAACCCAAATGGGAATCGAACTCACGACTTCAGGGGACATACAACGAAATGACAGTAAAAAGCGCTTTAATAATCTGCGCTATCCTGCTTTGTAAAGAAACGTGTGTAAACCATGGTTATACAAAATACTCACAATTCTGACGTCAAATTGTAAACATGAAAAGTGCCAAACAAACCAAAAATATTATAAATTGATTTTTATCTCAGAATGCGAAAACTTTGTCCCCGTTACATATGACTTATTTTAACCGTTATTATATGTCATTCTTAATCTCTTAATTTCAGATTTTTTAAAAGAAATTACCACTTGAGGCCCTTAACGTTGACATAGTCCCTTTAAAGTCAACATTAAGCTATTATATTTCTTTATTTGATGATGCCCGTGCTTTTGTCAGGGCCAGAATGTGTATGTGGTCTGTGTTATGTCAGAATTGCTGACATTATGCTGCGTTATGCGTAAGCAGGTGCGAGGGTGTCGCTGGAGCGGATACCCACGCTTTTGTCAGGGGAAGAATATTTCTGAGTTCTGTGTTATGTCAGATGCTGACATCTTGCAATCAGTGACTGGTCTTGAACAACGAATTTGCTTGCAGCAATATGTTTTTGTCGCTTTTTCCAAAATTTGCATATTCAGCACAGCTTAAAAGGCAAAACCATTAAAAACATTGAACATATTTATTTACTGACACAAAAGCAATAGGAAAGTCCATGCAACTTTTAGTCACTGAAAACATAACATAGTATAATAAAAGGGTATCTACGTGGAAAATCCCTGTCTTATAGCCCATGAAATTGTCCAACGGTTGTTGCCTTCTTGTTTTCACCCCTCGATAAGTAACGTGGAATGTTTTTCAAGGTCGTAGATAAATATCAAATTAATTTAATGCTTGCAAAAAAGAAGTGCTACTTAATATAACTAATATAATAGGGTTTAAACAATAAGGTCGTCTTAAATTTCGTTTTAAACTTACATGCATGTACGTTTTGCTCCTTGTTGTTATTAATTTATTAAATTAAACAAACGACACAATATACTGTGGAAACTCAAAGATGTTTAAAACGATGGTCCATGTACTAGTATTTCGCTCAAGTGAAGTACATGGCTATTATTGTGGAAACCATCGTTGCGTATTTGACACATTTTCAACATTTTTTTCGGATTGGATGACACGGAAACCTTTATATGGGTATTCGTATGTTCAATAAAAATTTCCTCTTCGATTTGGTTTAAAGGGCCTATGTCGTCGAAAAAATGGATTCTTATTACATTATAAATGATATTATATGATAGAAATGCGCTTTATAAACAAATGTGTATGGAATAAATAAAACATAATATAATAAACAATTAGCAAAAAAGTCTGAAAAATTAAAACCCCAAACAGGGATCGAACTTACGACTTAGGAGTCATACGAGCAAATGATAGTATACAGCGCTTTAACGAACAGCGCTATCATGCTTGGTAAGAAGTAGAGTGTAAACTGAGGCGCGTCGTGGGAAAACCGGTCTTAATGCATGTGCGTAAAGTGTCGTCCCGGAGTCCGCACAGGCTAATCCAGGACGGCACTTTCCGCTTTTATGGTAGTTTCTGTTTCAAGGAAGTCTCTTCTTAACATAAATCCACTGTAGGCGGAAAGTGCCGTCCTGGATTAGCCTGAGCGGACTGCACAGGCTAATCCGGGATTACACTTTACACACATGCATTAAGACCGGTTTTCCCACGTCAATTAATTTGATGGCATAGTCCCTTTAAGTTCATAACAAATTAACAACATATTGCAATGTGGCGTAGCTCAGGTTCGGAAGAGTGGTACTTGACCTGCCATCTAGGACCGCATCCAATTATCATTAGTAACCACTAACAAACAAATATCGGTATTGCGCTCTATAATAATAATAATAATAATAATAATAATAATAATAATAATAATAATAATAATAATAAAACCAGTGTGGTACGAAATATATTGAAACCGAACATTAGCATGCCCTTGCTTTTTTCCAATTAATTGAATCAGATGTATTGAACACTACGCACTGCTTTTGAAAATCGGCCCAATTCAGAATTGATAACAAACTTTTTCAGTGCCAGTTGAAAGACGGAGGGAGGAGAAATATCCAAGTAGGCTTGTGCCAATCTACCGGAAATTACCGGAAAAACAAAATTCATGTTCGGATGTGCAAATGTCCGCCACCCAAACAGTAACGATAGGCCAATGTTTGGATACCTATATTAACCTTACTGTTCTAATAACACTGTGTTATTGTCCGTGTTAAACAGTACCATTAATTGTTTATGTTTAAAACACACAGTAGAAATTAACAATTTACAGTTAAACATCCACATGCAATAACCTGCAAGCATATATACAAATGTTTGTAATTGATATGACTGAGTTATGGTAGCTAGCTTCAGACAAAGAAGCAAAACAAAAGAAGCACTCGTCAAGGATAGAAAAGACTACATACGTCAGACGCGCAAAAAAATATAGATTAGGTTGCATAATCATGTAAATTTACACCTCGACTTCTAGGAAAAAAGATATACATGTAACGAACGAAAGGAAAACATTACACTTCTTTGTCATATTATTTAGGATTGTAAAGGCATGTTTATATATCTTGTCCACACATCTGTCATGGTGTTAAAGAGCATTTTTAGCTCGACTATTCGAAGACTAGGTGAGCTTTCCTACTCGTCCCGGCGTAGGCGTCCGCGTCTGAACTTGGTTAAAGTTCTTTATTCAGAAGTCCTCTAACTTCAAAAATGCATAAGTTATTCACTTGAACTTTGAATGTTCCTTTGTCATCAACTCAACATCAAGTGCAACATTCCCCATATTGTGTTTTATTTGACAGAGTTTTGCCCCTTTTTCGCATACATTTTCAGGTTAAAGTTTTTTATTCTACAGTCTTGAAAATTCCAAACTTCATGAGTAATTCACTTAAAACTTTGAATATACCTTTGTCATCCAAATCAGGTACCACAGACTTCATAAGTAATTCACTTGAAACTTGGAATATACCTTTGTCATCCACATCAGATACCACAATCCACATAACCCTGTTTTGTATTTTGACAGAGTTATGTCACCTTTTCACAGTTTCAGGTTGAACATTTTATTCAAGTCCTATTACTTCAAAACTATATGTTTTGGACTTGAAACCTAGACTATGCCGTTATTTTCAACTTTAGCATCAGGGGCAACAATGCCCATAACTCTATTTTGTATTTTGACACATGTATTCCCCTTTCTCACATAGATGTTCAGTGTTTACTTAAGAGCCTTATAATTTCTAAACTAAATAAGGTATTCACTTGAAACTTGGAATATATCTTTGTAGTCAACGCCAGCATCAATCCCAATATCTATGTTTTGTATTTTGACACACCCATGCCCCCTTTTCACTAAAATTTTAAGAATAAATTTTAATTTCAAAAGTCCTTTAATGTCAAAACTACATAAGCTTTTTACTTAAAACTTGGAGTATAACATTGTCATCAAATTCAGCTTCCGATGAAATAATTGCCATAATTTAGCTTTGTATTTTAACAGATTTATGCCCCTTCCACTTGCAAAAAAGCACAAACTGAAATAGTTCGAATAGTCGAGCGCGCTGGCCTCTGGCAGCTCTTGTTAACATATTTGATAGTACTCTGGCCTTTTGTTTATAAAAATAGGTTCATCAATGTGATGAAGTATGTTGAAGTTCAAGCCAATACCTCTTATGGATATTGACAAATTTGATCTAAAGCAAGTATTATAAGTTGAAAAAGGGCAATTACTCCACAATATCCTTGTTGTAGTTACTTCATCTTGTCTACAGAATGGGTTCATAACTGTGATCAAGTTTTTGAATTTCAAGTCAATACCTTTTATTGATATTGCGAAATTTGACCTAAAGTTGAAAAGGGTCAATTACTCAAACGAAAACCTTGATAGAGTTACCTCCTCTTGTCTACAGAATTAATTCATCACTGTGATCAAGTACTTTGAGTTTCAAGTCAATAGCGCATATAGATATTGAAAAATGTGACCTAAAGCGAGCATTGTAAGTTGAAAATAGGGTAATAACTCCAATAAAATCCTTGAAAGAGTTACCTCCTATTGTATACAGAATGAGGTCAGCACCATAAACAACTGCCTTGACTTTGAATTTAATGTCTTTGATAGTTATTGTGAAATGTTATATTTACCAAAAAATTGTCAAAATATGCTAAATTGTTAGTTTCCAAACAAGTGCAGATAACTCTGGAAATACAAATCACAGGGTTATTTGCCTTGATGTAATGGATTACCATTTTGATAGTGAACACGTATTGAAAGTTTCAAATGGATACCTTTGATAGTTTTTGATAAAATGAAATCAGATAAAAAAAAAAAACTTAAAAGATAAATAAATTAACTAACGCAGCATTTTTCCGCTGCTGAGGAATTGGAACTTTTTCATAACTAAATTTCATACTCAGCACAGTTTAAAACTGCAACAGCACAGAAAAGAGTGAGTGTACCGACATACATGATTTTGGAATGTCCATACAACTTTTAGTCCTACTATAACTAGATCGTGTATAACAGGTGCATGTTTTTGCGTGGGAAATCCTTGTCCTTTATAGATACTCCATCACCGATAAACCTTTGCAACAAATCCACGTATGGTAATTGGTAAACTATTGAGATTTTAAAACCTTAGTCGGGTAGACCTAGGCAAATGTATTCAACAGTACACGTTATTTTATTTCAGTAACCTGATTATTTTTCAAGGTAGTAGGTAAACTTAAAATAGCTAATTAAGCTTGCAAAAAGAAACGAAGTTATAGGTTATAAATAGTCGTCTTAAATTTAGTTTTTAAAGAAACATAATTGCATGTTTGTTTCTGTATTTTGTATAGTAGTTCTATAGAAATAACAAAGCTATTGAAAATCCAATGCGTTTTACAATAGTGACAGGTATTTACATCAAATAAAGTCCATGATTATCTTGGAATTCATCTAAATTTATTTGATGTATTTAAACCTATATTTGCGCATTGGGTGAGTGACAGAGATACACATTTATGGAAATCCGAACGATGGTCAATAGAAAAATTGCTTCATCAGCTTAGTTTAAATTTCGGTAGTGTTGTTAATCAGTGTCCAAAATTTTAGTCGATTAATCAGCAAGAAGTTCTGACTAAACAACCGATTAATCAGGATTCTCGAAAGTAAAGGAAATATACCATAGACTGCAATGTTTCAATGATTTACATTGTTTTATTTAGTTTTGCAATCAATATGTGTCTGATTTATATTGCAATTATGAAGGAAATAGGCATGTTTTTGTAAATACAGTTTGCGAGCTGCATCTAACATGCCGGATTATTGACAAGATACATATCAGATATATTAATTATGGAAAAATTAAGCAACCGTACAAACACTATAAATCTTTATCTTGCGTTGGGTACACACATTTATTAAAACAAGAGGGCCTCGATGGCCCTAGGTCGCTCACCTGAGTTAAAGGCATCATAATGGCTTATAACGGGCACTAAAGCACTTAACTGAGTATAAAGATCTGGGCCTTGCCGTTTCAGATGAAGACTTGTATGGTCTATATAAACCGTGTGACCCACAGAGCGTGGCCACTTTCTATCTCAGGGGTATAATTTGAACAATATTTGTTTCATTTAAATATCTCAATGGGTTCTCAAGTTATTGAGCAGAAACCGTTTTTTGATTTTAAGTATCAGTGACCTTGACCTTGACCTCACCCACCCCATATGCAATCCCAATCGAGGTCTCGATATAAGGTATCTGTGTATTAAGTTTCATTAAAATTCTCAAGTTATTGAGCTGAAACCGTTTTTCTATTTTTAGTAACAGTGACTTTGACCCCACCCACCCCATTAGCAATCCCAAGCGAGGTCTCGCTATAAGGTATCTATATCTGAAGTTTCATTACAAAAGCGGTTTCAAAGGAGAAGAATGTTTAAATCATTTTGCCATTTACGTCTGTATAAACCATGTGAGCCCCGGGGCGTGGCCAGTTTTGACCCCATGGGCATCATTTGAACAATCTTTGTAGAGGACCACTGTACAACATTACTTACCAAATATGAAACCTCTGGGCATGTGGTTTCAGAAAGAAGATTTTTAAAGTCATTTTGCTATTAATGTCTATATAAGCATTGTGACCCCCGAGGTGTGGCCAGTATTGACCCCAGGGGCATCATTGAACAATCTTTGTAGAGGACCACTATACAATGTTACATACCATATATGAAACCTCTAGGCCTTGCAGTTTCAAAGAAGATTTTTAAAGTCATTTTGCTATTGAAGTCTATATAAACCATGTGAGCCCCAGGGTGTGGCCAGTTTTCACCCCAGGGGCATCATTTTAACAATGATCATTCCTGTGAAGTTTGGTGAAAATCTACCCAGCGGTTTAGTAGGAGATGTTCTTTGAATGGAAATGTTGACACACGACGGACGACGCACGACGGATGACGGACAAAAGGCGATCCTAAAAGCTCACCATGAGCACGTTGTGCTCAGGTGAGCTAAACTACAACAACATCGCATAGATAAAACAACATGTAATACTAAGGGTCTGAATAAATAAGCAATACATATAGATTTGTTTAGCGTTTTATTAATTTTGTTATTTTAGCTCACCGCAGCATGAAATGCTTGGTTAGCAATTGGTATAGGGGACCTATGATGCGTCGTTTGTCTTCCGTCATCATGGATTCCACAATGGGCCAAATCGGGCCAGAAACACTAGAGTTATATTGCTTTTTTCGAGGAAAATTCAAAAATTGCCTTTTTCAAACAGAGAGACTGCATGTTTTATCCAATCATTCAGTTTGAGTGTGACAGTATGACATATGCTGACGCCAAAAAATTATTAACATTGAAGTTATAGTTATAATTTTATTATTTTTATTTTTACATTTGAAAAGATTTGACAAACCTTTTACAAAAGTAATATCCCCAAATTCAACAATACTGAGTGGAGCTTTCATGAACTTCTCTGATTGTAATTAAGACATAACAGCTTTACTAGAGACAAATATTAGTTGAAAAAATCATTTTATTAAAATATATAAATGTATACATTGTATTCTATCGAACAATGTATTTAATTATATGTGCATGTGTGTTGTTTAATTATATTATTTGCTCACTGAAACATATAAATGAATTGGATAACATGTTCAAGTTAAAAGAAAGGGATTGGAAATGTTTAAAGAAAGAAACCTCATGCATAGATATCATCAATTAATCAATGAATCCCAAATCTTAATCGACTACTTAATCATTGCCTATTAATTGTTGATTAATCGACGAAATGATTAATCGGCACAACACTAAATTTCGGTATTATTTTCCTTCCATATATATACGAGGCGTATCGTGGGAAACCCGGATTTAATGCATGTGCGTAAAGTGTCGTCACGGATTAATGTTTAGAAGAGACTTCCTTTTTTTTAAACAGAAAATACTTTAAAGCGGAGAGTGTCGTCCTGGCGACACTTTACGCACATATATTAATCCCGGTTTTCCCACGACACGCCTCATTTGTAAAATTGTTAAGCTCTTCTGGCTAATTGTCAGGGACCTAGTGAGAGCGTTTCGCCCGCCGTAAGTGCATGTGTCTGTGCGTCCGCTAACACTTGAATTCAAACAAATTACACAAAAATAATCATCGGGTGATAGAGATTTGAATATGTTCATACCATTGCGTTATTAAATGTCACATGAGCTAGAAATATAATTATTATTTTTGTTAACGAAACTTAAACAATCTTCTTGTCCGAAACGACAAGGCCTAAGCGCTTGATATTTGGTATAAACCATCGCTTAATTGTCCTTTACCAAAACTGGTAAAATAATGCCCCTGGGCTAAAAATGGCCTCACCCCGAGGCTTAATTTTTTATGGAATTTAATAGGAAACAACTTTTAAAATCTTCTTGTCTGAAATTACAAATTTCTAAACCCTTAATATTTGATCTTATTTCCTTATGATCCTTTACCGAAATTGTAAAAATGATGCCCCTGGGCCAAAATGGACCGCCCTGGGCTAAACACTGGCTCGCTCAGGGGCTCGAACCTTTTTATATAGAGTTTAATAAGGACAACCCTTCAATATCTTATGTCCAAAACTACTAAAACTAAAAAAAAAACAAAATAAACTTCACCTTTTATATTTGGTATGTAGCCTTGTCTTATGGTCCTGTTAGAAAACTGTATAAGAGAATGTTACAATTAGCGTTGGTGAATACATCTAGTGAAATGCATATTAACAACGTTCTTAGAAAAGCGAAGTTTCAAGAATATTCTTTATTCTTAGTCTTAAGTCTAAGAATTGGTTGGTACATACGGGCCCTGGTCTAAATAGAAGCCATGCCTCCTGGGCCTCTTTTTTAATTTTGTTTCGTAAACAAAAATGTACATCAAGATTGTTTCGAAACGTTATAAGATACTATAACTTTATTCTTTATGTGCTTATTTATAGTTGTGTTACTCTCCGACTTTTTCACACTTTGCTGCATTTTGTATATAATATCATGTGACTTATAGACCGATCGGGTCTGGTGTATCTATTGTAATCACATTTATGTTGCTTGTTATATTACACATGTTACTGAAATAAATAATTTACTTACTTACTTACTGTACGAAGAGGTATATTTCAGGGATGTATTTAAGAATATAAACCGTTTTGTAAATAGCACTAAACGATCCTTTTTCCAGGTTTGAAAGCTATTTGTTGGTAAATATATACTGGTCTTTAATTCTCAAACTTTTGTCCAACGTAAATAAAATATACTACAGAATACATGTATTCGTAAACTGGTTCACATTTTTTAACGATAAAAGAACGGCACGTAATAACTGTTGTTCCAGCAAAACATGAAATGTCTGAAAATTGTTAAACGTTTAGCATTCAAATTGGATTCGATTGTGTTCCGTAATTATAAAGGTCTCATAGATTCCGTAGGAAAAAAGTACTTTTTCTTGAAATATTAATATTCCATCAAAATATAAAACAGATTGACTTATTCACATATTATGGGTTGAAAAATGTCATTTAATGTCCTAACTGCAAAAACTAAAGCATCTGGACTAACCAAATTAACAAATATGATACTAGATCTAGTGTATGAAGAAAGTAAAACGATTTGCTTCCGCCGGGACTTGAACATACGTAAGACCTCCAGAATTAATCATCGGTCATATTATCCATAAACAACTTTATATTTCCGATATATTTATGTATCATGACAGTCATTTTGCTTCTTTATAAGTGTATATAGTCTAGTCATGTACATATACCTCTCGATTTCGAATATGTGACAAACAATTTGAAAATTTTCAATTTGCTGATATGTTAATAGGTCCCTTGCAAGATAGTTAATATGTTTCACCAATTTTTGTATGCATGTATAGTGCGATCATCAGGAATTGGATTGTTACTATAAGTACACGTTCATTTGACGGCTGCTTTGGCTGTCCTGTTAGCGCGGTGGTTGGCTCACTCGCTTCTAACCTGTAAAGTGTGTGTGTGTATTTCGAAGTTTATGAGGTCCTTCCGCGCCTGAGGCTGCATTATGTGAGGACCCGGAGTGTGTCCCAGCACTCCTACTTAATTAACTTACTAGAGACTCACGAAAGTTGGGACGAATTTTGAATCATAGCTGCAATTTCCAGCTATTCATTTTTCACTGAAAGATATTTTAATTTTGGTGTTGTCTTGTGCTGTGGGGGGAAACCGGAGTACTCGGAGGAAACCCCACCTGTCCAGTATAGTGACCACCAACCAAACCCACATGTGACTTTTATCCCATCTTCACATAGGCATTGAAGAAATAACACCCCGTGGGATAAACTTAGCTGTATTTCAACTCTGTGGTGATAAAGCAGTCACGCGCAGTCTATTTAGTTGGTTTTCTTTTGTAAATTTTCAAAATAAAGACAGAAAATGATGGGATGTTCTCGGCACGAAAACACAAACCACTCGCCAAGGCTCGCGGTTCAGGTTTTCTAAGCCTCGCTAAATAAACTTATCTTTATTCAACACTAACCTAGTATTCTCTATATGAGACACCTTAACTGATGAACATCTGAACTCCCGATTCCTGTATATGTTTGGTTTTTGTGGTCACCATAGCAGACATACGACCTTCCTCTGGATACGCCAATTAACGTTTTAATTAAAGATTATTTAGGATTAGGATGTAAGTGATTCGAAGAAAATTCATTGTTCGTGTCTATGGAGTATATTGGATAATGATGTTCAGTCGGTGAATTCTTTTTGGAAATCATGGTTTCCAACCTAACCAAAGGTTAACTTATTTTATTTCACACACAGAAGTTATGATACATTGGCCTCATATGGTACATTTTGTTTGTGATGTGTCTGTGTGATTTATTTATTTATTCATTTATTTATTTATTTATTTATTTATTTATTTATTTATTTATTTATTTATTTATTTATTTATTTATTTATATCATTTATTTATTTATGTATGTATTGTTTATTTATTTACTTTTTTCATTTATTTATAAATAATTTTGAAAGTGTTTTTAGAACCGAGTGTTCATGTTGTTAATTTTAAAAGACCACATTGTAAATAAGTTATGTTCTAGCTTAATGTGAATTCTTCTTGAAATAAAGTTGTTATTATTATTATTATTATTGTTGTTGTTGTTGTTGTTATTGTTATTATTATTATTATTATTATTATTATTATTATTATTGTTATTATTATTATTATTATTATTATTATTGTCGTTGTTATTGTTATTGTCGTTGTTATTGTTATTATTATTATTAATAAAAAATTTATTATTGTCGTTGTTATTGTTGTTGTCGTTGTTATTGTTCTTATTATTATTATTGTTGTTGTTGTTGCTCTTGTTGTTGTTGTTGTTGTTATTGTTCATCTGTATAATATTGGGTCCTAATCTATCACTCATACTGGACTTGTTAGTTTATATTGGGATGTGCGCATGAAAACAGCACGCATATACGCATATATATCATTCGAATTGAATGCTTTCTTTCATGCTAAATTACTTATTACATTTAACGCTTCATCTTTGTTATAACAAGAATGAGTGTGTTTGTGTGTGTTTATTTGTTTTATTTTTGTGTCGCCTGAAAAGGCGGCAAATAGGGGTTACTTTTGACGGCGTCTGCTGCGGCGGAGTTCTCGGCGGCGGCGGGGGCGGCGGCGTTGTCGGCGGCACCGTCCCCTTTAGTTTGGGCAGACAATAACTTGAGAGGTTTTTGTGCTAACATTTATATGAAACTTTGTGGAAATGTTAGTAGGCATAAAAGGGAGGTTAGGTTCGATTTTCGGCACAATTGCTCTTATCGTACTTGAGTTATGCCCCTTTTAAAAATAGTAAATAAGGCTTATGCAGACAATAATTGAAAAGATTTTTTTTCAATCATCATACAATTTTTCAATAGTGTTTGTAATCATAAAAGCAAGGCCGAGTTAGGTTTTCAGCATAATAGCATATATCGTACTTGAGTCATGCCCTTTTTTTTCAAACAATAGTTCAAATAAGGCTTGTGCAGACAATAGCTTAACAAGTTTTTGTTCAATCTTTATGAAACTTTATGGAAGTGTTAGTAGGCATAAATGGAAGATTAAGTTTTAGGCATAATTGTTCTTATCGTACTTGAGATATGCCCCTGTTTTTAAAAACAATAAGTTCAAATAAGGCATGTGCAGACAATAAGTTGAGTAGTTTTTGTGCTATAATGATAAAACTCTATGGAAGTTTTAATAAGCTTAAAAAGAAGGCCAAGTTCGGTTTTCGGCATAATTGCTCTTATAGGTCTTGAGTTATGCCCCCTTTTTAGCTATTGGTATAGGGGACCTCTCCGGCGTCGTCCGTCTTCCGTATGCCGTAACCAATTTGGCCCGTTATCGCGATAAAGACTACAGTTTTTATTCAATCTTGACCTAACTTGCACAGTTTGTGTATGATCATAATATCTTGGTTGGTATTGATAATGGGCCAAATTGGACCAGAAACCTTAGAGTTATGGCCCCTTCTTTGTGGGAAAATGCAAAAATTGCCCTTTTCGTTCATAGAGACTTCATTTTTCTACCAATCTTGACCAAACTTCCACAGTTTGTATGTGATCATACAACTGCAGTAGAAGCCAACAATGGGTCAGATTGGGCAACAAATATCTGAGTTATGGGCCCTTTGTTAGTGAACCAAAAATGCAAAATATTGCCTTTTTCGTGCATCGAGATTTCATTTTTCATTCAATCTTGATAAAACTTGCACATGTTTTGTATGGCCATACGATCAAATGAGACAGGCCACAGCAGTTATATCCACTTAATTGTGAAAATTAATGCAAAAATGAATTTGTTGCAAGACGGGGACTTCATTTTCAACCAGTCTGGACCAAACTTGCACAATTTGTCTATGACCATAAAATCTAAAGCGAATGTCAATATAGGACGGGTAAATGGCAATACACTCTACTCTTTGAAACAAGCCGGCAAGCATGACATGACCATTGCGCAGCCCTTCCATTATCTTTCAGAACTGGAGCATTAACACTATTCCTCCGAAATTGCCTGCGAAAAGTTGGATACCAGGGTAGAGAAAATACATCCAGGTCCTTACTTCTTCTATGTATGAGAGTAGATCAGCTAGACAAATTATTTAAGGACATTATGGCGTACATTCCCACAAGCTTTTCACAACAGTACGGCTTTCATCTTTGCCAGTCCTCAGGTGAGCCCTTTGGGCCATCATGGCCCTCTTGTTTAAAAAGTAGTTCAAATAAATACTTGAGAAGTCTTTGTGCTATCATTATGAAACTTTATGGAAGTGTTAGTAGGCATAAAAGGAATGTTAAGTTTTGTTTCCGGCATAATTGCTCTTATGGTACTCGAATAATGTCCCGTCAGGCGAAACATCCGACTCGCGGTTGTACTATTATTTTTATTCGAGCGGGTCGTGCGATCTTGTATGTTTTCAATTTCCGAGTAATGCGGATAATAATTATTTAAGGCTAAGAAAAATTATTAGTTTTCTCAGGCAGTGCCGCAACGTTTTTTTTATGGCCCGCCACGAATTTGATTGAATGCCAAAAAAATTATATTAACTATTTTTGACGATCGCGCCCGGGTTTTAAAGGAGCAGTCCAGAAATATGTTAATAAAACTTGGCAGAAAGTGTTTCTAATGGGCATGTTACCGAAAAAATACAAAAAGTACGCATTGAAATCTGTGAATTATTAACATTTTGGTAACTTGCTATCGTATATTTTCTGTATGCGATAACTGGTGATGACTCTGGAGTAAACCAGCATGTACATTATTGTATATTCCGTTCGTACCGAGCGCTTTTGAACAATGCCTTTCGTAAATAAGAAACATATTTCGGACGAATAAACACCATTGTATGACCATATTTTTCACAATTTATATTTTTCACACGTGTGAAAAATAGGATCTCATTTTTCACAGGTGTGAAAAATAGGATCTCATTCTTCACACATCGCAGTCTCATTTTTTCACATATTCTGTGAATTTGTGATCGAGTCCAGTTTTCGATATGCACTCAAATTATATTCTTCACACATGAAAACAAATTGTTCAAATTTTCAAAAAAGTGAATTTGTTACATCATAATGCTATTTTTCACACTGTATGTTCCCGAAAAAAACGTGGTGATTTACGGTAAGGTGCGGTATGCATGGTATGGTACGATATGGTACTGCACGGTACCGGACGGTTAAGTACGGTACGGTTTGGTATGGTAAGGCATGGCAGGACAGGGCAGGGCAGGGCAGGTTTGAATGCTATGGTATGGAAAGGTACGGTACGGTACGATACGGTGCGGTACGATTAGGTACAGTTAGGTACGGTACGGTTAGGTGCGATACGGCACGATACGCTACGATACGACACGATACGGGAGGTACGGTACGCTACGCTACTGTACTGTCCAAACGTACGTACCATGTGCGGATGTTTTATTTAGGTCATTATATTACCGTCATATGCATGGTTATTTTGGTTTTAATAATCCAAAAATAGGAAGTTTGTTTGTACGTACGTTTGGATGCGTGCATTGGTTAATATCCCAATAAAAAGGTGTACGTTCGTACGCGAACAAACGTATTGACTAACGATTAAGCGCATGCATACATAAATAGCTCCTAAATAGT
This sequence comes from Congeria kusceri, assembly GCA_027627225.1. Taxonomy (NCBI): domain Eukaryota; kingdom Metazoa; phylum Mollusca; class Bivalvia; order Myida; family Dreissenidae; genus Congeria; species Congeria kusceri. The sequence goes on from CM051035.1 coordinate 45,616,193, forward strand.
GTTTAGTTTCTCATAGTGATAATAATGGTGATGACGAGAGTAATTATGATGACGATGATGATGACGATGGTGACGATGGAGACAATGATAGTAATGATGATGATGATGATGATGATTACGACGACGACAACGACGAAGAAGACGATGATGATGATGATTACTGTATATATGTGCTCCAACTAATGATTCAATCGATTGTCGCGATACAATTTCACCATAAAATATGTGAAAAATGTGATCCGTACGCATACCCCCTTTTTGTCAATCACATTCTTCACACTTATAAATGTTACAAATGAGATCCTATTCTTCACAGGCGTGTGAACAATATGATTTGGGGAAAAATATGATCCTACACACCATAAACGTTCCTAAGAAGAATTACTAAAATTACGATGTATTGAATTAGATCTCATGGACAGCGGCTTAAAACTAAACGAATCCGCATTTTAATATAGCGGAAGAAAAGGAACCCGGTAGAGATTTCGGTATTTCCAGTAACTTTCTTCCTGTCTGCTTTAATCATATAAATCGGATATACACAAATTTTGAAATACTGTGTAAATTTTGAAAAACATGTCATATTCGATTGGGAACCTTTATACATATCGTCTATTTGTTGATTAAAACTTTTGTTTCGAAGATGCTTTTGCTTGTGTAATAGCATTCCATATTTTTGGAAGAAAATCTGTGTCAATATAAGTCCTATGGAAAAAAAAAAAAAATCAGCTGCATTGACAAGAGTTGATTTTCCTTTCCAAAAATTATTGGTGATTTATTGCAAACATAATTCCTATTTTTGACAGTTATAAAAATATGAATTACGAAAAGTTAAATTGTATGAAAAGAAGTACTTTCATGCTGATGGTTTATCAATTTTAAGGCACTTATGTTAATTATGAACATTCAAGTTGATTGCCTTTTACGTCAGCTTGCATAAATGACCGTTAGTGATTCATATATCTATATTTAGAATTTTATAAAAAGGGATGCTTATTTGGTTATTAAAACTTAAAATTGTCTTTAATCTGTACTCATTTACTGTTTTAATAAGCCATTACACAGTGCCAATAGAAAAGAGTAGGAGAAAAAAAATTCGCCCTCCCTCCTGATTTTTTGGAAAAAGTGCCTGAGAAACAATTCAGTAATTTTTTTATAGCCTTAGGGTAATAAGAACAATGGGATACGGAGAGACAGAGAGATATGATAGTGAAACAATTGTCAGACAACCGACATTCCGGTTAAGTGCCATCAAGAAACTTCGGTGGACAAAATGCTCTTCCTTTACTTTTTTCTTACGGGTATTTGCTCTCTTTTACCTTCAGATTGGCCAACATAATTATGCTTTCCCGTTGATTAAGTTTTGTTATTGGGAATTTCTATAAATAGTTTATTAAATTGTATTATAGCTATAAAAGTTTTGGTATTGTCATTTACAGCAACACCAGTACCACATCTTCAATACAATAGCTATATATATGAATACAATATAACACTAAATATAATAAAATTGAGGCGTGTCGTGGGGAAACCGGGCTTTACGCATGTGCGTAAAGTGTCGTCGCGGATTAGCCTGCGCAGTCCGCACAGGCTGATCCGGAGAGACACTTTCCGCTTTTATGGTATTTTCGTTTTCAATGACGTCTCTTCTAAACATAAGTCCACTGTAGGCGAAAAGTGCCGTCCTGGATTAGCATGTGCGGACTCCACAGGCTTATACGGGACGACACCTTGCGCACATGCATTAAGTCCGGTTTTCCCACGACAGACCTCTATTATAATAACCCACTTCAGTTATTCCATCTGTTAGAGCATTTTAGGAAACAAGTGTTATCCATGGATACTCCTCAAGTGGTGAGACGGAAAATACGGCACTTCAGCGGAACAGAAGAACGGCATCTTCAGTCGCTAAGTGCAAATTAAGTATAAATTATGGTAGGTCATTCGTTAGAAGATCATTTTTCCATCTGGACATTTGCCTAACCGGACATTTCCTCCTTCCCGACATATAGTCTTCTTCCGTCTTTCAAATAAAAAAACTTGTTCTCATTTTTTAGCTCCACTGGCCGAAGCCCAGAAACCTTATGCCATGACGTTTCGTCCGTCGTCCGTGCGTACGTGCGTTCGTAAACCTTTCCTTTAAACGACATCTCCTCCAAAACCGGTAGCCCGACTTTGATGAAACGTCATTGAAATGTTCCTAGGGTGATCCTCTACCAAAGTCGCCCAAAGGTCCCCGTCCGCTGCACAAGATGGCCGCCAGAGCTACAAACAGAAAAATCTTTAAATCCCTTTCTAAACCCCTGGGTGGATTTTCAAATAATTTTACAAAATGTTCATTGGGTGGTCCTCTAACAATACTGCTGAAATGGTTGCTTAAAAAGTTTCATATGAATGAAACATTGTATAGCGCTTCTCTACAAAGATTGTTTAAATTATGTCCCTGTGGTAAAAAGAAGCCACGCCCTGAGGTCACAGGGTTTCTATAGACTAATAGGGCAAGTGGACTTAAAAAATCTTCTCTTCTGAAATTGCAAAGCCCAGATGTTTTGTATGTGTCATGTACAATGGTTCATATAGACTAAAATAGCAAAATGACTTTAAAAATCTTCTCTGAAACCGCAAGACCCAGATCTTCATACGCAGGTGAGCGCATAAGGGCCATGTGACCCTCATGTTTTAAGTATGCCATTAAATGTCTAAATTGGAAAAACTTAAGCATCTGAATTACAGAACTCAAGTATTTGAAGAAGAAACGCATAAAAAAGAAAGAAAATAGGTGCCGACAAACGCTTACAAACTTTATATACGCTTTATAATTTTATCCAATTCAGCTGATGACTACTCATCAACGAGACGTTATTTCCTATACATTTCTATGCCAGTAGTGCTATTTCGCTCCTTTAGATACAGTTTTCCTTTAGTTTTAGAATTAATTATGTGACAAAAAGTGTGGAAATTGTCAATTCGTCAATCTGTGAAACGGTCCCTTCAAGCATAAAGATTATCTAAATGCGGAATGTCTGGATACCTAAACAAACACGTATTTTCTACGGAATCCGGTTAGTGCCATATGGAATATCGTGCCTCTTACGGCGAGGGCGAGACACGAGAATTGCGCGAAACACGAAGCGAGACACGATTCCCCCCCCCGCCCCCGCGGGACACGAAGCGGTATCCCATACCACGAAATATCGCGGCAAAATATCGTGTCTCGCTTCGTGTTTCGCCGGATTATCGTATCTCGCTTCGTGTCTCGCGGTAAAATATCGTGCCTCGCTTCGTGTCTCGCGCAATTCTCGTGCCTCACGTTCAAAGGGCGAGACACGAGATGCGAAGCGAGACACGAAGCGACACGCGATATTCAGACGAGACACGAAGCGAGGCACGATATTATATCGTTCAAATATCGCCCGAATCTTAAGTTTCGCGGTAGATTTTCAAACCACGATACACGAAACAGGAAGCGAGGCGCGAGAATCCGGCGACACACGAAGCGAGGCACGATATTGTATCGTTCAAATATCGCCCGTATATCGAGTGTCGCGTCTACCGGTGTACCAGAATTTATTACGTTGTAGTTGTTTGATATTATTTTGTAATCAAAACGCTGACAGCGTAAAAAGACTGTTTGCGACAAAAGAAACCAAAAGCATGTGAATTATGAGTGCATGTTTGCTAAAAAGGAAACATTTGTTTAAATGAAGATCAATTTTCTACAATAAACTTCATAATATGGCTTCTTATTCAATAGTATACGACATCATAATGAAAAATAATTTGTAAGTAACGAACACATATGTTTCAAGCTGATTATCTAATGCAAACGGAATTATATACATGCCAGATAACAAGTTAATCTGCAATGAGCCATGCAGAATAACCGATGAAGCGTGGTAGTTAGGAGCATCGATTATTAGTGATTCGTAGCCTACTGAGTCAAAAGCAGGGCATACGATGCGTGCTCTCGATTTCCATACTACAGTTAAAAATTAACACATCGCAGTAATTTGTTGTCAACATATTCAGTATAAGATTCGGTAAAAAGAAATAACAATTTTGAACGAGTCAAAAATAACAGATGTAGCGCATTAATTTAGTGGTCTTATTCCAGGACACCCAGGTGAATTTTTCGGTTACATACAAGTAAATAGTAGGGGTGTCATTAGTTTGACGTAACATTTTTTATAAATTGACTTCTTTGTAGAAACTGTAATTGTAATAAATCACATGATATACACATATTATTATACACATAACATCCATTATCGTAATTAATTGAAAGGAAAGAAAACATACGTTAATTTTTGCTGTTTTGAAGAAGGACCCTGTCAGTTTTCAAATTACTGACTCGTAGCCTGCAAAGAAAAGAAGTAATTTTCCGCTATACCTTTTTTGGAAATTACCCTCTCAAAAGACCGTTGGCTTTCGCCAACAGTCTAAAAATATGATGATGATGATGATGTTGTTGTTGTTGATGATGATGATGAAGTTAATGATGATGATGATGATGATGATAATGATGATGGTGATAAGTAACACCGCAGATGAGTTGACACCAAAGTGCGTTGCTACACAGAACAATAGGGCAATGCACCTATCTGCTTTAGTGCATGATGCAACCCCACGTCGTGCTGACCTAATTTTAGTGTGTACAAGTTAATCTGAAGAAGGCCTTTAGTACACAACTATTTAAAAACGCCACAGAAGTAATTGCTGCCGCAGTTTCCTCAAGACGGATGGGCGGACCGACGGACAGACAGGCAAAGAGACAGTCTGACAGGCTTTTCATGAAAATAAACAATAAGCATAGACATAGACATCATTATAGTTGAAACATAAACAGTTATCAAATCGAGTAGAAATAGCCACAAAGCAGCAGTATCCTCCAGGCGAATGGGCGGACAAACAGGCTGACAAACAGACAGACAAACCCTCAAACAGACAGGTAGACAGACTGGCAGACAGACAGACAGACATTGGGCCGTCATGGACTGGGCCGTCATGGTCTGAGCCGTCAACAACTTGGGCCGTCCTGACCCGCATTCGTTCTTTAAGGAAAATAGTGAATACGTGCTTTGCTCCCCTGCTTTCAAACCGCGAGACTCGATATTCGTGTCACGCTTCGTGTTTCGCGCAATTCACATGTCTCGCCCTCGCCGTAAGAGGGCCGATATTCCATATGGCACTAACCGGATTCCGCAGTTTTCTATCATGAAATAACACCTACAAAATTACAATGTCCTTGACAAGTCACTTTATAAGAACTAACAAAAATTAACAATGAATACTTTCAATAATACGCAGTTAAACATCCGCGTGCTGGTTTTTTTTTTACTACAATTGCTTGCTAATTGAAAGCAATGAGTTATAGTGATCGCTTAAGACAAAAATAATATCAAATCAGAACAAGAGTTCATCAAGGACAAATATACGGTATCCGGTAAACTCAGAAGATATAGGATGTAACAATAAATTAAGTGATCTCATACACTTGTCGTCTTCTGCGAAAATAATCATGTAAGTGTACTTAAAACAAAGAAAAAAAAAATTACACTACTCACTGCTATTATTGCGGCTGGTAATGACATATCGACAGATAATATATTTACAGAACTCTGTGTTGGTGTTTCTGGCGTACCCCAAGGCGGTCACCCAAATGTCCCTGTCTCCACTATCGTCCGTCTTAATTGTTCTGTCCGCTCAGGCTAATCCGAGAGGACACTTTACGCATATGCATTAAGCCCGGTTTTCCCACGACACGCCTCAAATGTCGTTTTAGAAACATGCATTACGCAAAATAAAATTCACCGCCTGTAAACACTAGCTCCAGCTCTTTTTGGAGGTGAATCGGAAAAGGAGGTGGTGCTCAGAACAAGAAATTGGTCAAAAACGTAAACAAAGTTAAGAGGTTTTTTTTTCATGAATACATCAATTTTAAGCTCTATTTTAATAATCGGACAGTGTAGTTCGACGCAGAAAGGATCTTACTGAACAGATATGTAGACCGATGTGCAGTTAAGAAATAATTCTCAACATGAGTGGCAACATCTAATCAATTCAAACGCAACATTGACATTTGCCCATGTATTTAATCATTTTTCTAAAAATATACAGGTTTTAAGGCAAACAGTACACATATTATTTTATTCACCTCCAGAAAGAGGTTGAGCCAGTGTTTACAGGCCGTGACATTGAGACCTATTCAAATGATACCAAACCATCGACCAGGAAGCGAAACTTCGAATGCAGAGTATTCCATTACACTGGTATAGTAAGTAGTACAATGACTGGCTGCGTGAAAATAATTCAAGTTGGTATAAAATGTTAAAATATAATGCGATTTTATCCTGTGCGAGAAAATCATAAATGACAATACAAATTACAATATATGGTGGTATTGTTGACAACAAAAATTGAGGCGTGTCGTGAGAAACCCGGTCTTAATGCATGTGCGTAAAGTGTCGTCTCGAATTAGCCTGTGCAGTCCGCACAGGATATTCCAAGACGGCACTTTCCGCTTTTATGGACTTTTCTGTTTCAAGGAAGTCTCTTCTAAACACAGGCTAATTCGGGACGACACTTTACTCACATGCATTAAGTCCGGTTTTCACACGACACGCCTCGTAATTCAATATGAAAACAGAAGTACATGTATATATAGCACTGTAGGATCATATTTTTCACAAATCATATTTTTCACACGCCTGTGAAGAATAGGATCTCATTTGTCACATTTATAAGTGTGAAGAATGTGATTGGCCAAAAAGGGGTATGCGTACGGATCTCATTTTTCACATTTTTATGGTGAAAGTGTATCGCGACAAGCGATGAAATCATTATTTTGAGCATAATTATACAGTACTCATCATCATCATCATCATCATCGTCGTCGTCATCATCATCATCAGCATCATCGTCACCATCGCCATCATAATTATTTTCGTCATCACCATTAGTATCATTATACTTAACGTCATCATCAGTATTGTCATCACTATGACAAACTAAGCCCTATTTAGGAGCTACTTATGTGTGCATGCGCTTAATCGTTTGTCAATACGTTTGTATGGTCTAATTAGGACATAAAAATGTAAATGTACTCGCGTACGTTCATACGAACGTACATCTTTTTATTGGGATATTAACCAATGCACGCATCCGAACGTACGTACAAAGACACGTCCTATTTTGGATTATTAAAACCCAAATAACCATGCATATATTATTAGAACCTCCGCATATGTTAGTACGTACGTTTGGACAGTACAGTAGCGTAGCGTAGAGTACCTCCCGTATCGTATCAAACGGTACCATATCGTTCCTTACCGTATCGTACTGTACCTAACCGTACAGCACCGTACCGTACCGCACCGTACCGTACTGTACTGTACCGTACATTTCCATACCATAGCATTACAAACCATACCGTACATGCCATGCCATGCCATGCCATACCACGCCATACCATACCAAGTCGTACCATACTTAACGGTCTGGTACCGTAAAGTACCATACCATGCATACTGAACCGTACCGTAAATCACCCCGTTTGTTTTTCGGGCACATACAGGTTGAAAAATAGGATTATGATTTAAAAAAATTAACTTTTTTGAAAATTTGAACACTTTTTTTTCATGTGTGAAGAATATGATTTGAGTGCATATCAAAAACTGGACTCGATCACAAATTTCACAGAAAATGTGAAGGATGAGATTGCGATGTGTGAAGAATGAGATAATATTTTTCACACCTGTGAAAAATGAGATCCTATTTTTCACATGTGTGAGAAATGTGATTTGTGAAAAATATGGTCCTACATAGCACAATTAACATTTGATTGCTGTAGAGTATTACTAAAAGACTAATATCATCACAACAGCAGCAACAAAAGAAAACAACTATAACTACTACAATACACACAAACATGCTGACAAATGTATGAAATTTAATTTATTAACCAAACTGTCAATGCGTTTCAGATGTTGGAATGCATTTCTCTTCTTTCAGAGACACCATTACTATAATCAGAATTACGTGTGGTCGTTTCTGTCTCTCTGCGCATGCTCGTTACTGCGCATGTGCAATGGAGTAGCTTTTTGACCTCGCTACGAAAACGGGACCCCATGAGGCAGTAGAGAACAAAGTTACAGGCATTGTTTGTGTAGAAAAGCATGTTCACAACTGCCCACCAAGGGTCTTGAAGTTTAATTTCCAGCGGAACTTCGCGTGGAATCCAATAACTTCTTCCGATGTTGTAAACACAAACCGGAAGCGTGCAAACTATAAACATGATGTTCAGAGTAACTAACAGTACACTCATGTTAGATGTTCTCGTGTTCTTTTGCTGGGTACTTCCACGCGTGCTAGCTGACGTCGTTGATGGCGTCATCAATTTCCTTCTGTTTTGAACAAGTCTGTAAATAATACACGCGTTACCTGACGACAAAAGGGCAAACGGAATAAGGGAAAACTTTGCAAGGTCGATCCAATGCCACGTGTGCACGTAAAAGAAATCATACCCACCATCGTGCGGTTCACAGTGTAACGTGTCAGTATCATTATCAACTAGCAGTTCAATCAATCTGTATCCAACCAAAATATTGACGTTCACCACTATAGACGCTACGATGATGCAAAACAACGCGATCTTAGGTGCACGATCAGAGCATAAACTTTTGCTCCTATGCGGCAACAGTGTTGCCAAAACACGTTCTACTGTAATCATAACCAGTATCCAAACCGAGCAGTCCGCTAAAACGTACACAAGCCAGACTTGTATCTTGCACATAGCGTCTGACGTCAGTCTGACGTCATAATCGAACGTGTATTTGATCCACTGGCGAAGCAAGCCGACTAACAACATCGTCATGTCCACACAGGAGAGTCCGATAAGATACGCCGTAGATACCATCTTGCTGAAACGCTTCTTTGACAAGATGATGACCGAAAGACTGTTGCCAAGAAGTCCGAAGCATAATAACACCGGGGACACGATAATCCATATGTACACGCCTGTCTGCAGATGGCCCGCCGTTCTAAAGTAATCGTAACTGGGTGACATTCCACTAATTTTCGAACATATCTTCGCTCCAATTCTGTCGACCAACACAACTACTCGGTAAACTTATAATTAGTTGTAGTGATTGCCTGATGGCAAATTCGACCAGTTCAAACTTTGGCCAGTTATTTCTGTTAGAAAATATTCAGGATAGACTCACAGCTGGTATCGGTTACAGCGACAGGTAGGGAGATATAATAAGACGTATATCAATTGTCTCAATTGAATAAGTTCATATATTGTCGTAGTTTGTCTGATTTGCATAATTAATGCAGAAGTGATTCACAGTCACGAGTACCCAGTATTTCACTGTGAGTAATACAGTTTTGCATATTTCTCTCTACATATTATGAGGTTGCATGCGCAAGATGTATATCTGAATATTGCAATTTTTTATACATGTACACTTAATCACACTTCTCACCGAACACAACTATTTTTTCATAATGTATCGACTATTTATCAAGGGAGTTGGACAAAATTTGGAATATAAATAAATAAATAATTTAAATGACTTCTAGAATTTTTACTCAAAAATCACAAAATGACTGTGTCTTATTCTCTATTCCGTGATCGCTTAATTTTGATAAACTGTTTTAAATTAGTGATTTTTCATCTTGTTACTATTTTTACATGGCGTCAATTTGATGTTTTTTTTATTGTACAGTATTTGTTGATTTGATTTTATTTCATCCTACAGTAAATCGATTAGAATAAAAAAAAGGAGACATTTAAAATTATTTATTTATCTATGTTGAAAATTCCTTGATATATAGTAAACATTTTTTTTGCATTTGTTCATGCTAAGTTATGAACTACTATGTTAAATGCGTAAAGAAGGTACGTGTATCATCGACAATCTAGCCGAGAAAATAACACGATTTTTATATTTATTCTGCAGAAAAATCATGTGTATAGAATAGATTTCACACAACAACTACTACTATTCGTAATATAAAGTTTGCAAATTATTAAAAGAAGTGTTGTAATTATAATTATTATACTTCACCTTTTTCTATAATAATAAAATCCCCTTACCCGAGAAAATGATGTTTTGACTATCAAAAACAGTTTCAATCTGTTTGACACGTGACCAAGCGGAAGTGACTGTCAGGTCATGTGACCGCACTGATATTTTGAATGTCATATAAGGGCAAGTAACTGCTTAATTTTTTAAACAAAATTATGGATTGTTTGCCTCCCTTGTCATGATGTCATATAGTCGTGACGTCACTATTAAACAAGCGATTCTCTTCAAAAGTAAATGTAAGAAAAAAGTCATGATGTGCAAGTATTTCTGAAAAAGGAAAAATATTTAAACAATCTTGAGTATTGATGGACAGAATTAAAAACATGCTTTTACCTTTTTATTACCTACTTGATTTTGTTCGGTATAAAAAAATAACTATCAAAAGGCAGCGTGTGTGACATTGATATTATCTAAATATTGACTTCCTTGAGGGTGACAGTGCGTCTTGTCAACCCGAGGCAACACTGTCGACCGAGTCTTTAGCCGAGGTCGACAGTGTTTGTCGAGGGTTGACGAGACGCACTGTCACCCTCAAGGAAGTCAATATTTATTTTATTAACCGAACAATCCCGTATCATTTGCGTAACGGGCGACATAGCGGTAGCGGGCGACATTGCCAGGCGACATATCAAATTGTTGCCCGCTGCAGTTTATATGCATTATATAGAGAAATAATCAAGTGAGGTATAATAAATCAAATTGTTGCCCGCTGCAGTTTATATGCATTATATAGAGAAATAATCAAGTGAGGTATAATAATATATATTGTCAACCGTCGAAACAGAATGTCACCACTCGGCTTTCGCCTCGGGTGGCATTCTGCCCTCGGGTTGAGAATATCAATGTCGCACATGCTGCCATATATATAATGTAGTTATATATGTATACAGTAACATTTAAGCATACTGTTAGGATTCCAATATTGACGTGCACAAATCTAATCATACACAAATTTTAAGTGTATGTTGTTCGACAGTACTGCGTAGGGGAGACCGCGGATAGCTGTTACACTTTTCACATTTTCTCGAATATATTTTTAATAAATTTGCGAATATAAATATTTCAAATATCATTATGAAGCTCAATGTTTGCTTTCAAAATGATGTAGATCTATTGTCACATTTAAATATTAGAATAGTTCTATTAGAAAGAGTCGCGTGTACGGGTATAGTGAAGTGTAACAACTTACCCTGTGGGGAAAGTTGTGACTTACACCATGTTAAGTTGTTACAGTTTGTACAGTAAGACAAATATATAGTATTACGATCATTTATTGCATTAAGAGCAACATTTCAACGTTTTTGAACTTGATATAACGAAATTCTCAATTAAAAGCAACGGCATCATTATTTTTGATTAAATTTGAATCGTAAAATCGTCACAAAACCCTTACTGGCGAAATACGTAAATCCAGACACTTTTGCCAGTTTTTTGACGATTTCTCTCGGTAATTGTATCAAACAAAAATAAAAAGTTAAACATAATAAGTAGGGTTTAATTTTAAGCTTTGGTGAAAATATAAGTACAAAATGCTATCTAAAAGCAGTCCTAACTGAATGAAGTGTTTATAAAAGGCCTGTAAGTTGTTTCGAACTACTTTCAAATTATTCTTCAGGGCCCAGTTGCTCAAAGCTCTGTTAAAATAACATTACCGTTAAGCTAATCCTCCGTTAAATATCCTAACGGAGCGTAATTTAATCATCCGTTAATTTCCTGTTGCTCAAACAGTTTTAACGCTAGCGTTAATTTACGCAGCGTTAAAACTTTAACATCCATGTTAACTACCAGAATCCATTCCAAAGTTCCACTTCCTGTTATTCCAAAATGGCCTCCAGTACAGAAGACATTTCAGGCTCTCCAGCTGCAAAAAAGAAAAGAAGTGTGAACTTTAGTAATTCAGAAATTTTGAAACTTGAAGAATTAGTTAAAGAAGAAAAGACTTTTTCAATTATAACCAGCAAGTTTTCTAACACAGTTACTAACAAACTAAAGAAAGAAATATGGGAAAATATTGCTAAAGAAATTTCTGCACAAGGAGTTGCTTTAAGGTCTGCACATGAATGCAGCAACAAGTGGCAGAACCTCAAAAGAGATAGCAAGCAGCACATCACCACAGAAAAAATGGAAAGGAGAAAAACTGGGGGAGGGACCGTGACCAAATCAGCCAGTGAACAACACATTAGGATCGCGGACATGCACAAAGAATCGGCCTCTTTTAATGGCATTAAAGGTGGCATAGACAGTGATGAGGCTGGTATGTTGTTTGTTTTGTTACAATTTTAAAACATATATTGAACAAACAAAGAAGAAGTCAAGGAATACGTAAAATAACCGATCAAACTATTTATCGTCTGCATTTTTTGACATCTAATCTATTTATAGTAACAGGGTTTTTCCAATAGCTTGCCATACAAACTAATATAAATATGGTAATATTTTCACCGTAGTCGAATCAAACAAAAAATATTACAATCCATCAATCCTAGGTAAATAATATTTCCCACCTTCTAATGATCCTTGATGTTTATAAAAGTCCAATTTGCTAATATTAATATGTGTTAAACATTGGCAAAGCGCCATTTGTATTTCGGATATATTAAAACCCTAAGCTACTATTGTTGATAAATACCCCTGGCTATTTTTGTCCAAAGTATATTTTAAGCCTCGCCTCCGCGAATCAGCCGTTGACTCATATTTTCTTGTTTGATTCATATTTAAAATGTAAATTGCAAAGAAATGATGTTCTTCATTTAATAATTTAGACGATTTATACGGAAAATGTTCTTTCAACAAAACTAGCTTGGACTCCAAAATTGGCATTTCGACAAAAGCAGTATACATTTTTTGTAAGGTACAGTAAAGTTCCACTCTGATTGCTATTGGCTCTGTAGGTTAAAAACTACTCTGTTTTTACAGATGGTCTTCATTATCTTTCCAACCTACCAGTTGTGCCAACTGAGGAAGCTGTACCATCAGATGAACAAGCATCAAGGTATTAATAAAACAAATTACAGTTTTTACATAAAGTATATCATTATTGTAATGAACTCTATAATAGCACACTGATGCATGTTATTTCATGTGGTAGTGTTAAATGTAGGTTATAAATACTCTTATATTTAATATTAGTTTTACTGACAGTTTAGCATAATAATATGCACTAATGAAGAGTTTAAATGTACACATTATGTTTGTTTTTTACAGCAGTAAGTGCTCGAAGACTGTAACTGACAAGAAAGAGAAAAGGTTCTCCAGTAAATCTGAGGAGCTGCAGTACTGGCAGTTACAGTACTTCAAGGGGATGGTGGAAAAGCAGGAACGTGAGGTAAGACAATCATAACATATGTATTACAATGCTTTTGCGTTGTTTTGGTATGTATAGCTGTAAAGATGGATTGAAGTAAATTGTAGAAAATTACAATTTTTGTAAGTACAAATTTATTGAGTATGTAACATAACTATAAACGTAGCTTTTATTATTTATAATACATCTTAGTAATGCATTTTAACTTTAAAATACAATTTATACATTACAATTACAAAGTTATTGAGTATGTAACATAACTATACATGTAGCTTTTCTTATTTATATCCAATACAGTATTACACTATAAATTTAAAAAAATAAATTTATAAATTATAACTACAAAATAATTGAGCCTGTAACATAACTGTACATGTAGCTTTCATTATTTATATACAATATAGTATTGCACTATAACTTTAAAAATAAATTACATGGCAATATGGAATATTCTGTGTTTGATTGATTGCATCATTAATGTTTCAGAAGCAGCTTCTTGACATAAAGATAAGAATGTTGCTGGCAGAGGAGAAGCGGAGAGATCGCGAGGCCGTGAACGACCTGATCAATCTGACATATTTTGAAGAGTAGTGGTCTTTGGATGTTAAATATGACACTTATGAAATTGTTACTTAATTATTAAAATATTTAAATATGTATTATCAGTTTTTTTATGCTCCCCGTAAACTTTTTTTTTTTGGGGGGGGGGGGGGGGGGGGGCGGGGTGAACAAGGAAACTTTATCGGAACTTTCAATATCAAGAGAAGGTGTGCATAGTACCATGCAATTCCACTTCATAGATTTTTCTCAGAGTTATTGGCCTTTGACGATTTCTTAAATTATTGTATAGTACACATTTCTTGACTTGCTGTTCCGGGCTATTTCTCATCAAATACTGGTTTATATATTAAAGAATGGAAATCTTTATTACCAAGAGGAGAAGTGCTTATTACCATGACGTTCCGCTTCGATGATTTTTTGTTGGAGTTATGGAACTTATGTGACTTTTAATATTTCAATGGTATCAGGTCTGCCCTCCTCATTGCATCTATATTGCCTGACATAGCACATTGGGGAGCATCCATCAGTTTTACTGATATCCTTGTTTTGAAATTGGTCTAATGTTTAATTTAAAGGCCCTGGTCCGCTTTGTAATCAAATATTTAACTGTACATAATATTAAATATGACACACAGTTCACTTGTTTTCCGAATATATATTTAAACATGAGTTAATAATATTCAGATATGTAAACATACTCAGTTTTGATCAACAGTTTACATGAATAATTAAACGTTGTTAAATATATTGTTGTACTTACTGGTGCAGCAATGAGTAACATTGCTGTTTTACATTTTTTACTTGGTAAAATTTGAATAACTTTGTGCGCCAAAATGTGTACATTAGCATTTAATGTAACATGTTAATATACTTGTTTAGCAAATAAGGTTGTTTCACTTAATAAAAATATCTTGTCACTATAAAATCACGTATGTGATTTCCACTTCCATTTCCATTCACTGCATTGTTCAGGACTGCACCATCATGGTCATCATTCACTTCATCAGCATCCTCAACTTCAGGTTCTTTGAGTAGTAAGCAGATGTTGTAGAGTATCACGCATGCCGTTGTTATTTTGCAAACCTTTGCAGGTGATAGCCGAACCTGGAAAAAAAGTCACAGAATATTATGGACATATTGAATATAGTCTACTACTACTGTTACTATTAATATTATTATTAGCACTACCACCACCATCATCATCATCACTACCATCATAATAATCATCATCACGATCATCATTACCATCATCACTATCACTATCATCACCACTATCATCGTAATCACCATCATCTTCATTACCATCATCACTATCACCATCATCATCACTGTCATCAACATCATCATCATCATAATTATTATTATTATTAATAGTAGTAGTAGTAGTAAAATAATCATCATCAATATTATTAATATTACTATTATTATTATTATTAATATTATTATTATTATTACTATTTGTATAGTAATAAGGTTATGGTGCATGTATTAAATATAAATTCAACAAATTTGTTTTTTGCCAAAAGTGCATGTGTATATGCTGTCAATTTTATAAAAAAACAAAAATGCCACTCATACTGGTTTATATAAAAAGTACCTCAGAGTGTAAAACAGCAAATCTCCTCTTGAGCCTCCCGAAGCTCCTCTCAATGACTACTCGTGTTCGAGTGTGAGCTTGCTGGTATTTTTCTTTGGCTGCAGAATCAGTTACTAGAAACGGTGTCATCATATACACCTTACATTGATAGCTGAAAAAAGTTAAATAATATGCGTTCTATGTCATTTAATGCAAACACCAGTAAATTATATTTACTACAGGATAAACATTTTCATAATGATGTTAACATTTACTAACAAACTAATATATATATATATATATAACAGGCAAAAAATTGTACGCATTCAGAGAGAAACATTAATTTATAATAAGGGCCATGTTTATGTGTCCCTTTTCCTGTTTTCACAATTCCACGTCATAATGGTGAGTAATTTGTTAAACCATAGTTTACTGCAGTACACATGATTCATTACCAAACAGAATAGTACAATTGGACAAAGGGTCGTCTAATTTAATGTGTATGCCTCCGTTAAGTTGCTATTTCCATGCCCACTTGGGGTTTTAATTTTTCCAAACTTTTTTTGTTAATTTATTTTTTTCAATTATCTCATTGTGCATTATATTCGTATTTTTTTTATTTATTTAATGCAAATGACGTGAAGTACAGCTCATTACTGTCGTATAATATCATTTATATGGCAACATACCCGCTATCTCCGAGGAGAACACCATCTGAAAAGTTTTGTTGTTCACGGTCCAGTTTGACACACAGACCGGACGTTCTGAATATGTGGCTGTCATGGCATGACCCTGGCCAACTGGCGTTGACACTGATGAATTTCCCTGTAAAACCACACAAGAAAATAATTGACATTAAGCAGAGATGTGATTTACATTCAGAAAGCTTGCACTTATTTGTTTGACAGGCATGGCTTGTAAAAACATTCGTTCACTCTCAACGGTGTTTGACGGACTTTATCCTTGTAAGGCGTGGTTATAAATCTCATAGCGTATCGTCAATTAAGAAACAAATAAAGTGTTATTCAACAGTTAAATACCGTTTGAAGTCAGGCCGTTTTGGCTATTAAAATGATGTTAGTAGTTATATCCCCTGTTTGTAATCTTGCCATTATATAGTATTTGGTTTTCATTGATTGTATCGAATTGATGTTTGTTTGTAAGATTTACCAACATCGCTGATGCCTTTGTGCTTTGTAAATGATTACAGATTAGTTGTAAAGGTACCTTTTTTTTAGTATGAAATGGATTGATATTAAATGATGTACTGAGTATTCATTTATCTTGAAATGCGCATCATGCATGCAAAATTGCAAATATGAATTGTTAATTTTCAGAAATATACAAAAATATGATTAAATAACTAACGCTTTAATTAAATTTAAACACATAACATGACACATAGTTTTTTTAGTATCAAATTTATATGATTTTCTTTCTTACTTTTCAGACTATGACATAATCATAACACATAAACAGCATCATAAAGTGTTACCCTGATGATCACAAACAGCTTGGACATTAATGCTGTGAAAGCCTTTACGATTCACATAGGAAGCCTCATCCTCATGCGGCGTCTGAATATGGATATGAGTCCCGTCAATGCATCCAATAACATTTGGAAAGCCGGCAGCTGCATAGAAGCCTTGTTTGACTCGTTCTTTTTCCGCCACGGATGGCCACACAACAAACTCATGGACGTGTTTGATGAGCGCATCAACAACATTGTCCACCACTCTGCTGACAGTACATTTATGAAATCCAAGAGTGTCGCCAATGACCGAATAAAAAGCTCCAGATCCCAAAAATCTCAATGTTATAAGGATTTGCTGCTTTGTCGTCAGCGCACGGTTTCTGTATGTTGGACGCTGTAAATCATCCCTAAGGAGATCTTCAAGGAAAGAAACTCCATTCTTCGAAAATCGATACCTTCCAATGAACTCTTCATCACTTAACTCGTCAAGATGATGTGACAGTCTAAATTCTTTTTGTTTTCGAAATGGCATAACTGCTATTGCTGCCATTTTGTAACCTAGCGTTAAACTGTTAATTGTGGTTTGGACCTCAGTTAGTTTTAACGACAGAAGCTGTCGTTAAACTGGCCGTTAAAAAACCTATGTTATTTTGAGCAACACATTTTTAACGCTAACGATGAGTTAAGCATACCCGTTAACTTTTAACAGACTGTTAAGGCTTAACAGAGCTTTGAGCAACTGGGCCCTGGTCCGTTGAACAAATTTGTTTCGACGATCGTTGCCCTATTTGTAATCCCCACCAACGAGTATTTGTAGGCTTGCTCAACGTATCGACAGAGTGTCATTGGATTCATGAATACCAATTTATATGGCAAATACGCCAATTTGAACGACGTTCAACCACGACTTTCCCCGCCCCCTAGGTCCCGCGGAGTTTGTCCCCTGTTAATTTTAGGTTTGTAATATCACACATTCCGCAAATCACAACGAAACGCGTTTATGGAAATTATCTTCATTAACATAAACATTATTTAAATATTAATATTTCATCACAATAACAATGCTTTGTTGATAAAGTAATAGAAAAGAAATGAAACTCCCGTTGAATACTCTTAAACCAAACGAATGGGGCATGTTGATACACAAAACATTGTGCATTGTATCAACTTGCCCCAACACAATCCACGTGACAAAAGCAATGAGATACAACTTACACAGTATACTTTCGTCTTCGCTTCCCGACTTAATTTAAATATATATCCTTAATAAATCAAAATGTATATATCTATTATTATATTGAATATTTGCATGTACGTTACTTTTGAACCCCAAAAATACAAAACTTCACAGCTTTCCTTGCGTGGTCCAAGCTCACGTTTTTCCATCTGGAAACACAGGCAGCGGTATCACAAAATACCCCCCCCCCGACCCCACCCCCATGACCCCCAGGACCCTTGGATGGTTTAATTGTGTTAATATATGTTTGTTCTATTATTCTTTGCTTTGTTTATGACGATATTAACAAGAAAATAACATTTGAAAAAAATAACCCATATATATTGATTATATATAAACAAGGCATGAAACGGACTATACACCTATTGCTGAAAGATTGTGGAACACAGAGATTACCGGTTTTATCGATAAAACACACAAAATCATGCGTGTCACCAAGCAAACGTAACGTACCTCGCAAAAGAACATTAAAATAAATCAGATTCGACACCTTACGGTTTCATATACGACAAATAATTACAATATTCAATGCTTTTCGACTTTCTCGCACAAAACTCAGTTGCAGGCAGCCATTTTCCTTCCGAACTGCCTCACTGTAAAACACGATTTCATTGGCCATGACAGTACTCGAACCAGTAAAGATTATTAGACTGGCCAATCAGATGAAGCGTTACAAAATGTAATGGCGTAGACGACAAATCTATATTGTGCGAGAAAGTTGGACTGAAGTAATTTAAAACACATTGACTTTTCTGCAATTTATCTCACTAAAACCTATTTCACTGAAACTTTTACATTTCATTTAGAAGTAAATTGATGTGCTGTGAATCAACTTAGATTGGCTAGTATGTATTTGAATTTTTGATGAAAACTAACAGTTCATTTTTGTTAAATTGACCATAATTTCTTAAACCATGTAACATGATTGTTAAACTGTTACCTGGCTAGATTGTTTGATTTCTTATGATTAGAACATTTAAATTCAATTGTCTATTTAACATAACTGTTCTAAATAGCATTTGCTGAATTTGTATTAAAGTGACACAAAAAACACATTAAATTACATGTTTGTGAATTAAAATGTTATCATTGTATAGATCTATTCTTTGTTTACATTTTAATGACGTCAGCGACATTCCACGCCTACAAAGTGGAGCTAAAAAGTGTTAGCAGTCAGTGACATGATATTACAGAAATTGGAGGAGTCAATTTTTGTTATCGGTCAGTGGTATAATAACGCTTAAAAATATGGGGTCATCGTCTTCAACGTTAATGTGCACTGGTGGATAAAATAAATGCGGAAAGTGCCGTCCTGGATTAGCCTGGACAAACTGGATACCGTGCGGTCTGCACAGACTAATCCGGGACGATACTTTACGCACATGCATTAAGCCCGGGTTTCCCACGACACGCCTCAAATATAATGTCTCCGCCGCGAGTCGAACCTACGGCAACCGGGTCAAACGTCTGTCACGCTAAATGCTCGACCAAACAGACGTATGTGTTTCAATGCGTATTTTTTAGGGTTAGGGTTAGGGTTAAGGCAGTATGAATGTGATACATGTGTTTTAAAAATATCAAGAAAAATATGTTAGAAACGTTTTTTATTATTATCCATTTTCAACCATTGATTTTTCATCATGCATTGTCGATTATTTTCAATAAATTTCGGTTTCAGGAATGCTATTTTAGTTCTTTATACATGTATAGTGGATGTAAAGAGGATTTTTTTATTTTAATTAGTGTACACAAGTTTTGAAATTGTCAATTTGCAAACCTATGACTAAGTTCCTTTAAAGCGATCGGACACAGACAGGAAAACCCTAGATGGCAGTTAAAACCATCGCACTGGAACGCAAAATTAGTCGATGTGACCATAATATCATTTAGACTAAATTATTTAAATAAATGATTGTCAAGAGGCTTTAAACAAGTTTGAAATAAAATTATTGAAAGATTCAGACTTTTAACAGTTGAATACATCTAAATTAGTATGATGAGTCTTGTAAGCGAGAAGCATGTTCTGATTTTCGATTTGCAATCGAATCAGCGACTAAATATAGAAAATTAATAATAACTTCCAGCAGCACTAGCAGGAAACAAACCTCTTATTAACATCCTGGGCTCAAATCCACAAAGCTCATAAGGAAAATCTTTACTTACGTCATATTAGAAATATGGCACAATAAGGAGCATCTGTTGATTCTGTACTAGATTAAAACCATTTAAAGAGTGTGTGTACGATCTCACAACAGACATAGTGTCATAAATTACAACCTGATAAAGTTAATAACCATTTACTAGTACCTCGATTTAAAATGTATGAAATGTAAATAAGAACCATTGATGTAAAACGTGTAATTGGCTACTTTTTAATCACAAACTAGTTTTCGACTGTACAACCAGAAACTCCAATACATATATATACGTTGACTCGACAGTTGTTTTAGGTTACACAACACTAAGAAACGATGCAAAAATTGACACTCGTAATACATGTAGTTGATTTATTCGATATTTTAAGTGTTTCCTTTGACACAATAATAATTACCAGAAATAAACACAAAACATAAATTACATGATTAAAACTGGTGACGCCGCCTTGGAACGGTCAATATTTATAAAGCAGTTTTTAAGCTGTCAGCGTTTTGATTTTTATTCTGGTTAAGGACGATAACATATTTTATTCATTAAGTAGATGCTTAAATTAAAATTTGTTAATTGCTGTTTGTGGTATTAACTGTATACCGTCAATACAGGTTGACATTTTGATCGAGAGGTTAGCGTGCAGACTCTTATATACGGAGGTCGCATGTTCAAGCCCTATTGGCGGCACATATTTTAATGCTTTTCTTGATATTTTGTTTTATTTTATAGTAAAAATGATTTAGTTTTTGCAGTTAAATAAATGACATTTTGAAAAAATTCGAAAGTTAAAAAGACAACATTTCAGTCACTTGAAAAACTCCAGTAAAACGTAAAAAAAAAACCGTAACATAAGAAGAACAAATGTTGGTTTGTTTAATTTTAGAATATCTTTTAAAAAGTTTCAGTAAATCCTTATTCATTTTGACCGCACTCTAAAAATAAAAACACGATTCTAGTACTAACGTAATTTAGGAACTTATTTTAAGCAGGATTTTAAATTACGAAAAATATATTACTCATTTTTTTCAGTATAAGATGACATACAATGCTTCGCTTTATTGAACTTTTTCACACCATTTAAAAGCAAACTTATTATTCCCCTACCTCCGCCATTTTTGTAGCAAAGATACGGGAACGGCCAAATATACCCCAGACCCACCGCGCAACCTACTGACGTCATAATGAAGTCTAGCTGGGAGGACCACGTCTGCCGCTTCCGGTCCGATGAGCCGGAACCACGTTCGGAACTCGCGTTGTCGCTGCTTCCGAGCCCCTCTTCTTGGAATTTTGTTATTTCAGACGACATTTCTTGTAGAGAATATCACACAATAACACATTTACACTCTTCAGCTGCTAGAATGTTAAGAATGCAAAAATCACTGTTTCCTGTAACCAATGCAATATTTTTCAAAATCGAAAGTTTGACTTTCTTTGAAATTGCAAATTTAACTAGCTGACAATATCGTCTGGTAGAGAGCGGGACAAGTAGAGTAATCTATAGAATCCAATAATTTTACCTTCATTTACCATTGAAGTATAAACTGAATGCATCGGTGGATGCCCAACGCTCGTCTGGAGTCAATGTCAATCTCAAAGCAGACGACAGTTCATGCCCATATCCAGACGGGTTAGCAACTTCGAGCAGCAACAACGCCATTTCTCTTGAAATCATCATACAATTACAAAATCAACGTATGTATACGCCCTTCTAAATGAACGCCCAAGCGGGCGGGCGGTTGGAGATCTTTGTCCAGACCATAACTTTGTCCAGCATGGATGGATTTTCGAATAACTTGAAAAGCATGATGAGACGGAGTTTCGCGTGCAAGAACCGGGTCCCTAGGTTCAAGGTCACGGTCACAATTCAAGGTCAAAGGTCAAATATAGGAAATCAATCCTTAACACTTTGTCCGTAGCATAACTTTGTCCAGCATGGATGGATTTTCAAATAGCTTGGCAGAAGTGATAACCGTAAGATGAAGTGTCGTGTGGAAAAACCAGGACCCTTGGTCCAAGGTCAAGGTCACAATTCAAGGTCAAAGATCAAATATAGGAAATTAATTGTTAACACATAATAATGTCAAGAGCATAACTTTGTCCAGCATGGATGGATTTTCAAATAACTTAGCAGAAGTGATGAGCATGATAAGACGGAGTGTCGAGCGCAAAAACCAGGTCCCTAGGTCCAAGGTCAAGGTCTCAATTCATGGTAAAAGGTCTAATATAAGAAAGCTATCCTTACCACGTTGTCCGGAGCATATCTTTGTTTAGCATGGATTGATTTTCAAATAACTTGGCAGAAGTGATAAGCATGATGAGACGGATTGCCGAACACAAGAAACAGGTAACTAGATCCAAGGTCAAGGTCACAGTTCAAAGTCAAAATCAAATATTGGAAATCAATCCTTAACACCTTTCGGGAGCATTACTTTGTCTAGCATGGATGGATTTTCAAATACCTTGGCAGAAGTGATAAGCATGATGAAACGGAGTGTCACACGCAAGAACCAGATCCCTAGGCTCAATGTCAAGGTTACAATTCAAGTGTAAATGTCAAATATAAGAAATTATCCTTACCCCGTACCACATGGTCCGGAGTAAGGATTTGTTTCGATGGATTGATTTTCAAATAACTTGGCAGAAGTGATAAGCGTGATGAGTCGGAGTGTCGAGCACAAGAACCAGGTCCCTATGTCTAAGGTCAAGGTCACAATTCAAGGTCAAACGTCAAATATTGGAAATCAATCCTTAATACTTTGTCCGGAGCAGAACTTTGTCCAGCATGCATGGATTTTAAAATAACTTGGCAGAAGTGATAAGCATGATGAGACAGAGTGTCGCGTGCAAACACCAGGACCCTTGGTCCAAGATCAAGGTCAAATTTCAAGGTCAAAGGTCAAATATAAGAATTAAAACCATAACACTTTGTACAGAGAATAACTTTGTCCAGCATGGATGGATTTTCAAATAACTTAGCAGAAGTAATAAGCATAATGAGACGGAGTGTCGAGCGCAAGAAACAGGTCCCTAGGTCCAAGGTCAAGGTCACAATTCAAGGTCAAATATAAGAAATCTATCCTTACCACTTTGTCCGGAGCACTACTATGTTCAGCATGGATGGATTTTCAAATAACTTGGTAGAAGTGATACAGCATGATGAGACGGAGTGTCGCGTGCAAGAACCAGGTCTCTTTGTCCAAGGTCAAAGTCACAATTCAAGGTCAAAGATCAAATATAGGAAATCAATCCTTAACACGTTGTCCAGAGCATAACTTTGTCCAGCATGGATGGATTTTCAATTAACTTAGCAGAAGTGATCAGCATGAAGAGACGGAGTGTCGAGCGCAAGAACCAGGTCCCTGTGTCCAAATTCAAGGTCAAAATTCAAGATCAAATGTCTAATATAAAAAATATATCCTTATCACTTCGTCCGGAGCATATCTTTATTCATGATGGGTGGATTTGCAAATTACTTGGCAGACGGGACAAGCATGATGAGACGGAGTGTCGAGCACAAGAACCACGTCCCTAGGTCCAAGGTCAAGGTCACAATTCAAGGTCAAAGGTTAAATATATGACATCTATCTTTACCACTTTGTCCGGAGCATAATCTTTTTCCAGCATGGATGGATTTTCAAATAACTTGGCAAAAAGTATAAGCATACTGAGACGGTGTGTCGCGTGCAAGAACCAGGTCTCTTGGTCCAAGGTCAAGGTCACAATTCAAGGTCAAAGGTCAAATATAAGAAATAAATCCTTAACACTTTGTCCAGAGCAAATCTTTGTCCACCATGGGTGGATTTTCTCGCTTAAGTCATTGAATCTTTAGTAATTACCCTTAAAAATGCTCCTTTGACGTGCGTATCTTTGTGAAAATGGCACACTTGTGATAACTAATATAAGCAAATATTGTTTATAACTTATTAGAATAAAAATCTCAAATGTATACACAAAAACTTAGATATTGCGTAAATAATGTTTATAAATTATACTCAAAATATAAACAAACATACAAAAACGGGTGTCCTTTTGACGTTCCGTATACTAGTAATATTTTGTGAACGATTAAAGCGAGTTAATGTTTTCACTATGTCAAAATTATATATATGAATTAGTTTGATTGTACAGACAAAATCATGGTACCTTTAACTTCATTTATTAATTTATTTTATTTTTTATTTTATACATTTATTACGTGCTTTTTTTACATTTAATATTGAAGGGTTCTGTCCCTTGTAACAAACCATACAATGATTTCTCCTGCAACGCTAAATTAACAAAAGGGGAGATCACTGTAAGGAGCTGGGTAAGACTACATTAACAAGAGATGTTTGTAAAACCGGTATGTCTCCTCTAGGTTAAATGCAATATTAAAATACCAAGTTTGGTGAGGATTAGATGACAACTGTTGGACGTAGAAACTGTATACTGCTAAACAGGTCAATTTTAGATAAATCAAGGACCATAACTCTGTACTTCCTGGGGCGGTTTGGCTCATTATCGAACTTTGGCCGAGATATTATGGTCACACAATTTTCTGAAGTTTGGTGACGATTGGATGAAAACTGTTGAACTTAAGAGAGCGGAAACGAAAAGTGGTCTATGGACCGACTGACCGACCGACCGACATTAGCAAACGATGGGTGGCATAATAAAAGTAAATTGACGTTCAAACGTAAACACTGCATTCACTTCTCCATCTAAAATGTACATTGTAACCAGAACTATCTTTAAAAAATAACATTCGGCGTCTGTGGTAATTTTGCAAATACGTAATGTAAATTAAACGTCCAGCATAAATATTCACAACACAACTTAAAGACGTTCGCAACAAAAAGAAAAGAAAATTCGATTATTTCTCCTTTTGCTTCATTATTTCTTTATTGTTTATAGGTTACAATATACTAAGTTCAATCAATAAATATAAATCTGTGCTAGTCGTTAAGTTCCAGTCAATGGTTAAAAGTTTATAAAGCATTATAATGATCAAAACCACACGTATACAATGTATTGCCAAACAAATTAGTTAAAAAGAAAGATCCATTAAATATCTTCATTCTATTTTGGCAATTGATACGTTGTTTACGTAAACACGAAACACGAAAAAGGCTACACAGGTACCCTATTTAAAGTCCAATATTTCCCAAACAAATTCGGTGATCCATTCTTTTTATTAATGTTTTGATGTAAGTATACATCGGTGCATTTATGCGCGAAAATTTAAGAAAATCTGTCTTTTGGAACAAAATATATTGATGCATAATAAATGACGTTTCCAATGGTATTATTAATACCCATTTGACCTACTTAAATGTCCAGCCAAATTCGTTACTTTAACAGTTAATATAAGTAAATCGTTTGTTTTTTTCAAAATACATTTGTATATTGCCAAATAAGACATGTGAAAACATATCAGTTGAAAGAACCATAACCTTGTTTTAAAAAAAGCTCTCCTACATATACTTAAAACATTGATAACAAAAATCCAAACCGAAAAAGTTGCTTCGACAGGTACCGTATTCAAAACCTAATATTTCCAGAAAAAGGCCGGTGACCCCTATTTTTTAACACTGTTTTAGTTTCAGTATGCAATGACACATGCATATGGAATTTTTTAACAAAACCTGTTGTTTGGAACAAAAGACATTTGAATATTTGATTATTATTTGATGTTTTCAAAGGCATATTCAATGCATAATTAACCTCATTAAGTGTCCATTAAGTCATTTTTTAAATGGTAAATATAGATAAAGGGCGTTTATCATTAAACTGCACTTGGATTTTGCCAAACGAAAGATTAAAACAAAGATGCATTTAAAAATCTCCGTCCTTGTTTGAAAATGAACGCTTTATATAATTGAACATTGCTAGTCACACAAACTGAAAAAAGGGCTTCGACAGGTAGCGTAGTTAAACCCCAATATTTCAGGAACAAGGCCGGTGACCCCTATTTTTTAAGACTGTCTTAGTTTTAAGATACATTGACACGTGTTTGTGCAAATTTTTAAGAAAATCTGTCGTTGGAAAAAAATGGACGAAATTGTTGCGAACGTCTTTAACATTTGATTGGATAGTCAACAGCTACGCCGAAAGTTTTCCGATTGGGCAAACCTATTTAAGCCTCACAAGAGCTCGATTCATAAATAATTTAAATATACAATAATGATAGACATCTCCGCGCGGGAAAGAGATCATGAACGGAGGTCGATGGTTGCTCTTCAGGTGCCGAATGAAGAACAACACTTAAGTTCATGGACAGGACAAAGCGGTAAATGAGTTCAAGGAAAGTAGTTCATTACGATGTTTCAATAAACGCACACAAGTTTTATGGGTAATGCGTCGATCTACTTTTTTAAGTACTTTCGCGAGGTTCATACGCATCTTAAAGCAGTAGTCCAGAAATATGTTAAAAAAAATAAAACTTTGCAGAAATCGTTTCTCATGGACATCTTACCGATAAAAATACAAATAAAAACGCATTGAAATCGGTAAAATAATAACGTTTTGGAAACTTTATATAGTATAGTTATATATATATTGCTGTATGCGATAGCTGTGATGCTTCTGGAGTAAATCTGCATGTACATTAGTGTATATTCCGTTCGTACCAATTAAGCGTTTTCGAACATAGACATTATACAATGCCTTTCGTAAATAAGAAACTGTTTGCAGTCGAATAAACGTCATTAACGTTCATAAGAACTAATGCCAATTTAAGATGACTCTCAGACGACAGCTATTGAAGTCTTCTTTGCAGAATAGTTAAATTCCTGCAAATCTTTCGCATAAAAAACATTTTGACTGGTACTTTAAACTGATTCGCTGTGTTAAACAAATTTCCTAGAACCAATAATACAATCGATTATGCGCGCATGCGTAGTTTTACATGCACATTTTTAGTGTTTACATAGGGTTGATCGGCTTTAATTGAAGAAGACTTTTTCTATTTCAAGTCACATATATGTATTAGTATATTTCTGTGAACAAGTATAAATAGCGTGTAATGAAAAATTAATTGATACGTTTCGGTGTAATAGACGGTTTTACCGATTTGTATAAAAGCGGTGATATGTTAGCAATCTTTTGAAGTGTAGTGCCATTATTTGAGTAAATGGTCCGTAGCGCTTTTTGGAATCCAAAGAGAGT
Source organism: Congeria kusceri (assembly GCA_027627225.1). Taxonomy (NCBI): domain Eukaryota; kingdom Metazoa; phylum Mollusca; class Bivalvia; order Myida; family Dreissenidae; genus Congeria; species Congeria kusceri. Next base: position 45,643,730 of record CM051035.1, read on the forward strand.
AATACAACTTTGGGTCGAATTCAACGATGTTTAAATAATTAGCGGTCGAACCATGTGCGCATAGCTTTAAAAAGTCACAATTCATTACTGTTGGGGTCAAAGTTTAAATTTCGTCATCGTGTTGACCGACATCACGATCGAGCAATCGATGACAGCATTGTATCATGTTGCTCTAAAGCATACAGGTTATTTAGACACGAAATACACACAGTCGGCTCGCCATTATGTTGTCCCTGTGTAAGCAAATACTTGTTTCTATGCTCCGCATTTTTGTATTACGCACGTGCGTATAGAGCGCCACGCCCTTGACCTGGGGCATGGTAAAATAATATACAATCTATTCACAGAAGAGACAATTCAACAAGAAACTGTTTACGTAACATTCAGCAATTTGAGCGATCATTTGTGAACTCCCGTTACTCAATTATGTATATGTATGCGCGTTAAAACAATAATTGTGAACAAACAATACAGTGTGAGCATGTTGTTATCGACTGCATCGGGAATCTCTCCTATATGGTCATCCTTCACAGAAGACTAATTAGTAGTTGGGTTACGGGGTATAGTGCAGGATACAGGAGTGGCCCCGTTCCAGGGGCGACCCTGGGTCTTTTAGTGCCTGGTGCGAAGCACCTAGTACACTGCACCTCTGTTTAACGTCTCATGCGAAAGACGAGTTAGTAGATTAGGGTGTAACGAGTACTCGAACCTGCCATCCCTGGGTTGTGAAGCCTGTGCGTTTAAACCCGGTCAAGTGATGCATGCAAAGATTCACCAACCATTGGCATTTTCAACAATCGATTTAATTGGAGATGTATTAACATGGTTCGCTACACGTGTGCGCGTTACGCCTACGCCTTCTGCTCTATATTTTAGTCTAGGTTAAAGGACGTATTTAATATATTGCTAGTTCTGATGGGTAGTTGTGCGTGAACGTAATTACGTAGTCTGCGAACTATTTACACAGTAGTATACACCCGTGGAGATTTCTTCAACTTCCTTTACAAAACGTGGTAGATGCTCGGTACTTATCATACAGGGGCCATATCTACAGAGATCCTAACGCGAAATCAACTCATAAACTGTTGGACGATCGTGCACTTTCGTCAGATTGCTCCTAATAAAACTCATTACTGAAGTCGTTTTTAAGTGAAAAATTCTAATAAAATTTCCTTGTGGAAATCAATATTTTATATTTGATATAACGTAAAATAACAGCAGCTATTAATTCTTTACCAGATTAAAACTACGTTAGAAACTTTTCATGAAATAACACCCGACTTAAGGAACTGTGTGATTTTTAAATTTCTTCTAAGTTTTCACTAACGAGCTTTGTGGACATGTGCGCAGTAATCAGCGCGGGTCAGTCATTTCAACTTTGGGCAGTCGGGAAGAATGTATCATCTGTTGGTTTTACGAATGTATTGCTGTTGATACTACATTCGGAGCAAGGTAAATAACCTACTGAACAAAAAAAAAAATACTGCATTGAGTTATGTTTCTTGTTTTCCTCCCATATCGCCATCATCCTCTATCAATACCGTTTCAGATTTTTTGAAATATCAGTTTCGAGAAATAATTCTTGCTCTCATCACTACAGTCGTGCGACAGTGCCGGTTTGGTAAGATACAAAACACTGAAGATAGAAACTCGGAACTTCAACAAACTGAATTTCGATATTCTTACTTAGAAAGATTGTAGTGACCTAAGTTTTGTTTTTGAAACTATGGCAATGGCATTCAATAAAGACTACAACAAACCGATACAGAAGACGATACTTGCTTAAACTCCTCAACTGATGTTAAAGAAGCCTTAACCACCCAACACAAAGCTTATAGACGCCATCCAAAATGAAAACGAGATTAATGATGAATTAAATTACTTTATTAAACAGTTGAAATTTATTTTCTAATGTTGATTTTATGACATTCATTAAATCCACACCCAACTCTTTAACAGTCATTTTAAATACATGTATTGTAGTATTATATATTATATTATACATGTATTATAGTATAATAATACTAAGCACAAGTTGCAACATTCACACATTTTGGTATGCAATTGAATAAACCTAATGGTGTTTTATTTGATTGTGAAGTTTTCTAGAAAAGGGAAACCCTTAAAAATCATTCAAAAAGAAGTTCAAGGAATCTAGCTTGAATACAATGAATATTTCTTCATTTCTTGGCAAGATCAAACAAGTAGAATTTTGTCATTAAAGCATTCTGCCATAACACACAAGCCAAGTATCCTAGAAAACTCCACCGCAATAAAATCAGTTTAGATTGGAGGAAATTTCCTCCATTTTCTTGTAGATTTCACTGCGTTTCTCCTGTATAGCTTTCTCCGAGTCAACGTACTGGGTCTTGTTAAGTTTCCCAGCCACCAGTTTCTCAGCCAGGGTGACCTGGGCCCCTATCTGCTCCTTGTACTGCTGGTCCTGTCTGTTCAACTCGCTCACCTGGGAATAAAACACATCATTTCAATCAAACTATTGCATGTAATTTCTTCTATGCATATACATTTCACACTGCATCTTTTTTCTATGTATTACTCATTTAATACCCTTATGGCCTAGTATTGTATTATTCTGAGATACAAATTGTCATCCCCACAAAAAAAAAACATGTACTTACCTTACTGTTTTATGGACTATTACATGTTGCCTTTAAAGCAGAAATGCGAACTGCATAGAGTTTACAGAGAATATCGACTTCTGGTATAAACATTTATAGGAAGCAAATACCAACACTGACCTTGTCTGCTAGATCCGAGCCTTCATTCTTCAACTGGGACATTTATAGGAAGCAAATACCAGTTACTGACCTTGTCTGCTAGATCCGAGCCTTCATTCTTCAACTGGGACATTTATAGGAAGTAAATACCAGTTACTGACCTTGTCTGCTAGATCTGAGCCTTCATTCTTTAACTGGGACATTTATAGGAAGCAAATACCAACACTGACCTTGTCTGCTAGATCCGAGCCTTCATTCTTCAACTGGGACATTTATAGGAAGTAAATACCAACACTGACCTTGTCTGCTAGATCCGAGCCTTCATTCTTCAACTGGGACATTTATAGGAAGTAAATACCAGTTACTGACCTTGTCTGCTAGATCCGAGCCTTCATTCTTCAACTGGGACATTTATAGGAAGCAAATACCAGTTACTGACCTTGTCTGCTAGATCCGAGCCTTCATTCTTCAACTGGGACATTTATAGGAAGTAAATACCAGTTACTGACCTTGTCTGCTAGATCCGAGCCTTCATTCTTCAACTGGGACATTTATAGGAAGCAAATACCAGTTACTGACCTTGTCTGCTAGATCCGAGCCTTCATTCTTCAACTGGGACATTTATAGGAAGTAAATACCAGTTACTGACCTTGTCTGCTAGATCCGAGCCTTCATTCTTCAACTGGGACATTTATAGGAAGTAAATACCAGTTACTGACCTTGTCTGCTAGATCCGAGCCTTCATTCTTCAACTGGGACATTTATAGGAAGTAAATACCAGTTACTGACCTTGTCTGCTAGATCCGAGCCTTCATTCTTCAACTGGGACATTTATAGGAAGCAAATACCAGTTACTGACCTTGTCTGCTAGATCCGAGCCTTCATTCTTCAACTGGGACATTTATAGGAAGTAAATACCAGTTACTGACCTTGTCTGCTAGATCCGAGCCTTCATTCTTCAACTGGGACATTTATAGGAAGTAAATACCAGTTACTGACCTTGTCTGCTAGATCCGAGCCTTCATTCTTCAACTGGGACATTTATAGGAAGCAAATACCAACACTGACCTTGTCTGCTAGATCCGAGCCTTCATTCTTCAACTGGGACATTTATAGGAAGTAAATACCAGTTACTGACCTTGTCTGCTAGATCCGAGCCTTCATTCTTCAACTGGGACATTTATAGGAAGCAAATACCAGTTACTGACCTTGTCTGCTAGATCCGAGCCTTCATTCTTCAACTGGGACATTTATAGGAAGCAAATACCAACACTGACCTTGTCTGCTAGATCCGAGCCTTCATTCTTCAACTGGGACATTTATAGGAAGCAAATACCAACACTGACCATGTCTGCTAGATCCGAGCCTTCATTCTTCAACTGGGACATTTATAGGAAGTAAATACCAACACTGACCTTGTCTGCTAGATCCGAGCCTTCATTCTTCAACTGGGACATTTATAGGAAGCAAATACCAGTTACTGACCTTGTCTGCTAGATCCGAGCCTTCATTCTTTAACTGGGACATTTATAGGAAGCAAATACCAACACTGACCTTGTCTGCTAGATCCGAGCCTTCATTCTTCAACTGGGACATTTATAGGAAGTAAATACCAGTTACTGACCTTGTCTGCTAAATCCGAGCCTTCATTCTTCAACTGGGACATTTATAGGAAGTAAATACCTGTTGCTGACCTTGTCTGCTAGATCCGAGCCTTCATTCTTTAACTGGGACATTTATAGGAAGCAAATACCAACACTGACCTTGTCTGCTAGATCCGAGCCTTCATTCTTCAACTGGGACATTTATAGGAAGTAAATACCAGTTACTGACCTTGTCTGCTAGATCCGAGCCTTCATTCTTCAACTGGGACATTTATAGGAAGCAAATACCAGTTACTGACCTTGTATGCTAGATCTGAGCCTTCATTCTTCAACTGGGACATTTATAGGAAGTAAATACCAGTTACTGACCTTGTCTGCTAGATCCGAGCCTTCATTCTTCAACTGGGACATTTATAGGAAGTAAATACCAGTTACTGACTTTGTCTGCTAGATCCGAGCCTTCATTCTTCAACTGGGACATTTATAGGAAGTAAATACCAACACTGACCTTGTCTGCTAGATCCGAGCCTTCATTCTTCAACTGGGACATTTATAGGAAGCAAATACCAGTTACTGACCTTGTCTGCTAGATCCGAGCCTTCATTCTTCAACTGGGACATTTATAGGAAGCAAATACCAGTTACTGACCTTGTCTGCTAGATCCGAGCCTTCATTCTTCAACTGGGACATTTATAGGAAGTAAATACCAGTTACTGACCTTGTCTGCTAGATCCGAGCCTTCATTCTTCAACTGGGACATTTATAGGAAGCAAATACCAGTTACTGACCTTGTCTGCTAGATCCGAGCCTTCATTCTTCAACTGGGACATTTATAGGAAGTAAATACCTGTTGCTGACCTTGTCTGCTAGATCCGAGCCTTCATTCTTCAACTGGGACATTTATAGGAAGTAAATACCAGTTACTGACCTTGTCTGCTAGATCCGAGCCTTCATTCTTCAACTGGGACATTTATAGGAAGCAAATACCAACACTGACCTTGTCTGCTAGATCCGAGCCTTCATTCTTCAACCGGGACATTTATAGGAAGCAAATACCAACACTGACCTTGTCTGCTAGATCCGAGCCTTCATTCTTCAACTGGGACATTTATAGGAAGTAAATACCAGTTACTGACCTTGTCTGCTAAATCCGAGCCTTCATTCTTCAACTGGGACATTTATAGGAAGCAAATACCTGTTACTGACCTTGTCTGCTAGATCTGAGCCTTCATTCTTCAACTGGGACATTTATAGGAAGTAAATACCAGTTACTGACCTTGTCTGCTAGATCCGAGCCTTCATTCTTCAACTGGGACTGCAATCCATGTAGCTGGGCCGTTAACTGTTTATAGTCCGCGTCTATTTTCTTCCGCGCGCTAACGAAGGAGGCCTGATCCTTACTGGATTTGAACTTGTCGATGGCGTCATCATAGCTCTGGTAGAGGGCGCTGCGCCGGTCCTGGACACTCTGTACCTCGTCCAGTAGACTGGCCACTCTCATCTTGCTTTCCTTAGCTTCGTCCTAGCAACAGTATGAACAAGGTCAGTGATAAAGTGTGGCTACTGGGCAATTTTATAGTTATTAATAGGCCTAGAAACAACAATTTATATTAACTAGGTTGGTGTAAACAAATAAGGGTTAGTAGCGAAAAAAACCCACCCAGTATTGTTCTTTTCTCAGAAAAATTGAAACATACCTCATTTCCAAATAATATCATAATTCTAGAAGCCATTGGCAATTTTGGATACTGGTAATGCTAACATAGATATTAGATAAACAACAGCAATTCACTAACAAGTAATGTCCAGCCCTTTTCAGTTACAGTTCCCCAACTGTCGTTAATGGGCGGACAGGCAATCTTTCTTACATCTGTTTCTACTACTTATAGCATTACAACAAGCTCATTGTACCAGTCACGACTGTATCACTACTTATACCATGTTGCTGTTTTTGTGTGTGTGCAACTGACTAATTCTTATAGACATGAACCAAGCATTCCGTACCTTGGTGATGGAGAAGTCGAGCCTGACATAGATGATGACGATCAGGAAGAGCAGGTAGAAGGCCCCGACCACCAGCAGGGGTTCCTGCAAGAGACGCCACTTCTGGAACGTGTAGTGCAGCTGAAACATGATATTATATATAGTGTTATATCCAGGATTAAAAAAGGGCTTTGTGCTGGCTAAAAGGGCAGGCATTTGTCAACATAGGGCATCATTAATCAACGTTAACTTTGGATTGTAATGGCAAATTATCGTTCGAAATTTGATAAAGAAGCAATGGAAAATATACAAAAGTACATGTAACAAAGTTTTATTCAGTATAATATGATGCATCACACCAAAATACAAACAGTATAGATGAACCAGCTGCATTGATACCATGTGGGTGTGATAAAGCGTGTTGTATTGAGATAAGTGGAATAGGGTGGAGGGCATTTTTTTATTAAGGCATTAAGGTACATGCCTAGCAGGGGCACATTGGCTGTAATAAAGGGCAGATTGGCTGTAATAAAGGGCAGATTTGGCTGTAATTAAGGGCACATTGGCCGTAATTAAGGGCACATTGGCTGTAATAAAGGGCAGGTTGGTGGCAATTAAGGGCAGCTTGTGGAAGCACCAAGCTATTCAGCTTTAGATTTAACACTACACGATAACTTGAGTAGGTTTCTGGTGTAACCGGTGTTTTTATAGGACACATGACATGTATCAGTCAATGATTAATTTCAACAAAGCAAACCATCTAGTACACCTTATAATAAATGGGGTATTTTAAAGAAACACAATTATGCTTTTTGAAACAAACACTATTGTTTCGGTAAAAGGTGATAAAACTTGTATGGATAATGTTTTTGTATTATGTAATTAAATGATTGGGGGGGGGGGGGGGGGTATGTGCTGTTTTCATTGCATTCCAGACTACATTACAATGAAGTACGATGTTCCCAATCTGAAAATTTGGTTACAGCACAAATTCACAGTTCTTTACATTAAATTTCTATTGAGAATGATTGTGTCAATGGCAAGTGGCAAATAACTTTGTGTGTGTTAGTTCCCTTTATAGCATTTGATTGGATTATTTAAAACTATATCTCATAACATTTGACTTTCTGTACAAATTTAGTAGCACAGGAATTACTGAGTTTATAACAAAAGTTTCTTACAGAAATGTAGTTCACTGGATGGTTCATTGAATAAAACGATAATCTCCATCAAGTGACTGATCACCCAATTTAAATCACATCATTTGTCATTTATGAAAATTAAGGGACCCAATTTTACCTCGAAGTCTTGAATGTGCTGGTCCACAAGGTTGTTCTTGTAGGCAACGATTACAGGTCGACCCACAGTGTCCAAGTACGTGTAGTGTAACCCATTTTCACCTTTCTGCACTTGGAACGGTGTCTTCAGCTCCATACCGCTGCAATGTGGGTTTGAAGGTTCTTAGGCAGTCACACTTTAAATGTGGTAGATACATGCAAACCTAGGAAAATCTTCAGCAGTCAACAGTTATGAAACAATTTTAGACAAAGAATACAGTTTTAATGGTATTGCTATACATACAGTGTAGATGCTCTTTTACATACATTGAAGCTACATGTAAATGAATTTTGAAATGTGTTCTATATTTGCTAATGTTGTCATTATTTTAATTTTCATCTACAGTTGTCTTAATTTGAGAAAGGAAAAGCTGAACTAAAGTTTGGAAAGATTATGGAAACCACACAACTTGCATACATTAAGCAAGTGGTGCATGTAACTGGGCTCTATACTGGCCCTGTCCAGCATCTAGACCGGTCTCTGACAGTCTCTTATTGCACGTTTGCAATATGCCATACCTGGATCCCTCTGGCAGGATGACCTTGAAGGTGATCTGGTCAATAACGAGGTCATCAAACACATGGTCCACGAACCTCATCTTAAGGGCATACTGATCACCTATAAGACAACAAAAGAATCACAGTGTAACACAACTATTGATGTTGCAGAGTTTCTGCCGGTCATCATTTTTAGAGGTATCGACTTGTAACAAAGTAAGGTTGAAAAAAGTATAATGTATAATTACTGCAATCAAATACACTGTACATTATGATGAACTTTAATGGATGGACATATACAAATGGAATGACTACTTAATATCAAAAAATTAAATATTGTTGGAGTTTGTAATGCACTGTGTGTTTCAATTAATACAATTTAATTTTACAAGTGATCTAATTAAATTATAATGAGTCTTAATTGTTCGTACCTTCATTGAAGAGGTACTGATAGCTTGGCACATTGTAACCAATGGTGTACTTTGTTTTCCATCCTCCAAAGAGAGGGAATCGTGGTCGCAGTTCCACCTCAACCATGTCATCCAACTCCCTCATGGCGCTAGTGGAGATGTTACCGATCTCATCTCTGTAGTAGACATCACGGGCAGCTGCGGGCAACACAGTCTGAAACAATAATGCTCCATGGTCACAATAACAGAGGTTTACAAAGAAAATTACTCAGGTTGTTAGAATTGCACTAGGAAATTTCGTTAATTAAACAAATATCATCAAATACAAAAATGATGTCCAACCAGTTCATTATCGGCAAATATTCAGCAGGCAAATTTAAGAAAATTGCATTCTTTAGAAAGTCACTGAAGGTTTCCACAAAAAAATTATGTTCTACAAAACATTTATGTTACAATAAGTTGTATTTAAACTTTGAGATTAAAATCAGGTATGCTTTATTCTATCTGAAGAGAAAGGATTTGCTTTATTCTATCTGAAGAGAAAGGATTAAAACATAGACAGCTTTGAGAATGCCAGCATGGTCCAATGCTTTACCACTCGCGATACTGAAAAAACAACAGACACCTTGAAAGATTTGACAGAAGCTCCGTGGTCAGCAGACCTCTGATAGTCGTATCTGGAGAAGGGTCCCTTGAGCTCGGCGCCGGTGTGTCGGACCTCAATGTGCTCCTCCACTGCGATGTTTCCCCAGTGGGACACCTCAATCACACGCTCCATGCTGGTGATGGTCAGGAAAGGGGTGTTGTTCTCCGAGTGCACATGCAACTCAGCCTGCATATGGTTCAAGATTTGCATTAATTTCATTGATAAAGTACTGTCACGTGAAAACCTGCACAGAACCTATGTTTTTAGCAAGTTTAGTAACTTTCATATTAAAATATTGATATTTATTATCTGGTTGTAACATTTTTAAAGAACTTTCTTTCATTATAATTTGTGCCTGCATTATGCCTGTTTATGAAATGACATCACAATACCTACCTCAGAGAAAGGCTCTTTGTTCTCAAATGGTCCATATGTAATAGTATTCTCAGACTGCGTATTGGGCTTTGTTTTTGTGTAAGATTCAATGGTGTTGGAAGCAGTAGTGACAGCAGTTTTCTGAGTCTTCACTTTGTATGGTGAGAAGACATGCAAGTTCCCATTGAAGACGACATACTGTTTCTCAGCCTGTGTGATTTGTCTAGGGAATGGGGTCAGGGCATGGCTAAACACAGTCTCCAAATTCACCTCAACAGTTTTGCCACCTTCCAGGGCTGATGGAAGGTTTACTCTCCAGAACTGCTTATCACTGCGAAAAGTTAAGAACAATTCAAAATTCATGCTTTGGCACTCTGTTACTATTATTGTGAACATTTTCTAAACAAGTATTATTTCTTATATAGATTAAGTACTATTGCATACACATTGATGCTTGTGCAAATTTTAGTCACCAATAACCTTAGTGACCTTACACAACATAAACAATGTTTTATAGATAGATTGATTCCGGTAAAGGAATACACAATACATGGATAAATAAAGCATTGTGTAAAGTTATTAAAATAACACGGTGTATATGGTCACCATATACTGATGTATTAAAAGTATGTTACCTTTATAATGAATGGACGGGCACAGCATACTTATGGACAAATAAACAGAGCGCAGTGCAAGAAATTTTTAATTTTTCTGGGTTTTCATTTATAATATGACAATAATTTTAATTCTACAGAAGGCAGTGGGTATCACTACTATATATTCTTACAACATATTTTCCTGAAATTCGTCCCTCGTCATAGACTCAGTGAAAAAGTGTCCATGTCTTTTATTCATGAAGTGAATTTTCAGATACATAATAAATAAATATTATTCCGATTTGTTTTCCATTTTGGCTGTAATTCATGTGATAGAAGCTCAAGTTTCTGTGATCTTATCACTGTTGCAGAAATACATATGGAACTATAAACCTGAATACTGAAACTTAAGGTTTAAATGCGAATTACGCATATTTGGATGACACAATAAAGAGCAAGCCCTTATATACATTGTGGTGTTTGAGTTGATGGCACAACATGACTAGAACTTAGTATTGGAACAAACGGAGTCATATTTATACTCCGAAGAAATATTATAAAAGAATAAAATATATAAGAGGTGTGTCGTGGGAAATCCGTGCTTCATGTATGTGCGTAAAGTGTTGTCCCTGATTAGCCTGTGCAGTCCGCACATGTTAATCCAGGACAACACTTTCAGCTTTAATGGAGTTTTCTATTTCGATGTAGTCTCTTCTAAACATAAATCACAGGCTAATCTGGGATGACACTTTACACATATGCATTAAGCCTGGGTTTCCCACGACATGACTCATAAGTTTTGCTCTTTAGCAATTGAAATATAATGAAAAGCAGGCATTATACCTATGACCAGAGACAGTTGACTGAGAAACTGATAAAGCTGCTCCTTTTTCTTCGCCACTTCCTTTTAGCTGTAAAGAAAACATATAAATATATAATATATTATATACAGAATGTATAGGCTGCTGCAATGTAAAAAATAGAATTAATGTGTGTACAAATTGTAATAAAAGTAGATGGAACATGGATATGTTAAGGAGATTAACTGACAAAACAATATTTTAACAAGTCAAAAATTATAATCTATATTGCATTGAGTAAAGTGTTGTTTTACTGTAGTAAATATTTAAAGGGACTATAATACATCCAAATTAATAGTCGTAACTTTTTCATATTTGAAATTGAATATCATTTTGCCAACTTTTATACTCTGGAGTGTTGTACAAACGGTTAATCCGGGTAAGTACGGACAGTTTTTACAAGGGCTCCCCTTGTCAATATGTTGTGCCTAGCTCTGTAGGACATCACCATATAATGATGACGAAATCGGGAAATCCCTGTCTTCCTTGGATTTTATCATAGATTCTATAGATCTATATGTAGTCTAAAGTACATCAACAGAGTCAAAAACGAGGCCACTCAAAACCTGGTAAGTTCGGACAGAGTAGGAAAACTATGCACAGTACTGGTTTTACTACTGCAAATTACATTGGAAAACTATGGACACATTTTATATTTAAAGTTCAGGAAAACTCTGACAGCATCGATAGGTTGTTCCCACGATGCACCATTTACAATAACCAATGCATTACCTCATATGCTATTTTTAGACATGTATTTCCCGAAAAGATACTCTTCTTAAATAAGTTAAAATCATAACAAGTAACATGAAAACATGTAGAAAAGTCGATCTACTAACGCATTTGTCCGAAATTACCCGCCTGTCCGTACTTACAAAGATTAACCCTACTATGCAACCCTGTGTCTGACAGCCTATACTAAGAATGTTTAACACATTCTGGCACTGTCAGATGGAAACTTTCAAGAATCAGAATCAAAATGCAGACCCTCTATGCAAGGGAAGAATCATACATTAAATGCAAAAAACAACTTATACTTACCGACGCTCCAAAGAATGAGATATAATTTGCAAGGCCCGTGTCGATTGGAACAAGGAAATATCCAACTGAAGTCTTGCCACTATTCTCTAAAGTATATGCGGTGTTGATTTTCACTAAGTGGGTTGAAATGTCAACTTTCCTATCGGCTGCAGAAATGACTAGATCGCCATTGATTGACTCCTGTCTGCTAGCCGCAGAAGCAAAGACTGCAAATGCTACTACTACAACCGAGAGTAACTGGAAGATTGCCATTTTTATGCAGCGATATTTAACGATATCTCTGCAAATGTATAACCAAAACAAAATTTACCCGGCGAATCCCGGAAGTTGTTGTCCGGAAGCTATGTGTCAAACAAAGCTAGTAGATTATTTTCTTCGAATACTTGATATTTGTGAACGTTTTGCGAAATAATGCTTAGAGCATACTTAAACGGGTAAATTTGCTATTATTTTGTTACAGAACACAAAATATTTAGTATTATAATTGTATTCGGAACTACTGCAAATGCATAAATATTTCCCGCGTTTTTGTTTTGGAAAAATGTCAGGTTACACGTTGGAGCAAACATTAAAAGAAGCGCTCATTGAAAGCCTAACTGCCATTCTTTCCCCAGATTATAATACACGTATCAATGGGGAAGAACAAGTGAAAGCGTTGGAAGTTACTGAAGGTGGTTTGAAAGTTATACATAAATAATGAATTGAGTAGTTTCCGGATAAAATATATTTCGGACACAAAATTAACGTTTATAAGAATCCGGGAGGTTTCGCCCAGAAAGCCATGTCGCCCTGGGGATATTCGGCCCAGAACGTTGTGCTCTGTTTTTATATTGGTTTTGACCATATGTAATATGCAATAAGTGCTACCAGTTACTGTAACTGCAGTATTCTACCACATAAAGTGATGTGTTTTAATATTTTTTACAACAGTATTTAATTTGTGTTCAAATGGCATACCATTATTATAAAATTGTCGTTTAAAGTAAATAAATGCAAGGATTTTCTCTGAGACTGAGGACTGGGCCTAGGTCTGAAATTTTAGGAAAAAATATAGCCTGCCCGAGCATAGTCTTATTTATAAGACGTGCAACGAATTAAGTGTTACTTTTATATAGGGCTAAATTCGTTGGAACGTCTTATCGCCGACATACCACTTATGTGGTAGAAATCTGAAAGTTTAAAATTTCATAAATTCCTATAATTTAAACTGCTTAACATGTGCTGAAATTTACCTAAAATATGCATTTTATTCCAATCTATCACAGTGTATGTAGAAATGTAGCTCTTAAACCAATCCCAGTGACTCGGTGAGGCTATCGTGACCAATAGAATGACGTAACACGTCTACAGCATAGAGAATATCGATTAACGTTTACACAATAGAGGACAGCGAGATTAGTTTAAAAATGCAATAGTGTATAGCTTTTAATTACTTGGGCATGCAAAATGTTAAGTGTTATCCTACAAATATTTATGGAACATTAATAAGGAATGGTTTATCTGTCCAGGTATGCAAGTTTTATTGCAATTCGTCCGCAATAACTATCAATAACTATCTAATTTTGGGGCGTGAATGTTGTGATCAAAATCCTATCAGAACAATACAGACGAAGAAGGAAAACTTTCCACCACAGAAATTGTCCTTCCCCGCTTATGCGCTCCAGAGAATGTTGCCCATGGATTAAGTAGCTCAATATTCACCCAGCGCTAACAAGTTATGCTAGCCCGATTGGTAAAAGGGAGCAAAAAAAACAAGTGTAGTCTCATTTTGGGAAAATACATTTTGCTAGGGAAACATGTTCCTTAAATGCGCCGCCTCTGCTGTCTTATAATATTGGGTAAAAAAGCCTGGAAAAGTGTGTTTACTGAGACAGCACTTAAACCTAACAATCATACTGGATCGGTTTAAGAGTTTTTCTTCTAAAATTAAGAAACCTTGGATATTCATTAATAAAAGCTTTACTGTTTGAACAATGTATTATATGAATAAAAATAATTAAGATCCACACAACACATTCTGCTCTGTTCACTTTCAGAATTTGGTGTACACCTAGCACAACTGACAGTTGACAGGAATGGCCCGCTTGCGATTAGACAACTTGCCTCAGTGCTTCTCAAACAGTATGTCGAGGCCCACTGGTCCCAGCAGTCTGATAAATTCCGCATACCAGAAACTTCAGCTGCCGTAAGAGTGGATGTTTTCTTTTTATGCCCCCGGCATCTTGATGCGGGAGGCATATAGTGATTGTCCTGTCAGTCCGTCCATCCGTGACAAAGTTAAGTAGAATTTACCGTTTCGTCTAGCACCAACACCGCTTACTACAACACTTGGATATTTACACAGTTGTTACTTATGACCGTTCCCAATCCACCCATATCACCCAACCTCACTTTGAACTTGACCTAATTTTGACTAAGAAATGATCTATCCACCACCAACCATGGGCATGTGTGTTTATCATACACAGAATCTTGTTCTTGTTTATATTTGGAAACTTTAAAACATTGTAACACCAGAATCATGTTTAGTGTTTGAATAGATAAAAGTAATAAATATACAAATGTCCGTACATTTATCTCTTTCTGCTAACAGAAGTTACAGATGTACACTTTCACTGCATTTGATTTGTTAGACAATTATTATTGATTATGAGTTTTAACTTTTTTAGTCAAAAGCAGAAATTCGAAAGATTTTGCCCATGGGACTGAATGAGTCAATGAGCAAGGTTCGGTCGAGTGTGGCCTACGCTGTGTCGGCCATCGCACACTGGGACTGGCCCGAGGCCTGGCCGGACCTCTTCCAGATTCTCATGCAGGCCTTGACAAGTGGAGACACCAATGCAGTGCATGGTGCAATGCGAGTACTGGCAGGCAAGTAATCTACGCAGTTTCAAATAGTACTTTGACCTCTATTTTTGACATTTTTGTTCATTACTTATATACCTTTTAAATAGATAATTATATTGTAGGGAAAGATCAATGATCACAAATGGTACAGGTTGCTGCTACAAAGGAACAGGGTGGAAATCTGGACCAGTTTGTTGACATTGTATATTAATTTGCTAAATCCAGGGTACTTATTAGTCTAATGCTTGTAATTCAGGTTTTTAAGCATATTCTATTCATTTGTCATTGAATATTTGCAAAAATATATTAAATTTCAAAAGATATTCAACATTTATGTGTTGACCATCCCAGAGGGGCAGCAGGGGGGGGCGGAGGAAACCAAAAAGGAGCAGGGTGCAGCACCCTGCTATTTTGCTCTGGATCTTTCCCTCTATATCGTGTTGTTTGTTGACGTCTTTCATAGACTGTATATTTATATATATTTATATAGCAATATATAATGCCCCTACGTACCTTGTTAAATTACTAATGTAACAAATTCCCATTGCTTGCTCTTTAATTTAGAGTTCACCCAAGATGTAACAGACCTGCAGATGCATCATGTTGCACCAGTTATCCTTCCGGAGATGTACAAGATCTTCCTTCAACATGAGGTAATGCTTGCATTTCTGAAATGGAGTTTATTTTAACCCATTTAAAAAAAAGATGTCCAAATTGAATTGCCATGTGGCTGTCATTTCATAACTGTTGCTAATTTTAGAGAACAGACAGTTGCAAGAGAAAGGCACTGCAAATGAAATGAAAGTGAGCTAACATTTCCACTAAATTGGCTGATTACTATTTGTTATAGCACTATATGTGGCTGCCCCTATGCTGTTTTATGATGATCTCTAGTACTGGCATTTATTGAGTAATTTGTGAGATACCTGCTAAAACATTTGCTGTTGAAATACTACTAAACTTGCCAGTTGTCTTGTATACCTAAAGATTCTGTTATTTATTGAAAACAAGTTTTAAAAGACTATTTCCTCCAGGTGTTCAGTATTCGGACCCGGTCTCGAGCAGTGAACATTTTCAACATTTGTGCTGGGATGATAGCGGCCATGGACGAGTTAAAGAAGGTGAATTGCAATTTTAAAGATTCCTTATCCTTTGTTTTACTTCTGTATGAGCTAATATGCATGAAATTATCAAATGTGTACCAGTTTTAATTCCATCTTTTCCTCTTTTCCTAATCATGGCCATTCATGCGACATTTTTACATGAACTATATATATTACATCAGGGTCTAGCCAAACAGCTGCTGTTCCCAGTGTTGCCGCAGTTTACAGAGGCATTTGTTCAAGCGCTTGTGGTCCCAGACGGGCTTTCCTCTGACAGTGGGCTCAAGATGGAGGTTATGAAGGTAAACTGGAGTGTGTCCAGAGATTGTCTTAGTGTTTGGCGAAACTGTGAAAACAGTCATTTAAATTTTGTGTTAAGCAAGCCCAGTTTAAAATTTACCAGTGCAGGTCTTATGGTCTTGTGCTAATATCAACCCAGAGGGGACGAAATTGGATTATTATGTCTTGAACCACCTTGTTACAAACCCTGTTGTATTGTGTGATGCAAATGTCAGTGGCTAATGCATGATATCATGTAAGTCCAAGGTCTGTGATTACAACAGGAGATCATGGCCTTGATCTGTGACTACCACGTCACAACATACATTGCAGTATGAACTAACTCAGCATCAAAGAGCAAAGTACTCCATTTTAAAGCATCATAGATACTCCATTTATCATTTATTATATCCCCAACTTTCGTGAAATGTGGGCACTGTATAGGATTCAGGCGTGTTGGCCTGTCTGTCCATATGTCCCTTTTTATTTCGTTTCCACTCCATAACTTCTGAATGCCGAACAGATTTTCATATTACTGCAGATTATTATTCCCCATGACCAGATCAGGCCAACCTTAAACAATTGTTTGCCATTGCCTAGCCAAGGTGGCTGGTAACGGGTAGGTAGGTAGGCATTTTGTGAAAAAAAAATGCAAATTTATGAATGGTCCATTTAGCGTCAAAATAAAGTGCAGAACACAAACATTGCTTTTGTTAATATAATCAAGTTTCAGTTGATACAACAAGAGCTTGCTAGCAATCATCTTTAATTAGACAATGAATGCAGACAAACAGCCTGTTGTGTTTTCACAAGTTAGATAAAACATGATTAGTATTGCATTTTGATATGGAAAACGGCCAGAATGAAAGAAGAGCGAGCATTTGTTTAACCCAAAGAAAAAATATAATAATCAGAAAAAAAACAGGTTTGATTTAACAAAGAAAAAAACGTTTGATTCGGGACTTTTTCTTCAGGTCGGTAGGCAATGGCAAACAAAGATAATTATACTGTTGGCCTTATGTTGCATTAATGACCTAGGCTTGTCTGTCAAAGGCCAAGGTCACAAATGAAGGCCATTATCTGTGTCAGAGCAGTATGTGGGGGTATTAATCATCGTTAGTGATCGCTGTGGTTAAACATGTACTCTCTTTTCAGGCTGTGACAACCCTTGTAAAAAGCTTCCCCAAGGTGATGTCCCAGTGGATAGGCCAGATCCTGCAGCCGGTGTGGACCATATTTACCCAGAGCTCCGACTTGTATCCTTGCAATATTTGAATGGGTATTTACACAAATACCCCTGTTATCTGGAGCTCTGCTAGAGTCAGTTTCTGATGTTCAGGGGCATGATTCTCCCTCCTCTCAACTGATGATTTCCACCTTTTGAATGCTTGTAATTTATTTACAAATAGTGTTTAAATCATCTACATCTGGTGAAAACTGTATTTGAGGCGCGTTGTGGAGAAACAGGTCTTAATGCATGTGCTTAAGTGTCGTCCCGGATTAGCCTGTGCAGTCCGCACAGGCTAATCCTCAACGGCACTTTCCGCCTACAGTGGATTTATGTTTAGAAGAGACTTCCTTGAAACAGAAAATGCCATACAAGCGGAAAGTGCCGTCCTGGATTGGCCTGTGCGAATTGCACAGGCTAATCCAGGACGACACTACTCACATGCATTAAGACCGGTTTTCTCACGACGCGCCACATTTATAATTGTTGGGATGTTTCCTTCCCTGCAGATTTTCTGATGCCACATCCTTGCATGTTACATTGCTGTACACTGTAATACATGACCCATTGGCACATGTAGTCCCTGTCCTGCTGTACACTGTAATACATGACCCTGTGGCACATGTAGCCCCTGTCCTGTAAATTGCTGTACACTGTAATACATGACCCTGTGGCACATGTAACCCCTGTCCTGCTGTACACTGTAATACATGACCCTGTGGCACATGTAGCCCCTGTCCTGCTGTACACTGTAATACATGACCCTGTGGCACATGTAGCCCCTGTCCTGTAAATTGCTGTACACTGTAATACATGACCCTGTGGCACATATAACCCCTGTCCTGCTGTACACTGTAATACATGACCCTGTGGCACATGTAGCCCCTGTCCTGCTGTACACTGTAATACATGACCCTGTGGCACATGTAGCCCCTGTCCTGCTGTACACTGTAATACATGACCCTGTGGCACATGTAGCCCCTGTCCTGCTGTACACTGTAATACATGACCCTGTGGCACATGTAGCCCCTGTCCTGTAAATTGCTGTACACTGTAATACATGACCCTGTGGCACATATAACCCCTGTCCTGCTGTACACTGTAATACATGACCCTGTGGCACATGTAGCCCCTGTCCTGCTGTACACTGTAATACATGACCCTGTGGCACATGTAGCACCTGTCCTGCTGTACACTGTAATACATGACCCTGTGGCACATGTAGCCCCTGTCCTGTAAATTGCTGTACACTGTAATACATGACCCTGTGGCACATGTAACCCCTGTCCTGTAAATTGCTGTACACTGTAATACATGACCCTGTGGCACATGTAACCCCTGTCCTGTAAATTGCTGTACACTGTAATACATGACCCTGTGGCACATGTAACCCCTGTCCTGCTGTACACTGTAATACATGACCCTGTGGCACATGTAGCCCCTGTCCTGCTGTACACTGTAATACATGACCCTGTGGCACATGTAGCCCCTGTCCTGTAAATTGCTGTACACTGTAATACATGACCCTGTGGCACATGTAGCCCCTGTCCTGTAAATTGCTGTACACTGTAATACATGACCCTGTGGCACATGTAGCCCCTGTCCTGTAAATTGCTGTACACTGTAATACATGACCATGTGGCACATGTAGCCCCTGTCCTGTAAATTGCTGTACACTGTAATACATGACCCTGTGGCACATGTAACCCCTGTCCTGCTGTACACTGTAATACATGACCCTGTGGCACATGTAGTCCCTGTCCTGCTGTACACTGTAATACATGACCCTGTGGCACATGTAGCACCTGTCCTGCTGTACACTGTAATACATGACCATGTGGCACATGTAGCCCCTGTCCTGTAAATTGCTGTACACTGTAATACATGACCCTGTGGCACATGTAACCCCTGTCCTGCTGTACACTGTAATACATGACCCTGTGGCACATGTAGCACCTGTCCTGCTGTACACTGTAATACATGACCCTGTGGCACATGTAGCCCCTGTCCTGCTGTACACTGTAATACATGACCCTGTGGCACATGTAGCACCTGTCCTGCTGTACACTGTAATACATGACCCTGTGGCACATGTAGTCCCTGTCCTGCTGTACACTGTAATACATGACCCTGTGGCACATGTAGCCCCTGTCCTGCTGTACACTGTAATACATGACCCTGTGGCCCATGTAGCACCTGTCCTGTAAATTGCTGTACACTGTAATACATGACCCTGTGGCACATGCAGCCCCTGTCCTGCTGTACACTGTAATACATGACCCTGTGGCACATATAACCCCTGTCCTGCTGTACACTGTAATACATGACCCTGTGGCACATATAACCCCTGTCCTGCTGTACACTGTAATACATGACCCTGTGGCACATGTAACCCCTGTCCTGCTGTATACTGTAATACATGACCCTGTGGCACATGTAACCCCGGTCCTGTAAATTGCTGTACACTGTAATACATGACCCTGTGGCACATGAAACCCCTGTCGTGTAAATTGCTGTACACTGTAATACATGACCCTGTGGCACATGTAGCCCCTGTCCTGCTGTACACTGTAATACATGACCCTGTGGCACATGTAGCACCTGTCCTGTAAATTGCTGTACACTGTAATACATGACCCTGTGGCACATGTAGCCCCTGTCCTGTTCAGCACATCCTTGGATGTTACATTGCTGTACACTGTAATACATGACCTTGCGGCACATGTAGCCCCTGTCCAGTTCAGCACATCCTTGGATGTTACATTGCTGTACACTGTAATACATGACCCTGTGGCACATGTAGCCCCTGTCCTGTTCAGCACATCCTTGGATGTTACATTGCTGTACACTGTAATACATGACCCTGTGGCACATGTAGCCCCTGTCCTGTTCAGCACATCCTTGGATGTTACATTGCTGTACACTGTAATATATGTCCTTGCGGCACATGTAGCCCCTGTCCAGTTCAGCACATCCTTGGATGTTACATTGCTGTACACTGTAATACATGACCCTGTGGCACATGTAGCCCCTGTCCTGTTCAGCACATCCTTGGATGTTACATTGCTGTACACTGTAATGCATGACCCTGTGGCACATGTAGCCCCTGTCCTGTTCAGATTAAAGCATAAGTTAATTTCTGATGGTTTGTTAACTTAAGTACAAGAACTTGTCTCGGGTTGCCAGCCCGGCCACATAACTTGTGTGGGGATTGGTCATGAAATTATTTCTATGGCCGTTCTCCCCCTACCTCTGATTCAAGTAGAGCAGTTGTCAGTTACTGGCATAAGTATGTGCACTCAGTACTAGTAAACCAGCTTACCCAGGAAAAGTGTGAATAGGTTTACTGACCGCCGTTATATGACTGAAATACTGTTGAATGTGGCGAAAAATCAAAAAAAAAAAATTAAAAAAATTGTCACATCAGTGTTGTTTTTCTAGTCAATTTTGGGCCCCATTCACAAAGCAAAAACATATCTTCTTTTTTTTTTGTTACAAATATTCAACCAAAATTCACAATTGCTAGCAAGTTCATGTCTTGAGTTTGTGTGTGCTTTATTTTTATTCCATGCATCGGTTTTTGTCTAGACTGATTATGCTGTTTATATTAAAATACATACAATATTTTCAACTTTAATTGGTTATAACATTACGTAATTTAACCCTGATGGAATAACTTTATACATAATAGGTGGAATGTTATTTTCACAAACAATGGTATTGCGGCGCTAATTTTCACAATCCAAAGGCTCCATTCACAAAGGACTGAAAAAATACACTGTACATGCATAATATACAGTTTTGGGCTAGTCGTTTAGAAAACAGAAACTGTCAGAATTCTCCTTGACATTTTTGCAGTTACGTAAAAACTGTAATAAACGACACAGAAGAGGCTGATGACCCAGTTGATTCTGATGGTAAGTAATGAGTAAAGTATCTGTTTAGTTATGCGATTATTAAACTGTGTAGTAAAGCGTTAGGTGCTTTCAGACTACTTTTTGTTCACAATATAAAGGTATTTTAGCTGCCCCTATCTTCAAGTATTATCCACAATAATAGTTTGTATTTCTGCCTGTCTGTTAGAAAATCTGTTTGCTTCGTAGAATAGTAAATGATCAAGGGATGATATATAGCATGTAAAACGATTGACATAATTTAAGTTTTGACGGAACGCAGTAAAATGTTAATTTACCCACGGAAATTCAAGTTTCCACTCTGATGATTGAGGGTATATAAACAGTACTAAAAGCAATAATTGTGATGGCCCGTACAAAAAGCACTTTGCGTCTACTTTACGTAATATACATATACGTAATAACCACTATTTTGTTTCACATTGTCTGTTCTGCAAATTAGGTGGGAAAAGCTCTGATGGCTCGGAAGGTACATATAAAATGTTGGTGTTCCATAGTCTGAATTAACATCTTATAATGTTCATTGTTCAGTGGCCAAAGTACATTGTTTTTGTCATTGAAACTTCGTGCTTGTTTAAAATGTTTATACAAGTTCTCAATTTGAAAGAATTTGGTTATTTGTAATTGTGTTTCTTACATAAACCAAAGAAGTACAACAGACAATTTGAGCTTCATTGCTCTTATGAAGAGGGCACCTTTCTTGAACGTTATCAAGAATTTATCAACTTGTTTTTGTCTTAACCTATAAAACAGTGTTGAAACAAATATTTCTTCTTCTAATACATGTATATTTAGAAGACTGGTTTTCAACCTGCATGAACAGAAATTACACTTGGTGACGTCTTGTGTCCTGTTATTATCATTCAAGCAATGTCCAAGCATTCTGACAGAGATTTGTCATATATGCTTCTTTTCAATGATTCTCGTTGAGTGGTACATTTATTGAAAAGGACATTGACAAGTTAGAAATTCTCAACCCTTAACATGGAAAAGAAAAGATCTTGGTTACTTTGTACCCTTAAAATGTGCTGCAATGTAACACTTACCGTTAACATATATGTTAGTTGACCTCTGCTGCAATTGGGTTTCCTTAATAACAAAAGTATCAATAATTAAACCCTCTACTATACCACTTTACCAGTATGCAAACCTAAAAAATTCATTTCTCTGTTTGCAGGGGGTACTCTCGGGTTTGAACACCTGGTTTATGGCGTGTTTGAGTTCATCCATGCTCTGCTGGACATGAACAAGTTCAAGGGCCTAGTCAAGAAGTCGGCCAATGACATTATCTACTATGTCATCCTGTACATGCAGATCACAGAAGACCAGGTATAATACATTGGTATTGTTATAGCAGAATGTAGCCTATACATTTGCCCATGTATGCTCTGTTCTTAATATCACTTTGTAAACAAATGACAGCACCTAGAACAGGTCAACAATTGGGATCTTCCATAAAAAAAACAAGCGTCTTTCGATACCGTTTCTTGTCTTTATTTGGGTCATGACGTCGTCTTAGGCTGGTGCACGCGCTGTTGTTCTTTGCAAACTTATTGAACACTATTTAAATCTAAATTTTAATGAAATATTTTTCATTTAAAGTACTAAAATACTGTTGAATACAGCGAAATATCCAAACAAACAAACATTTAAAGTTCGAACAATCGTGAGTTTTTCGATGGAAAAGGGGTACTGGCTATGCTATTAAACCCAAGACTAGAATATGTTTGCCCTGAAAGTAGCGCATTCAAATAGTGATAGTTTTGCTTGTATAACATAATTTTGTGGCTTTATTTACTTTAAGACGATGTCTACTTGAAATGCATATTTTTTCGGACAGTCCGCTTACGAACGAGATATTACTTCTAGAGCACCTTGTGAAAAAACGGTATCGAAGCTATAACAGTATCTAAAGAATAAGGGATAATTAATGTAGATAATTATTGTACACAAATGTTTAATTTTTTTGTTTTCATGAAGATTGCAAGTATGTTGGGATGTTTAATTCAATTAATTAGGTAAATCACATGCAAAGAGTATAAGTAAAGTACAGTAAAGTTGCCAGAACCAAGAAAACCTGCGAGAATGCTTGACTGTTTGAAAGTCGTAACTTTTTGCTACCTTTTAAATATTTTTTACAGGCATATTAATAGTTTGCCTTTGGCATATCTTTAGTAGTTGTAAATGATGATAATGTTTGGGGTAAAAATATTTAGTTTTGCATGGGTAGAAATTATCTATTATGTCCTGTATAAAAATCACCTGTAATATTGTAAGGTCAAAACTCGGTCTGGTGGTCTTTGTACAGGCGCGAATGTGGACGTTGAATCCAGACCAGTTTGTGGAAGATGAAGATGATGACACTTTCTCGTATTCTGTGAGGATTTCAGCCCAGGATCTTCTTATGGTATATATCTCACTTTATCTGGCAAAGCTTTATTGAACACAACTGCTTCGTTCACAGGTTTTGAGTAAAACCAAATGGCATTTTGATTATTGCTTATTGTAATCTTTTACATGGTTAAATACCCATCTTTCAGTGGTCTTAGTGACACAAGCTTTAAGCAACTATGACTAAGAAAATGCAATTTCCATCTTTAAATGAACATATTTAAATAACTTTTAGAACATGTATATGTTAAGTGTGTATTTTTAGTGGTTTTAGTTTTCTGGTAACCCATTCACGACCCATTGGCTTTGGCCATGCTGTTCTTTATTTGTTTGTTAAAACGATAGGTGTATTTTCATAAAGACATGTAAATTATCAGTTAAAAAAACTTGACTGGATACATCATAGAGCAGTGGTTTGTGTGTACAGTTGATAGGCCAGGAGTTGACTGGATATATCATAGAGCAATGGTTTGTGTGTACAGTTGATAGGCCAGGAATTGACTGGATACACCATAGAGCAATGGTTTGTGTGTACAGTTGATAGGCCAGGAGTTGACTGGATACATCATAGAGCAATGGTTTGTGTGTACAGTTGATAGGCCAGGCGTTGACTGGATACATCATAGAGCAATGGTTTGTGGGTACAGTTGATAGGCCAGGAATTGACTGGATACATCATAGAGCAATGGTTTGTGTGTACAGTTGATAGGCCAGGAGTTGACTGGATACATCATAGAGCAATGGTTTGTGTGTACAGTTGATAGGTTAGGAGTTGACTGGATACACCATAGAGCAATGGTTTGTGTGTACAGTTGATAGGCCAGGAGTTGACTGGATACATCATAGAGCAATGGTTTGTGTGTACAGTGTATAGGTTAGGAGTTGACTGGATACATCATAGAGCAATGGTTTGTGTGTACAGTTGATAGGCCAGGAGTTGACTGGATACATGATAGAGCAATGGTTTGTGTGTACAGTGTATAGGTTAGGAGTTGACTGGATACACCATAAAGCAATGGTTTGTGTGTACAGTTGATAGGCCAGGAGTTGACTGGATACATCATAGAGCAATGGTTTGTGTGTACAGTTGATAGGGCAAGAGTTGACTGGATACATCATAGAGCAATGGTTTGTGTGTACAGTTGATAGGCCAGGAGTTGACTGGATACATCATAGAGCAATGGTTTGTGGGTACAGTTGATAGGCCAGGAGTTGACTGGATACATCATAGAGCAATGGTTTGTGTGTACAGTTGATAGGCCAGGAGTTGACTGGATACATCATAGAGCAATGGTTTGTGTGTACAGTTGATAGGCCAGGAGTTGACTGGATACATCATAGAGCAATGGTTTGTGGGTACAGTTGATAGGCCAGGAGTTGACTGGATGCATTATAGAGCAATGGTTTGTGTGTACAGTTGATAGGCCAAGAGTTTGACTGGATACATCACAGAGCAATGGTTTGTGTGTACAGTTGATAGGCCAAGAATTTGAAGAGGAGACGGCGCTGGGACTGTGTCAGGCCATCACCAAGCACCTGCAGGAGGCGGAGGGCCAGAAACAGCACAACAACAACTGGTATGGCACAGTGCTTCGGTTATGGTTCTCCTGTTGGAACATCTATAATTGTCATTTTGGAACTTGTACGGCACAGTGGGTCTCTTGTAATTTTACTGTCATTGACTGTGTTGTGTGGGGGATTCTAGAAGTTAATTAGTAATGTTAAACATATATTGTATAATAAATAATAAAAGATAATAATGTGATATGGGCTATTGGCTATTCTTATGAAATGTGGAACAAAGGCATAAAAGGATATTATGTAGATGGTCGCTGTTTTAAAGAATTAAGTATATGGTTTTCATTGAATAACGAGAATGTCACGCAGATTTATGCTTGATAAACTTGATGCATGCAGGTCACAAAAAATACCCGCACTATTATCAATCATCGTGTTATTATCACAGATGAAAAGAAGTATGTCTCTAATACGCCTATCGTCGAAACCCACGGTATATATGCCTTTGCCACTACATTATTTACCGTGTGAGAATTGGCTGTCAAATGTTCGTTTTCATGAATATTGAAGAGCCACCTCCTGACAAATGACATTACACGTAAAATTTAACTTATTTTATCGGTTCACTTCCCACTATCTATTGGCTTCATGGATCACGTGCATGACAACGGTGATCAGCCCCCTACATGTAAATGTTTTACTAGCGCGTTGTTTCATTGGTTATACCCCCGCAAACGAAGTTTATTGGGGGTATGTAGGAGTGAGCTTGTC
This sequence comes from Congeria kusceri, assembly GCA_027627225.1. NCBI lineage: Eukaryota > Metazoa > Mollusca > Bivalvia > Myida > Dreissenidae > Congeria > Congeria kusceri. The sequence continues at coordinate 45,669,869 of CM051035.1, forward strand.
GGTCTGGTGGTTTTTTGGTTCCCGGATGATAACTCTTGACATATTCAAATAATTTTTGTACACATGTGTAACATGATAAAATACAGGTCAAGTTTGACTTTGGTTACAAACCACTAAATTTTGAAAGAGTTATGGCCCCTTTTCGACTTAAATTCCCTAAAAACATGGTTTCTGGAGGATAACTCAAGAATGGCTTGACATATTCAAATATTTTTTGGTATACATGTGTAGCATCATAAAATACGGGTCAAGGTTGACTTTGGTTACAAACCATTAAATTTTGACTAGAGTTATGGCCCCTTTTTGACTTAAATTCCCTAAAATTATGGTTTCATGACAATAACTCAACAATGGCTTGACATTTGCGAATAATTCTTGGTATACATGTGTAGCATCATTAAATACCGGTTAAGTTCAACTTTGGTTACAAACCACAAAATTTTGACAGAGGGGTGGTGGCGTCATTTTTAGCTCAACTATTCGAAGAATAGGTGAGCTATCCTACTACCCCCGGCATCGGCATCCGCGTCTGAATTGGTTAAAGTTTATATTCAAAACTTTTGTAACTTTAATACTACAAAAGCTGTTCACTTGAAACTTGGAATATACCTTTGTCATCAACTCCAGTATCAGGATGAACATTCCTCATAACTCTTTTTTTGTATTTTGACAGAGTTATATCCCTTTTTCACATAGATTTTCTGGTTAAAGTTTATATTCAAAAGTTTTGTTACTTCAAAACTACATAAGTTATTCACTTGAAAATTGGAACTAACCTTTGTCATCAACTTTAGTATCAGGGGCAACATTACCCTTTACTCTATTTTGTAATTTGACAGAGTTATGCCCCCTTTTCACTTTGATTTTCTGTTTAAAGTTTATATTCAAAAGTTTAGTAACTTCAAAACTACATAAGTTGTTCACTTGAAACTTGGATCTAACCTTTGTCATCAACTCTAGTATCAGGGACAACATTCCCCATAACTATGTTTCATTTTTCGACAGAGTTATGCCACTTTTTCACATAGATTTTCTGGTTAAAGTTTATATTCAAAAGTTTTGTAACTTCAAAACTACATAAGGTATTCACTTGGAACTAACCTTTGTCATCAACTCTACTATCCGGGGCAAGATTATCCATATTTCTGTTTTGTATTTTGACAGAGTTAGCCCACTTTTTAAATAGACTTTGTGGTTAAAGTTTTTGTTCCAAAAATGTAGAAACTATACAAGGCTTCACTTAAAAGTTTTGTATTTTAACAAATTTATGCCCCTTCCACTATCCAAAATATGTACCAACTGAAATACTTAGTATAGCCGAGTGCGCTGTCGTCTGACAACTCTTTTTAGCTCACCTGAGCACAAAGTGCTTATGGTATGGTGAGCTTTTGTGATCGCCCGTTGTCCGTCGTGCGTGCGTCCGTCCGTCCGTCATCAACTTTTCATTCGAACGACATCTCCTAAACCACTTGGCAGATTTTTACCAAGCTTCACAGGAATGATCATTGGGTGACCCTCTTTCAAAGTTGTTCAAATCGTTACGGTCCACTGCATATGTAGGTCATCAGGGCCAAAAATAGATTTTAAAAGTGTAAACTTAAAAAATCTCTGAAACCGCAAGGCCCAGAGGTTTCATATTTGGTATGTAACATCCTATAGTGGTCCTCTACAAAGATTGTTCAAATTATGTCCCTGGGGTCAAAACTGGCCACGCCCCGGGGGTCACGTGGTTTATATAGAATATATAGCAAAATGACTTTAAAAATCTTCTCTGAAATCACAAGACCCAGAGGTTTCACATTTGATATGTAACATCCTATAGTAGTCCTCGACAAAGATTGTTCAAATTATGCCCCTGGGGTCAAAACTGGTCACGCCCAGGGGGTCACATGGTTTATATAGACTTAAATAGCAAAATGACTTTAAAAATCCTCTCCTCTGAAACGGCAAGGCCCACAGCTTTCTTATATGTAGTACGTAACATGGCATAGTGGTTCACTCCAAAGATTGTTCAAATTATGCCCCTGGGGTCAAATCTGGCCACACCCCAAGGGGTCACATGGTTTATATAGACTTAAATAGCAGAATGACTTTAAAAAGCTTTACCTGAAACCGCAAGACCCAGAGGTTTGTTAAGATTGTTCAAATTTTATACCCCTGGGATAAAAATAAGCCACACCTCGGAGATGCACATTCTAATTGGGTTACAAGGTCTCAGGTGAGCGTCCTAGGGCCCTCAGGGCCCTGTTGTTTTGTTTCCGCTCGCTAATTCAAGAACGAATTGAGCTATTGTAATGAAACTTCATATATAAATACGTTCTATCGAACCCTAGGTTGGGATTGTATATGGGGTCAAGGTCACTGTTACTAAAAATAGAAAAACGCATCAATAACTTTAGAACGCATCAAGATATTTTAATTAAACTTCATACATAGATACCTTATAGCGGGACCTTGCTTGGGGTTGCATATGGGTAGGGTGGGGTCAAGGTCAAGGTCACCATTACTGAAAATATGAAAACTGTTTCCGCTCAATAACTTGAGAATGCATTGAGATATTGTAATGAAACTTCATACATAGATACCTTATATCAAGACCTTGCTTGGGATTGCATATGGGGTGGGTGGGGTCAAGGTCACAGTTACTTAAAATAGAAAAACAGTTTCCACTCAATAACTTGACAACGCATTGAGATATTTTAATGAAACTTCATACATAGATACCTTATATTGAGACCTTGCTTGGGATTGCATTTGGGGTGGGTGGTGTCCGGGTCAAGATCACCATTACTAAAAATAGACAAAAAGGTTCCGCTCAATAAATTGAGAATGCATTGCGAAATTTTAATGAAACTTCATAAGTAGATACCTCATTTTGAGACCTTGCTTGGGATTGCATATGGGGTGCATGGGGTCAAGGTCACCATTACTATAAAAAGACAAAAGTTTCCACTCAACACCTAGAGAACGAAATGAGATATTTTAATGAAACTTCATATGTAGATACATTATACATGTATCTAGACCTCTCTTGTGATTGCATATGAAGTGGGTGGGTTTTGCACTCAAAAACTTAAGAACTTATCTAAAAGGACTTATTTAGATATTTTAATGAAACTTCATATGTAGATACCTCATATTGAGACCTCGCTTTGGATTGCAAGGTCAAGGTCACCATTTCCTAGCCATAGGTGTATGACGTTCACCTTGCACCCAGAACTTTCTTTCATTATTGTGCTGACTTATGCATTTAGTTAGAAAAATTTGGTTTTCGTGGAATTTCCACATTTCTTGTTAAATTACTACATGTAAATGTTGACAGAGTTATGGCTCGTATTGAAATTAAAATTTTCCAAATACGCTGTTAAACATTCACAAATTAAAGCATTCTCTCTGTGTATTTCTTTCGAATGGATGCCATAGTTTTGTGACAAGGCCATATTGTGGGGGTATATCCGTCACTCGTGACAATTCTAGCTGAATTTTCTGTGCAGACTTGGACACCGAATCAATAAAATGTCTCATTATTTATTCATGAGTACAAAGGTTTTCTAGCCCAAACTCCCACGGTCTGATCAAGAAGCATACTGTATTTGAGCGAACGTGGGTTTCCGACGATGTAAAACGCCATGTCCATAATACTTGATCGACCGCCTGCACTCTGCCTTGCAGGTGGAAAGTTCACGAGTCGTGCATGTTGGCTCTGGGTACAACATGCAGTCTGTTGGTGGACATGGTGAAATCAGGGAAAGTGCAGTTTGATATCTCCGCTTTTCTGCAGAATGTGGTACTCACAGATATGAACCTTTCTGGTAGGTGTATTGTGGATTTTAGAATAATCTGCTGCTAGTTGACTGAAATAAATGTTCAAAGGAATCGTGTTATTGATCTGCATAAATGCAATTTGACATTGGAACAAACTGAATAATCTTACTATCAGAGTACATAAAAACAGTCAACTTTGAACTGTAAAACATATAAAATTTAGCTAAAATGCCACATTTACATTCTTTTGTGCAAAAAAAGATTAATGGTTGTTCTTTTAAATGTTTTTAGCCGGATGTTTCAACGAAAAATCTCGGCTTATAGATTAGCAAAAACGGGTCGGTTGGGCAGGCGGGCGTTGCGATGTCATTCAACAATTTGCGTTAAAGTTTGTATTCCTGTCATATTTTAAAAAGTTCTTGGTCAATCTTCATGAAACTTTACAGAAATGTTCCTTGGATGGTCCTTTACCAAACCTGTGAAAATGGTTCCGCTTCACTGCACCAGATGGCCGCCAGAGCCAAAAATAGAATTATGTCTAAACGCCATTTTCTTCTAAACCTATGGCTAGATTTTCAAATAATTTTACACAAAGATTCGTTTAGTGTTCCTCTAACAAACTTATTAAAATGCTTCCGCCTCACTGCACAAAATGGCCACTAGAGCTAAAAATAGAATTTGCGTTAAAGTTTCGTATTCCTGTCATATTTTCAAAAGTTCTGGGTAAATCTTCATGAAACTTAACAGAAATGTTCCTTGGACTGTCCTCTACCAAACCTGTGAAAATGGTTCCGCTTCACTGCACAAGATGGCCACCAGAGCTAAAAATAGAATTATGTCTTAACGCCATTTTCTTCTAAACTTATGGCTAGATTTTCAAATAATTTTACACAAATGTTTGTTTAGTGTTCTTCTACCAAACTTATTCAAATGGTTTTGCCTCACTGCACAAGATGGCCACCAGAGCTAAAAATAGAATTATGTCTTAACGCCATTTTCTTCTAAACCTATCGCTAGATTTTCAAATAATTTTACACAAATGTTTGTTCAGTGTACTACCAAACTTATTCAAATGGTTTCGCCTCACTGCACAAAATGGCCACTGGAGCTAAAAATGGAATTTGCTTTAAAGTTTTGTTTTCCTGTCATATTTTCTTAAGTTCTTGATCAATCTTGATGAAACTGTACACTCTACCATACTTCTTTTCCAACATTGACTTGTACATGTACCACCATTGGCAAAATTAAAAAATCCGGCTTTAATGCGGTTTCCGCATTTTTCTCTTGTTCCTTTAGGAACAGTGGATTACAATTTTGGATCCTTCAACAAATTGTCACTTTCCAGTGTCCCCGTTCCTGGTGGGAAGATGTCTATGGACAGCCAGTAGATACTGTGAAGGAATGAACACAGACTTACTCCAAAGGTACGCCATAGACATTGTATTTTTTCTGTTGAAAAATATTTTTAGGCTCCTAACTACCGTAAAAGACCATGTATAACGCGCAGATTTTCTCCCTCATTTTCGATGTAAAAAATTTGGTGCGCGTTATACATGGTAACAAGGATTTTGGCTCGTTTTTCTGGCAACTTGGAAATAACAAATTAATACTTTCGATTATCTGTTTCATTAAAAATAATCAGTAGCTGTAGCATAATCCATCACTGTAAAGAAAATATAGTCACTCTAATTGAAAGTGTTTCTTTACAGATAAAACAATTTATTATGTAAGGTTTTGTTTTAAATGCTGACTACTTGGGGAATTTCTGACATTTTGTGGCAAAATGACACTGTTTTTGTTGGGGGAAGCAGCCTTATTTCGGCTGTAAAAATGACAGATTGAGGACCCTGCATCCTCGTAAATTATGGTATTAATCCTAGTATGTTCTCATCCAATCTCAGATGCTTACAAGCCACAGTTGGTGGAATTCACCCCAGTCAGCCCCCAGTGATCAGAATCTCTGCCATCCGGGCTGTCTACAGTTACTGTGACTTTCTGAAGACCTCAGAAAACACGTCCTTGCTTATTCCTTTCTTGCCCAACATCACGGAGGGCCTGGTTGCCGTGGCGACACAGTTTTCCTCCGATGTGCTCTCCTTGTGTCTGGAAACACTCTCTGTGGTTCTGTCAGTGAGTTGTGTTTGTGCTTGTTTAGGAAGTTTTACTTGCGCTGACAGTGTTTTTTAGGGCCAATTAGGGACCGAAATTGGGCCCTATTCCCCTGCTAAATTTTTTTTTCCCTAATACATATCGTACAAGTCCCCTGAAAATGTAAGCTTTATTTTGAAAAATATTTTACTAAAATTTGACAAAAATTGACTAAGATAGAGGAATTTTTGTAAACAATCCCAGCAATTTTTCATCAAACGAAGTGTGTGCATAATCTGTGTTATTATTTGTAGCAAAACAATTCATTAATGTTTTATAAAAAAAGTACAATATAATATAAAAATTTTATGATGCTTTTCTAAAACAAATTTCCTGTTTTGCTGTAAAATTCCTCATCCGAAGGGCCCCGCCACCTTTCCCAAAAAGGTGAAAAAAAAAGCACCGACTGTTCCAGGATTGTAGAACACCATCTTGGGAGTTTGCGTATTTGCAATATTCTTTAAATAGTAATCACTTGTAGTGAATAAATGACTTAAAATAGTTACACAAATTAGAGGTGTTGTAGCAAATTATGTTGTTAGGTTTTGATTTAATTAATTAATTTTCTTTATCTTCAGGTGGACAAATCATTTACAGCATCCTGTGAATCTAAAGTTACTCCCCTTACAATAGCTGTTTTCCTAAAATACTCCAGCGGTAAGCATGTTATTGAATATGGTAATACAGTGTTCGACCTTAACGCGTGTACATCAGTCCGTGACCTGTGATTTTCTGCTCGGACCGGTCGCGTCGAAGGACGACCATTCGAAGGACGAATGGTGACCAGTTGTTTTTGGACCGGTTCCAACTGTGTAATTCGTGAATTATCATTTGTGATTAAGAATACAGGGAACCGTCTGAGATGATATTGTTTATTGGCATTTTACTAACAAGCTCTCGTGTATAATTCGCACCTTTTTCGATTCTTCAACTTCCCAATCATTATGTTATGTTATTTTATAACAGCCTGTTATACATTGTAAAATCAATTTAACACCAGCATTTAATAACCTTTTATTATTTTAATACAAATGTAATAGTGTATAAAATAATGAGTTAATCATAGCTTCTATTCAAATTATAACGTGCAACACTAGCAGGGGTCAATTAAATTTGTTCACATTTCATTGACCAAAAACCGAAATTCCAAAATTTGGCTAAATACTTTGTACATGGATATCGTTAATTTTACTCCTGGCTCAATAATAGTTGAACAACGTATTCTCCTTTCGACACAGCAATAATTAATTAATTAATTTATTTATTACAACAGGCAGTTGTAAATTGTATCTCTGTTAAAAAGGAATCGAAGTAAACAAAATTCTAGTGTAGTTTTTCGCATTGTGGGAATTGCTAAACATTTTGGAACGGATAGCCCAATCAAATTACGATAAATAATGAATAATAGATTTTCATTTGTGCTCAATATATTTTCCGATTTCAATTCTGAGAATCATTTTGTTCTTTAAACTATTGTATGCACTATGCAGTTAGATGTATTTTTATTATCGGGACCAGTTCATACAGTATCTGACCAGTAGACTTTGAAGGTAGCCGGTCCTGTGGACCACCACTTTCCAAAATTTAAGGTCAAACCCTGTGGTAATAGTCTGAATGGCTGGATTTGTTTGGTGTTAAGTCTCAGGACCATGTGATTCTAAACTGCTCATACAATTTCAGTACAAGATTCATGTAAGAATGGACTCTGAAATAGTGACATTAATCCATCATTCAACACTACAGACTTTTGACATGAATCCATCATTCAACACAACAGACTTCTGCATAATAGACAGCTTTTATATTTCACAAGTGTTTATACGTCGTAAACACTCGTGAAATACAGAAAGCTCTCTACTATGCAAACGTCTATAGCAATGAAATTATTTGTGCAGGCTGGAATCAAACAGTGTTAAGATTTTACACCTAAGAAAACAAGCAATTGAGGATAGTCTAGGTTACACAACATCCCTCAATCAAGCTTTATGAAAGTGTTTGAGACTGAGTTACTTCTGAAAATCGCATGTACCTTAGATTTCCTGTAGCTATACCCGAATTTAGTATTGCAGTTGTCTTTGAATAGCTTGTAGGTCTGTTATATTGAACATGCTAAATGCTCATTCAAAGGGTTACCTACATGTTGCAAAGTGCATGTATCTACACATATCAAGGCATTTGCTACTTTTCAGTAAATGGAAGCCACTCTTGTTTAAGATAACGTCTCCAACTAGCCTACATTTCTATTTCATTAAAATCATCTCCAGTCTGACGCTGCTATCTTATTCGCTGACTGGATTGGATGACTTTGCATTAGTGGTCACGTTCAGATGACCTTTTCAGGAGCCAATCAAACTGTTGCCTTAAACATGTTGTGGTGTAACTTCATATAAAAACCACTAATACTGTGCATGAAATTAACGTGAACTTTGAATGTTTACTCGCCTAGGGTACCACCATATCCATTGGTATCCACGTGAAAATGAACTGAAAAATAATTTATTCCCAAGGATCAGCTGGAAATGCTTCACTTTTCATAAACCGTGGCCAAACTTTGCTGTGCAACAGGCAATTTCATTGGGTGCAGCAAGGCTGATATTTTATTGTTATACGTTGACAGATCCTAACAATGTTAGGATTTGATTTTAATGAGATTGGCCTACATTTCAAATAGCCTCTAATAATATTTTTTATTTTTCGTACAGACCCTGTGATATCAAACATTGTGCAAGACATCTTCAAGGAGTTGGCCCTGAACGAGGCGTGTATGCTGCCCCTGCAACAGAGGCTTCTGCCCACGCTGATAAGCATTCTGCAGGCAGGGCAGGACAAGGTGGCCATGGGGCTTCCATCCGTATGTATACATCATTGTGCACTGGAAGTTATGTTAGTTTATATGGATAATTGAACGCCACTGAAAGCCACTTGATCTGCTCTTGATCAAATAATTAATGTTAGCTGATATTAAACTTGGTGTTTGGAGGTTCCAGTGTGGAAAACAGTCTGTTATTTTCTATATAAAATATTGTCAATTGTCTCGAGACCTCCATTTCAAATGTTTAACACCCTGTGACGAGTTGTCTAACATTATAACCTTGAGTGGATTTATGGTCCAACTTTGTCACTAGTTAAAAAAGTTGACACTTACTTAGCTTTTGTGGTGTTGTGTATATGTCTTAAACATTGAATACTCTGTCAGGTAACCCTGGATGTGCTTACAACAATATTACGGAGCAGCAAGTCACCGATATCGGATCAGCTGCTGAGTGCCTTCCCTGCTGTGGTCTACTGCACCCTGAATACAGACGATAATGCTACCATGCAGGTCAGTTATGTTCTGACTATCAAGAGTCATTGTTTTGATTACTATCTTTGAGAAATTAGAGATTCATGTAATAATTTGCAGTACTTTTTTAAAGCCAATTTGAGGCAGCAGAAGGTCCCCATTCCCACAGCTCTGTAGTATGTATTTTTCCCCTCAAAATCGCAAAATTTCCCCCCCCCCCCTTGATGACTTGAGTAGTGGCATGATAAGGAAATCGAAGTTCAAGTTGATGACAAAGCTTGGTAGATTGTTTGAATAACTGGAGATAAAAGTGATATGCAATTCATCTTGATAAAATCATTTATATCTGTATATTCTAAGTCTTCATAATTTCCCCCACACCATCAGTTTTCCTCTACCAAATGGCCCTTCCAACATTACCCCATTGGCTGAAAAAAAACACTGATAATGCTGGTATTGGAGACATTGCAAACTATATAATTAGGATGGCAGTTAATGATCATTCTCTGTTCTATAATTTTAGTGCATAAATCAGTAGAAGAATTGAGCCTAAGACTTACACTTGACATGGACAGAATGGTAGTAAATAACTTGGGTGTAATGGACTTTTGTAAATAGTGAAAAATTCACATGTGTAATGAACATAGAGTGGTAGTAAATACACTGGATAGACAGGGCTTTCATTAAGTTTTGGAGTAGAAGGATACTTCTTAAAAGTAGGCGGGGTTTTGGGGGTCCTCCTTTACATGCAAACCTCTACAGCAAAAAATGGTCGGTTATAAGGTCGAAATAGCCAGGTGATTTACCAGGCTACGGGGTCTTAATGAAACCCTTGATAGAGTGGTAGTTAATACACTGGTACACAATAAATGGTAGAAATTATTATATCCTGTAACTGGATTTTCAGAGTGGTGGGGAGTGTACACGAGCGTTTGCCTCTGTGGCTCTTGACCAGGTGGCACACTGGAGGGATGAACAAGGTAGATCAGCCTTTCTTCCAATTATTATTATTGTGTGCTTCAGGTTTATTTTGATTGCTGTAAACATATTTTGATTAAAAACAATTTATATGGTAAAATTGTAGCTTTTTGGGGGCATTTTTATGATTAGAAATATGTTTTTAGTTAAATCTTGTAGTGTACAAAGGCTAGGCTGTTTATTTTGATGTAGTGCTATGTGAGCTTATGATAGTGTTGTGGTTAACACCATATTTTATCCCAGTGTTGTCATTATCAAATGAAAAAAGCAATTTTTAACTCGACAATTCGAATAATAGGTGAGCTATCCTACTACCCCGGGCGTCGGTGTTGGCGTCCACGTCTGAATTTGGTTAAAGTTTTTATTAAAAAAACTGGGAACTAACCTTTGTCATTAACTCAAGTATCAAGGGCAACATTCCCTATAACACTGTTTTGTATTTTGACAGAGTTATGCCCCTTTTTCACATAGATTTTCTGGTTAAAGTTTATATATTTTCAAAACTTGTGTAACTTCAATACTACAAAAGCTATTGACTTGAAACTTGGAATATACCTTTGTCATCAACTCCAGTATCAGGGTGAACATTCCCCATAACTCTATTTTGTATTATGACAGAGCTGTGCCCCTTTTTCACATAGATTTTCTGGTTAAAGTTTATATTCAAAAGTTTTGTACCTTCAAAACTATATAAGTTATTCACTTGAAACTTGGAACTAACCTTTGTTATCAACACTAATATCAGGGGCAACATTACACATAACTCTATTTTGTATTTTGACAGAGTTATGCCCCCTTTTCACTTAGATTTTCTGTTTTAAGTTTATATTCAAAAGTTTGGTTACTTCAAAACTACATAAGTTATTCACTTGAAACCTGGAACTAACCTTTGTCATCAACTCTAGTATCAGGGTCAACATTACCCATAACTCTGTTTTGTATTTTGACAGAGTTATGCCCCTTGTTCACATAGATTTTCTGGTTAAAGTTTATATTCAAAAGTTGTGTAACTTCAAAACTAGATACGTTATTCACTTGAAACTTGGAACTAACCTTTGTCATCAACTCCAGTATCAGGAGCAACATTGCCCATAACTCTGTTTTGTATTTTGACAGAGTTAGCCCACTTTTTGCATAGACTTTGTTGTTAAAGTTTTTGTTCCAAAAATGTATAAACTATACAAGACTTCACTTAAAAGTTTCGTATTTTAACAAATTTATGCCCCTTCCACTTTCCAAAATATGTACCAACTGAGATACTTCGAATAGTCGAGCGCGCTGTCCTCTGACAGCTCTTGTTATCTATTAAATCTAGCGATTTGGCCAGGGTCTTAGGGTCCCCCTTGTGATATTACTGATCACAATTTCAAAGTTCTTGATTTTAAACGATAAATTTGATCTGCAATTGGTTAATAATGACAACCCTGATTTTATCCCATAGTCTTTGGTGTTACATTTATTGCACAATCTGGCTTAGTTTAAAGTAAACATAATGCTTAGAAAATCTGCTTTGTATTTCAGGCAACACTGGGCTAACGTACATTATTCAGGTGATATCGCGACTGCTGGACCCGAAGACGTCAGAGTTCACGGCCTCGTTCGTAGGCAAGCTGGTGACGGTGGTGTTGTCGAAGGTTGGAGGTCAGCTGGGGGAGCAGATGGACCTGATACTGCGGGCTGTACTGAGCAAGATGCAGCAGACGGAGACACTTAGTGTCATGCAGGTGGGTGGAATCCACAGGGCTTTCATTTCAGAATACTGTGAAGGGGCCTGGGCAGGTATTCATAAGCTTCTAAGGGAAATCTTTACTTGAGTTGTACTTTTTGAAGATTTCAGATCAAATTTTCTATGTGAAATGGGGCAGGTATTCACAAAGCTCCTAAGGGAAATTTTTACTTGCATTGTACTTTTTGAAGACTTCATATCAAATTTTCTATGTGAAATCCAATGATTTCTGTTTACAAAGGGGTAAAATACTCAACATCTATAACAAGCAATATTTACTAGTTTAAAACATTGTAATGTAAAAAGACCTATTCCTAAGACAGCCTCATTCTGAATTTAAGAAATGTACTTAAGTTTTCCCTAACAAGCTCTGTTTATACTGGCCCTTAGCCCATTACAGGCCCGTTAGCCTGTTCAGTTTATGAAATAACTTATTACGTGTATAACACACATCATTGTGGAATATTTCTATTCATACCAAATTTAATGAAATGGGAAAGACATTCTAGTGGTTTATGGTATTTATAGTCTTATAGTTATTCACCAGTAGATACATATTATGTGCAATTTCCTTGCAGTCTCTGCTCATAATTTTCGCTCGCCTGATGCACGATCAGATGGACGCGGTTCTTGAGTTTCTGACTAGCGTTCCTGACCCCATGGGGAAACCGGCACTGGAGTTTGTGCTCAAGGAATGGTGTGCCCGACAGCGCTCTGTATATGGAGCATATGAGAGGAAAGTCATGTAAGCTGCGTAGAAGACATTGTCATACATGGGTCAATGCATTTGGTTCTGTAAGATAATTATGCCCCCATCATCTTGATGCAGGAGGCATATAGTGATTATTCTGTCCATCCGTGATTTAACTAGCTTTTTTGGTTTCGTCTAGCACCAACACCGCTTACTACAACACTTGGATACTTACACAGTTGTTGCTTTGACCGTTCCCAGTCCCGCAATATCACCCAACATCACTTTGACTTTGGAATTGGAGTAATTCGAATAGGCAGTCCAGCACCACCTGGGGCATGTATTTATTTCTAAATTATGAATATTTCTAGCATACATTAATAAAATCGGATGTACTGTACAAATAAGAGCATTAAAACTAATATATACAAGATTGTGTTCCTGTGTTGTTGAATAGTCTACATATCTGTCACACTTATTACAAAGCAAATGTATAGTGGGATTAGAAAAAATGGATAAATTACAACTTTCATAGTTCGAGTATTGTTTTTAGTATGTTTTTTTTTATTGAGGACAAAAACAAATACTTCAAAATATGTCCTATCTAAATCATAAATATGAGGCGCGTCGTGGGAAAACCAGTCTTAATGCATTTGCGTAAAGTGTCGTCCCAGATTAGCCTGTGCAGTCCGCACAGGCTAATCCAGGACGGCACTCTGCTTTTACGGTATTTTCTGTTTCAAGAAAGTCTCTTCTAAACATAAATCCACTGTAGGCGAAAAGTGCCGTCCTGGATTAGCCTGTGCGGACTGCACAGGCTAATTCGGGACGACACTTGACGCGCATGCATTAAGTCCTTTTTTCCCACGACGCGCCTCATATTTGCCTTACCCTCTGCAGGGTTGTGGCCCTTTGCAAGCTGCTGGAGCATGTAGTGACCAGTAACGATGCCCGTTTGAAGGACATCATAGTGGAGGGGGATGAGGTGCTGCCGTCTGCTGGAAATGGCATTAGAACACGGTCCAAAGGTACCGACCAGCCTATCCTACACAAGTGTGACATCTGTGTCTATGTATGATAACAGTATAAAATGATTTGAATCATTAAAACATTTCTGTGTCAGTAAACAATTGACGTGAAATCAGCAAAATTTAGGATTTGATGTGTTTAGAAACTTGTAAATTGTTTTTTTCTCAAATTACAATCAGATGTTAGGTGTGTTTTATAAGTGGGGGCGTCCTATACAGTAGCACGAGAATTTACGGCAATAACAGTGCATGTCATAAGATTGGTAAGTTTGATTATTACGTAGCATTGTATTGATTAAGCTGGCCATGGATTTTGCCCCTATTTCTTGGCTATTTGCTGCAGGTAAGGTTCAGTGGACCCAGATCCCCGTTGAGGTGCAGATCTACAAGCTGCTCATCAACGAGCTCAGCAACCAGATCGAGAGCAACCAGTGCACGCAGAACGACGATACCGTCGAGGACGAGGAAGATGTAGGGCTCTTATACCCCAACTTTGGCTGGATTGGAAGCTGTTTCCATATTTGCAATCATGTTCTTGACTGAAATGGAATATGTAAAGCATTCATGTTTATTGCAGCTTGAATTTGAAGATTACTTTAATGTAATTCATAGGAACCTTTTCTCCGAAATCTCATGTTTTATTTATTAATTTCTGTGAAATCAGTTGAAAAAATTTGTTGAAACGTGGTATTTAACTCTTTTCCTTGTGTAAACCACATGATTGGCCACCTTAATATTACATTGCCAATTTGCTTCTTATACACGTGTTAGATAGGACCTTGTAATCTTCTTATACACGTGTTAGATAGGGCCTTGTAATACTGCCAATTTGCTTCTTATACACGTGTTAGATAGGGCCTTGTAATACTGCCAATTTGCTTCTTATACACGTGTTAGATAGGCCTTGTAATACTTCTTATACACGTGTTAGATAGGGCTTGTAATACTTCTTATACACGTATTAGATAGGCCTTGTAATACTTCTTATACACGTGTTAGATAGGGCCTTGTAATACTTCTTATACACGTGTTAGATAGGGCCTTGTAATACTGCCAATCTGCTTCTTATACACGTGTTAGATAGGGCCTTGTAATACTTCTTATACACGTGTTAGATAGGGCTTGTAATACTTCTTATACACGTATTAGATAGGCCTTGTAATACTTCTTATACACGTGTTAGATAGGCCTTGTAATACTTCTTATACACGTGTTAGATAGGCCTTGTAATACTGCCAATCTGCTTCTTATACACGTGTTAGATAGGCCTTGTAATACTGCCAATCTGCTTCTTATACACGTGTTAGATTGGCCTTGTAATACTTCTTATACACGTGTTAGATAGGGCCTTGTAATACTGCCAATCTGCTTCTTATACACGTGTTAGATTGGCCTTGTAATACTTCTTATACACGTGTTAGATAGGGCCTTGTAATACTGCCAATCTGCTTCTTATACACGTGTTAGATTGGCCTTGTAATACTTCTTATACACGTGTTAGATAGGCCTTGTAATATTTCTTATACACGTGTTAGATAGGCCTTGTAATACTTCTTATACACGTGTTAGATAGGCCTTGTAATACTTCTTATACACGTGTTAGATAGGCCTTGTAATACTTCTTATACACGTGTTAGATAGGCCTTGTAATACTTCTTATACACGTGTTAGATAGGCCTTGTAATACTGCCAATCTGCTTCTTATACACCTGTTAGATAGGGCCTTGTAATACTGCCAATCTGCTTCTTATACACGTGTTAGATAGGGCCTTGTAATACTTCTTATACACGTGTTAGATAGGCCTTGTAATACTGCCAATCTGCTTCTTATACACGTGTTAGATAGGCCTTGTAATACTGCCAATCTGCTTCTTATACACGTGTTAGATAGGGCTTGTAATACTTCTTATACACGTGTTAGATTGGCCTTGTAATACTTCTTATACACGTGTTAGATTGGCCTTGTAATACTTCTTATACACGTGTTAGATAGGCCTTGTAATACTGCCAATCTGCTTCTTATACACGTGTTAGATAGGCCTTGTAATACTACGGTGGAGATGTATTACTTGTATCAGGTATCTTTGTATCTAGAATTTGTTTAAACTGAAATTGAAATAAATTAGAAATTGTTTTGAAATTGAAAAGAAAACACAACATTATTGCACCAGAAAAGGTGAGAATGTAATAACTGTCTCCCCTATGCCAGGAGGATGGCTGGGAGGATGAAGACCAGGGCGGGGACCTGCAGCCGAGCGGCCAGACGCTGTCCAGCCTCCTGGATGAGTTTGTGGGCGAGTTCAGCACGCTGGCAGATGAGGCAGAGGAGGAGGAGGACGATCCTGACGCCCTCATGGACCCCGTCAACCAGATCAACTTACTGGTATGCATGTGTTTGTATTGTATATGGTTAGAGGTGTGATTGTTTCTCGTTTCACCTGATTTCCTCCTACTTCATATAACTTAATATACAATCAGTATCATGGACCCCGTCAACCAGATCAACCTGCTGGTACGGATATGCTTATGTACTGTATATGGTCAGGGTGTGAATATTTCTCCTTCCACCTGTTTTCCTCCTACTTCATATACAAATACATTCCTTCATATACAATCAGTATCATGGACCCAGTCAACCAGATCAACCTGCTGGTGCAGATGTGCTTGTATATATAATTAGGTCTTTTGACCTGGTGTAGCATGCGTCCTTTACTAGCAAAATCTTTAATTTCATGATTGTTCCTTCTTTCCTCCTCATGTATGCATACATGGCTTCATATACTTATCATAAACCCAGTCAATCAGATTAACCTCCTAGTACGCATGTGCTTGTGTAAGTTATTGGAGAACTTTTAGCTCGACTATTCACCGAACACACCCATCCGACGGGGTGTTGTCTGTAACTACTGCAGATATTCAATTGAAACTTAACATTCATATGTCGTTAGGGTCATTATACAAGGACACTGACCACAACCCGTAACTTATGAATAGTCGAGCGTGCTGTACTGACACAGCTCTTGTTACCTTGTGTAGCAGGAGCTGAATATAGGTGTCCTGCAAAATTCCTTGTGTACCTTTAACATCTACTGTACCAGGGTTGTCATAATTAACTGATTTCCAATCGAATTCATCGTTTAAAATCATGAGAAAATCTGTTGTTTTATCAGGAACTTTAAAACGGCAGTCAGTAATATACTAAGAAGGGCCCCCCCCCTAGACCCGTGGCCAAATCGCTTATAAAAATCGCTTGTTTCATTTCATAATAACAACCCTGCTGTACATTTGGATTTTTTGTTCTAGTTCACCAAATTTGTGATTGAGTTCCCTACAAATGTCGTTTTCAGTCAGTAAAAAATTTTTCCAATCGGGATTCTCATTTTCAATAAGCGCCAAGGTTTCAAAATGAACTCGGTCAAGATAAAATAAATACAATATAATGTCTCTTGAAAGCCAGAAAGGTGCTATCAGCATATGTGCAAAGCAGACTTAGACTCTCCAGGGACAATATTATATATGAGGCGCGTCATGGGAAAACCGGTCTTAATGCATGTGCGTAAAGTGTCGTCCCGGATTAGCCTGTGTAGTCCGCACAGGCTAATCCACGACGGCACTTTCCG
The DNA here is from genome assembly GCA_027627225.1 of Congeria kusceri. Taxonomy (NCBI): domain Eukaryota; kingdom Metazoa; phylum Mollusca; class Bivalvia; order Myida; family Dreissenidae; genus Congeria; species Congeria kusceri. The sequence goes on from CM051035.1 coordinate 45,687,108, forward strand.
CTTTTATGGTATTTTCTGTTTCAAGGAAGTCTCTTCTAAACATAAATTCACTGTAGGCGGAAAGTGCCGTCCTGGATTAGCCTGTGCGGACTGTACAGGCTAATCCGGGACGACACTTTACGCACATGCATCAAGACCGGTTTTCTCAAGACGCACCTCATATGTGATATATATATATACATAAAATGAAATGAAACTGTACTATGTTCTAGACTATATTCTGTATTATTTCGTTGTTTTCAGACGTACCTCACCGAGTTCATTCAGTCTCTTTCCCAACAGCCGTATTACACAACCTTTGCCTCACATCACACAGACAATGAGAAACAAGTTCTACGGAGCATCAACGTACAAGCATAGGAACGTTATTTTAGCATTTTATTTATTTTTATTCGTGTTTGCTTGTCAGGTGACCCCATTAGAAGAAAAGAAAGAATGTGAGAGTATTAGCAAATACATGTAGTTGTGCATCACTAGCTTGCAGTAGTTTTATATAATACAATTGAGGCGTGTCGTGGGAAAACTGGGCTTAATGAATGTGTGTAAAGTGTCGTCCCGGAATCAGGACGGCACTTTCTGCCTACGGTGGATTTATGTTTAGAAGAGACTTCCTTGAAACAGAAAATACCATACAAGCGGAAAGTGCCGTCCTGGATTAGCCTGTGCGGACTGCACAGGCTAACCTGGGATGACACTTGATGGACATTCATTAAGCCCGGGTTTCCCCCGACACACCTCATTTTAATTGTTAAAGCTCTAAAATTTAGGCACAAAATTAATATTTATCTCATTACTGTGCAAAGGTTTAAATGAATTGTTTGATGAATTCTGTTGAATATGGACAGATTTTTTAAAAGTTTCATTGCACGGACCTTGTAAAGTCTAGCTCCTTCACCAGCCTTTGAAAAAAGCTCTGTGTTAAGAAACTTAAAACTGTGATTGGTGGTTCTGTCCTGTTTGTCATTTAACAAAACAATTAATATTTACATGTATTTTCTGGACACGCATTACGGTATCCCAAACTGTCCAGAAGATGGTTCTTATATACGGTAGTCGTCAAAATATTTGATATTTATTCTTCGGTTTTGTTTTAATGTAGTATTATAGAGTAAAAGTGGTCGAGGGTTATAGTTACCACGTTCCATGACGGTTGTTCAAATCTTCAGATAGTAATTGTTAACAATACAGCGCCATATGTCATATTATTTAAAGATGCATTGCCCTTGATTCGTAATGATGAAATGAATGTACATGTATAACAAATTTGAATTTAACAGTTCTATATATAGTCAAGGTGATGATTTTGCTTTCACATTGCCATTGAAAAACAAAACATATTTGGCACGTCGTGGGAAAACCGGACTTAATGAATGTGCGTAAAGTGTCATCCCGGATTAGCCTGTGCTGTCCGCACAGGCTAATCCGGGATGACACTTTCCGCCTAAAGTGGATTTATGGTAAGAAGACACTTCATTGAAACAGAAAATACCATAAAAGCGGAAAGTGCCATCCCGGATTAGCCTGTGCGGACTGCACAGGCTAACCCAGGGCGACACTTTACGCACATGCATTAAGTCCGGTTTTCCAACGACTCGCCACATATTTAAAATATATTAATAAATTGATGAAATGATTTTTTCATGTTAGAAATTGTATGTACAGGAAAGAGTTATATTTAGTAATGAAGTGTGTAATTGGTTTTTAATAAACTTAAGTATAAAGCATATATGAGGCGTGTCGTTGGAACCCAGGGCTTAATGCATCTGCGTAAAGTGTCGTCCTGGATCAGCGTGTGCAGTCCGCACAGGCTTATCCCTGACAACACTTTCCACTTTTATGGTATTTTCTGTTCCAAGGAAGTCTCTTCCTTAACATTAATACACTGTAGGCGTAAAGTGACGTCATGGATTAGCCTGTGCGGACTATGCACATGCATTCAACCCGATTCTCCCACGACACGCCTAATATAATCACATGTATATATGCAATTGAAGATTAGACATACAGAAACATTACATTGTATTGTTATAGTATCATTATAGTATCATCGTAGTATGACAGTGCAATATCAGTGGATCTTACGTGTTCATTAGTGAGCGATTGTATTATTATGGCTGAGACAAAATTTGTTTTCTGTGTGCTTTCCGGCATCAAGAGTGGATGCAAACCAGTGTGTTTATTATGTTCATTCAAGGGAAGCTCTGCCATTGCATTTTCTTACATTTTGAATTAGTTTTGTTTTCATTGACTGGACCCATATAACTCTAAACACTAGTACGGTTCTGCAATTAAGCTAATTGCGATATCTTTTAATATTGTTATTAATGTTGGTTGTTTTATACTTCAGTATATTCTTGTAGGCCTATTACAAGAGACATGTAACTCATGCATTTTACATGGACATCTATGAGAATAGTAGTATAGTCAGAGTGATTTGTATATTGTATTCATGCAGTTAACATTCAGTTTTTCTCTAACATTTTGCTACAAATGTAATATGCTTATTCCAAAACTGGAAATTCTTCATATCTGATAAACTGGCAATTTTATCCTTTTTTTTTAACTAGAATGTAAGATGTCACATTTTATGCTGTGTCGTTTGATGTGTTAAATTTTGTAACGCCTGCTAATAGGTTTTTAAATAGTCAAGTGTTTAATAAATGTAATGAAAGTATATCCTGATTTTGTGATTGTTAAAGTACATATACTCTCTGTCACATCTCATTTTGTGAGTGCATTACATCAGTATGAGTTAAACTCGAGTTATATTTTACTGCTGAACATGTTTGCAAATTTGGCTGCGATGGGGGGTGGGGGGGGATGCGTGCATTCGAATGATTATGTATCACTCACAAGTTTAACTTACACAGCTTGTGTATGACCAAACAAACTCAAAAAAGCTCAAACATGGTTTTAAATGGGGTACATCTTAATATTGCTCAAACAGAATATCTATGACCATAGGATCTCAGAATTAACCATAGACTTGCCCGTATTTGGGTACAAACAACAGCAGTTACCCCTTGTTTGTGAAAACAATGCAAAAAGGGTACAAACACCACAGTTATTGCCCCATATTCGGGAGAGAAAAAAGCAAAAAATTGAAAATGTGGAGGATAGAGACTATTTTTTGCCTAATCTTGACCAAACTTGCTCTGTTTGTTTATGACCAAAAGATCTAAGTTGAAGTCGAATATGGGCAAGGTTGGACCAGAAAGACCAGAGTTATTGCCTCTTGTTTATGAAAAAACGCATTAGTCGACAACTATTGGCTAGCAGACTCCATAGAGAATTAACTGTTCGTTTAATGACTACTAAACTTGCTCTGTTTGTGTATGACCATTGGATCTTATCTGGATGCCTTAATGAGCCAAATAGAACCAGGAACACTAGAGTTATCTCCCTCTTTTCCTAGGAAAATGACTTTGTGCAACAGAGAAACTGATTTGTTCATCTAAATGTTGCTCAAACAGAATATCTATGAACATAGGATCTCAGAATTCACCATAGAGTTGCCCGTATTGGGGTACAAACAACAGTAGTTACCCCTTGTTTGTGAAAACAATGCAAAAAGGGTTATGTGCAGGACAGAAACTTCGTTTTTCACTAGGGATGGCTTCAAATAGTTTTTTCAGTAACCTGTTAATTGATTTTTGTATTTGAGCTGTTAGCTGGTAAGCATCATATTATTTATAAGACCTAAAAATGCATTTAAAACGAAAAAATATGCAATACAAAAGTCTGTTTAATTGAAGAGTCCTAAACGATGATATACATAACGCTGACAGGTGTCTATTGCTGCAACTTGCAACTGTGTTAATTATAGTTCTGTAAACATAAGAACAAAACCCCTATATATGGATTTCAGCTAGATGTTTGAACGTCATGTGTTTGCAGAGATTAGATGTTATGTGTGAATCGGCATGGTACACGTGTCGCCAATTGCTAGCTGTCCGTATATGGATTTCAGCTGGATGTTTGAACGTCATGTATTTGCAGAGATTAGCTCTTATGTGTAATTTGGCATGGTAAACATGTCGCCAATTGCTTGTTGTCCGTCATGGTGCCAACAGTTTAGACCGTAAATCGTGTGCATTATACCGATATGTCGATTGCTAAGTGATTATTAGGCCGGGCAGGCATCTGTATAGCGCCGGTTGATGGCCAGGTTGACTACAGAAGAAAGTCGGACAGGCATCTGTATAGCGCCGGTTGATGGCCAGGATGACTACAGAAGTAAGTCGGGCAGGCATCTGTATAGCGTATGTTGATGGTCAGGTTGACTACAGAAGTAGGTCAGGCAGGCATCTGTATAGCGCATGTTGATGGTCAGATTGATTACATAAGTAGGTCGGGCAGGCATCTGCATTGCTAGACCCCAAGGGAGCGGCTAGGGGCCCGGTCTTCTCTGCCCTGTCCACATTTCTTACAGACTGTGAGATAACTGATAAGATCTAGGTCTTTGGGGAGGGAGGAGCAGTCAACACCCAACCAATTTGTATACAGTTCTTGTAATTGTTTTTATCAATTCTGTGATATATTACAGTTCTGTGTATACTTCTTAATGCGTTGTTTCTCCATGAGTTTTCAATGCTTAAGTTTGGTTTTACCTTCATTGGGAAACTATGGAATGCCCTGCCCTTTCTAAACCAGGTCAATGGTATTGACCTGGTACTCTTTATTTTAAGATCATTTTCCAGAAGAGAGTATGACGTTAGTCCACCATTTACATTTTTCAGTTTCTTAATAAACCCCTTTTTATTGCAGTTTTTAATAACCAGAAAGGGCGGGGCAGTCCATTCTCCTGGGTACAGTTGACTGCATTGCACCCCCTCCCACCCCCTCTGACACCCCCATTCCCCCCCATCCTCAAAGAACCACGCCGGACTGGAGTGCACGGTGCAAGGACCTGTGTTCCTTGCAATTATTTGCATTCGGCCTTATCAAGACCAATGCCACAAATAGGTATTGGAGCTTTTAATAGTATTATACTTGGCATACTGTGATAGGTACAGTGTCTTCTACTGTATTTTACCAAGTATATCCAATTTTATTATCTAGATATGACCCTATGCAAGTTTTTTATCAGCGATTATTATAATCCTGTATTATAGTTCACTTTTACCTAGTTGGTATTATTTCCTACTTGTATTATTCAACTTCTTAAGATTTTATGTCCTTTCTGTATTTTTTCGCTTACCTTTAAATAATCTAGTCTTGCCGTGCACTCCCTCTGGTCCAAGGGACTAAACTCCAATAACTACATCTTTACCCTTCCAGTTATCTCCCCTTCTTTTCAACCCAACACAGACCCCAACCCCCCGCTGGCCTCCCAACCCTACACTTCTAATATATCATTTTAATCCTCCCTGGGTTGCTACTTGTCTTTTACCTAACTCATTACTGTGTATTACATTAAAGGTACACAGTATCATATTAATCCATGTAAAATATTTTTAAACTGTAAATATTATAAATAATGTTCTTGTTCCTTTAATTCTTAACTGTATATAGTTCATTTTCTTAACATATTGTTTTAAAGTGGCCCTATCTAGGTGACTGTTTTGTAACTAGCAGCCTATATTGCTGCATTTTATGTATATAAATGAATGTAGTTTTTACAGTTGTTTTAATGCCACCCTGGGGGGGGGGTACTATTATTTTAAAATAGCCCAACTTCCTTAAGGTACAAAACAGACAGGGTCTTAAGTTGGAGCAACTCACTATATTCCCTATCTGCAAGCGTTCAACATAAGTAAACCGCATGTCGCATAAATGCTAATTAATTAAAATTACTTACACTCTTAACATACTCGCCTAGGCAAGTCCCTTCTCATTTATATAATATTAAATCTTCAGTACTTGGTGACTCTTGACTCATTTTACTAATTATCAAGAGTATTCTTATTCCACATTTAGATAAAAAGGGCTAGAACCCTAAATATCATCCATTTATTGCATTACATTGAAATACCCTTTTTATTCAGGGTATAATTATTATTATGATAGCATTTCTAAGTAATTTATTAGTAATTTTCTGCCTTTTCATATACCGGCAGCATTAAAGTGTAGCATAGACATGCTAATATCATATATATTCTCTAAACCTATGTTGAACCACTTAGAGATCTGGTAAAACATTAAACTATTCACTATTTTATCTTAAATAAACAACCGGTACTACTGTACCTGCATTGTTTCCAAACTTCTTTATAAGTATATGGTTATTAAATCATATATTTCTTCCAGATCTTTAAGTTAATAAGACTCCAACAACCCCATTACAGCATATGCTGGAAAATGGGTCTAGAAAACTGATCACACATGTAAAATTATATGTTTTCCATCATTAAATCTTATTATGTTGGGCTATCTTCTCTCCTTTTCTATCCAAGTATTAAACTGCAAAGAAAAAAAAAAATAAACAAACAAATTACTCAACAAAGTGTCTTCATATTTTATTAAAGCATAAATAACTATGCCACTTTCATAGAGAATTAGTTCTCCCAAATTTTACAAATATTTTAATATTAAAATCTGCATATTTCCATCTAGCAGATCTATTATTTTCAATATTTCCTTGCAGTTGTTCATAATAGTGCATACTCGTCCAACCCTAACGTTATTATATAAGCCTCACGCTGATTGGTCAGACGGATTAGATACGAGAATTTTGATTTGTTAATTTACTATCCGTTTTGAGCGTCAAGCTCAGTATGCAAATTAGTTTCCCACGCTACAACATTCCTCTTAAAGTTCACGTAGTGCATAAACTGAGAAAATATTTTTCTAAAGCATTTATTACCGTTTCTTTCACTATTTACAAAGATTTATTTAAATACAGTATTTATTATGTACTTCTGGCTGTCTATTCAGTTTTAACAGTTAAGCATATTTTTGCGAATAGATTTTTATATAAAGCACCGCACCCACACTGCAAAGATTTTATGTACCACACCCTCTAAACAAGGGTTGTACTATAGTTTTATGAACGCAGAGTTTTAAATGTTAAGCAGTGTGCTCGGGCAATGGTTTTTAACCGAAGTCCCGAGGGTAAATAACCCCACTCGTCATCTGCATTGCCCTTGTCGATTGCCACAGTCAACAACAGTAAATAATCTGTCTGATATAAGTCATTTTGTAGGTGCTTACATTCAGATCTTGTCTGTCAATGCCACTACTGCGGTGAGCGCTGTGGGCCATCGTGGCCCTCCTGTGTTATTTGGATTGGATCCAGAGGACGGGCCTTCCTTCCTTATAAGGGCTCATTAGGGTCCCCTCCCTTCTGACACTCATGGCTTAACGAGCCAGTGGAGTGATACAGGCACTCGTGTGCCCCTTGTTTGTAAACGCATGAACTAGTTGTTACCGCATTTCGCGCGTCTATATATTAATAAACCACTTGCGCAAACGCTGTAAAAAGTCATCTGTTGATGTATTGATTAAACATATGTGCAAAACATAAACATGCATATTTTTAGTGTACCGACGTCGTGGACCGCTCAATTTACATTTAATAAATCTGTTTACGTTCAATAAAATCGCTTCATGAATATAAAATTATTAAAAAAATATTTGCGCATGGTTTAATCTCAGCGAGCTATTTGTTGATAAAGGCGTTTATTTTATTACAGCTTCACACATTAACAGACTGCTTTTGTTTTTTATTTGATTTGCGTACCATATGCTTGATCATTAACATAGTGCGTATTTATCTTTCATGTAAACCTGAGAATGGAAGGTTCATTCAAATTTTAAAACATAAATACAGTCAGAATTAGAATTATTACAAACCATAAGTTAACATATTTAATATCTATATTGTATACTTTGGGCTCACATTATTCTTATTTTTGTAGACACTTTTTACTTGTTGATGTAGCCTTTATTGTTCACGGATGGTTCCCATCTTTAATTGAGTGTGAAATTCAAACAAAGAATAAACACATGCGTGCATTTAAAAGTGTATTTTACTATCTGCTATACATTGTATTAAATAATTTAACAGGAGATATTACTGATGACATTTCAGAGTTCAAAACACTTCAAGGTATTATTATGAATCTAAAGGAAATGACTGGATGGCAAACTGCATAAGTTGTGCATAACTGTGTTAAACATACACACATCATTATAATTTAATTAAACAAAACTGTATGTGCTAATGAGGATCACGATGCCTGAAGACAATATTTCAAGTTGTTTCCCAGCAGGCTTAACGATGCATTCACATCAGAGTTCCTCGATGTTCGTCAACCCATGGAGTTTTATCGACTTCTGCGGTCTGAGCCAAAGCAATAGAACGAGTACGCGAACGGTTCCGTCGAGTGCCTGGTGGCACAATCTGCAAGTGTGGTGCCGTCAAAGTAATCCTTGACGTCTTAAATCTTTTGTAACATAACGTGCCTTGGCAGGGACCCTTGCAATAGAAGGCCTGTGTTTTCGTTACGTCGTTTGTGAAATTGTTAACATACTGGACCGTTGGGATATCGAGGTTTAAATAAACGGTTGTGTTCTCCTGCTGTTCGCTGCATCGGTACTGAATACAAGCGTAGTAGAAATCCTGCACACCGTCAAACGCCTTCTGGATGGTAGTGGAGTAGGTGTAGTAGTAATTAGACCCCGCAGAAGACCAAACACTGGTGGCAGTGAAGCCAGGCATGCTCGGAAGGTCGTCTATTGTCGCCGAGAAATTGTACCCGGCGGTGAAATTGATCCTTGCTGTACACAGCTTGGTACCGTCTGGTACGGGCTCATAAGCCGGTAGGCTGGGTTTGATGAAATGGAACGCTGGCTGATCGATTATGGAGTTCTGGCAGGTGGATAAGTCCTCGTAGAATCCACCGGTTGGATTGGAAATGAAATTGACGAACACTTCTTTTTTATTCGGGAGGACATTGTACCGTATGTACTGTATAGCTAAGTGTGCAACTTCAATAGCTGGAGATTAATTCGCCAGATCTTTGGGTTTCAAGTTCATCGTCACTGGAATAGAGCCACCACCTATAGAAACTGTTTTCGTTGACGTTAGGCTCAGGAGACCGATAAGAAAATTGGTGCCATCGACTGGATCAAACTCACGGCATCGAACCTCAAAGCACGTATTATCAGGATCGCTGGTATACGGAAATCTAGAGTCTCAGTCTCTCATTGTTCTGTGTATAGGCAACGACGCCCGGAGTGAATGTTGACGGATTGGCAGCATCAGCTGGGTTCTCATAGAAGACTCTCGCTTTAAAGTAGCATCTGGGAGCTTCCGGTCGGGTCAATTTTGACCGGTGCAGCGGCCTTGATCATGTTGATTTCTACGTCCAGTACGCCTCTGTATGTCGCAGGGAGATGGATCACTTTCACAGCATCAACGTAACCACCCGCTGGATCGGTCACCTGTGTTGTTGCTGGAAATATGGCCTTAAACATGCCCATATTGTCGGTGACGCCAATTCCATTCATGTTGATACTGGCAGACATGGCGGAAAGGGGCGCCAATGCGTCGTAATCTGTCACTGTTCTTACTACGGTGATGCCATAATCTTCACAGCACGCGCAGTGGGTGACATATGCGACTTCTTAAGTACCAAACGCCCCGCAGTAAACCTTGCGGATTTCTTCTCCGGGGCATATGATTCCATCATCGGGGCAGGATTTATGGCGGAAGAGGTCGTAGCAGCAGGTACCTGTGGGACAGGTTCCCACGTCATAGGTGCAGGAACCGACCAGGGTTCGGTTTGCAGGGATTCTGTCCGACATGTACTCTAAAAATTTCAATAACGATGTAAAGAAATGTTTGTTCACTAAAATAAAATTCATTGTTTTATTGCACAGTTAATCGCCAAATCAAAACAGAATTTAAACTAGTCCGCAGTACTGTAGACAACGTTTTAAATGCATTTTATCGATACGATCACGTTGAAAATGTAAACACATAAAAATACATTTAGACCAGGGTTTTTGGAAACTTGTATCACACAATTTTTCTGAAAATAAAATTTACACATTATGTGTGCAAGTCCACGCTATTTATACATGTAGAACTACTGGACAGATATGGTTAAACGGTTTTAGCAAGTATACACACAAAAAAGCAAAGTGCAGCTTTGCTTCTCCTAATATTACAATTTACTCTTTATTGCACGTGTATTATTAACCTTTCTATTACATTTTTCCGGTGCGATCACACAAAATAATAACGTTAAACCGTTTTACCTAGTATACTATACGAAAGTCCTTTTAAATAAATTGCACACATGTCTGGAATACTTTTAGGTTTTAATGTGTTGATCAACTATATCCATCAAATTACGCATCTAAAATATCAGTAAACTTTAGGGATGAACGACTCCTTACAGTCCACAGCCTTACATTTCTCGAACCGACACTTGTCTGTAAATATAGAAATGTAAATAAAACAATCTACGAGGCGTGTCGTGGGAAAACCGGGCTTATGTTTAGAAGAGAATTCCTTGAAAAAGAAGATACCATAAAAGCGGAAAGTGTCGTCCTGGATTAGCTTGTGCGGATTATTTATATATAAATAAATAAAGAAATATATATATATTATAAGCTAGCGTTGTATATATTACATTACCATGACCCGATGGAATGCATGCGTCCTTCGGTCAGGGCTGACAGTCCCAGTGTCAGCAACACCGGTATTACCACTGTACCAATCTGCTGCAGTGTAATACGCATTTTGAAAACGTATGTACATAAAATTGCTCAATAAATACGTTAAGATGTGCGTTTAAAATATCCATTTTGTCGTATTTAGATTTTACTACCACATTGACATACTTAAGACACTATAACGTCCATTTTAAAAGTGGAACCAACATCAAGAAAAATTCAGCAGGATTCATAACAGTGAAGTCTTATCCAGGATTCATAACAGTGAAGTCTTATCCAGGATTCATAACAGTGAAGTCTTATCCAGGATGCATAACAGTGAAGTCTTATCCAGGATTCATAACAGTTCCTTATTAGCAAATAAACACAGTTTGTTTCTCTCCAAAACGAAGGTACCGTCATAACTTTGGTTTCTCGTGAACAACAAACCACTTGCTGATTATCTAATGAAGCTTTTTTGAATATGGGTCTGCAATATATACATGTTCATTCTGGATATGACTCGAAAGTTTGGCACAACCGCAGATGGATGCAATTGATTGGGTCACGCGTCACATCCTGGTTAATGGAGATCGTCGAATCAAAATACTTTGAAGCGGCATTACATTAAACAAACTAGCGACATATTTACATTATTTAAGTGTTTTTGAATTGCATACGTTTTTGCAAACACGTGAAAAGGTTTATTCTTTACATTTCGTACTTTGATCTATCAATTAACCATCTGTGCAAAGAATGTGCCGATATATGAATTAAATACATATGCGAGAAGAAAAGAAAGTTGAATAGTTTTGCTGGGTCGACTTCATGCACTGCTTTGATTTGCATTAAGAAACAGTTTTCTGTGTCAATGAATAAACACTGGATGGAAATTAACATATTTAAAAATGCCGAAAACTTCGGCATGCCTTTTCCAGTATATAGTAAAGCTTGTTTCGTAATTTAAGTACGTTGTATTGCAGGGATGTAGTGGAATTGTATGTATTATACATATATATCTTGATTCTAGTTATGTAATGTTAATCGGGATGACCAACTACAATTTTCTTTGCATTGCCAGTGATGTGGCTTATTACATACATGCAGTTTAAGATCAATTCGGTTTGTTGAATACTATTTAATATCAAAACAAGTAAACCGCGTTGAAAATGAGAATGTTTATAAAACACCGGAGATTTATTTCGTCGTGCTGACCGATATTCTAAATTGATATGCACGACGAATTTCGCTTAATTTGGTGGTGCCGAACATGTAAAAAATAACTGAAAATCATACACAGTTTATAGCTCACATACTGAACAGCGTACTTGATTATTTTTATCAACTTTAAAAAAATAAAACTTTAAATGTTATTCATTATTTATACATTATAATATTATATAGAGTACCTTTAAGTACAATCTCGTTGTATTCACTGGTTGAGTGCTAAAATGTAATGAATCCGGTTCAGTTTTGACTGGTTGATAGTTCACAACATAATCTATTCGCTATATTATAGTTTTTGTTAATAACCGTTTGTGAGAAAACAGATTTTATAGTTTACTATTGGACGTTGAAGATTTTCACGCACACCCATGGGCATTGAGGCATGACATATTCGCACGGTTTGATTGCGGTGTGTTTGCTTATTTGTTGACAAATACGTTTTATTTCGTCACGCCTCGAACTTGAATAAGCTGCTTTTGTTTTGCTGGTTTGGTGTACTGCATCCTTCATTATTACAATGAAGCGCATTTATTTTAATATAACACTCACGTGTGTTTGATTGTCATAAACCAGGGACTCATTGAATCAACATTCCGAAACATCAATAATTTACCTGTAAATCCAAAATATATCAACAATGGTTTTTAATACTGTTTGTTATGTTTTTTTATTGTAAGCTTTTCTCACGTTATTTGTAATTTTTGTAGGCGCATTAATTTTTTTAGTATGAATTTATCATAGATCATTCCTAAGTTTCACTGACGTATTATATGTAGCAAAACAACACTATGCGGATAATTTATCAAATTACATACGCAAAACAAACACATATATCATGTCCAAGTGAAAGAAAACATGTTATTGTAAGTGGCACTGCTTGAACCTTGGGACGCCTTGTTTTATAGCTGACTGTATCCGTATTAGGTAAGTATATTGCAAAAAGGAGCCAATAATATAACTCTCGAGGTTCTAGGTAATGGAGTCGTTGATAGAATGTGGATATAAATTAAACGGTGGCAACAATAGAAATGCTTTAAATAACATCGAATAGATGGGACGATAAGATGAAAAATAGCTACTATAGTATAGTTTTAGCCTGTATAACACGAGGTCATACTTCACTATGTGATATATTTCGTTCATCGTTTTAAAATTTCCGTCTCGCCACTTTTATAAATTGTTAAACGCCTGAAGGATGCCATGGGATCCATGTGCTTGTGTTTACGTGTACGCAAATGGTTTTGTACGAGTATGTAGACTTTGAATGTGAACGTAAAAACTAAGTGGCTAATATGGTCTAAGCGCTTGGGCGATTGATTTAAAACTTTGTCGGCAATCAATGCGGCATATTTTGTATTTCTTTCCAACATAGTGGCTACAAATTGTAACGCTTAAAATTAATATTGAGTTAAACAAGTTCTATTTATTTGTATTAATTCAGTTTTCTGCTTTGCAATTTCCATTTTTAGAATGAAGTTTGGGGTAATACAGCATCTGATTTTAAGATGATATTTAAGTCATTAGACAATGTTCCGAAGGATTTAAAACGAATTAATGGGTTTGTTGACTTGAACCGGAAATGAAAGGAAAGACTGGTTAAACGGACTATGTCTACAAAAAGGGCCACAAGGGGACAACACGGCAAAACTATTAAATGTAAGTATGAATATTTTAATATAATGACGGTTAAAATAATATACATACATTGAAACAAGATTTTTTACATTCGGATCAAAAAGGGGAGGTCAGATTTTTTTTTTTTGGGGGGGGGGGGGAGTGGGGAGTAGGGGGTGGGGGGGGGGTATTTTATATAAACATACTATATACACGCATTGCTACATGTTACAATAGCGCAGTTATTGAATGATTATTGTAGAAGTAGAACTGGAACGAAATGTTCATGTGTATTAATTATAAAAAAACATTTCATCAAACGTTAATAATAAATGCAAAAAACAGCAACATTTAACAGTATAAGACATCTTAGTTCATGTAAATATTCTTGTCGAAATATAATTTGCATAAAAATAGGACACACATATATACCTACGCCGGTGATAAGGCATTGCGTTCATACAAATATGAATGCATACCCCTTCCCTATTAAAATGCCTATGCAATGTAAATATAAGCAAATATTTCGACGTGTTCAGAGACTTCTTCCACAACATTTTATTTATAGAAAGATGTAACATATTTTTATAGATTGAATGCCATCTACTGGAGAAGTTGATAGAAAGGTAAAATTCCAAATAATTCATAATAAAACGCAAACGAAATGCAAATTAACATGCACAGTAAGTTTATAAATATAAATTACCCAGTTATTGACATATTCGGGTTTATGATTCTCTGAACGCTAATAGATGCAGGTATATTAACACAGCTATACAACGGCTGCTACAACGCGCTTTTCTGGAGTGTGTCACTAGAATAAATGGGAGCATCGTACAATTGTTATTGATAGAGGGAGCCGCTTATGTAGGCTAAACAATATAGATATTTTCAGTCTGTGAATGATTATAACATTTTGTTCATGAAATGCAATGAGAAAATATGTTCATAATTTTGCTCAGAAGTAGAGTGTATGGCGAGGATATGTTTATAACTTTATTTTAACCGATTATGTGGAGAATTCTGTTTTTTAATTGTGGAGCAAAAAATGAATACATGCCAAGGATAATATGAGTTTAATGTTTTATTAACTCCATCATAAACATTAACTGTAATGTAGACAGTGGTTTTACTTTTCCGCTTATATTTAAGATTGAATTTAATTTTGGTTGCGTTCATGCTATTATGAACGTAATGGTCGAACTGGCAAATCCATGATGCGCGCTAGCGCTTCATGGATAATTTGCCAGTTTGACCATTGAGTTCAAAATCGCATGAACGCAACCAAAATTAATTTCAATCCTTATATTTACATTATATTTGGGATGATTTCATAGCATTCCTTTATATTGTTTTTTGTTTAGCATGCATGTTATTGCCATTTTAAGAGAAATATCACGCACAGTAGTTTTCTTATCGGAACAGCGAAGTACCGCCCCTTGTAACCGAACTACACAAAATAGAATGCAAACTACGATTAATAAAATAGTTCCCTACAAACATGTCAGTTTATTGTTATTTTACGTTCAATTTGCTGCGACAAATGAAATTTAATGTAAACATGATAAGTCATAACATTTTTATTGTCGATTTTCACATGTATCAGTTTTGAAAATTTATGTTGCAAGTTCAATTGATATTCCTTATTTTCAAACTGAACATAGACGCCGAATATCTTTTTTTATCCCATCATCAAGCCTGCATTGACGAAATAAAACCCCATGGGATAAACTTAGACCTCTGTATTTCCACACTGGGATACAGCAAACGCACAGAATAATGACGTAATTTGTTGTTCGTCGTGCCGTCATTGTATGTTTATCGTGTTATTTAGTGTTTTTCTTTCGTTTATTTTCAAAATAAAGACAGAAAATGATGGGATAAATAGAATACTAGATAAGTGTTGATTAAAGATTAGTTTATTTGCTCGGCACGAAAACGTGAACCTATCGCCAAGACTAGTGGTTCAGGTTTTCTAAGCCTCGCAATTTAAATATACTTATCTTTATTCAACACTAACCTTGTATTCTCTATAAAGACAAACAAATCAACGCCAGCAAATACACAACTAATTTGCCGAGGTAACACTGGGAGTGAGGAACATTTTAGGGGGCACACATCTAAAGGTCTATTCATCCATGTTTTAATTCGGGCGTGCAACCAAAATTAGTTGCACAGTTGCACGGTATTATTTGACATACATATATTTGCTGTGTTTTAAATGTATACTTAAAATGGAAGTAATTAAGACACGGTTATCGTATGAATCAAAAAGGATAAATAAGAAATTCGTTTCAGGTTCACTTTAACAATCGACTATAGTGACAATACTTCAGAATTTATCATCACAATATAGAGATCTGTACGGACGCCTGTAAGTCAAGTAACTGGAATATACTTCAATTGGTGAATTTTACCACCTATTATTCGGTCAATTAATGCGACATGTCATGCTGTTTGATCTTAAAATAAAGAACAATAAATAAATGCTTTCAAAAATGTATTTCTCCATTTCCTTTACATAGTATTACATTAATAAGTAGATGACTTCAAACACAATTTAAAAGTCCAACAAACTTCAGTAAATAAATATAAAGGTCACATACGGATGAACAAGATGCATTAGTTTCGTTTGAATGTTTAAAATATGCAAGCAGAATTGAAACAATATTAAATATAAGCAGAATTTAAACAATTACTATACGCGCTAATACTGATCAACATTCCTGAAGCCAATATAAAAAGTTATTTGTCCGTCAGCTTTTACGATGCTTCGCATCAGTATTCCTCGAAGTACTTCAAGCCAAGGCCCATTTTTCTCTTTGACCTCCGCGATAGTAGGCATTGCAGTAGAACGAGTAGGCGAACGGCTCAGTTGAGTTCCTGGTAGCACAATCTGCAAGTTCGGTTCCATCAAAGAAATCAGGACCGCTCTGTCCCGACACGAGTTCTGGAGCAATAAATGCGCCTTCAATGTTTGTCTGGTAGTTCATCGCGAAATTTTCTTTGCACAACGTCCCGTGGCAGGGTCCCCAGCAATAGAACGCCGGTGTTTCCGTTACGTTGTTAGTGAAGTTGTTGAAATACTGCACCGTCGGTATATCGATGTTCAAATAAACGGTTGTGTTCTCCTGCTGTTCACTGCATCGGTACTGAATACAAGCGTAGTAGAAATCCTGCACACCGTCAAATGCCTTCTGGATGGTAGTGGAGTAGGTGTAGTAGTAATTAGACCCTGCAGATGACCAAACACTGGTGGCAGTGAAGCCAGGCATGCTCGGAAGGTCGTCTATTGCCGCCGAGAAATTGTACCCGGCTGTGAAATTGATTCTTGCGGTACACAACTCGGTACCGTCTGGTATGGGTTCATAAGCCGGTAGGCTGGGCTTGATGAAGTGGAACGCTGGTTGATCGATTGTGGAGTTCTGGCAGGTGGATAAGTCTTCGTAAAACCCACCAGTTGGATTGGAGATGAAATTGACGAACACTTCTTTTTGATTCGGGAGGACATTGTACTGTATAGCTAGGTGTGCAGCTTCTATCGATGGAGAGTAATTCGGCAAGTCTTTGGGTTTCAAATTCGTCGTCAGCGGAATAGTGCTACCACCGACAGTGACTGTTTCCGTTGATTGAAGACTCAGGAATCCGATAAGAACATTGGCGGTATTGGTTGGATCAAAGTCCAGGCATCGAACCTCAAAGCACTTATTATCTGGATCGCTGGTATAGGGGAAGTACAGTCTCAGTCTCTGGTTGTTCGGTGTATAGGCAACGACACCTGGAGTAAATGTTGCCGGGTTGGCAGCATCAGCGGGGTTCTCATAGAAGACTCTCGCTTTGAAGTAGCACCTCGGAGCCCCAGGGATCTTGTCAATGTTATACCAGTTTCCGGTATTGATCTGTGTCAGTAAATCATCGGTCAAGCCGATCTGTCGCTTACGACGATTAACGTTTGTTGTTGGGGCCAATGTCCAACGTCCGCTTGCATTATCTAGCAGCCAAAGGGCCATACCCTGTCTAACTCTAAACACGACTTGACCGGTCAATGGATCGCCTGACTCCGTTCTCAGATCGACCTTGACAATGCCGTCTGAAAGCAACGCTTCTCCGTCAGTGGTAACGAACTGTCCAATTTCATCTGTGAAAGGATCATTGACACTGGGCGCCGTTATGCTGATTTTTACAGACTGGCTGTAAGTATTTCCCGCCATGTCGGTGATGTGGTTGGCTTTGATGACAAGCTGAGCAACTCCTTGTCCTACATCTCTGG
The DNA here is from genome assembly GCA_027627225.1 of Congeria kusceri. NCBI lineage: Eukaryota > Metazoa > Mollusca > Bivalvia > Myida > Dreissenidae > Congeria > Congeria kusceri. The sequence goes on from CM051035.1 coordinate 45,704,824, forward strand.
GGTCACTTGAAATGGAAAGTGTGTTGTCTTTTGTGGGATCAACGGTTACCGGAGCAGCTGCTTTGATCATGTTGATTTCTACCTCCAGTACACCTCTGTATGTCGCAGGCAGATTAATCACTTTTATCGCATCAACGAACCCACCCGCTGGATCGGTCACCTGTATCACCACCTGTGTTGTGGCCGATATGGTTGCCTTAAACCTGCCCAGATTGTCGGTGTCGCCAATACCATTCGTGTTGATACTGACTGACATGTCAGAAAGTGGCATCAATGTCGCGGAGTCTTTTACTTTTCCAACTACGGTGATGCCATAATCTTCACAACACGCACAGTGGGTGACGTATGAGACTTCTTTAGTTCCAAATATGCCGCAGTCAACTTTGCGAATTTCTTCGCCGGGGCATATGATTCCATCATCGGGACAAGATTTATGGCGGAAGATGTTGTAACGGCAGGTGCCTGTGGGACAGGTTCCCACGTCATAGGTGCAAGAACCGACCACGGTTCGGTTCGCTGGGATTCTTTCTGACATGTACTCTGCAATACAAAATAACGTTCTTGGGTATGTTTAATACTGAAATGTTTTCTTACTCGTATTGCACAATTAACAAATCTTGAAAAATATGTCTTATGTATGCAAACTAACTTTGTCTGTTATACGGCGCACACAGTTTGAAGTATTTTATCGACACGCCATCGTTGTGAAGACATTAAATTGAATGAAAACTCTGGCAAAAAAAAAATGGGTATGTTTAATACTGAAATGGTTTCTTACTCGTATTGCACAATTAACAAATCTTGAAAAATATGTCTTATGTATGCAAACTAACTTTGTCTGTTATACGGCGCACACAGTTTGAAGTATTTTATCGACATGCCATCGTTGTGAAGACATTAAATTGAATGAAAACTCTGGCAAGATTTTTGTCGAAGAGATTGATGTTTTTGCATTTTAACTGTTTAAAATATGTACGAAGATGGTGTAGAAGTTGCATGTATATACCTTTTGACCACGGCTTTTTGAAGCTTTTATCACACAACCTTTCTGAAATGAAATGAAAATTCAATTTCCACATTCTATTTGTAGTGTCTGTAAGAAGAAATTCCATATAAGTAAGACATTAAATATTATACTCATTTATGCCATTTTAATTAAACAAGCATGAGGTTTAAAAGGTTTTCGGATTGTTTTCGCCGCAACCTTTTTTCCATTTACGCAAACACTAAACAAAATTCAGTATTGCTATGCGAAATATGACCCTTAATTACTAATATAATGTTTAGTTTTAACTGTGCTATATATTGCGTATTTCAGTTCCGATCCATAAGGCATTCAAATATTGAACAATTGTTTCTAGTCTGATTACATTTTGCACACGCCTGGAATCCAGATGTCTTGATATTTGTATTCTAGTATATCAAATAATTTTAAGCATAAACAGAACACATCAGGGGTAATTTATTGTTCTGCAGGTATAAATGGGGATACGGTTTTCAGGGGCCTACCTTTAGGGCATTCTGGACAACATTTTCCTTTAGGGATGAACGAGTCCTTGCAGTCTACAGCTTTGCATTTCACGAACTGACACTTGTCTGGAAATATAGAAACTCCGATTATATTTCTCCTGGAATCCAGTTCACAAACATGTTGCATGTACCACTTACCATGTACTAGGATAAGAGAGCAGTTATAGAGAATTGGCAATGGTAACTCAGAGTGGGTAATAAACATGGAGAATAGGGAGTAATTACGGAGAACTGGAAATAGTTACGGAGAATAAAAAAAAAAACTGCAGTGCGTGAGAAATAGTACGGAGCATCGGTGGTAGTAACAAAGTTGTGGGGAAAAGTCACATATATTAAAAGAGTTACGGAGATGTGATAATTGTTACGGAGAATGGGGAACAATTACAAAGTATGTGGATAAGTCACCAGGTCGCAATGGTGAAATGGGTATGGTGTCCGCATTGCGACCGGGAGTTCCCGGGTTCTATCCCTACTCAGGGAGCGTTCTCAAGATCTTTCCAAAGACACCTAGTACTAGTTCTTCCCAGGAAACGGACTCGAGAGTGTCTCTATAAGCCCACGGCTTTCGATGCAATCGAGGTAAAATAAGTAGGTTTAAACTAAAATGTTGAAAAGACCAATGCTCACCTTTAGGACAAACCGGGCAGCATTGTCCAGGTGGAACAAAGGCGTTTTTGCAGTCCACCTTCAAACACTGAATGAATTTACACTTATCTGAAAATAATGTAACTATTATTATATCTAGTGTAATGTTGTTAAATTGTGTTTTTATAAAATTGTGAAGGTAGCTGTGTCATTGGAAATGAGAACTATATTAATATAATAGAAAAATAAAACAGCCAGATTTATGGATGCATCGTCGCCTTTTCGTTGCTCAAATGAGACAAAATATTAACCTTAAAAAGATTTACATGCATTGTGTTGTATTAGATTACCATGACCCGGTGGAATGCGTCCTTCGGTCAGGGCTGACAGTCCCAGTGTCAGCAACACCGGTATTACCACTGTACTAATCTGCAATATAAAACGTATGTTGAAAACTTATATATGTATAATTGCTTGATAAAATGCACGTTCATACTATTCTTTATGACGACTTTAACATTTTTTAAATTACCCATTTTATATATAAACAAAGCGAAACTCCACTTGCGACAGCAGGTGAGAACTCTAATTAGTAGCCAGAGGTCCTATTATTTATGGCAAGTGACCAATTGCCAAAAAACCACACATCACAAAACACGAAACAAACACAAAACACACATGAATAAAACTGGGGTTACTTCCTTGGAACGGTCAATGAACAGCATTGGGGGTTTAGCTCAAACCACAATGTCACATTTTTATCACATCACATTCTCACATTATTCACTATCACGTCCATGCTATAAGATGAAACTAAATTTGGTAAAGTTCAGCAAAATTCTTAACAGTGCTGTCTTATCCACAACTTTCAATACAGGTTCACTTCAACAAATTTCCCCAGTCTTCAAAATGATATTCTCAAATAACAATAAAGTCAATATAAAATAAATCACAAAAAAACGTTTATTCTACCTTCATAACGTCTCTTGCTTACGAGTAATACTCCACTTGCTTGTTTCCCAATTTAGCGATTCCGAATTCTGGTCCGCAATATATACATTTTCATTCCGGATATGACTCGAAGGTTGGGCACAACCGCAAATGAATTAAAATGATTGGCACTAAGCGTCATATTCTGGTTAGTCCAGATAAACCAATCAAATACTTTGAAGTGGCATAACATTAAACAGACTAGTGACATATTTACATAATAAAATTATTTCGAAATGCTTATTTTTTGTAAACACGTGGAGTTTATTTTGTTTTATGTCGTGCATTTATGTAAAAATAAACCAAAGAAATGATTAATGAAATGTGTTGGGTGTGCCAACATATTAATAAAATATTAACAAAAGGAAGAACACAGCATAGTTTTTGCGTTCCGACTTTCCACCGTTTAATTTACATTTAAGTCACATTTGTTCTGTGTTTAATGAATGCATGATGCATTGAAATACATGTAAGCAGATTAAAAAATGTCGGACATTTTGACCTGCCCTAATTTGTGTACATAAATTTGAGTCCACGTTAAAACGTTCTGAACTGTTCATGCAAACCATTTTAAATTAACGCATTCTGTTTCGTAATATATGTAGTTGAGTACAGTTTTGCAGGGATACATTAAATAGTATGTATTATACATTAATAATATGTTTTGATCAACTACTAGTGTCTTATTATAGCCAGGGTACATAGCTTTAGAGTATTAGTAGTATATGGGTAAGAAAATCTTTGGTTTGGTGGATACTATTTAATACCAAATCACGTTATTTAAGGTATTTATAGGCTAGACTGTTTATAAACATAGGATTTCTTTACGCCAAACTTCGTGACGACACTGATTAATAATCATCGTCGTCATTTGGTGAGCTGACCGACATTCTTAATTATACAAGAGGAACGTCGCTTACTTGATAGTGTTGAACATGTTGCAAATAGTGTTGATGGAAAGCAACTTAGATATTTGGATCATAAATAAGCTATTAAATGTTTAAAAAATAATTATTATTCCTCTACCGGTATTTCACCGGCGGGGTCTAGGTTTGCCGTCCGCCCGTAATTCCGTCCGTCCGCAAAATATTGTTCCTGCGATAACTCAAAAAGTACTGAAGAAACTTCGATGAAATGTGGTATACATATAAACGGCAATGTGAGTATTATGAACGACCTTTTATTTTTTACCAGAGGTCAAAGGTCACGTGACTGTTACTAAAAATAGAAATAAACTAAATACTGTTATAATTCGAAAAGTACATAAGATATGACCATAAAACTTGGTACAAAGATTGAACTATAGGTTTGCCATCCGTCTGTGTGTCTCTCTATCTGTTCGTCCGTATGTTTGTCCGTCCGTCTGTCTGTCCCCAAAAACCTCGATGAAACTCGGTATACATATAAACAGCAATGTGGCAATGTCAGGATTATGCACGACCTTTTTTTCACCAAAGGTCAAAGGTCACGTGACTGTTACTAAAATAGAAATAAAGTAAATACTGTAATAATTTGAAATGGACATAAGATATGACCATGAAACTTGGTGCAGAGATTGAACTATCGGTTTGCCACTTGTCTGTGTGTCGCTCTGTCTGTTCATCCGTATGTCTTTCTGTCCGTCCGTCCCCAAAACCTGGATCCTGTGATAACTCGGAAAGTACTGAAGACACTTTGATGAAACTTAGTATACATATGAACAGCAATGTGAGAATTATGCAGGACCTTTTATTTTTCACCAGAGGTCAAAGGTTACGTGACTGTTACTAAAAATAGAAATAAACTTAATACTGTAATATTTTTAAACGTGCTTAAGATATGATCATGAAACTTCATGAAACTTGGTATACAGATTGGGCTATGGGTTTGCCCTCCGTCTGTGTGCGTATACATGTCTGTCTGTTCGTCCGTCGGTCTCACTCTGTCTGTCCCGTCCCCAAAAACTGGGTCCTGCGATAACTCACAACGTACTGAAGATACTTTGATGAAACGTTGTATACATAGAAAGAGCAAGGTGAGGATTGTACACGACCCTTTATTTTTCACCAGAGGTCAAAGGTCATGTGACTGTTACTTAAAATAAAAATAAACTTAATACTGTAATAATTCTAAAAGAACAAAACATATGATAATAAACTTGGTACACAGAATGGACTATATGATTGCCCTCTGTCAGTTTAGTACTGCAATAACTCAAAAAGTAGCTCGAATGTCTGGTCAATGTTACTTAAATAGAAAAAAACAACAACTTAACACTGCAGTGACAAATGGGATTTGAATATGAAACTGTACACCTACAGATAAAGGGCGATTTGACGGTATTGCACAATGTTTAATTAGTAGGGGTTTTCACCGGTAGGGGACTCTTGTATTGCTTGCAATACTATCAAAGCCTTGTTTCTATATGTTTTGTTGGACATACTTTCGGAGTGCATTTTAAAACAATCAGTTTGTTTTCACTATTTAAGAGCATAAATATTGCAAATCTGGTCCAGTTGCGACTGATAATTTACAACGTCAGCATTTTCGCTATATTTAGCCTTTAGTAAATTATTAACCGTTTGCGAGTCAACAATCTTTACAGCTTACCATTGGCTGTTAAAGTTTTCACGCACACCCTTGTCCATTGAGGCACGACATTTACACTCAGTTTGATACCAGCGTGTTTGTTTATATAGGCGTTTAATTGTAGCCTTAAACTTGAACATACTGCTTTTGTTTTTGGATTGGCGTACTGTATGCTTAATAATTAAAACAATGCTTAATTATCTTAAATGTAAACTTAAGAATGGAAAGCTTATTTATATCAACTTGTTAAAATATACTTACCATCAGAATGAGAATTATTACAACAAAATATGTAAACAAATTTTATATATTAATTGTAAATACTTTTTGTTCCTCACATAATTCAAAATGATTAGGCGCATTTAGTTTTTGATGTAGCTTCAATTATTTATGGATCGTTCCTAATTTTAATTAAATATAATTTATGCAGAATTTTGCAATTAAAATCACTGTCCGGATAATAGGTTAAATTGAAAAACACACGACTATATCATCTAAAGATCAGTGAGTGAAAGTAAACATGTTATTGTAAATCGCACTGCTTGTACCTTGCCGCACCCTGTTTTATTGCAACTGTATCCGTGTTATATATACATTGTTTAGAATAGAGACAATACTTAAGCTGTCATGGTTCTATGAATGGTATGATAGAATGTGAATATAAATAACACGGTGGCAACACGAGCGATGCTTTCAAATAAAGTAGATGAAAGGACGAGATACAAAATATTTGAAGCCTCTTAAACCTGAGGACGTTATTCATTCATGCGATATTTGATATGTAAACGTTATTTAAATGTAGACTTCGTAAATATTCGGGCGAAGTATATGAACGCAGAAAATCACCGACTGATAGGGTCTGTTCGTTTTGTTTATCGATTTAAAACCGTGTTGGCTAACCAAAGCGGTAATTATGATGATTTTTTTTCCAACATATGGGCTAAATGATGTGAATATACAATTTTTAACAATAAAGTGTTTAAAATGCTTTTTATTAATTCGATTTTGTTTCTTTACAATTGTCCAAGTTGGATAATTCAAAATATGTAAGCCTTTATTAATCTAACGTATAAGTTCATATGCAGAAAGATGTTAATATAGTTTATGGCTTATTATCTTATCAACCCAGTCAATTGACCCAAAACGTTGCCTAACGGTTCAATGGATCTAGAGTCTTGGATTGATGACTTGTCGTTCCTAACGTATGGAATTGCATAGACATTGTATTCTCTTGTCTAATACTACAACTAGCTTAGTACCTACGCACACATTATCACCTTGACAGAACTTGGAAATTCACAGCGATACATAAACTGTAGTACTTATGTTCTGAAAAAGATCATGAAAATCACATATTTTCATATTCTCTCAGTAAACTGTACACTAAAAGTAAAAAGATCAAACATATACATGTTCCTGCAAAGAAATTTAAAATCACATGTATACTCTCCCCCTGAAGCAAAATGCATCCTCGCATTTATACTGTAAAATAAAAACATAGTTAATCTACAATAGTCATGATTATACTTGTATTGTCTCTATTTCATTATGGTATTGACTATTTTCCGTGCTACCTCACTGTCCATATTGTATAAAGTACGTGAAGACATAATGGTTTCAAAAGCCTGTAATCTGGAATCAAAAACTCTACTGTGCATACTATACATAACATATTCACCATATTTATCTGGGGTCTTCTTAATTCTGGTTGATCTTCTTGGTGGATCTGGAGGTAAAACACGCTTTTTTTCTTGGTCGGTTACTATCAACTAATGTTTCTGTTCAATGTTCTTGAGTCTCAATTGTCTCATCTAATGTACTTTCACCTGTCACTTCATCACTAGGTTCACCTTCTGTTGTATCTGTGGTTATCACTGGCTGTGCTTCTAGGTGATCTTCATGCACTGATGTCTCTGGCGAAGTGATTTCTTTGCTTACATCCAGTGTTTCTATCCGAGTACCTGGGACTTCACTTTCCCCATCGTTTGGTTCTGCTGTAGCAGTATCCTTATTCCTCGGATCTGCTCTTCCTTCATCTGTGTTCATTCCGTCTGTTGTGATTCTGATCCATTGTAGATCCACAGGCGTCCCTGTGTATGATTGTTGGTACAACAATAACACTATCTACCTCATCATCTGAATCTCCTTCACTACTAGTGACGGCACTTTTCTTCTCATCAATTTTCACTTCTGCACGTGCTTCTACTTCTCTCTCTTCTACCTTCTGTACTTCATCATTGTCACATGCCTGATCTATTTCTACCATGTGATTCACTGGGAATATATGGTTTCTGTGCAATGTCTTGGTCTTGTTTGTTTCATTGCCCTGTACAATGAAAACTGGTATCTCTTTCCTAGGTTGATCAGTGACAGTGTACATTTCTCCTTCAAACCTGTCGGCTATCTTATACTTACCTTTTCTTCTGGCTAGCATCTTTACCAGCACTTGGTCACCAACTTCAATATTCGCACCTCTGACCTTCTGGTCGTAGTATTTCTTCTGTTTCTGCTTCGCTTTCGACACATGTTCGTCTACTATCATTTAGGTTTTCTTGAGTCTGTCTCTTAAATCATCTATATAATCTTGAGTAGTCTTGTTAATCGGCTTGTCCTGTGATTTCTCAAATACTGTGTCAATCGGTAACTTGGGTTTACGACCAAACATCAGTTCGAAAGGTGAAAACTTTGTTGATTCGTGTGGTGTACAATTATAGCAGTAAACTAATGAATTGATATATTTCTTCCAATTATCTTCTGTTCATTTTGTAATGTTCCTAACATGTTTAACAATGTTCTGTTAAATCGCTCGGGGCCTGCATTGCCCTGTGGATGATATACAGAAGTATGGGTTTTCTTCATGTTGGTGATGTTACACAGTTCTTTAATAATTTCTGATTCGAAGTTTGCCCCTTGATCCGAATGTAGTCTGGTTGGTATGCCGAAATGTATAATGAAGTTGTTGTAAAATGTTTCCGTAGTAGTCTTGGCCGTCTGGTTTCGTGTCGGAATGGCTTGTGCGAACTTCGTAAAGTGGTCTGTAGTCACTAAAATGCTGTTGTATCCTCCTTTCGATTATTCTAAGGAAAGATAATCAAAACAAACGAGCTCTAGTGGATTTCAATTTTGGATCCTTCAACAAATTGTCACTTTCCAGTGTCCCCGTTCCTGGTGTTTAGATGTCTATGGACGGCCAGTAGATACTGTGAAGGAATGAACACAGACTTACTCCAAAGTTACGCCATAGACATTGTATTCTTTTCTGTTTATTGTAGGCTCCTAACTACCGTAAAAGACCATGTCTAACGCGCAGATTTTCTCCCTCATTTTCGATGTCAAAAATTTGGTGCGCGTTATACATGGTAACAAGGATTTTGGCTCGTTTTTCTGGCAACTTTGAAATAACAAATTAATACTTTCGATTATCTGTTTCATTTGAAATAATCAGTAGCTGTAGCATTATCCATCACTGTAAAGAAAATATAGTCACTTTAATTGAAAGTGTTTCTTTACAGATAAAACAATTTATTATGTTCGGTTTTGTTTTAAATGCTGACTGCTTGGGGAATTTCTGACATTTTGTGGCGAAAAATGGCACTGTTTTTGTTGGGGGAAGCAGCCTTATTTCGGCTGTAAAAATGACGGATTGAGGACCCTGCATCCTCTTAAATTATGGTATTAATCCTAGTATGTTCTCATCCAATCTCAGATGCTTACAAGCCACAGTTGGTGGAATTCACCCCAGTCAGCCCCCAGTGATCAGAATCTCTGCCATCCGGGCTGTCTACAGTTACTGTGACTTTCTGAAGACCTCAGAAAACACGTCCTTGCTCGTTCCTTTCTTGCCCAACATCACGGAGGGCCTGGTTGCCGTGGCGACACAGTTTTCCTCCGATGTGCTCTCCTTGTGTCTGGAAACACTCTCTGTGGTTCTGTCAGTGAGTTGTGTTTGTGCTTGTTTAGGAAGTTTTACTTGCGCTGACAGTGTTTTTTAGGGCCAATTAGGGACCGAAATTGGGCCCTATTCCCCTGCTTAATTTTTTTTCCCTAATACATAATCGTACAAGTCCCCTGAAAATGTAAGCTTTATTTTGAAAATTTGTTTACTAAAACTTGACAAAAATTGACTAAGATAGAGGAATTTTTGTAAACAATCCCAGCAATTTTTCATCAAACGAAGTGTGTGCATAATCTGTTATTATTTGTAGCAAAACAATTCATTAATGTTTTATAAAAAAAAGTACAATATAATATAAAAATGTTATGATGCTTTTCTAAAACAAATTTCCTGTTTTGCTGTAAAATTCCTCATCCGAAGGGCCCCGCCACCTTTCCCAAAAAGGTGAAAAAAAAAGCACTGACTGTTCCAGGATTGTAGAACACCGTCTTGGGAGTTTGCGTATTTGTAATAGTCTTTAAATAGTAATCAATTGTAGTGAATAAATGACTTAAAATAGTTCAACAAATTAGAGGTGTTGTAGCAAATTATGTTGTTAGGTTTTGATTTAATTAATTAATTTTCTTTATCTTCAGGTGGACAAATCATTTACAGCATCCTGTGAATCTAAAGTTACTCCCCTTACAATAGCTGTTTTCCTAAAATACTCTAGCGGTAAGCATGTTATTGAATATGGTAATACAGTGTTCGACCTTAACGCGTGTCCGTCAGTCCGCGACCTGTGATTATTTGCTCGGACCGGTCGCTTCGAAGGACCACCGGTCAGGTGACCAGTTGTTTTTGGACTGGTTCCAACTGTGTAATTCGTGAATTATCATTTGTGATTAAGAATACAGGGAACCGTCTGAGATGATATTGTTTATTGGCATTTTACTAACAAGCTCTCGTGTATAATTCGCACCTTTTTCGATTCTTCAACTTCCCAATCATTATGTTATGTTATGGTATAACAGTGTGTTATACATTGTAAAATCAATTTAACACCAGCATTTAATAACCTTTTATTATTTTAATACAAATGTAATAGTGTATAAAATAGTGAGTTAATCATAGCTTCTATTCAAATTATAACGTGCAACACTAGCAGGGTCAATTAAATTTGTTCACGTTTCATTGACCAAAAACCGAAATTCCAAAATTTGGCTAAATACTTTGTACATGGATATCGTTAATTTTACTCCTGGCTCAATAATAATTGAACAACGTATTCTCCTTTGGACACAGCAATAATTAATTTATTTATTTATTTATTACAACAGGCAGTTTTAAATTGTATCTCTGTTAAAAAGGAATCGAAGTAAACAAAATTCTAGTGTAGTTTTTCGCATTGTGGGAATTGCTAAACATTATTGAACGGACAGCCCAATCAAATTACGATAAATAATGAATAATAGATTTTCATTTGTGCTCAATATATTTTTCGATTTCAATTCTGAGAATCATTTTGTTCTTTAAACTATTGTATGCACTATGCAGTTAGATGTATTTTTATTATCAGGACCAGTTCATACAGTATCGGTCCAGTAGACTTTGAAGGTAGCCTGTCCAGTGGACCACCACTTTCCAAAATTTAAGGTCAAACCCTGTGGTAATAGTCTGAATGGCTGGATTTGTTTGGTGTTAAGTCTCAGGACCATGTGATTCTAAACTGCTTATACAATTTCAGTACAAGATTCATGTAAGAATGGACTCTGAAATAGTGACATTAATCCATCATTCAACACTACAGACTTTTGACATGAATCCATCATTCAACACAACAGACTTCTGCATAATAGACAGCTTTTATATTTCACAAGTGTTTATACGATGTAAACACTTGTGAAATACAGAAAGCTCTCTACTATACAAACGTCTGTAGCAATGAAATTATTTGTGCAGGCTGGAATCAAACAGTGTTAAGATTTTACACCTAAGAAATCTAGCAATTGAGGATAGTCTAGGTTAAACAACATCCCTCAATCAAGCTTTATGAAAGTGTTTGAGACTGAGTTACTTCTGAAAATCGCATGTACCTTAGATTTCCTGTAGCTATACCCGAATTTAGTATTGCAGTTAAGTCTTTGAATAGCTTGTAGGTCTGTTATATTGAACATGCTAAATGCTCATTCAAAGGGTTACCTACATGTTGCAAAGTGCATGTATCTACACATATCAAGGCATTTGCTACTGTTCAGTAAATGGAAGCCACTCTTGTTTTAAATAACGTCTCCAACTAGCCTACATTTCTATCTCATTAAAATCATCTCCAGTCTGACGCTGCTATCTTATTCGCTGACTGGATTGGATGACTTTGCATTAGTGGTCACGTTCAGATGACCTTTTCAGGAGCCAATCAAACTGTTGCCTTAAACATGTTGTGGTGTAACTTCATATAAAAACCACTAATACTGTGCATGAAATTAACGTGAACTTTGAATGTTTACTCGCCTAGGGTACCACCATATCCATTGGTATCCACGTGAAAATGAACTGAAAAATAATTTATTCCCGAGGATCAGCTGGAAATGCTTCACTTTTCATAAACCGTGGCCAAACTTTGCTGTGCAAATTTCATTGGGTGCAGCAAGGCTGATATTTTATTGTTCGTAAGGTCATTTGAACGTGACCTGTTATACGTTGACAGATCCTAACAATGTTAGGATTTGATTTTAATGAGATTGGCCTACATTTCAAATAGCCTCTAATAATATTTGTTATTTTTCGTACAGACCCTGTGATATCAAACATTGTGCAAGACATCTTCAAGGAGTTGGCCCTGAACGAGGCGTGTATGCTGCCCCTGCAACAGAGGCTTCTGCCCACGCTGATAAGCATTCTGCAGGCAGGGCAGGACAAGGTGGCCATGGGGCTTCCATCCGTATGTATACATCAGTGTGCACTGGAAGTTATGTTAGTTTATATGGATAATTGAACGCCACTGAAAGCCACTTGATCTGCTCTTGATCAAATAATTAATGTTAGCTGATATTAAACTTGGTGTTTGGAGGTTCCAGTGTGGAAAACAGTGTTATTTTCTATATAAAATATTGTCAATTGTCTCGAGACCTCCATTTCAAATTTTTAACACCCTGTGACGAGTTGTCTAACATTATAACCTTGTGTGGATTTATGGTCCAACTTTGTCACTAGTTAAAAAAGTTAACACTTACTTAGTTTTTGTGGTGTTGTGTATATGTCTTAAACATTGAATACTCTTTCAGGTAACCCTGGATGTGCTCACAACAATATTACGGAGCAGCAAGTCACCGATATCGGATCAGCTGCTGAGTGCCTTCCCTGCTGTGGTCTACTGCACCCTGAATACAGACGATAATGCTACCATGCAGGTCAGTTATGTTCTGACTATCAAGAGTCATTGTTTTGATTACTATCTTTGAGAAATTAGAGATTCATGTAATAATTTGCAGTGCTTTTTTAAAGCCAATTTGAGGCAGCAGAAGGTCCCCATTCCCACAGCTTGTAGTATGTATTTTTCCCCTCAAAATCGCAAAATTTCCCCTCCCCCTCCTTGATGACTTGAGTAGTGGCATGATAAGGAAATCGAAGTTCAAGTTGATGACAAAGCTTAGTAGATTGTTTGAATAACTGGAGATAAAAGTGATATGCAATTCATCTTGATAAAATCATTTATATCTGTATATTCTAAGTCTTCATAATTTCCCCCACACCATCAGTTTTCCTCTACCAAAAGGCCCTTCCAACATTACCCCATTGGCTGAAAAAACACACTGATAATGCTGGTATTGGAGACATTGCAAACTATATAATTAGGATGGCAGTTAATGATCATTCTCTGTTCTATAAATTTAGTGCACAAATCAGTAGAAGGATTGAGCCAAAGACTTACACTTGACATGGACAGAATGGTAGGAAATAACTTGGGTGTAATGGACTTTTGTAAATAGTGAAAAATTCACATGTGTAATGAACATAGAGTGGTAGTAAATACACTGGATAGACAGGGCTTTCATTAAGTTTTGGAGTAGAAAGATACTTCTTAAAAGTAGGCGGGGTTTTGGGGGTCCTCCTTTACATGCAAACCTCTACAGCAAAAAATAGCCGGTTATAAGGTCGAAATAGCCAGGTGATTTACCAGGCTACGGGGTCTTAATGAAACCCCTGATAGAGTGGTAGTTAATACACTGGTACACAATAAGTGGTAGAAATTATTATATCCTGTAACTGGATTTTCAGAGTGGTGGGGAGTGTACACGAGCGTTTGCCTCTGTGGCTCTTGACCAGGTGGCACACTGGAGGGATGAACAAGGTAGATCAGCCTTTCATCCAATTATTATTATTGTGTGCTTCAGGTTTATTTTGATTGCTGTAAACATATTTTGATTAAAAACAATTTATATGGTAAAATTGTAGATTTTTGGGGGCATTTTTATGATTAGAAATATGTTTTTAGTTAAATCTTGTAGTGTACAAAGGCTAGGCTGTTTATTTTGATGTAGTGCTATGTGAGCTTATGATAGTGTTGTGGTTAACACCATATTTTATCCCAGTGTTGTCATTATCAAATGAAAAAAGCAATTTTTAACTCGACAATTCGAATAATAGGTGAGCTATCCTACTACCCCGGGCGTCGGTGTTGGCGTCCACGTCTGAATTTGGTTAAAGTTTTTATTCAAAAAACTGGGAACTAACCTTTGTCATTAACTCAAGTATCAAGGGCAACATTCCCTATAACACTGTTTTGTATTTTGACAGAGTTATGCCCCTTTTTCACATAGATTTTCTGGTTAAAGTTTATATTCAAAACTTGTGTAACTTCAATACTACAAAAGCTATTCACTTGAAACTTGGAATATACCTTTGTCATCAACTCCAGTATCAGGGTGAACATTCCCCATAACTCTATTTTGTATTGTGACAGAGCTATGCCCCTTTTTCACATAGATTTTCTGGTTAAAGTTTATATTCAAACGTTTTGTAACTTCAAAACTATATAAGTTATTCACTTCAAACTTGGAACTAACCTTTGTTATCAACTCTAGTATCAGGGGCAATATTACACATAACTCTATTTTGTATTTTGACAGAGTTATGCCCCCTTTTCACTTAGATTTTCTGTTTTAAGTTTATATTCAAAAGTTTGGTTACTTCAAAACTACATAAGTTATTCACTTGAAACCTGGAACTAACCTTTGTCATCAACTCTAGTATCAGGGTCACCATTATACCCATAAAGCTGTTTTGTATTTTGACAGAGTTATGCCCCTTGTTCACATAGATTTTCTGGTTAAAGTTTATATTCAAAAGTTGTGTAACTTCAAAACTAGATAAGTTATTCACTTGAAACTTGGAACTAACCTTTGTCATCAACTCCAGTATCAGGAGCAACATTGCCCATAACTCTGGTTTGTATTTTGACAGAGTTAGCCCACTTTTTGCATAGACTTTGTTGTTAAAGTTTTTGTTCCAAAAATGTATAAACTATACAAGACTTCACTTAAAAGTTTCGTATTTTAACAAATTTATGCCCCTTCCACTTTCCAAAATATGTACCAACTGAAATACTTCGAATAGTCGATCGTGCTGTCCACTGACAGCTCTTGTTATCTACTAAATCTAGTGATTTGGCCAGGGTCTTAGGGTCCCCCTTGTGATATTACTGATCACAATTTCAAAGTTCTTGATTTTAAACGATAAATTTGATCTGCAATTGGTTAATAATGACAACCCTGATTTTATCCCATAGTCTTTGGTGTTACATTTATTGCACAATCTGGCTTAGTTTAAAGTAAACATAATGCTTAGAAAATCTGCTTTGTATTTCAGGCAACACTGGGCTAACGTACATTATTCAGGTGATATCGCGACTGCTGGACCCGAAGACGTCAGAGTTCACGGCCTCGTTCGTAGGCAAGCTGGTGACGGTGGTGTTGTCGAAGGTTGGAGGTCAGCTGGGGGAGCAGATGGACCTGATACTGCGGGCTGTACTGAGCAAGATGCAGCAGACGGAGACACTTAGTGTCATGCAGGTGGGTGGAATCCACAGGGCTTTCATTTCAGAATACTGTGAAGGGGCCTGGGCAGGTATTCATAAGCTTCTAAGGGAAATCTTTACTTGAGTTGTACTTTTTGAAGATTTCAGATCAAATTTTCTATGTGAAATGGGGCAGGTATTCACAAAGCTCCTAAGGGACATTTTTACTTGCATTGTACTTTTTGAAGACTTCATATCAAATTTTCTATGTGAAATCCAATGATTTCTGTTTACAAAGGGGTAAAATACTCAACATCTATAACAAGCAATATTTACTAGTTTAAAACATTTTAAGGTAAACAGACCTATTCCTAAGACAGCCTCATACTGAATTTAAGAAATGTACTTAAGTTTTCCCTAACAAGCTCTGTTTATACTGGCCCTTAGCCCATTACAGGCCCGTTAGCCTGTTCAGTTTATGAAATAACTTATTACATGTATAACACACATCATTGTGGAATATTTCTATTCATACCAAATTTAATGAAATGGGAAAGACATTCTAGTGGTTTATAGTATTTATAGTCTTATAGTTATTCACCAGTAGATACATATGTGCAATTTCCTTGCAGTCTCTGCTCATAATTTTCGCTCGCCTGATGCACGATCAGATTGACGCGGTTCTCGAGTTTCTGACGAGCGTTCCTGACCCCATGGGGAAACCGGCACTGGAGTTTGTGCTCAAGGAATGGTGTGCCCGACAGCGCTCTGTATATGGAGCATATGAGAGGAAAGTCATGTAAGCTGCGTAGAAGATATTGTCATACATGGGTCAATGCATTTGGTTCTGTAAGATAATTATGCCCCCATCATCTTGATGCAGGAGGCATATAGTGATTATTCTGTCCATCCGTGATTTAACTAGATTTTTTGGTTTCGTCTAGCACCAACACCGCTTACTACAACACTTGGATACTTACACAGTTGTTGCTTTGACCGTTCCCAGTCCCGCAATATCACCCAACATCACTTTGACTTTGGAATTGGAGTAATTCGAATAGGCAGTCCAGCACCACCTGGGGCATGTATTTATTTCTAAATTATGAATATTTATAGCATACATTAATAAAATCGGATGTACTGTACAAATAAGAGCATTAAAACTAATATATACAAGATTGTGTGCCTGTGTTGTTGAATAGTCTACATATATGTCACACTTATTACAAAGCAAATGTATAGTGGGATTAGAAAAAATGGATAAATTACAACTTTCATAGTTCGAGTATTGTTTTTAGTATGTTTTTTTTTATTGAGGACAAAAACAAATACTTCAAAATATGTCCTATCTAAATCATAAATATGAGGCGCGTCGTGGGAAAACCAGTCTTAATGCATTTGCGTAAAGTGTCGTCCCAGATTAGCCTGTGCAGTCCGCACAGGCTAATCCAGGACGGCACTTTCCGCTTTTAAGGTATTTTCTGTTTCAAGGAAGTCTCTTCTAAACATAAATCCACTGTAGGCGGAAAGTGCCGTCCTGGATTAGCCTGTGCGGACTGCACAGGCTAATTCGGGACGACACTTTACGCGCATGCATTAAGTCCTTTTTTCCACGACGCGCCTCATATTTGCCTTACCCTCTGCAGGGTTGTGGCCCTTTGCAAGCTGCTGGAGCATGTAGTGACCAGTAACGATGCCCGTTTGAAGGACATCATAGTGGAGGGGGATGAGGTGCTGCCGTCTGCTGGCATTAGAACACGGTCCAAAGGTACCGACCAGCCTATCCTACACAAGTGTGACATCTGTGTCTATGTATGATAACAGTATAAAATGATTGGAATCATTAAAACATTTCTGTGTCAGTAAACAATTGACGTGAAATCAGCAAAATTTAGGATTTGATGTGTTTAGAAACGTGTAAATTGTTTTTTTCTCAAATTACAATCAGATGTTAGGTGTGTTTTATAAGTGGGGGCGTCCTATACAGTAGCACGAGAATTTACGGCAATAACAGTGCATGTCATACGATTGGTAAGTTTGATTATTACGTAGCATTGTATTGATTAAGCTGGCCATGGATTTTGCCCCTATTTCTTGGCTATTTGCTGCAGGTAAGGTTCAGTGGACCCAGATCCCCGTTGAGGTGCAGATCTACAAGCTGCTCATCAACGAGCTCAGCAACCAGATCGAGAGCAACCAGTGCACGCAGAACGACGATACCGTCGAGGACGAGGAAGATGTAGGGCTCTTATACCCCAACTTTGGCTGGATTGGAAGCTGTTTCCATATTTGCAATCATGTTCTTGACTGAAATGGAATATGTAAAGCATTCATGTTTATTGCAGCTTGAATTTGAAGATTACTTTAATGTAATTCATAGGAACCTTTTCTCCGAATCTCATGTTTTATTTATTAATTTCTGTGAAATCAGTTGAAAAAATTTGTTGAAACGTGGTATTTAACTCTTTTCCTTGTGTAAACCACATGATTGGCCACCTTAATATTACATTGCCAATCTGCTTCTTATACACGTGTTAGATAGGGCTTTGTAATACTTCTTATACACGTGTTAGATAGGGCCTTGTAATACTGCCAATTTGCTTCTTATACACGTGTTAGATAGGCCTTGTAATACTTCTTATACACGTATTAGATAGGCCTTGTAATACTTCTTATACACGTGTTAGATAGGGCCTTGTAATACTTCTTATACACGTGTTAGATAGGGCCTTGTAATACTGCCAATTTGCTTCTTATACACGTGTTAGATAGGCCTTGTAATACTGCCAATTTGCTTCTTATACACGTGTTAGATAGGACCTTGTAATCTTCTTATACACGTGTTAGATAGGGCCTTGTAATACTGCCAATTTGCTTCTTATACACGTGTTAGATAGGGCCTTGTGATCTTCTTATACACGTGTTAGATAGGGCCTTGTAATCTTCTTATACACGTGTTAGATAGGGCCTTGTAATCTTCTTATACACGTGTTAGATAGGGCTTGTAATACTGCCAATCTGCTTCTTATACACGTGTTAGATAGGGCCTTGTAAAATACTGCCAATCTGCTTCTTATACACGTGTTAGATTGGCCTTGTAATACTTCTTATACACGTGTTAGATAGGGCTTGTAACACTTCTTATACACGTGTTAGATAGGGCTTGTAATACTGCCAATCTGCTTCTTATACACGTGTTAGATTGGCCTCGTAATACTTCTTATACACGTGTTAGATAGGGCTTGTAATACTTCTTATACACGTGTTAGATAGGGCCTTGTAATACTGCCAATCTGCTTCTTATACACGTGTTAGATAGGGCCTTGTAATACTGCCAATCTGCTTCTTATACACGTGTTAGATAGGCCTTGTAATACTTCTTATACACGTGTTAGGTAGGGCCTTGTAATACTGCCAATCTGCTTCTTATACACGTATTAGATAGGCCTTGTAATACTTCTTATACACGTGTTAGATAGGCGTTGTAATACTTCTTATACACGTGTTAGATAGGCCTTGTAATACTGCCAATCTGCTTCTTATACACGTGTTAGATAGGGCCTTGTAATACTTCTTATACACGTGTTAGATAGGCCTTGTAATACTGCCAATCTGCTTCTTATACACGTGTTAGATTGGCCTTGTAAAATACTTCTTATACACGTGTTAGATAGGCCTTGTAATACTTCTTATACACGTGTTAGATAGGGCCTTGTAATACTGCCAATTTGCTTCTTATACACGTGTTAGATAGGGCCTTGTGATCTTCTTATACACGTGTTAGATAGGGCCTTGTAATCTTCTTATACACGTGTTAGATAGGGCCTTGTAATATTCTTATACACGTGTTAGATAGGGCTTGTAATACTGCCAATTTGCTTCTTATACACGTGTTAGATAGGGCCTTGTAATATTCTTATACACGTGTTAGATAGGGCCTTGTAATACTGCCAATTTGCTTCTTATACACGTGTTAGATAGGGCCTTGTAATATTCTTATACACGTGTTAGATAGGGCCTTGTAATATTCTTATACACGTATTAGATAGGCCTTGTAATATTCTTATACACGTGTTAGATAGGGCCTTGTAATACTGCCAATTTGCTTCTTATACACGTGTTAGATAGGGCCTTGTAATATTCTTATACACGTGTTAGATAGGGCCTTGTAATATTCTTATACACGTGTTAGATAGGGCTTGTAATACTGCCAATTTGCTTCTTATACACGTGTTAGATAGGGCCTTGTAATATTCTTATACACGTGTTAGATAGGGCTTGTAATACTGCCAATTTGCTTCTTATACACGTGTTAGATAGGGCCTTGTAATATTCTTATACACGTGTTAGATAGGGCCTTGTAATACTGCCAATTTGCTTCCTCTTATACACGTGTTAGATAGGGCCTTGTGATCTTCTTACACACGTGTTAGATAGGCCTTGTAATACTTCTTATACACGTGTTAGATAGGGCCTTGTGATCTTCTTATACACGTGTTAGATAGGCCTTGTAATACTTCTTATACACGTGTTAGATAGGGCCTTGTAATCTTCTTATACACGTGTTAGATAGGGCCTTGTAATATTCTTATACACGTGTTAGATAGGGCTTGTAATACTTCTTATACACGTGTTAGATAGGCCTTGTAATACTGCCAATCTGCTTCTTATACACGTGTTAGATAGGCCTTGTAATACTGCCAATCTGCTTCTTATACACGTGTTAGATTGGCCTTGTAATACTGCCAATCTGCTTCTTATACACGTGTTAGATTGGCCTTGTAATACTGCCAATCTGCTTCTTATACACGTGTTAGATAGGCCTTTTAATACTGCCAATCTGCTTCTTATACACGTGTTAGATAGGCCTTGTAATACTGCCAATCTGCTTCTTATACACGTGTTAGATAGGCCTTGTAATACTGCCAATCTGCTTCTTATACACGTGTTAGATAGGCCTTGTAATACTGCCAATCTGCTTCTTATACACGTGTTAGATAGGCCTTGTAATACTGCCAATCTGCTTCTTATACACGTGTTAGATTGGCCTTGTAATACTTCTTATACACGTGTTAGATAGGGCTTGTAATACTTCTTATACACGTGTTAGATAGGCCTTGTAATACTTCTTATACACGTGTTAGATTGGCCTTGTAATACTTCTTATACACGTGTTAGATAGGCCTTGTAATACTTCTTATACACGTGTTAGATAGGCCTTGTAATACTTCTTATACACGTGTTAGATAGGCCTTGTAATACTTCTTATACACGTGTTAGATTGGCCTTGTAATACTTCTTATACACGTGTTAGATAGGCCTTGTAATACTTCTTATACACGTGTTAGATTGGCCTTGTAATACTTCTTATACACGTGTTAGATAGGCCTTGTAATACTTCTTATACACGTGTTAGATAGGGCTTGTAATACTTCTTATACACGTGTTAGA
Organism: Congeria kusceri; assembly: GCA_027627225.1. Classification (NCBI taxonomy): domain Eukaryota; kingdom Metazoa; phylum Mollusca; class Bivalvia; order Myida; family Dreissenidae; genus Congeria; species Congeria kusceri. The sequence continues at coordinate 45,725,838 of CM051035.1, forward strand.
TAGGGCCTTGTAATACTTCTTATACACGTGTTAGATAGGCCTTGTAATACTGCCAATCTGCTTCTTATACACGTGTTAGATAGGGCTTGTAATACTTCTTATACACGTGTTAGATAGGGCCTTGTAATACTGCCAATCTGCTTCTTATACACGTATTAAATAGGGCCTTGTAATACTACCAATCTGCTTCTTATACACGTGTTAGGTAGGCCTTGTAATACTTCTTATACACGTGTTAGATAGGGCTTGTAATACTTCTTATACACGTGTTAGGTAGGCCTTGTAATACTTCTTATACACGTGTTAGATAGGCCTTGTAATACTTCTTATACACGTGTTAGGTAGGGCTTGTAATACTGCCAATCTGCTTCTTATACACGTGTTAGATAGGCCTTGTAATACTTCTTATACACGTGTTAGATAGGCCTTGTAATACTTCTTATACACGTGTTAGATTGGCCTTGTAATACTGCCAATCTGCTTCTTATACACGTGTTCGATAGGGCCTTGTAATACTTCTTTTACACGTGTTAGATAGGCCTTGTAATACTGCCAATCTGCTTCTTATACACGTGTTAGATTGGCCTTGTAATACTTCTTATACACGTGTTAGATAGGCCTTGTAATACTTCTTATACACGTGTTAGATAGGCCTTGTAATACTTCTTATACACGTGTTAGATAGGGCTTGTAATACTGCCAATCTGCTTCTTATACACGTGTTAGATTGGCCTTGTAATACTTCTTATACACGTGTTAGATAGGCCTTGTAATACTGCCAATCTGCTTCTTATACACGTGTTAGATTGGCCTTGTAATACTTCTTATACACGTGTTAGATAGGCCTTGTAATACTTCTTATACACGTGTTAGATAGGCCTTGTAATACTTCTTATACACGTGTTAGATAGGGCCTTGTAATACTGCCAATCTGCTTCTTATACACGTGTTAGATTGGCCTTGTAATACTTCTTATACACGTGTTAGATAGGCCTTGTAATACTTCTTATACACGTGTTAGATAGGCCTTGTAATACTTCTTATACACCTGTTAGATAGGCCTTGTAATACTTCTTATACACGTGTTAGGTAGGGCCTTGTAATACTGCCAATCTGCTTCTTATACACGTGTTAGATTGGCCTTGTAATACTTCTTATACACGTGTTAGATAGGCCTTGTAATACTGCCAATCTGCTTCTTATACACGTGTTAGATTGGCCTTGTAATACTTCTTATACACGTGTTAGATAGGCCTTGTAATACTTCTTATACACGTGTTAGATAGGCCTTGTAATATTTCTTTTTTTTTTTCAAAATTATACCTTTATTTCATGTAAGTGCACACACATAAAGTAGACATCATAAGGTAAATAAAGTACGCTTTTTAGAGATGCACACATGGACAAGGAAGAAAAAATATAGGATTAAAGAATCAAATAATAAGTGTGGGAAGGGGGGAAGGGAAAGGTAACAGGTCTTGCTTTGACTTGGGTCTATTGAGCACTGGACATATGATATGTTTGGATAAAGTTTGTAGTTTGTAGAGGTTTTTTAGTATTTAGGAAAGCATGGTGGATAAATGCAGGGCTATATTCGTGTAACACACATAGAAAATGTATTATTGAGTAAGGTTGAACTGTTATGGAAAGCGTTTCTACAAAACAAGCACGTATATGTATAGAGAAAAAAAACGTACGTAAATACTCTAGATAGTGCTATGAAGTGTTACATTGACATTCAAAATATCTTTCCAAGCAAGTAAACTCTCAACTTTCTTTTCATATATTGCTACATCTTTAAGACTGTCATATTGTGATTTCATAAAGTGTCTTCCATTTTCAACCGTTGGTTGTGTTGAAGACATCTTGCATTTATACAGATAAAACTTGGCATAAATAAAAGCATTGTTGACAGCATCACTATTCTTTTCTATATATCCCAGAAGAAAAGTATATATGTTACAAAATGGAAACAACTGTTTGGGGAAAAGGTTTTCAATAATAATTTTTGAAATAGGACATTCCCAGAAAAAATGTTCAATCGTTTCCTCACAACTTTTGCAAAAGGTACATTTGGGAGAATCTTTCAGATTCATTTTAAAAAGTAGACTATTTGTTCCAAGTATTCTGTGTATAATTCTGTATTGAAACCATTGCATTTTCACATCTTTAGTTATAGAAAATGGTTCACGAAAAATATCCTTCCAAACATTGTCAGTAATTTCAATATTTAATTTACCTGACCATTTTTGTTTTATTGGTAAGCATTTTTCGGTCTTATTTAATATTGTATACATTGGCTTTGCTCCGGAAACAGGCATAAATAGTGTTCTGTGTGAAGGAGGTATGAAAGGCCTTTGTATGTTTGCATACTGTTGGTAATTTCCTTCAACATTTAATTTCTTAAACATTGCAAAGATAGCCTTTTTAATACCGTTATACAAGAGGAAGTCAATTTTAAGATTATAGTTTTCAGTGATTATATGCATGTTTAAGAAGTCTCCATTTTTATCAAATAGGTCACATACATAGTGTAAGCCTGCCTTACACCAGGCTTTGAAAAATATACTTGTATTTCCTATGGAAAGGTTTTCATTATAAAACAGTGGCTGATGCAGAATATCTTTTGCATTAAAAGGCAATTGCTTTTGGAAATGTACCAGACTGAGTAAAACATCTTTCCAAAAGGGATTTGTAATCATATTTGATAATATTTTAGGATAATGATTTCCACAATTGAAAAGTTTGCTAAAATCAACATATATATTTGCTATACTCAGCCATTTCCCAGCTGTGCTGTAAGCGCGTTTAAGCCAAGTTAATTTCAAAGATTGGATAAAAGCTTCAATGTTTATCATTTTTAAGCCACCATCACAGTATTCGTTGGTTAAAACGCATAATTTGATTCTACTCTGCCCATTCCATATGTAGTTAGTAAAAATGGTATTTAAGTGTTTAATAAAAGAATGTGGTGGGTTTGGAAGTGATATAAACAAGTGGTTGAACAAAGAAATCAAGAGTTTTTATTACAGCTATTTTGCCAATAGGTGTCAAAAATCTTTTTTTCCAACTTGTAAGTATATTCTCCAATTTGGTAAGCCTGTCACTATAGTTAAGTTGTATGATCTTTGGTAAATCAACATGAAAATGTATACCTAACATTTGAAAACCATCTTGGTTCCACTGGAGTTTCCATTTTGTTTTTATGCTTTCTGAGCTGAACTTTTTTTTCCCAATCCATACTACTTTGGTTTTGTCAAAATTAACGCTCAATCCAGAAATGGCAGAAAATTTGCTTAAAGTATGCAGTGTTTCATGTAAGGATTGTTCTGTTCCATCCAATATAATAGTTGTATCATCTGCAAATTGTGTAAGTTTATGTTCTACTTCTTTAAGAGTAATACCTTTTATATGTGTGTTATTTCTAATTTTAAGAGATAGTTCTTCAGCACATAGAATAAAAATGTAACAGGAAAGTGGGTCACCCTGGCGGCATCCACGCTGAATGGGAAAAAAATTAGACAGGTAGCCACATTGAATTATAGCTGATTTTGCATCCTTATAAAGAATGTCAAACCAACGTTTAATGTCAGGTCCAAAGTTAAAAAATGAAAGTGTTTTCTGCACAAAGGACCAAGATAACGAATCGAATGCTTTCTCAAAGTCAATTAGTAGCAGCAGACCAGGAATATCCTGTTCTTCTGTAATGTGCATAATATCAAAAATCAGTCGAGTATTTTCTCCAATATAGCGTCCTTTGATAAAGCCAGTTTGGTCATTGTGTATAAGTTTATTCATGCAATGTTTCATTCTGTTTGCAATAACACCTGAGCCTATTTTATAAACGGTATTTAGAAGAGTAATTGGCCTCCAGTTTGTTATGATAAGTCTTGATTTATCGCCTTTTGGGATACATGTAATGATTCCGTGTGTTTGAGTTACGGATAAATTCCCCAGGGCAAAAGATTCATTAAGAGATCTTACCACAAAAGTACCAATTCTATTCCAGAACATTTTATAAAATTCGGCAGTAAATCCAGAACTACCTGGGCTTTTGTTGTTAGACATTTTTTTTAATACAATGGATGCTTCAGATAATGTAATATTACCTTCAAGACATTGTGCTTCCTTGTCACTTAGTTTTGGACAATTAACATTTTGAACAAAATTTAAAAAATCCGAATCATTACATTCGCTTTTCTTACAATAAAGATTTTCATAAAATGATGCAGTTTTCTTTAAAATCTCTTTTTGATTAGTTAAAACAACCCCATCATCATCTTGCAGTTGGTAAATAGTTTTGCTTGTAACACATTGTTTTTCTAAATTACAAAAATAGCGAGATGGCTTTTCACCCTCTATAATCCATTTTGTTTTTGCTCGTGTTAAATACCCCTTTAACTTATGCTCGTGTATTATTTCAAGTTCTTGTTTTAACTTTTGTAAGTCCTCAATGTTTTCCTGTGAGAGGTTTTGTTCTAAAGTATTTATTTTTTCCAATAATTCTTTTTCTTTTAAGGTGTTTAATTTCTTTTTATATGAACCATAAGAGATAGATTTCCCCCTTATCTCCATAAGAAGAGTTTCAAGAAAGAGTTGATCACTTATTGTGAGATGTAATTCACTATCAGGAATAGTCCCTAATTGTACCAAATTATACACTGGAACAGCATATTGTTCTTTTATCTGATCAATCTTGTGATTAATTTCATTTAGATAGTTTAAGTCATATAAAAGTGAATTGTTATGCTTCCATAAGCCTGATGCGTGCGAAAAATTGGAAAGTGCCAATTCTAACAATATCAATGAGTGATCAGACTGTAGGCTAGGTTGTATTGACGTTGACTCAAAACTTGCAAACATATTAGAAGACATAAGAAAAAAATCAAGTCTAGCTTGTTGCAATGGATTAGATTTTCGCCACGTGTACCTCTTTAAAGACGGATATTTTTCGCGGAAAGGATCAATGAGATTGTAATTATTTATATTTTCCAACAGTATATTCCGAGCCTTAGGATTATTGATATTTTTATAATTACTATAGTCAAGTTCTGTATTTAATACCAGGTTGAAATCTCCACACATTATTAAAGAGTCATTTCCAATGTCCTCTATTAATTTAAAAATATTTGTGTAAAAAGACGGAGTGTCACAATTAGGACCATAAATACATAATATGGTAAACCGTGTTCCCGTGACGGTTATGTCAATCGCTACAAAATTTCCATTTTCATCGGTGACAGTATTATGAACTTTATATTCAAAGTTTTTTGCTATAAAAATTGCAGCACCCCTAGATTGTGATGTACCATAGCTTAAAAAAAGTTCACAATCCCATTCAGCATGGATGACGTTGTACATGTCTTCTGTAAAATGTGTATCTTGCAAGCAGTAAATATTAGACTTGAGCTCTTGCAGAAAGTTGAAAACCTTTACACGTTTTTTGAAACCATTTAGACCTCTACAATTTAAAGATACAATTTTTAGTTTGTCAGTCATTTAAAACAACAATCATACATAAATGAGTTAACATGTATAGTATATGCTCTATATTACAAAAAGTAGGGTTACACGACGAAGTGACACGTGTACGCAAGACCTGTAGATTTGTGAAAGGTGAGAAGACAAAATAAGTACATTGGCATAGAAAAAAGGAAGACATAACAATATATGCTGTGGCAGCTTGGCTAAACATAACAAAAGATAAAATAGCATATGCAAATCAGTTAACTTAAATAAAATTGATAAAACTGGTACCATGCATGTAGTTTTAAGCTTTGCACAAGTTAATATAAACAGCAGTTGTTTATCAGAAGCCGCTAAGTAGTTTTGATTATGTTGCATAACAGATACACGCAGGACAGACATAAGTTTGATAAGCATGTCACTATACTAAAAAGAATACTAAAGAGTTTCATACACTAAGGCAGAAATGACAACATCTATTTTAGTTTTGACTTATGTAATAAAAGTACTCATGCTATTTATAGAGGTGGTTAGAAGCATCATAATTTAAGCTTTCTACTGAAAGAGTTTAATTAGAAGCATAAAAAGTATAGCAGTGATAATTTTGTTGCATTAATATAAGTATATAAACACATTAATAAGTTTTAATTTGTAGCCTAAATCTTATTATATAAACATACAGAAGAGAGTAAACATTCAACAAGCATGTTACTATTTCTAATATTTTTGTAACTAATCAATTAATTTGTAGCCTAAATCTTATTATATAAACATACAGAAGAGAGTAAACATTCGACAAGCATGTTACTATTTCTAATATTTTTGTATGTAGGTTTATATACACACAGAAAAATACATGTACTTCTGAACATAAAACAAACAAAACAGAAAAATAGTACTTATAAAGTGTTAGCAATAAATGTTTGTTACATGCGTGGTAGAAAGTATCAGTATATATCCTAAGCGCTAAAATAAAATTGGATTGTTTAATTTATGTGCGTATTCAAGTACATAAAGCATACACAGGCATATACTTAAACAGAAAGTTTGCGAATAAGATTATTCTTATCTGAGAAAAAAAATCATAATAGAGTATTAAAAATAATGCCATTTACATGCATTATAGAATGTGTGAATATAAATTTAAACTGCAAACGTGAAAATCAGATTATTTAATTTATGTGCATATTCAAGTTCTCACAACATGACACAAAAACACAAGCATAAACATGAACAGAAAGTTAGCACTATAGATAATATTCATAATAAAGGATAGTAAATTATATTCGAGAACACGAAGCATGTTATGAACTAAAAGGCAGTTTATACAAGCACACTTAAAATGTATTTAGTCTTTAAGTTTTATTTTTTCTGATAATTGTATTCCCAATATACCTTGGGTATTGATAGAATAATTCATAATTTTATACCCATTATACTCATTGTAGAGATATATCAGGAAACATTTATGAGTGTTAAATTTATTTTGGTTTAGCATATTTTGCACAATTAAGGTATGATCAAATTTATCTTAACTGAAGTAAAGATATATGTTTTTGAGGCTTTGACATGATGAATTGTGAAAAATAAGAGATGGTTAGTTTTATTTCTACTGAGCTTTTCTAGAATGCCAGAGCCAACTTAACGAACGGAAGAATGAAAGCAAACCTCATAGTAAAACAAAGCAAAACTCTGTATGGCAAAATCATTCTACAAAAGAAGTTATCTTCAATTTTGCATTATACATGTATACCGTGTTTACATTATAAATCATGACATTTTTGTTAACAAGGGACGTAACTATGTTATACGAACAGCTTTAATGCATGTGCGTAGCCTAATAATTTACTATAATTGACACGAAGAGACAGTGTTTTATTTAACCATTACTCGTGTTACTTTTACTTTGTTGTTCAATATATATTATTTTTGCTAAAAAAAGATGTTAATTTAGACAGCAGTAAATTAAGCACAACTCTTGATATACAAGGATATTGAATCAGACAGTGTAATTGTATTAAACATCTATTTTTCACTTAACACCTTAAAAAAGCTTCATATGAAAGCGAAAATGAAGCAGGAATTTTGAAATATAAAGAAAGAAAGGTCAGGTTAAAAGTGCTAAATGAAATCTCCCAGATGATCTTAGGTTCACCACTTTTAATACCTTCAAGACATAGTTTATTTTCACATTATCTGATATAATATTACCCTTGGCATTGAAGGTATCTAAGTGCATAAATTATTAAGTAAGGGGTTACACTGACTGTCGAGGTATTGAATTAAAATCGACAATAACACGAAGAGACAGTGTTTTATTTAACCATTACTCGTGTTACTTTTACTTTGTTGTTCAATATATATTATTTTTGCTAAAAAAAGATGTTAATTTAGACAGCAGTACATTAAGCACAACTCTTGATATACAGCACACGCTGAAGCAGTTGCTACATAAGTGTAATGGGAATAAATGTTCTTCGATAAACACTTCCTTCAAACTATTTATGACTTGCGTGGTGATACTCTGTTTTTTGCACTAGCGGGGTTCTCTACACACTCGGAATAAGATTTTTTCGGCCACGGCTTTTCTAACCAGTTTTTGAACTCTAAGTGTTTTATTTGCGTAGCATGTTGGTTACCTTTGAACAACGCGAATATTTTCCCTTCAAAAGACCATGACTTTTCAACGGCGCTAGGCTGCTTCAGGCGTAAGGACGCCAGCACCTCTGCATTGAGTTTCGTAAGGTCCTCGTTCACAAAGATGCCAGACCCTTTGAAAAGCTTCGCTTTGCGCAGAATGTCAATCTTAGTTTGTCGTCTGACGAATCTCACTATAACAGGCCGATTTGTGTTTGGTTTGAATTTTCCTAGCCTGTGGGCTATGTCTATATCACTAGGCTCAAGTGAGATTCCCAGATGTGCATTCACAAGCGTGACGATTTTGTTTGACACCGACACCGAGGATTGACGGTCCTGGTCCTCTGGAACACCGGCTATTCTAAGGTTATTTCGTCTGCTATACTGCTCGGTGTTGTTTGCAAACTCGTCGTGGCTTATAGATTCACTGGATTTCTCACGTTCTAAAGTTTCATTTTGTGATTTTAGGTCTTCGATTTGTTTGCTTTTGGTTGCACTTTCTTTTTTAAGTAAGTCAATTGCACATTGTAATACTTCTTATACACGTGTTAGATAGGGCCTTGTAATACTGCCAATCTGCTTCTTATACACGTGTTAGATAGGCCTTGTAATACTTCTTATACACCTGTTAGATAGGCCTTGTAATACTGCCAATCTGCTTCTTATACACGTGTTAGATAGGCCTTGTAATACTGCCAATCTGCTTCTTATACACCTGTTAGATAGGCCTTGTAATACTGCCAATCTGCTTCTTATACACCTGTTAGATAGGCCTTGTAATACTGCCAATCTGCTTCTTATACACCTGTTAGATAGGCCTTGTAATACAGCCAATATGCTTCTTATACACGTATTAGATAGGCCTTGTAATACTTCTTATACACGTGTTAGATTGGCCTTGTAATACTTCTTATACACCTGTTAGATAGGCCTTGTAATACTGCCAATCTGCTTCTTATACACGTGTTAGATAGGCCTTGTAATACTACGGTGGAGATGTATTACTTGTAACAGGTATCTTTGTATCTAGAATTAGTTTATACTGAAATTGAAATAAATTAGAAATTGTTTTGAAATTGAAAAGAAAACACAACATTATTGCACCAGAAAAGGTGAGAATGTAATAACTGTCTCCCCTATGCCAGGAGGATGGCTGGGAGGATGAAGACCAGGGCGGGGACCTGCAGCCGAGCGGCCAGACGCTGTCCAGCCTCCTGGATGAGTTTGTGGGCGAGTTCAGCACGCTGGCAGATGAGGCAGAGGAGGAGGAGGACGATCCTGACGCCCTCATGGACCCCGTCAACCAGATCAACTTACTGGTATGCATGTGTTTGTATTGTATATGGTTAGAGGTGTGATTGTTTCTCGTTTCACCTGATTTCCTCCTACTTCATATAACTTAATATACAATCAGTATCATGGACCCCGTCAACCAGATCAACCTGCTGGTACGGATATGCTTATGTACTGTATATGGTCAGGGTGTGAATATTTCTCCTTCCACCTGTTTTCCTCCTACTTCATATACAAATACCTTCCTTCATATACAATCAGTATCATGGACCCAGTCAACCAGATCAACCTGCTGGTGCAGATGTGCTTGTATATATAATTAGGTCTTTTGACCTGGTGTAGCATGCGTCCTTTACTAGCAAAATCTTTAATTTCATGATTGTTCCTTCTTTCCTCCTCATGTATGCATACATGGCTTCATATACTTATCATAAACCCAGTCAATCAGATTAACCTCCTAGTACGCATGTGCTTGTGTAGGTTATTGGAGAACTTTTAGCTCGACTATTCACCGAACACACCCATCCGACGGGGTGTTGTCTGTAACTACTGCAGATATTCAATTGAAACTTAACATTCATATGTCGTTAGGGTCATTGCAAGGACACTGACCACAACCCGTAACTTATGAATAGTCGAGCGTGCTGTACTGACACAGCTCTTGTTACCTTGTGTAGCAGGAGCTGAATATAGGTGTCCTGCAAAATTCCTTGTGTACCTTTAACATCTACTGTACCAGGGTTGTCATAATTAACCGATTTCCAATCAAATTCATCGTTTAAAATCATGAGAAAATCTGTTGTTTTATCAGGAACTTTAAAACGGCAGTCAGTAATATACTAAGAAGGGGCCCCCCCTAGACCCGTGGCCAAATCGCTTATAAAAATCGCTGGTTTCATTTCATAATAACAACCCTGCTGTACATTTGGATTTTTTGTTCTAGTTCACCAAATTTGTGATTGAGTTCCCTACAAATGTCGTTTTCAGTCAGTAAAAAAATTTTCCAATCGGGATTCTCATTTTCAATAAGCGCCAAGGTTTCAAAATGAACTCGGTCAAGATAAAATAAATACAATATAATGTCTCTTGAAAGCCAGAAAGGTGCTATCAGCATATGTGCAAAGCAGACTTAGACTCTCCAGGGACAATATTATATATGAGGCGCGTCATGGGAAAACCGGTCTTAATGCATGTGCGTAAAGTGTCGTCCCGGATTAGCCTGTGCAGTCCGCACAGGCTAATCCACGACGGCACTTTCCGCTTTTATGGTATTTTCTGTTTCAAGGAAGTCTCTTCTAAACATAAATTCACTGTAGGCGGAAAGTGCCGTCCTGGATTAGCCTGTGCGGACTGTACAGGCTAATCCGGGACGACACTTTACGCACATGCATCAAGACCGGTTTTCTCAAGACGCACCTCATATGTGATATATATATATACATAAAATGAAATGAAACTATACTATGTTCTAGACTATATTCTGTATTATTTCGTTGTTTTCAGACGTACCTCACCGAGTTCATTCAGTCTCTTTCCCAACAGCCGTATTACACAACCTTTGCCTCACATCACACAGACAATGAGAAACAAGTTCTACGGAGCATCAACGTACAAGCATAGGAACGTTATTTTAGCATTTTATTTATTTTTATTCGTGTTTGCTTGTCAGGTGACCCCATTAGAAGAAAAGAAAGAATGTGAGAGTATTAGCAAATACATGTAGTTGTGCATCACTAGCTTGCAGTAGTTTTATATAATACAATTGAGGCGTGTCGTGGGAAAACTGGGCTTAATGAATGTGTGTAAAGTGTCGTCCCGGAATCAGGACGGCACTTTCTGCCTACGGTGGATTTATGTTTAGAAGAGACTTCCTTGAAACAGAAAATACCATACAAGCGGAAAGTGCCGTCCTGGATTAGCCTGTGCTGACTGCACAGCCTAATCTGGGATGACACTTGATGATTCATTAAGCCCGGGTTTCCCACGACACGCCTCATTTTAATTGTTAAAGCTCTAACATTTAGACACAAAATTAATATTTATCTCATTACTGTGCAAAGGTTTAAATGAATTGTTTGATGAATTCTGTTGAATATGGACAGATTTTTTAAAAGTTTCATTGCACGGACCTTGTAAAGTCTAGCTCCTTCACCAGCCTTTGAAAAAAGCTCTGTGTTAAGAAACTTAAAACTGTGATTGGTGGTTCTGTCCTGTTTGTCATTTAACAAAACAATTAATATTTACATGTATTTTCTGGACACGCATTACGGTATCCCAAACTGTCCAGAAGATGGTTCTTATATACGGTAGTCGTCAAAATATTTGATATTTATTCTTCGGTTTTGTTTTAATGTAGTATTATAGAGTAAAAGTGGTCGAGGGTTATAGTTACCACGTTCCATGACGGTTGTTCAAATCTTCAGATAGTAATTGTTAACAATACAGCGCCATATGTCATATTATTTAAAGATGCATTGCCCTTGATTCGTAATGATGAAATGAATGTACATGTATAACAAATTTGAATTTAACAGTTCAATATTTATAGTCAAGGTGATGATTTTTATTTCACATTGCCATTGAAAAACAAAACATATTTGGCACGTCGTGGGAAAACCGGACTTAATGCATGTGCGTAAAGTGTCATCCCGGATTAGCCTGTGCTGTCCGCACAGGCTAATCCGGGACGACACTTTCCGCCTAAAGTGGATTTATGGTAAGAAGACACTTCATTGAAACAGAAAATACCATAAAAGCGGAAAGTGCCATCCCGGATTAGCCTGTGCGGACTGCACAGGCTAACCCGGGGCGACACTTTACGCACATGCATTAAGTCCGGTTTTCCAACGGCTCGCCACATATTTAAAATATATTAATAAATTGATGAAATGATTTTTTCATGTTAGAAATTGTATGTACAGGAAAGAGTTATAGGTAGTAATGAAGTGTGTAATTGGTTTTTAATAAACTTAAGTCTAAAGCATATATGAGGCGTGTCGTTGGAACCCAGGGCTTAATGCATCTGCGTAAAGTGTCGTCCTGGATCAGCGTGTGCAGTCCGCACAGGCTTATCCCGGACAACACTTTTCACTTTTGTGGTATTTTCTGTTCCAAGGAAGTCTCTTCCTTAACATTAATACACTGTAGGCGTAAAGTGACGTCATGGATTAGCCTGTGCGGACTACGCACATGCACATGCATTCAACCCGATTCTCCCACGACACGCCTAATATAAACACATGTATATATGCAGTTGAAGATTGGACATACAGAAACATTACATTGTATTGTTATAGTATCATTGTAGTATGACAGTGCAATATCAGTGGATCTTAGGTGTTCATTAGTGAGCGATTGTATTATTATGGCTGAGACAAAATTTGTTTTCTGTGTGCTTTCCGGCATCAAGAGTGGATGCAAACCAGTGTGTTTATTATGTTCATTCAAGGGAAGCTCTGCCATTGCATTTTCTTACATTTTTAATTAGTTTTGTTTTCATTGACTGGACCCATATAACTCGAAACACTAGTACGGTTCTGCAATTAAGCTAATTGCGATATCTTTTAATATTGTTATTAATGTTGGTTGTTTTATACTTCAGTATATTCTTGTAGGCCTAATACAAGAGACATGTAACTCATGCATTTTACATGGACATCTATGAGAATAGTAGTATAGTCAGAGTGATTTGTATATTGTATTCATGCACTTAACATTCAGTTTTTCTCTAACATTTTGCTACAAATGTAATATGCTTATCCAAAACTGGAAATTCTTCATATCTGATAAACTGGCAATTTTATCCTTTTTTTTTTAACTAGAATGTAAGATGTCACATTTTCTGCTGTGTCGTTTGATGTGTTAAATTTTGTAACGCCTGCTAATAGGTTTTTAAATAGTCAAGTATTTAATAAATATAATGAAAGTATATCCTGATTTTGTGATTGTTAAAGTACATATACTCTCTGTCACATCTCATTGTGTGAGTGCATTACATCAGTATGAGTTAAACTTGAGTTATATTTTACTGCTGAACATGTTTGCAAATTTGGCTGCGACGTGGGGGGGGGGATGCGTGCATTCGAATGATTATGTATCACTCACAAGTTTAACTTACACAGCTTGTGTATGACCAAACAAACTCAAAAAAGCTCAAGCATGGTTTTAAATGGGGTACATCTTAATATTGCTCAAACAGAATATCTATGACCATAGGATCTCAGAATTAACCATAGACTTGCCCGTATTTGGGTACAAACAACAGTAGTTACCCCTTGTTTGTGAAAACAATGCAAAAAGGGTACAAACACCACAGTTATTGCCCCATATTCGGGAGAGAAAAAAGCAAAAAATTGAAAATGTGGAGGATAGAGACTTTATTTTTTGCCTAATCTTGACCAAACTTGCTCTGTTTGTTTATGACCAAAAGATCTAAGTTGAAGTCGAATATGGGCAAGATTGGACCAGAAAGACCAGAGTTATTGTCTCTTGTTTATGAAAAAACGCATTAGTCGACAACTATTGGCTAGCAGACTCCATAGAGAATTAACTGTTCGTTTAATGACTACTAAACTTGCTCTGTTTGTGTATGACCATTGGATCTTATCTGGATGCCTTAATGAGCCAAATAGAACCAGGAACACTAGAGTTATCTCCCTCTTTTCCTAGGAAAATGACTTTGTGCAACAGAGAAACTGATTTGTTCATCTAAATGTTGCTCAAACAGAATATCTATGAACATAGGATCTCAGAATTCACCATAGAGTTGCCCGTATTGGGGTACAAACAACAGTAGTTACCCCTTATTTGTGAAAACAATGCAAGAAGGGTTATGTGCAGGATAGAAACTTCGTTTTTCACTAGGGATGGCTTCAAATAGTTTTTTCAGTAACCTGTTAATTGATTTTTGTATTTGAGCTGTTAGCTGGTAAGCATCATATTATTTATAAGACCTAAAAATGCATTTAAAACGAAAAAATATCCAATACAAAAGTCTGTTTAATTGAAGAGTCCTAAACGATGATATACATAACGCTGACAGGTGTCTATTGCTGCAACTTGCAACTGTGTTAATTATAGTTCTGTAAACATAAGAACAAAACCCCTATATATGGATTTCAGCTAGATGTTTGAACGTCATGTGTTTGCAGAGATTAGATGTTATGTGTGATTCGGCATGGTACACATGTCGCCAATTGCTAGCTGTCCGTATATGGATTTCAGCTGGATGTTTGAACGTCATGTATTTGCAGAGATTAGCTCTTATGTGTCATTTGTCATGGTAAACATGTCGCCAATTGCTTGTTGTCCGTGATGGTGCCAACAGTTTAGACCGTAAATCGTGTGCATTATACCGATATGTCGATTGCTAAGTTATTATTAGGCCGGGCAGGCATCTGTATAGCGGCGGTTGATGGCCAGGTTGACTACAGAAGAAAGTCGGACAGGCATCTGTATAGCGCCGGTTGATGGACAGGATGACTACAGAAGTAAGTCGGGCAGGCATCTGTATAGCGTATGTTGATGGTCAGGTTGACTACAGAAGTAGGTCAGGCAGGCATCTGTATAGCGCATGTTGATGGTCAGATTGATTACATAAGTAGGTCGGGCAGGCATCTGCATTGCTAGACCCCAAGGGAGCGGCTAGGGGCCCGGTCTTCTCTGCCCTGTCCACATTTCTTACAGACTGTGAGATAACTGATAAGATCTAGGTCTTTGGGGAGGGAGGAGCAGTCAACACCCAACCAATTTTTATACAGTTCTTGTAATTGTTTTTATCAATTCTGTGATATATTACAGTTCTGTGTATACTTCTTAATGCATTGTTTCTCCATGAGTTTTCAATGCTTAAGTTTGGTTTTACCTTCATTGGGAAACTATGGAATGCCCTGCCCTTTCTAAACCAGGTCAATGGTATTGACCTGGTACTCTTTATTTTAAAATCATTTTCCAGAAGAGAGTATGACGTTAGTCCACCATTTCATTTTTCAGTTTCTTAATAAACCCCTTTTTATTGCAGTTTTTAATAACCAGAAAGGGCGGGGCAGTCCATTCTCCTGGGTTCAGTTGACTGCATTGCACCCCCTCCCACCCCCCCATTCCCCCCCCATACTCAAAGAACCAGGCCGGACTGGAGTGCACGGTGCAAGGACCTGTGTTCCTTGCAATTATTTGCAATCGGCCTTATCAAGACCAATGCCACAAATAGGTATTGGAGCTTTTAATAGTATTATACTTGGCATACTGTGATAGGTACAGTGTCTTCTACTGTATTTTACCAATTATATCCAATTTTATTATCTAGATATGACCCTATGCACGTTTTTTATCAGGGATTATTATAATCCTGTATTATAGTTCACTTTTACCTAGTTGGTATTATTTCCTACTTGTATTATTCAACTTCTTAAGATTTTATGTCCTTTCTGTATTTTTTTGCTTACCTTTAAATAATCTAGTCTTGCCGTGCACTCCCTCTGGTCCAAGGGACTAAACTCCAATAACTACATCTTTACCCTTCCAGTTATCTCCCCTTCTTTTCAACCCAACACAGACCCCAACCCCCCGCTGGCCTCCCAACCCTACACTTCTAATATATCATTTTAATCCTCCCTGGGTGGCTACTTGTCTTTTACCTAACTCATTACTGTGTATTACATTAAAGGTACACAGTATCATATTAATCCATGTAAAATATTTTAAACTGTAAATATTATAAATAATTATCTTGTTCCTTTAATTCTTAACTGTATATAGTTCATTTTCTTAACATATTGTTTTAAAGTGGCCCTATCTAGGTGACTGTTTTGTAACTAGCAGCCTATATTGCTGCATTTTATGTATATAAATGAATGTAGTTTTTACAATTGTTTTAATGCCACCCTGGGTGGGGGGGGGGGTACTATTATTTTAAAATAGCCCAACTTCCTTAAGGTACAAAACAGACAGGGTCTTAAGTTGGAGCAACTCACTATATTCCCTATCTGCAAGCGTTCAACATAAGTAAACCGCATGTCGCATAAATGCTAATTAATTAAAATTACTTACACTCTTAACATACTCGCCTAGGCAAGTCCCTTCTCATTTATATAATATTAAATCTTCAGTACTTGGTGACTCTTGACTCATTTTACTAATTATCAAGAGTATTCTTATTCCACATTTAGATAAAAAGGGCTAGAACTCTAAATATCATCCATTTATTGCATTACATTGAAATACCCTTTTTATTCAGGGTATAATTATTATTATGACAGCATTTCTAAGTAATTTATTAGTAATTTTCTGCCTTTTCATATACCGGCAGCATTAAAGTGTAGCATAGACATGCTAATATCATATATATTCTCTAAACCTATGTTGAACCACTTAGAGATCTGGTAAAACATTAAACTATTCACTATTTTATCTTAAATAAACAACCGGTACTACTGTACCTGCATTGTTGCCAAACTTCTTTATAAGTATATGGTTATTAAATCATGTATTTCTTCCAGATCTTTAAGTTAATAAGACTCCAACAACCCCATTACAGCATATGCTGGAAAATGGGTCTAGAAAAATGATCACACATGTAAAATTATATGTTTTCCATCATTAAATCTTATTATGTTGGACTATCTTCTCTCTTCTTTTCTATCCAAGTATTAAACTGCAAATAAAAATAAAAATAAACAAACACAAATTACTCAACAAAGTGTCTTCATATTTTATTAAAGCATAAATAACTATGCAACTTTCATAGAGAATTAGTTCTCCCAAATTTTACAAACATTTTAATCTTAAAATCTGCATATTTCCATCTAGCAGATCTATTATTTTCAATATTTCCTTGCAGTTGTTCATAATAGCGCAACCCTAAAGTTATTATATAAGCCTCACGCTGATTGGTCAGACGGATTAGATACGAGAATTTTGATTTGTTCATTTACTATCCGTTTTGAGCGTCAAGCTCAGTAAGTTTCCCACGCTACAACATTCCTCTTAAAGTTCACGTAGTGCATAAACTGAGAAAATATTTTTCTAAAGCATTTATTACCGTTTCTTTCACTATTTACAAAGATTTATTTAAATACAGTATTTGTTATGTACTTCTGGCTGTCTATTCAGTTTTAACAGTTAAGCATATTTTTGCGAATATATTTTTATATAAAGCACCGCACCCACACTGCAAAGATTTTATGTACCACACCCTTTAAACAAGGGTTGTACTATAGTTTTATGAACGCAGAGTTTTAAATGTTAAGCAGTGTGCTCGGGCAATGGTTTTTAACCGAAGTCCCGAGAGCAGTGTGCTCGGGCAATGGTTTTTAACCGAAGTCCCGTGGGTAAATAACACCACTCGTCATCTGCATTGCCCTTGTCGATTGCCACAGTCAACAACAGTAAATAATCTGTCTGATATAAGTCATTTTGTAGGTGCTTACATTCAGATCTTGTCTGTCAATGCCACTACTGCGGTGAGCGCTGTGGGCCATCGTGGCCCTCCTGTGTTATTTGGATTGGATCCAGAGGACGGGCCTTCCTTCCTTATAAGGGCTAATTAGGGTCCCCTCCCTTCTGACACTCATGGCTTAACGAGCCAGTGGAGTGATACAGGCACTCGTGTGCCCCTTGTTTGTAAACGCATGAACTAGTTGTTACCGCATTTCGCGCGTCTATATATTAATAAACCACTTGCACAAACGCTGTAAAAAGTCATCTGTTGATGTATTGATTAAACATATGTGCAAAACATAAACATGCATATTTTTAGTGTACCGACGTCGTGGACCGCGCAATTTACATTTAATAAATCTTTTTACGTTCAATAAAATCGCTTCATGAATATAAAATTATTAAAAAAATATTTGCGCATGGTTTAATCTCAGCGAGCTATTTGTTGATAAAGGCGTTTATTTTATTACAGCTTCACACATTAACAGACTGCTTTTGTTTTTTATTTGATTTGCGTACCATATGCTTGATAATTAACATAATGCGTATTTATCTTTCATGTAAACCTGAGAATGGAAGGTTGATTCAAATTTTAAAACATAAATACAGTCAGAATTAGAATTATTACAAACCATAAGTTAACATATTTAATATTTATATTGTATACTTTGGGCTCACATTATCCTTATTTTTGTAGACACTTTTTACTTGTTAATGTAGCCTTTATTGTTTACGGATGGTTCCCATCTTTAATTGAGTGTGAAATTCAAACAAAGAATAAACACATGCGTGCATTTAAAGGTGTATTTTACTATCTGCTATACATTGTATTAAATAATTTAACAGGAGATATTACTGATGACATTTCAGAGTTCAAAACACTTCAAGGTATTATTATGAATCTAAAGGAAATGACTGGATGGCAAACTGCATAAGTTGTGCATAACTGTGTTAAACATACACACATCATTATAATTTAATTAAACAAAACTGTATGTGCTAATGAGGATCACGATGCCTGAAGACAATATTTCAAGTTGTTTCCCAGCAGGCTTAACGATGCATTCACATCAGAGTTCCTCGATGTTCGTCAACCCATGGAGTTTTATCGACTTCTGCGGTCTGAGCCAAAGCAATAGAACGAGTACGCGAACGGTTCCGTCGAGTGCCTGGTGGCACAATCTGCAAGTGTGGTGCCGTCAAAGTAATCCTTGACGTCTTAAATCTTTTGTAACATAACGTGCCTTGGCAGGGACCCTTGCAATAGAAGGCCTGTGTTTTCGTTACGTCGTTTGTGAAATTGTTAACATACTGGACCGTTGGGATATCGAGGTTTAAATAAACGGTTGTGTTCTCCTGCTGTTCGCTGCATCGGTACTGAATACAAGCGTAGTAGAAATCCTGCACACCGTCAAACGCCTTCTGGATGGTAGTGGAGTAGGTGTAGTAGTAATTAGACCCCGCAGAAGACCAAACACTGGTGGCAGTGAAGCCAGGCATGCTCGGAAGGTCGTCTATTGTCGCCGAGAAATTGTACCCGGCGGTGAAATTGATCCTTGCTGTACACAGCTTGGTACCGTCTGGTACGGGCTCATAAGCCGGTAGGCTGGGTTTGATGAAATGGAACGCTGGCTGATCGATTGTGGAGTTCTGGCAGGTGGATAAGTCCTCGTAGAATCCACCGGTTGGATTGGAAATGAAATTGACGAACACTTCTTTTTTATTCGGGAGGACATTGTACCGTATGTACTGTATAGCTAAGTGCGCAACTTCAATAGCTGGAGAGTAATTCGCCAGATCTTTGGGTTTCAAGTTCATCGTCACTGGAATAGAGCCACCACCTATAGAAACTGTTTTCGTTGACGTTAGGCTCAGGAGACCGACAAGAAAATTGGTGCCATCGACTGGATCAAACTCACGGCATCGAACCTCAAAGCACGTATTATCAGGATCGCTGGTATACGGAAATCTAGAGTCTCAGTCTCTCATTGTTCTGTGTATAGGCAACGACGCCTGGAGTGAATGTTGACGGATTGGCAGCATCAGCTGGGTTCTCATAGAAGACTCTCGCTTTAAAGTAGCATCTGGGAGCTTCCGGTTGGGTCAATTTTGACCGGTGCAGCGGCCTTGATCATGTTGATTTCTACGTCCAGTACGCCTCTGTATGTCGCAGGGAGATGGATCACTTTCACAGCATCAACGTAACCACCCGCTGGATCGGTCACCTGTATCACCACCTGTGTTGTTGCTGGAAATATGGCCTTAAACATGCCCATATTGTCGGTGACGCCAATTCCATTCATGTTGATACTGGCAGACATGGCGGAAAGGGGCGCCAATGCGTCGTAATCTGTCACTGTTCTTACTACGGTGATGCCATAATCTTCACAGCACGCGCAGTGGGTGACATATGCGACTTCTTAAGTACCAAACGCCCCGCAGTAAACCTTGCGGATTTCTTCTCCGGGGCATATGATTCCATCATCGGGGCAGGATTTATGGCGGAAGAGGTCGTAGCAGCAGGTACCTGTGGGACAGGTTCCCACGTCATAGGTGCAGGAACCGACCAGGGTTCGGTTTGCAGGGATTCTGTCCGACATGTACTCTAAAAATTTCAATAACGATATAAAGAAATGTTTGTTCACTAAACTAAAATTCATTGTTTTATTGCACAGTTAATCGCCAAATCAAACCAGAATTTAAACTAGTCCGCAGTACTTTAGACAACGTTTTAAATGCATTTTATCGATACGATCACGTTGAAAATGTAAACACATAAAAATACGTTTAGACCAGGGTTTTTGGAAACTTGTATCACACAATTTTTCTCAAAATAAAATTTACACATTATGTGTGCAGCGTCCTTAAGAAGCAAGTCCACGCTATTTATACATGTAGAACTACTGGACAGATATGGTTAAACGGTGTTAGCAAGTATACACACAAAAAAGCAAAGTGCCGTTTTGCTTCTCCTAATATTACAATTTACTCTTTATTGCACATGTATTATTAACCTGTCTATTGCATTTTTTCCGTTGCGATCAATAAACACACACAATAATAAATACTAAACCTAGTCTACTATACGAAAGTCCTTCTAAATAAATTGCACACATGTCTGGAATACTTTTAGGTTTTAATGAGTTGATCAACTATATCCATCAAATTACGCATCTAAAATATCAGTAAACTTTCATTGTTCTGAAGCTAATTAGGAAACGGTTTTTAGGGTACTACCTTTAGGGCATTCTGGACAACATTCTCCTTTAGGGATGAACGACTCCTTACAGTCCACAGCCTTACATTTCTCGAACCGACACTTGTCTGTAAATATAGAAATGTAAATAAAACAATCTACGAGGCGTGTCGTGGGAAAACCGGGCTTATGTTTAGAAGATAATTCCTTGAAAAAGAAGATACCATAAAAGCGGAAAGTGTCGTCCTGGATTAGCTTGTGCGGATTATTTATATATAAATAAATAAAGAAATATATATATATTATAAGCTAGCGTTGTATATATTACATTACCATGACCAGATGGAATGCATGCGTCCTTCGGTCAGGGCTGACAGTCCCAGTGTCAGCAACACCGGTATTACCACTGTACCAATCTGCTGCAGTGTAATACGCATTTTGAAAACGTATGTACATAAAATTGCTCAATAAATACGTTAAGATGTGCGTTTAAAATATCCATTTTGTCGTATTTAGATTTTATTACCACATTGACATACTTAAGACACTATAACGTCCATTTTAAAAGTGGAACCAACATCAAGAAAAATTCAGCAGGATTCATAACAGTGAAGTCTTATCCAGGATTCATAACAGTGAAGTCTTATCCAGGATTCATAACAGTGAAGTCTTATCCAGGATGCATAACAGTGAAGTCTTATCCAGGATTCATAACAGTGAAGTCTTATCCAGGATTCATAACAGTGAAGTCTTATCCACAACTTCCTTATTAGCAAATAAACACAGTTTGTTTCTCTCCAAAACGAAGCTACCGTCATAACTTTGGTTTCTCGCGAACAACAAACCACTTGCTGATTATCTAATGAAGCTTTTTTGAATATGGGTCTGCAATATATACATGTTCATTCTGGATATGACTCGAAAGTTTGGCACAACCGCAGATGGATGCAATTGATTGGGTCACGCGTCACATCCTGGTTAATGGAGATCGTCGAATCAAAATACTTTGAAGCGGCATTACATTAAACAAACTAGCGACATATTTACATTAAGTGTTTTTGAATTGCATACGTTTTTGCAAACACGTGAAAAGGTTTATTCTTTACATTTCGTACTTTGATCTATCAATTAACCATCTGTGCAAAGAATGTGCCGATATATGAATTAAATACATATGCGAGAAGAAAAGAAAGTTGAATAGTTTTGCTGGGTCGACTTCATGCACTGCTTTGATTTGCATTTAGAAACAGTTTTCTGTGTCCATGAATAAACACTGGATGGAAATTAACATATTTAAAAATGCCGAAAACTTCGGCATGCCTTTTCCAGTATATAGTAAAGCTTGTTTCGTAATTTAAGTACGTTGTACTGCAGGGATGTAGTGGAATTGTATGTATTATACATATATATCTTGATTCTAGTTATGAAATTTTAATCGGGATGACCAACTACAATTTTCTTTGCATTGCCAGTGATGTGGCTTATTACATACATGCAGTTTAAGATCAATTCGGTTTGTTGAATACTATTTAATATCAAAACAAGTAAGCCGCGTTGATAATGAGAATGTTTATAAAACACCTAAGATTTATTTCGTCGTGCTGACCGATATTCTAACTTGATATGCACGACAAATTTCGCTTAATTTGGTGGTGCCGAACATGTAAAAAATAACTGAAAATCATACAAAGTTTATAGCTCAAATACTGAACAGCGTACTTGATTATTTTTATCAACTTTAAAAAAATAAAACTTTAAATGTTATTCATTATTTATACATTATAATATTATATTGAGTGCCTTTAAGTACAATCTCGTTGTATTCACTGGTTGAGTGCTAAAATGTAAAGAATCCGGTTCAGTTTTGACTGGTTGATAGTTCACAACATAATCTATTCGCTATATTATAGTTTTTTTTTTATAACCGTTTGTGAGTAAACAGATTTTATAGTTTACTATTGGACGTTGAAGATTTTCACGCACACCCATGGGCATTGAGGCATGACATATGCGCACGGTTTGATATCGGTGTGTTTGCTTATTTGTTGACAAATACGTTTTATTTCGTCCGCCTCAAACTTGAATAAGCTGCTTTTGTTTTGCTGGTTTGGTGTACTGCATCCTTCATTATTACAATGAAGCGCATTTATTTTAATATAACACTCACGTGTGTTTGATTATCATAAACCAGGGACTCATTGAATCAACATTCCGAAACATCAATAATTTACCTGTAAATCCAAAATATATCAACAATGGTTTTTAATACAGTTTGTTATGTTTTTTTATTGTAAGCTTTTCTCACGTTATTTGTACTTTTTGTAGGCGCATTAATTTTTTTAGTATGAATTTATCATAGATCATTCCTAAGTTTCACTGACGTATTATATGTAGCAAAACAACACTGTGCGGATAATTTATCAAATTACATACGCAAAACAAACACATATATCATGTCCAAGTGAAAGAAAACATGTTATTGTAAGTGGCACTGCTTGAACCTTGGGACGCCTTGTTTTATAGCTGACTGTATCCGTATTAGGTAAGTATATTGCAAAAAGGAGCCAATCATATAACTCTCGAGGTTCTAGGTAATGGAGTCGTTGATAGAATGTGGATATAAATTAAACGGTGGCAACAATAGAAATGCTTTAAATAACATCGAATAGATGGGACGATAAGATGAAAAATAGCTACTATAGTATAGTTTTAGCCTGTATAACACGAGGTCATACTTCACTATGTGATATATTTCGTTCATCGTTTTAAAATTTCCGTCTCGCCACTTTTATAAATTGTTAAACGCCTGAAGGATGCCATGGGATCCATGTGCTTGTGTTTACGTGTACGCAAATGGTTTTGTACGAGTATGTAGACTTTGAATGTGAACGTAAAAACTAAGTGGCTAATATGGTCTAAGCGCTTGGGCGATTGACTTTAAAACTTTGTCGGCAATCAATGCGGCATATTTTGTATTTCTTTCCAACATAGTGGCTACAAATTGTAACGCTTAAAATTAATATTGAGTTAAACAAGTTCTATTTATTTGTATTAATTCAGTTTTCTGCTTTGCAATTTCCATTTTTAGAATGAAGTTTGGGGTAATACAGCATCTGATTTTAAGATGATATTTAAGTCATTAGACAATGTTCCGAAGGATTTAAAACGAATTAATGGATTTGTTGAATTGAACCGGAAATGAAAGGAAAGACTGGTTAAACGGACTATGTCTACAAAAAGGGCCCCAAGGGGACAACACGGTAAAACTATTAAATGTAAGTATGAATATTTTAATATAATGACGGTTAAAATAATATACATACATTGAAACAAGATTTTTTACATTCAGATCAAAAAGGGGAGGTCAGATTTTTTTTGGGGGGGGGAGTGGGGAGTAGGGGGTGGGGGGGGGGTATTTTATATAAACATACTATATACACGCATTGCCACATGTTACAATAGCGCAGTTATTGAATGATTATTGTAGAAGTAGAACTGGAACGAAATGTTCATGTGTATTAATTATAAAAAAAAAATTCATCAAACGTTAATAATAAATGCAAAAAACAGCAACATTTAACAGTATAAGACATCTTAGTTCATGTAAATATTCTTGTCGAAATATAATTTGCATAAAAATAGGACACACATATATAACTACGCCGGTGATAAGGCATTGCGTTCATACAAATATGAATGCATAACCCTTCCCTATTAAAATGCCTATGCAATGTAAATATAAGCAAATATTTCGACGTGTTCAGAGACTTCTTCCACAACATTTTATTTATAGAAAGATGTAACATATTTTTATAGATTGAATGCCATCTACTGGAGAAGTTGATAGAAAGGTAAAATTCCAAATAATTCATAATAAAACACAAACGAAATGCAAATTAACATGCACAGTAAGTTTATAAATATAAATTACCCAGTTATTGACATATTCGGGTTTATGATTCTCTGAACGCTAATAGATGCAGGTATATTAACACAGCTATACAACGGCTGCTACAACGCGCTTTTCTGGAGTGTGTCACTAGAATAAATGGGAGCATCGTACAATTGCTATTGATAGAGGGAGCCGCTTATGTAGGCTAAACAATATAGATATTTTCAGTCTGTGAATGATTATAACATTTTGTTCATGAAATGCAATGAGAAAATATGTTCATAATTTTGCTCAGAACTAGAGTGTATGGCGAGGATATGTTTATAACTTTATTTTAACCGATTATGTGGAGAATTCTGTTTTTTAATTGTGGAGCAAAAAATGAATACATGCCAAGGATAATATGAGTTTAATGTTTTATTAACTCCATCATAAACATTAACTGTAATGTAGACAGTGGTTTTACTTTTCCGCTTATATTTAAGATTGAATTTAATTTTGGTTGCGTTCATGCTATTATGAACGTAATGGTCGAACTGGCAAATCCATGATGCGCGCTAGCGCTTCATGGATAATTTGCCAGTTTGACCATTGAGTTCAAAATCGCATGAACGCAACCAAAATTAATTTCAATCCTTATATTTACATTATATTTGGGATGATTTCATAGCATTCCTTTATATTGTTTTTTGTTTAGCATGCATGTTATTGCCATTTTAAGAGAAATATCACGCACAGTAGTTTTCTTATCGGAACAGCGAAGTACCGCCCCTTGTAACCGAACTACACAAAATAGAATGCAAACTACGATTAATAAAATAGTTCCCTACAAACATGTCAGTTTATTGTTATTTTACGTTCAATTTGCTGCGACAAATGAAATTTAATGTAAACATGATAAGTCATAACATTTTTATTGTCGATTTTCACATGTATCAGTTTTGAAAATTTATGTTGCAAGTTCAATTGATATTCCTTATTTTCAAACTGAACATAGACGCCGAATATCTTTTTTTATCCCATCATCAAGCCTGCATTGACGAAATAAAACCCCATGGGATAAACTTAGACCTCTGTATTTCCACACTGGGATACAGCAAACGCACAGAATAATGACGTAATTTGTTGTTCGTCGTGCCGTCATTGTATGTTTATCGTGTTATTTAGTGTTTTTCTTTCGTTTATTTTCAAAATAAAGACAGAAAATGATGGGATAAATAGAATACTAGATAAGTGTTGATTAAAGATTAGTTTATTTGCTCGGCACGAAAACGTGAACCTATCGCCAAGACTAGTGGTTCAGGTTTTCTAAGCCTCGCAATTTAAATATACTTATCTTTATTCAACACTAACCTTGTATTCTCTATAAAGACAAACAAATCAACGCCAGCAAATACACAACTAATTTGCCGAGGTAACACTGGGAGTGAGGA
Source organism: Congeria kusceri (assembly GCA_027627225.1). Taxonomy (NCBI): domain Eukaryota; kingdom Metazoa; phylum Mollusca; class Bivalvia; order Myida; family Dreissenidae; genus Congeria; species Congeria kusceri. The sequence goes on from CM051035.1 coordinate 45,752,191, forward strand.
ACATTTTAGGGGGCACACATCTAAAGGTCTATTCATCCATGTTTTAATTCGGGCGTGCAACCAAAATTAGTTGCACAGTTGCACGGTATTATTTGACATACATATATTTGCTGTGTTTTAAATGTATACTTAAAATGGAAGTAATTAAGACACGGTTATCGTATGAATCAAAAAGGATAAATAAGAAATTCGTTTCAGGTTCACTTTAACAATCGACTATAGTGACAATACTTCAGAATTTATCATCACAATATAGAGATCTGTACGGACGCCTGTAAGTCAAGTAACTGGAATATACTTCAATTGGTGAATTTTACCACCTATTATTCGGTCAATTAATGCGACATGTCATGCTGTTTGATCTTAAAATAAAGAACAATAAATAAATGCTTTCAAAAATGTATTTCTCCATTTCCTTTACATAGTATTACATTAATAAGTAGATGACTTCAAACACAATTTAAAAGTCCAACAAACTTCAGTAAATAAATATAAAGGTCACATACGGATGAACAAGATGCATTAGTTTCGTTTGAATGTTTAAAATATGCAAGCAGAATTGAAACAATATTAAATATAAGCAGAATTTAAACAATTACTATACGCGCTAATACTGATCAACATTCCTGAAGCCAATATAAAAAGTTATTTGTCCGTCAGCTTTTACGATGCTTCGCATCAGTATTCCTCGAAGTACTTCAAGCCAAGGCCCATTTTTCTCTTTGACCTCCGCGATAGTAGGCATTGCAGTAGAACGAGTAGGCGAACGGCTCAGTTGAGTTCCTGGTAGCACAATCTGCAAGTTCGGTTCCATCAAAGAAATCAGGACCGCTCTGTCCCGACACGAGTTCTGGAGCAATAAATGCGCCTTCAATGTTTGTCTGGTAGTTCATCGCGAAATTTTCTTTGCACAACGTCCCGTGGCAGGGTCCCCAGCAATAGAACGCCGGTGTTTCCGTTACGTTGTTAGTGAAGTTGTTGAAATACTGCACCGTCGGTATATCGATGTTCAAATAAACGGTTGTGTTCTCCTGCTGTTCACTGCATCGGTACTGAATACAAGCGTAGTAGAAATCCTGCACACCGTCAAATGCCTTCTGGATGGTAGTGGAGTAGGTGTAGTAGTAATTAGACCCTGCAGATGACCAAACACTGGTGGCAGTGAAGCCAGGCATGCTCGGAAGGTCGTCTATTGCCGCCGAGAAATTGTACTTGGCTGTGAAATTGATTCTTGCGGTACACAACTCGGTACCGTCTGGTATGGGTTCATAAGCCGGTAGGCTGGGCTTGATGAAGTGGAACGCTGGTTGATCGATTGTGGAGTTCTGGCAGGTGGATAAGTCTTCGTAAAACCCACCAGTTGGATTGGAGATGAAATTGACGAACACTTCTTTTTGATTCGGGAGGACATTGTACTGTATAGCTAAGTGTGCAGCTTCTATCGATGGAGAGTAATTCGGCAAGTCTTTGGGTTTCAAATTCGTCGTCAGCGGAATAGTGCTACCACCGACAGTGACTGTTTCCGTTGATTGAAGACTCAGGAATCCGATAAGAACATTGGCAGTATTGGTTGGATCAAAGTCCAGGCATCGAACCTCAAAGCACTTATTATCTGGATCGCTGGTATAGGGGAAGTACAGTCTCAGTCTCTGGTTGTTCGGTGTATAGGCAACGACACCTGGAGTAAATGTTGCCGGGTTGGCAGCATCAGCGGGGTTCTCATAGAAGACTCTCGCTTTGAAGTAGCACCTCGGAGCCCCAGGGATCTTGTCAATGTTATACCAGTTTCCGGTATTGATCTGTGTCAGTAAATCATCGGTCAAGCCGATCTGTCGCTTACGACGATTAACGTTTGTTGTTGGGGCCAATGTCCAACGTCCGCTTGCATTATCTAGCAGCCAAAGGGCCATACCCTGTCTAACTCTAAACACGACTTGACCGGTCAATGGATCGCCTGACTCCGTTGTCAGATCGATCTTGACAATGCCGTCTGAAAGCAACGCTTCTCCGTCAGTGGTAACGAACTGTCCAATTTCATCTGTGAAAGGATCATTGACACTGGGCGCCGTTATGCTGATTTTTACAGACTGGCTGTAAGTATTTCCCGCCATGTCGGTGATGTGGTTGGCTTTGATGACAAGCTGAGCAACTCCTTGTCCTACATCTCTGGGGTCACTTGAAATGGAAAGTGTGTTGTCTTTTGTGGGATCAACGGTTACCGGAGCAGCTGCTTTGATCATGTTGATTTCTACCTCCAGTACACCTCTGTATGTCGCAGGCAGATTAATCACTTTTATCGCATCAACGAACCCACCCGCTGGATCGGTCACCTGTATCACCACCTGTGTTGTGGCCGATATGGTTGCCTTAAACCTGCCCAGATTGTCGGTGTCGCCAATACCATTCGTGTTGATACTGACTGACATGTCAGAAAGTGGCATCAATGTCGCGGAGTCTTTTACTTTTCCAACTACGGTGATGCCATAATCTTCACAACACGCACAGTGGGTGACGTATGAGACTTCTTTAGTTCCAAATATGCCGCAGTCAACTTTGCGAATTTCTTCGCCGGGGCATATGATTCCATCATCGGGACAAGATTTATGGCGGAAGATGTTGTAACGGCAGGTGCCTGTGGGACAGGTTCCCACGTCATAGGTGCAAGAACCGACCACGGTTCGGTTCGCTGGGATTCTTTCTGACATGTACTCTGCAATACAAAATAACGTTCTTGGGTATGTTTAATACTGAAATGTTTTCTTACTCGTATTGCACAATTAACAAATCTTGAAAAATATGTCTTATGTATGCAAACTAACTTTGTCTGTTATACGGCGCACACAGTTTGAAGTATTTTATCGACACGCCATCGTTGTGAAGACATTAAATTGAATGAAAACTCTGGCAAAAAAAAATGGGTATGTTTAATACTGAAATGGTTTCTTACTCGTATTGCACAATTAACAAATCTTGAAAAATATGTCTTATGTATGCAAACTAACTTTGTCTGTTATACGGCGCACACAGTTTGAAGTATTTTATCGACACGCCATCGTTGTGAAGACATTAAATTGAATGAAAACTCTGGCAAAAAAAAATGGGTATGTTTAATACTGAAATGGTTTCTTACTCGTATTGCACAATTAACAAATCTTGAAAAATATGTCTTATGTATGCAAACTAACTTTGTCTGTTATACGGCGCACACAGTTTGAAGTATTTTATCGACATGCCATCGTTGTGAAGACATTAAATTGAATGAAAACTCTGGCAAGATTTTTGTCGAAGAGATTGAGGTTTTTGCATTTTAACTGTTTAAAATATGTACGAAGATGGTGTAGAAGTTGCATGTATATACCTTTTGACCACGGCTTTTTGAAGCTTTTATCACACAACCTTTCTGAAATGAAATGAAAATTCAATTTCCACATTCTGTTTGTAGTGTCTGTAAGAAGAAATTCCATATAAGTAAGACATTAAATATTATACTCATTTACGCCATTTTAATTAAACAAGCATGAGGTTTAAAAGGTTTTCGGATTGTTTTCGCCGCCACCTTTTTTCCATTTACGCAAACACTAAACAAAATTCAGTATTGCTATGCGAAATATGACCCTTAATTACTAATATAATGTTTAGTTTTAACTGTGCTATATATTGCGTATTTCAGTTCCGATCCATAAGGCATTCAAATATTGAACAATTGTTTTTAGTCTGATTACATTTTACACACGCCTGGAATCCAGATGTCTTGATATTTGTATTCTAGTATATCAAATAATTTTAAGCATAAACAGAACACATCAGGGGTAATTTATTGTTCTGCAGGTATAAATGGGGATACGGTTTTCAGGGGCCTACCTTTACGGCATTCTGGACAACATTTTCCTTTAGGGATGAACGAGTCCTTGCAGTCTACAGCTTTGCATTTCACGAACTGACACTTGTCTGGAAATATAGAAACTCCGATTATATTTCTCCTGGAATCCAGTTCACAAACATGTTGCATGTACCACTTACCATGTACTAGGATAAGAGAGCAGTTATAGAGAATTGGCAATGGTAACTCAGAGTGGGGAATAAACATGGAGAATAGAGAGTAATTACGGAGAACTGGAAATAGTTACGGAGAATATAAAAAAAAACAACAGTGCGTGAGAAATAGTACGGAGCATCGGTGGTAGTAACAAAGTTGTGTGGAAAAGTCACATATATTAAAAGAGTTACGGAGATGTGATAATTGTTACGGAGAATGGGGAACAATTACAAAGTATGTGGATAAGTCACCAGGTCGCAATGGTGTAATGGGTATGGTGTCCGCATTGCGACCGGGAGTTCCCGGGTTCTATCCCTACTCAGGGAGCGTTCTCAAGATCTTTCCAAAGACACCTAGTATTAGTTCTTCCCAGGAAACGGACTCGAGAGTGTCTCTATAAGCCCACGGCTTTCGATGCAATCGAGGTAAAATAAATAGGTTTAAACTAAAATGTTGAAAAGACCAATGCTCACCTTTAGGACAAACCGGGCAGCATTGTCCAGGTGGAACAAAGGCGTTTTTGCAGTCCACCTTCAAACACTGAATGAATGTACACTTATCTGAAAATAATGTAACTATTATTATATCTAGTGTAATGTTGTTAAATTGTGTTTTTATAAAATTGTGAAGGTAGCTGTGTCATTGGAAATGAGAACTATATTAATATAATAGAAAAATAAAACAGCCAGATTTATGGATGCATCGTCGCCTTTTCGTTGCTCAAATGAGACAAAATATTAACCTTAAAAAGATTTACATGCATTGTGTTGTATTAGATTACCATGACCCGGTGGAATGCGTCCTTCGGTCAGGGCTGACAGTCCCAGTGTCAGCAACACCGGTATTACCACTGTACCAATCTGCAATATAAAACGTATGTTGAAAACTTATATATGTATAATTGCTTGATAAAATGCACGTTCATACTATTCTTTATGACGACTTTAACATTTTTTAAATTACCCATTTATATATAAACAAAGCGAAACTCCACTTGCGACAGCAGGTGAGAACTCTAATTAGTAGCCAGAGGTCCTATTATTTATGGCAAGTGACCAATTGCCAAAAAACCACACAACACATCACAAAACACACATGAATAAAACTGGGGTAACTTCCTTGGAACGGTCAATGCAAAGCATTGGGGGTTTATGTCAAACCACAATGTCACATTTTTATCACATCACAATATCACATTATTCACTATCACGTCCATGCTATAAGAGGAAACTAAATTTGGTAAAGTTCAGCAAAATTCTTAACAGTGCTGTCTTATCCACAACTTTCAATACCGGTTCACTTTAACAACTATCCCAAATCACAAAAAAACGTTTATTCTACCTTCATAATGTCTCTTTCTTACGAGTAATACTCCACTTGCTTATTTACCAATTTAGCGTTTCCGAATCTGGTCCGCAATATATACATTTTCATTCCGGATATGACTCGAAGGTTGGGCACAACCGCAAATGAATTAAAATGATTGGCTCTAAGCGTAATATCCTGGTTAGTCCAGATAGACCAATCAAATACTTTGAAGTGGCATAACATTAAACAGACTAGTGACATATTTACATAATTAAATTATTTTGAAATGCTTATTTTTTGTAAACACGTAAAGGAGTTTATTTTGTTTGATGTCGTGCATTTATGTATTACTAAACCAAAGAAATGAATAATGAAATGTGTTGGGTGTGCCGACATATTAATAAAATATTAACAAAAGGAAGAACACAGCATAGTTTGTGCGTTCCGACTTTCCACCGCGTAATTTACATTTAAGTTACATTTGTTCTGTGTTTAATGAATGCATGATGCATTGAAATACATGTAAGCAGATTTATAAATGTCGGACATTTGGACCTGCCCTATTTTGTGTTCATAAACTTGAGTCCACGTAAAAACGTTCTGAACTGTTCATGCAAACCATTTTAAATTAACGCATTCTGTTTCGTAATATATGTAGTTGAGTACAGTTTTGCGGGGATAAATTAAATAGTATGTATTATACATTAATAATATGTTTTGATCAACTACTAGTGTCTTATAATAGCCAGGGTACATAGCTTTAGAGTATTAGTAGTATATGGGTAAGAAAATCTTTGGTTTGGTGGATACTATTTAATACCAAATCACGTTATTTAAGTTATTTATAGGCTAGACTGTTTATAAACATAGGATTTCTTTACGCCAAACTTCGTGACGACACTGATTAATAATCATCGTCGTCATTTGGTGAGCTGACCGACATTCTTAATTATACAAGAGGAAGGTCGCTTACTTGATAGTGTTGAACATGTTGCAAATAGTGTTGATGGAAAGTAACTTAGATATTTGGATCATAAATAAGCTATTAAATGTTTAAAAAATAATTATTATTCCTCTACCGGTATTTCACCGGCGGGGTCTAGGTTTGCCGTCCGTCCGTAATTCCGTCCGTCCGCAAAATATTGTTCCTGCGATAACTCAAAAAGTACTGAAGAAACTTCGATGAAATGTGGTATACGTATAAACGGCAATGTGAGTATTATGAACGACCTTTTATTTTTTACCAGAGGTCAAAGGTCACGTGACTGTTACTAAAAATAGAAATAAACTAAATACTGTTATAATTCGAAAAGTACATAAGATATGACCATAAAACTTGGTACAAAGATTGAACTATAGGTTTGCCATCCGACTGTGTGTCTCTCTATCTGTTCGTCCGTATGTTTGTCCGTCCGTCTGTCTGTCCCCAAAAACCTCGATGAAACTCGGTATACATATAAACAGCAATGTGGCAATGTCAGGATTATGCACGACCTTTTTTCACCAAAGGTCAAAGGTCACGTGACTGTTACTAAAATAGAAATAAAGTAAATACTGTAATAATTTGAAATGGACATAAGATATGACCATGAAACTTGGTGCAGAGATTGAACTATCGGTTTGCCACTTGTCTGTGTGTCGCTCTGTCTGTTCATCCGTATGTCTTTCTGTCCGTCCGTCCCCAAAACCTGGATCCTGTGATAACTCGGAAAGTACTGAAGACACTTTGATGAAACTTAGTATACATATGAACAGCAATGTGAGAATTATGCAGGACCTTTTATTTTTCACCAGAGGTCAAAGGTCACGTGACTGTTACTAAAAATAGAAATAAACTTAATACTGTAATATTTTTAAACGTGCTTAAGATATGATCATGAAACTTCATGAAACTTGGTATACAGATTGGGCTATGGGTTTGCCCTCCGTCTGTGTGCGTATACATGTCTGTCTGTTCGTCCGTCGGTCTCACTCTGTCTGTCCCGTCCCCCAAAACTGGGTCCTGCGATAACTCACAACGTACTGAAGATACTTTGATGAAACGTTGTATACATAGAAAGAGCAAGGTGAGGATTGTACACGACCCTTTATTTTTCACCAGAGGTCAAAGGTCATGTGACTGTTACTTAAAATAAAAATAAACTTAATACTGTAATAATTCTAAAAGAACAAAACATATGATAATGAAACTTGGTACACAGAATGGACTATATGATTGCCCTCTGTCAGTTTAGTACTGCAATAACTCAAAAAGTAGCTCGAATGTCTGGTCAATGTTACTTAAATAGGAAAAAACAACAACTTAACACTGCAGTGACAAATGGGATTTGAATATGAAACTGTACACCTACAGATAAAGGGCGATTTGATGGTATTGCACAATGTTTAATTAGTAGGGGTTTTCACCGGTAGGGGACTCTTGTATTGCTTCCAATACTGTCAAAGCCTTGTTTCTATATGTTTTGTTGGACATACTTTCGGAGTGCATTTTAAAACAATCAGTTTGTTTTCACTATTTAAGAGCATACATATTGCAAATCTGGTCCAGTTGCGACTGATAATTTACAACGTCAACATTTTCGCTATATTTAGCCTTTAGTAAATTATTAACCGTTTGCGAGTCAACAATCTTTACAGCTTACCATTGGCTGTTAAAGTTTTCACGCACACCCTTGTCCATTGAGGCACGACATTTACACTCAGTTTGATACCAGCGTGTTTGTTTATATAGGCGTTTAATTGTAGCCTTAAACTTGATCATACTGCTTTTGTTTTTGGATTGGCGTACTGTATGCTTAATAATTAAAACAATGCTTAATTATCTTAAATGTAAACTTAAGAATGGAAAGCTTATTTATATCAACTTGTGAAAATATACTTACCATCAGAATGAGAATTATTACAACAAAATATGTAAACAAATTTTATATATTAATTGTAAATACTTTTTGTTCCTCACATAATTCAAAATGATTAGGCGCATTTAGTTTTTGATGTAGCTTTAATTATTTATGGATCGTTCCTAATTTTAATTAAATATAATTTATGCAGAATTTTGCAATTAAAATCACTGTCCGGATAATAGGTTAAATTGAAAAACACACGACTATATCATCTAAAGATCAGTGAGTGAAAGTAAACATGTTATTGTAAATCGCACTGCTTGTACCTTGCGGCCCCCTGTTTTATTGCAACTGTATCCGTGTTATATATACATTGTTTAGAATAGAGACAATACTTAAGCTGTCATGGTTCTATGAATGGTACGATAGAATGTGAATTACGGTGGCAACACGAGCGATGCTTTCAAATAAAGTAGATGAAAGGACGAGATGACAAAATATTTGAAGCCTCTTAAACCTGAGGACGTTATTCATTCATGCGATATTTGATATGTAAACGTTATTTAAATGTAGACTTCGTAAATATTCGGGCGAAGTATATGAACGCAGAAAATCACCGACTGATAGGGTCTGTTCGTTTTGTTTATCGATTTAAAACCGTGTTGGCTAACCAAAGCGGTAATTATGATGATTTTTTTTCCAACATATGGGCTAAATGATGTGAATATACAATTTTTAACAATAAAGTGTTTAAAATGCTTTTTATTAATTAGATTTTGTTTCTTTACAATTGTCCAAGTTGGATAATTCAAAATATGTAAGCCTTTATTAATCTAACGTATAAGGTCATATGCAGAAAGATGTTAATATAGTTTATGGCTTATTATCTTATCAACCCAGTCAATTGACCCAAAACGTTGCCTAACGGTTCAATGGATCTAGAGTCTTGGATTGATGACTTGTCGTTCCTAACGTATCGAATTGCATAGACATTGTATTGTCTTGTCTAATACTACAACTAGCTTAGTACCTACGCACACATTATCACCTTGACAGAACTTGGAAATTCACAGCGATACATAAACTGTAGTACTTATGTTCTGAAAAAGATCATGAAAATCACATATTTTCATATTCTCTCAGTAAACTGTACACTAAAAGTAAAAAGATCAAACATATACATGTTCCTGCAAAGAAATTTAAAATCACATGTATACTCTCCCCCTGAAGCAAAATGCATCCTCGCATTTATACTGTAAAATAAAAACATAGTTAATCTACAATAGTCATGATTATACTTGTATTGTCTCTATTTCATTATGGTATTGACTATTTTCCGTGCTACCTCACTGTCCATATTGTATAAAGTACGTGAAGACATAATGGTTTCAAAAGCCTGTAATCTGGAATCAAAAACTCTACTGTGCATACTATACATAACATATTCACCATATTTATCTGGGGTCTTCTTAATTCTGGTTGATCTTCTTGGTGGATCTGGAGGTAAAACACGCTTTTTTTCTTGGTCGGTTACTATCAACTAATGTTTCTGTTCCATGTTCTTGAGTCTCAATTGTCTCATCTAATGTACTTTCACCTGTCACTTCATCACTAGGTTCACCTTCTGTTGTATCTGTGGTTATCACTGGCTGTGCTTCTAGGTGATCTTCATGCACTGATGTCTCTGGCGAAGTGATTTCTTTGCTTACATCCAGTGTTTCTATCCGAGTACCTGGGACTTCACTTTCCCCATCGTTTGGTTCTGCTGTAGCAGTATCCTTATTCCTCGGATCTGCTCTTCCTTCATCTGTGTTCATTCCGTCTGTTGTGATTCTGATCCATTGTAGATCCACAGGCGTCCCTGTGTATGATTGTTGGTACAACAATAACACTATCTACCTCATCATCTGAATCTCCTTCACTACTAGTGACGTCACTTTTCTTCTCATCAATTTTCACTTCTGCACGTGCTTCTACTTCTCTCTCTTCTACCTTCTGTACTTCATCATTGTCACATGCCTGATCTATTTCTACCATGTGATTCACTGGGAATATATGGTTTCTGTGCAATGTCTTGGTCTTGTTTGTTTCATTGCCCTGCACAATGAAAACTGGTATCTCTTTCCTAGGTTGATCAGTGACAGTGTACATTTCTCCTTCAAACCTGTCGGCTATCTTATACTTACCTTTTCTTCTGGCTAGCATCTTTACCAGCACTTGGTCACCAACTTCAATATTCGCACCTCTGACCTTCTGGTCGTAGTATTTCTTCTGTTTCTGCTTCGCTTTCGACACATGTTCGTATACTATCATTTAGGTTTTCTTGAGTCTGTCTCTTAAATCATCTATATAATCTTGAGTAGTCTTGTTAATCGGCTTGTCCTGTGATTTCTCAAATACTGTGTCAATCGGTAACTTGGGTTTACGACCAAACATCAGTTCGAAAGGTGAAAACTTTGTTGATTCGTGTGGTGTACAATTATAGCAGTAAACTAATGAATTGATATATTTCTTCCAATTATCTTTCTGTTCATTTAGTAATGTTCCTAACATGTTTAACAATGTTCTGTTAAATCGCTCGGGGCCTGCATTGCCATGTGGATGATATACAGAAGTATGGGTTTTCTTCATGTTGGTGATGTTACACAGTTCTTTAATAATTTCTGATTCGAAGTTTGCCCCTTGATCCGAATGTAGTCTGGTTGGTATGCCGAAATGTATAATGAAGTTGTTGTAAAATGTTTCCGTAGTAGTCTTGGCCGTCTGGTTTCGTGTCGGAATGGCTTGTGCGAACTTCGTAAAGTGGTCTGTAGTCACTAAAATGCTGTTGTATCCTCCTTTCGATTATTCTAAGGAAAGATAATCAAAACAAACGAGCTCTAGTGGATTTCAATTTTGGATCCTTCAACAAATTGTCACTTTCCAGTGTCCCCGTTCCTGGTGTTTAGATGTCTATGGACGGCCAGTAGATACTGTGAAGGAATGAACACAGACTTACTCCAAAGGTACGCCATAGACATTGTATTCTTTTCTGTTTATTGTAGGCTCCTAACTACCGTAAAAGACCATGTATAACGCGCAGATTTTCTCCCTCATTTTCGATGTCAAAAATTTGGTGCGCGTTATACATGGTAACAAGGATTTTGGCTCGTTTTTCTGGCAACTTTGAAATAACAAATTAATACTTTCGATTATCTGTTTCATTTGAAATAATCAGTAGCTGTAGCATTATCCATCACTGTAAAGAAAATATAGTCACTTTAATTGAAAGTGTTTCTTTACAGATAAAACAATTTATTATGTTCGGTTTTGTTTTAAATGCTGACTGCTTGGGGAATTTCTGACATTTTGTGGCGAAAAATGGCACTGTTTTTGTTGGGGGAAGCAGCCTTATTTCGGCTGTAAAAATGACGGATTGAGGACCCTGCATCCTCTTAAATTATGGTATTAATCCTAGTATGTTCTCATCCAATCTCAGATGCTTACAAGCCACAGTTGGTGGAATTCACCCCAGTCAGCCCCCAGTGATCAGAATCTCTGCCATCCGGGCTGTCTACAGTTACTGTGACTTTCTGAAGACCTCAGAAAACACGTCCTTGCTCGTTCCTTTCTTGCCCAACATCACGGAGGGCCTGGTTGCCGTGGCGACACAGTTTTCCTCCGATGTGCTCTCCTTGTGTCTGGAAACACTCTCTGTGGTTCTGTCAGTGAGTTGTGTTTCTGCTTGTTTAGGAAGTTTTACTTGCGCTGACAGTGTTTTTTAGGGCCAATTAGGGACCGAAATTGGGCCCTATTCCCCTGCTTAATTTTTTTTCCCTAATACATAATCGTACAAGTCCCCTGAAAATGTAAGCTTTATTTTGAAAATTTGTTTACTAAAACTTGACAAAAATTGACTAAGATAGAGGAATTTTTGTAAACAATCCCAGCAATTTTTCATCAAACGAAGTGTGTGCTTAATCTGTTATTATTTGTAGCAAAACAATTCATTAATGTTTTATAAAAAAAAGTACAATATAATATAAAAATGTTATGATGCTTTTCTAAAACAAATTTCCTGTTTTGCTGTAAAATTCCTCATCCGAAGGGCCCCGCCACCTTTCCCAAAAAGGTGAAAAAAAAAGCACCGACTGTTCCAGGATTGTAGAACACCGTCTTGGGAGTTTGCGTATTTGTAATATTCTTTAAATAGTAATCAATTGTAGTGAATAAATGACTTAAAATAGTTCAACAAATTAGAGGTGTTGTAGCAAATTATGTTGTTAGGTTTTGATTTAATTAATTAATTTTCTTTATCTTCAGGTGGACAAATCATTTACAGCATCCTGTGAATCTAAAGTTACTCCCCTTACAATAGCTGTTTTCCTAAAATACTCTAGCGGTAAGCATGTTATTGAATATGGTAATACAGTGTTCGACCTTAACGCGTGTCCGTCAGTCCGCGACCTGTGATTTTCTGCTCGGACCGGTCGCGTCGAAGGACGACCGGTCAGGTGACCAGTTGTTTTTGGACTGGTTCCAACTGTGTAATTCGTGAATTATCATTTGTGATTAAGAATACAGGGAACCGTCTGAGATGATATTGTTTATTGGCATTTTACTAACAAGCTCTCGTGTATAATTCGCACCTTTTTCGATTCTTCAACTTCCCAATCATTATGTTATGTTATGGTATAACAGTGTGTTATACATTGTAAAATCAATTTAACACCAGCATTTAATAACCTTTTATTATTTTAATACAAATGTAATAGTGTATAAAATAGTGAGTTAATCATAGCTTCTATTCAAATTATAACGTGCAACACTAGCAGGGTCAATTAAATTTGTTCACGTTTCATTGACCAAAAACCGAAATTCCAAAATTTGGCTAAATACTTTGTACATGGATATCGTTAATTTTACTCCTGGCTCAATAATAATTGAACAACGTATTCTCCTGTGGACACAGCAATAATTAATTAATTTATTTATTTATTACAACAAGCAGTTTTAAATTGTATCTCTGTTAAAAAGGAATCGAAGTAAACAAAATTCTAGTGTAGTTTTTCGCATTGTGGGAATTGCTAAACATTATTGAACGGACAGCCCAATCAAATTACGATAAATAATGAATAATAGATTTTCATTTGTGCTCAATATATTTTTCGATTTCAATTCTGAGAATCATTTTGTTCTTTAAACTATTGTATGCACTATGCAGTTAGATGTATTTTTATTATCGGGACCAGTTCATACAGTATCGGACCAGTAGACTTTGAAGGTAGCCTGTCCAGTGGACCACCACTTTCCAAAATGTAAGGTCAAACCCTGTGGTAATAGTCTGAATGGCTGGATTTGTTTGGTGTTAAGTCTCAGGACCATGTGATTCTAAACTGCTTATACAATTTCAGTACAAGATTCATGTAAGAATGGACTCTGAAATAGTGACATTAATCCATCATTCAACACTACAGACTTTTGACATGAATCCATCATTCAACACAACAGACTTCTGCATAATAGACAGCTTTTATATTTCACAAGTGTTTATACGATGTAAACACTCGTGAAATACAGAAAGCTCTCTACTATACAAACGTCTGTATCAATGAAATTATTTGTGCAGGCTGGAATCAAACAGTGTTAAGATTTTACACCTAAGAAATCTAGCAATTGAGGATAGTCTAGGTTACACAACATCCCTCAATCAAGCTTTATGAAAGTGTTTGAGACTGAGTTACTTCTGAAAATCGCATGTACCTTAGATTTCCTGTAGCTATACCCGAATTTAGTATTTCAGTTAAGTCTTTGAATAGCTTGTAGGTCTGTTATGTTGAACATGCTAAATGCTCATTCAAAGGGTTACCTACATGTTGCAAAGTGCATGTATCTACACATATCAAGGCATTTGCTACTGTTCAGTAAATGGAAGCCACTCTTGTTTTAGATAACGTCTCCAACTAGCCTACATTTCTATCTCATTAAAATCATCTCCAGTCTGACGCTGCTATCTTATTCGCTGACTGGATTGGATGACTTTGCATTAGTGGTCACGTTCAGATGACCTTTTCAGGAGCCAATCAAACTGTTGCCTTAAACATGTTGTGGTGTAACTTCATATAAAAACCACTAATACTGTGCATGAAATTAACGTGAACTTTGAATGTTTACTCGCCTAGGGTACCACCATATCCATTGGTATCCACGTGAAAATGAACTGAAAAATAATTTATTCCCGAGGATCAGCTGGAAATGCTTCACTTTTCATAAACCGTGGCCAAACTTTGCTGTGCAACAGGCAATTTCATTGGGTGCAGCAAGGCTGATATTTTATTGTTCGTAAGGTCATTTGAACGTGACCTGTTATACGTTGACAGATCCTAACAATGTTAAGATTTGATTTTAATGAGATTGGCCTACATTTCAAATAGCCTCTAATAATATTTTTTATTTTTCGTACAGACCCTGTGATATCAAACATTGTGCAAGACATCTTCAAGGAGTTGGCCCTGAACGAGGCGTGTATGCTGCCCCTGCAACAGAGGCTTCTGCCCACGCTGATAAGCATTCTGCAGGCAGGGCAGGACAAGGTGGCCATGGGGCTTCCATCCGTATGTATACATCAGTGTGCACTGGAAGTTATGTTAGTTTATATGGATAATTGAACGCCACTGAAAGCCACTTGATCTGCTCTTGATCAAATAATTAATGTTAGCTGATATTAAACTTGGTGTTTGGAGGTTCCAGTGTGGAAAACAGTCTGTTATTTTCTATATAAAATATTGTCAATTGTCTCGAGACCTCCATTTCAAATGTTTAACACCCTGTGACGAGTTGTCTAACATTATAACCTTGAGTGGATTTATGGTCCAACTTTGTCACTAGTTAAAAAAGTTGACACTTACTTAGCTTTTGTGGCGTTGTGTATATGTCTTAAACATTGAATACTCTTTCAGGTAACCCTGGATGTGCTCACAACAATATTACGGAGCAGCAAGTCACCGATATCGGATCAGCTGCTGAGTGCCTTCCCTGCTGTGGTCTACTGCACCCTGAATACAGACGATAATGCTACCATGCAGGTCAGTTATGTTCTGACTATCAAGAGTCATTGTTTTGATTACTATCTTTGAGAAATTAGAGATTCATGTAATAATTTGCAGTGCTTTTTTAAAGCCAATTTGAGGCAGCAGAAGGTCCCCATTCCCACAGCTCTGTAGTATATATTTTTCCCTTCAAAATCGCAAAATTTCCCCCCCCCCCCTCCTTGATGACTTGAGTAGTGGCATGATAAGGAAATCGAAGTTCAAGTTGATGACAAAGCTTAGTAGATTGTTTGAATAACTGGAGATAAAAGTGATATGCAATTCATTTATATCTGTATATTCTAAGTCTTCATAATTTCCCCCACACCATCAGTTTTCCTCTACCAAAAGGCCCTTCCAACATTACCCCATTGGCTGAAAAAACACACTGATAATGCTGGTATTGGAGACATTGCAAACTATATAATTAGGATGGCAGTTAATGATCATTCTCTGTTCTATAATTTTAGTGCATAAATCAGTAGAAGGATTGAGCCTAAGACTTACACTTGACATGGACAGAATGGTAGTAAATAACTTGGGTGTAATGGACTTTTGTAAATAGTGAAAAATTCACATGTGTAATGAACATAGAGTGGTAGTAAATACGCTGGATAGACAGGGCTTTCATTAAGTTTTGGAGTAGAAGGATACTTCTTAAAAGTAGGCGGGGTTTTGGGGGTCCTCCTTTACATGCAAACCTCTACAGCAAAAAATGGTCGGTTATAAGGTCGAAATAGCCAGGTGATTTACCAGGCTACGGGTCTTAATGAAACCCCTGATAGAGTGGTAGTTAATACACTGGTACACAATAAATGGTAGAAATTATTATATCCTGTAACTGGATTTTCAGAGTGGTGGGGAGTGTACACGAGCGTTTGCCTCTGTGGCTCTTGACCAGGTGGCACACTGGAGGGATGAACAAGGTAGATCAGCCTTTCTTCCAATTATTATTATTGTGTGCTTCAGGTTTATTTTGATTGCTGTAAACATATTTTGATTAAAAACAATTTATATGGTAAAATTGTAGCTTTTTGGGGGCATTTTTATGATTAGAAATATGTTTTTATTTAAATCTTGTAGTGTACAAAGGCTAGGCTGTTTATTTTGATGTAGTGCTATGTGAGCTTATGATAGTGTTGTGGTTAACACCATATTTTATCCCAGTGTTGTCATTATCAAATGAAAAAAGCAATTTTTAACTCGACAATTCGAATAATAGGTGAGCTATCCTACTACCCCGGGCGTCGGTGTTGGCGTCCGCGTCCACGTCTGAATTTGGTTAAATTTTTATTAAAAAAACTGGGAACTAACCTTTGTCATTAACTCAAGTATCAAGGGCAACATTCCCTATAACACTGTTTTGTATTTTGACAGAGTTATGCCCCATTTTCACATAGATTTTCTGGTTAAAGTTTATATATTTTCAAAACTTGTGTAACTTCAATACTACAAAAGCTATTCACTTGAAACTTGGAATATACCTTTGTCATCAACTCCAGTATCAGGGAGAACATTCCCCATAATTCTATTTTGTATTGTGACAGAGCTATGCCCCTTTTTCACATAGATTTTCTGGTTAAAGTTTATATTCAAAAGTTTTGTAACTTCAAAACTATATAAGTTATTCACTTGAAACTTGGAACTAACCTTTGTTATCAACGCTAGTATCAGGGCAAGGCAACATTACACATAACTCTATTTTGTATTTTGACAGAGTTATGCCCCCTTTTCACTTAGATTTTCTGTTTTAAGTTTATATTCAAAAGTTTGGTTACTTCAAAACTACATAAGTTATTCACTTGAAACCTGGAACTAACCTTTGTCATCAACTCTATTATCAGGGTCAACATTACCCATAACTCTGTTTTGTATTTTGACAGAGTTATGCCACTTGTTCACATAGATTTTCTGGTTAAAGTTTATATTCAAAAGTTGTGTAACTTCAAAACTAGATACGTTATTCACTTGAAACTTGGAACTAACCTTTGTCATCAACTCCAGTATCAGGAGCAACATTGCCCATAACTCTGTTTTGTATTTTGACAGAGTTAGCCCACTTTTTGCATAGACTTTGTTGTTAAAGTTTTTGTTCCAAAAATGTATAAACTATACAAGACTTCACTTAAAAGTTTCGTATTTTAACAAATTTATGCCCCTTCCACTTTCCAAAATATGTACCAACTGAAATACTTCGAATAGTCGAGCGCGCTGTCCTCTGACAGCTCTTGTTATCTACTAAATCTAGCGATTTGGCCAGGGTCTTAGGGTCCCCCTTGTGATATTACTGATCACAATTTCAAAGTTCTTGATTTTAAACGATAAATTTGATCTGCAATTGGTTAATAATGACAACCCTGATTTTATCCCATAGTCTTTGGTGTTACATTTATTGCACAATCTGGCTTAGTTTAAAGTAAACATAATGCTTAGAAAATCTGCTTTGTATTTCAGGCAACACTGGGCTAACGTACATTATTCAGGTGATATCGCGACTGCTGGACCCGAAGACGTCAGAGTTCACGGCCTCGTTCGTAGGCAAGCTGGTGACGATGGTGTTGTCGAAGGTTGGAGGTCAGCTGGGGGAGCAGATGGACCTGATACTGCGGGCTGTACTGAGCAAGATGCAGCAGACGGAGACACTTAGTGTCATGCAGGTGGGTGGAATCCACAGGGCTTTCATTTCAGAATACTGTGAAGGGGCCTGGGCAGGTATTCATAAGCCTCTAAGGGAAATCTTTACTTGAGTTGTACTTTTTGAAGATTTCAGATCAAATTTTCTATGTGAAATGGGGCAGGTATTCACAAAGCTCCTAAGGGAAATTTTTACTTGCATTGTACTTTTTGAAGACTTCATATCAAATGTTCTATGTGAAATCCAATGATTTCTGTTTACAAAGGGGTAAAATACTCAACATCTATAACAAGCAATATTTACTAGTTTAAAACATTTTAAGGTAAAAAGACCTATTCCTAAGACAGCCTCATACTGAATTTAAGAAATGTACTTAAGTTGTCCCTAACAAGCTCTGTTTATACTGGCCCTTAGCCCATTACAGGCCCGTAGCCTGTTCAGTTTATGAAATAACTTATTACGTGTATAACACACATCATTGTGGAATATTTCTATTCATACCAAATTTAATGAAATGGGAAAGACATTCGACGAGTGGGCTTATTTACCCTCGGGACTTCGGTTAAAAACCATTGCCCGAGCACACTGCTTAACATATAAAACTTTGCTTGATAAAATACTAAAACAACCCTTCTTCAAAGGGTGTTACAATAAAATCTTTGTAGTGTGGGTGCGGTGCTTTAATAAAAATCTAATCGCAAAAATCTATTTTACTGTTAAAAGTCTTTGACAATATAGTCATTACTCCAAGAAGCACTGTAATTGAATAATTCTTGG
The DNA here is from genome assembly GCA_027627225.1 of Congeria kusceri. Classification (NCBI taxonomy): domain Eukaryota; kingdom Metazoa; phylum Mollusca; class Bivalvia; order Myida; family Dreissenidae; genus Congeria; species Congeria kusceri. Next base: position 45,770,857 of record CM051035.1, read on the forward strand.
AAAATATTCATAGAAGCGTTAATATATACAATGGAAAAATAATATAGCAGTAAAATGCACTGGTTGACCTTTGCGAAGAATGCAGAGCGTGGGAAAGTTAATTTGCATATAAAACAGGACGCTCAAAAACGGATAGTAATTGAACCAATGGAATTAGCTGTTTAGAAGGGGGTGTGACCAATCGGTGTCGAGCGCTAAATTTAGATTTGCAAAGGAAAGTATTTTTAATCAAAGCTCTGCTAGGTTAAAATATGCAGAGTTAAAAAGTGATATAATTGTATAAATTTTAGGAATTATGTCTGAATGGAAGTGACATAATAATATTTGGAGTATTATGTCTCTATAAAAAAGTGACATAATGATTTAAATTTGAGGAATGTAAAAATAATTAGTATTTTAACTTTATTTATTTATTGTTTCCTTTGCAGTTGATACCTAGATAGAGAGAAAGAGAGAGGATAGCCCAACCTAATAAGATTTAATGATGGGAAACATATAGTTTTATATGAGCCATCATATTTCTAGACCCATTTTCCAGCATATGCTGTAATGGGGTTGTTGGAGTCTTTGTAACTTAGAGATCTGGAACAAATATATGGTTTAATAACCATATAAACATAAGAAAATTGGAGGAAAATACAGGCACAATAGTACCGGTTGTGTATTTAGGGTAAATTAATGAATACTTTAATATATAACCAGATCTCGAAGTGGTTCAACATAGCTTTTAAAGAATGGATGTGATATTGTCAAGTCAATATTACATTTAAATGCTGTCAATATATGGAAAGGCGGAATTTTGCCAATAAAATAATTTAAAAGGGGGTCATAATAATAAATATACCCTGAATGTAATGGGTATTTCAGCTTAATACAGTGAATGGGTGGTATTTAGGATTATTTTACCTTTTCATGTTAAATGTTGAGTAAAAATACTCTTGAAATTGAATAAAATGAGTCAGGGTTCATCCACTGATGGAATTTGGATGCTGTTTATTTAAGAGAAGGGCTTGCATAGGCAAGTTAGTTATGCATTTAATTAGTTATAGATAATAGACAATTATGAGATAAGTGGTTAGCTTATGTTGAACACTTGCAGACAGGGGATATAGCAAGGTGCTCCAACTTGAAACCCTGTCTGTTTAAATCTGAGGAGGGTTGGGCTATTTTAGAATGATAATTCCCCCCCCAGGGTGGCGTTAAAACAATAGTTAAAAACTGCATATATATAAATTTACATAAAATGCAGCAAGATAGGCTGCTGGTGACAAAACGGTTACCTAGATAGGGCCACTTAAAACAATATGTTAAGAAAATAACACTATATACAGTTAAGAATTAACACAACTGGAACATTATTTATAATATGTACAGTTGTACATGTATTGTTCATTTTATATATAGGAATTTAAGAAACTAGAACATTATTTATAGCATGTACAATTCTACATATATTGTACATGAAGAATAAAAGAAACGAGAAGCCGCCCAGGGGGGAATAAGATGAAATATAAGAAGTGTAGGGTGGTCCGCCAGCAGGGGTTGGTTTCTGTGAATTTGGGTGGGTAAAGGAGGTATAATTGGACTGGTATGGATGTTTGAATTTGGTGTAGTCCTTTGGACCAGAGGGAGTGCACGGCAAGATTAAATAACTTAAAAATGGAGCAAAAGGTTGCAAAAGTATTAAAATCTTAAGAAATTGAATACTATGGGAGTGTAATTGTACCAATTTGGTAAAATTGTTAGTGAATAAAACAGGATTATTATAATCCCTGATAAAAAACTTGCACAAGGCCATATCCAGATGTTAAAATGGATATAGTATATAAAATACAGCATTAAGCACTGTACTTATCACAGTATTGATGATTTCTAAAATTCCAATACCTATCTATTGTTATACATGGGTCAATGCATTTGGTTCTGTAAGATAATTATGCCCCCATCATCTTGATGCAGGAGGCATATAGTGATTATTCTGTCCATCCGTGATTTAACTAGATTTTTTGGTTTCGTCTAGCACCAACACCGCTTACTACAACACTTGGATACTTACACAGTTGTTGCTTTGACCGTTCCCAGTCCCGCAATATCACCCAACCTCACTTTGACTTTGGAATTGGAGTAATTCGAATAGGCAGTCCAGCACCACCTGGGGCATGTATTTATTTCTAAATTATGAATATTTATAGCATACATTAATAAAATCGGATGTACTGTACAAATAAGAGCATTAAAACTAATATATACAAGATTGTGTTCCTGTGTTGTTGAATAGTCTACATATCTGTCACACTTATTACAAAGCAAATGTATAGTGGGATTAGAAAAAATGGATAAATTACAACTTTCATAGTTCGAGTATTGTTTTTAGTATGTTTTTTTTTATTGAGGACAAAAACAAAGACTTCAAAATATGTCCTATCTAAATCATAAATATGAGGGAAAACCAGTCTTAATGCATGTGCGTAAAGTGTCGTCCCAGATTAGCCTGTGCAGTCCGCACAGGCTAATCCAGGACGGCACTTTCCGCTTTTAAGGTATTTTCTGTTTCAAGGAAGTCTCTTCTAAACATAAATCCACTGTAGGCGGAAAGTGCCGTCCTGGATTAGCCTGTGCGGACTGCACAGGCTAATTCGGGACGACACTTTACGCGCATGCATTAAGTCCTTTTTTCCCACGACGCGCCTCATATTTGCCTTACCCTCTGCAGGGTTGTGGCCCTTTGCAAGCTGCTGGAGCATGTAGTGACCAGTAACGATGCCCGTTTGAAGGACATCATAGTGGAGGGGGATGAGGTGCTGCCGTCTGCTGGCATTAGAACACGGTCCAAAGGTACCGACCAGCCTATCCTACACAAGTGTGACATCTGTGTCTATGTATGATAACAGTATAAAATGATTGGAATCATTAAAACATTTCTGTGTCAGTAAACAATTGACGTGAAATCAGCAAAATTTAGGATTTGATGTGTTTAGAAACGTGTAAATTGTTTTTTTCTCAAATTACAATCAGATGTTAGGTGTGTTTTATAAGTGGGGGCGTCCTATACAGTAGCACGAGAATTTACGGCAATAACAGTGCATGTCATAAGATTGGTAAGTTTGATTATTACGTAGCATTGTATTGATTAAGCTGGCCATGGATTTTGCCCCTATTTCTTGGCTATTTGCTGCAGGTAAGGTTCAGTGGACCCAGATCCCCGTTGAGGTGCAGATCTACAAGCTGCTCATCAACGAGCTAAGCAACCAGATCGAGAGCAACCAGTGCACGCAGAACGACGATACCGTCGAGGACGAGGAAGATGTAGGGCTCTTATACCCCAACTTTGGCTGGATTGGAAGCTGTTTCCATATTTGCAATCATGTTCTTGACTGAAATGGAATATGTAAAGCATTCATGTTTATTGCAGCTTGAATTTGAAGATTACTTTAATGTAATTCATAGGAACCTTTTCTCCGAAATCTCATGTTTTATTTATTAATTTCTGTGAAATCAGTTGAAAAAATTTGTTGAAACGTGGTATTTAACTCTTTTCCTTGTGTAAACCACATGATTGGACACCTTAATATTACATTGCCAATCTGCTTCTTATACACGTGTTAGATAGGGCTTTGTAATACTTCTTATACACGTGTTAGATAGGGCCTTGTAATACTGCCAATTTGCTTCTTATACACGAGTTAGATAGGACCTTGTAATCTTCTTATACACGTGTTAGATAGGGCCTTGTAATACTGCCAATTTGCTTCTTATACACGTGTTAGATAGGGCCTTGTGATCTTCTTATACACGTGTTAGATAGGGCTTGTAATACTGCCAATTTGCTTCTTATACACGTGTTAGATAGGGCCTTGTGATCTTCTTATACACGTATTAGATAGGCCTTGTAATCTTCTTATACACGTGTTAGATAGGGTCTTGTAATCTTCTTATACACGTGTTAGATAGGGCTTGTAATACTGCCAATCTGCTTCTTATACACGTGTTAGATAGGCCTTGTAATACTGCCAATCTGCTTCTTATACACGTGTTAGATAGGCCTTGTAATACTTCTTATACACGTGTTAGATAGGGCTTTGTAATACTTCTTATACACGTATTAGATAGGGCCTTGTAATACTTCTTATACACGTGTTAGATAGGGCCTTGTAATACTTCTTATACACGTGTTAGATTGGCCTTGTAATACTTCTTATACACGTGTTAGATAGGCCTTGTAATACTTCTTATACACGTGTTAGATAGGCCTTGTAATACTTCTTATACACGTGTTAGATAGGCCTTGTAATACTTCTTATACACGTGTTAGATAGGGCCTTGTAATACTTCTTATACACGTATTAGATAGGCCTTGTAATACTTCTTATACACGTGTTAGATAGGCATTGTAATACTTCTTATACACGTGTTAGATAGGCCTTGTAATACTTCTTATACACGTGTTAGATAGGGCCTTGTAATACTGCCAATTTGCTTCTTATACACGTGTTAGATAGGCCTTGTAATACTTCTTATACACGTGTTAGATTGGCCTTGTAATACTTCTTATACACGTGTTAGATAGGGCTTGTAATACTTCTTATACACGTGTTAGATAGGGCCTTGTAATACTGCCAATCTGCTTCTTATACACGTGTTAGATAGGGCCTTGTAATACTGCCAATCTGCTTCTTATACACGTGTTAGATAGGCCTTGTAATACTTCTTATACACGTGTTAGGTAGGGCCTTGTAATACTTCTTATACACGTATTAGATAGGCCTTGTAATACTTCTTATACACGTGTTAGGTAGGGCCTTGTAATACTTCTTATACACGTATTAGATAGGCCTTGTAATACTTCTTATACACGTGTTAGATAGGGCCTTGTAATACTTCTTATACACGTGTTAGATAGGGCTTGTAATACTGCCAATTTGCTTCTTATACACGTGTTAGATAGGCCTTGTAATACTGCCAATTTGCTTCTTATACACGTATTAGATAGGCCTTGTAATACTTCTTATACACGTGTTAGATTGGCCTTGTAATACTTCTTATACACGTGTTAGATAGGGCCTTGTAATACTGCCAATCTGCTTCTTATACACGTGTTAGATAGGGCCTTGTAATACTGCCAATCTGCTTCTTATACACGTGTTAGATAGGCCTTGTAATACTTCTTATACACGTGTTAGGTAGGCTTTGTAATACTTCTTATGCACGTATTAGATAGGGCCTTGTAATACTGCCAATTTGCTTCTTATACACGTATTAGATAGGCCTTGTAATACTGCCAATCTGCTTCTTATACACGTGTTAGATAGGGCCTTGTAATACTGCCAATCTGCTTCTTATACACGTGTTAGATAGGGCCTTGTAATACTGCCAATTTGGTTCTTATACACGTGTTAGATAGGGCCTTGTAATACTGCCAATCTGCTTCTTATACACGTGTTAGATAGGGCCTTGTAATACTGCCAATCTGCTTCTTATACACGTGTTAGATAGGCCTTGTAATACTTCTTATACACGTGTTAGGTAGGCCTTGTAATACTTCTTATACACGTATTAGATAGGGCCTTGTAATACTGCCAATCTGCTTCTTATACACGTATTAGATAGGCCTTGTAATACTGCCAATGTGCTTCTTATACACGTGTTAGATAGGGCCTTGTAATACTTCTTATACACGTGTTAGATAGGGCCTTGTAATACTTCTTATACACGTGTTAGATAGGCCTTGTGATACTTCTTATACACGTGTTAGATAGGCCTTGTAATACTTCTTATACACGTGTTAGATAGGCCTTGTAATACTTCTTATACACGTATTAGATAGGGCCTTGTAATACTTCTTATACACGTATTAGATAGGGCCTTGTAATACTTCTTATACACGTATTAGATAGGCCTTGTAATACTTCTTATACACGTGTTAGATAGGGCCTTGTAATACTTCTTATACACGTGTTAGATAGGGCTTGTAATACTGCCAATTTGCTTCTTATACACGTGTTAGATAGGCCTTGTAATACTTCTTATACACGTATTAGATAGGCCTTGTAATACTTCTTATACACGTGTTAGATAGGCCTTGTAATACTTCTTATACACGTGTTAGATAGGCCTTGTAATACTTCTTATACACGTGTTAGATAGGGCCTTGTAATACTGCCAATTTGCTTCTTATACACGTGTTAGATAGGCCTTGTAATACTTCTTATACACGTGTTAGATAGGGCCTTGTAATACTTCTTATACACGTGTTAGATAGGCCTTGTAATACTGCCAATCTGCTTCTTATACACGTGTTAGATAGGCCTTGTAATACTGCCAATCTGCTTCTTATACACGTGTTAGATAAGCCTTGTAATACTTCTTATACACGTGTTAGATAGGGCCTTGTAATACTTCTTATACACGTGTTAGATAGGGCCTTGTAATACTTCTTATACACGTGTTAGATAGGGCTTGTAATACTTCTTATACACGTGTTAGATAGGGCTTGTAATACTGCCAATCTGCTTCTTATACACGTGTTAGATAGGGCCTTGTAATACTGCCAATCTGCTTCTTATACACGTGTTAGATTGGCCTTGTAATACTTCTTATACACGTGTTAGATAGGCCTTGTAATACTGCCAATCTGCTTCTTATACACGTGTTAGATAGGCCTTGTAATACTGCCAATTTGCTTCTTATACACGTGTTAGATAGGGCCTTGTAATACTTCTTATACACGTGTTAGATAGGGCCTTGTAATACTGCCAATCTGCTTCTTATACACGTGTTAGATTGGCCTTGTAATACTTCTTATACACGTGTTAGATTGGCCTTGTAATACTTCTTATACACCTGTTAGATAGGCCTTGTAATACTTCTTATACACGTGTTAGATAGGGCCTTGTAATACTGCCAATTTGCTTCTTATACACGTGTTAGATAGGCCTTGTAATACTTCTTATACACGTGTTAGATAGGGCCTTGTAATACTTCTTATACACGTGTTAGATAGGCCTTGTAATACTGCCAATCTGCTTCTTATACACGTGTTAGATAGGCCTTGTAATACTGCCAATCTGCTTCTTATACACGTGTTAGATAAGCCTTGTAATACTTCTTATACACGTGTTAGATAGGGCCTTGTAATACTTCTTATACACGTGTTAGATAGGGCCTTGTAATACTTCTTATACACGTGTTAGATAGGGCTTGTAATACTTCTTATACACGTGTTAGATAGGGCTTGTAATACTGCCAATCTGCTTCTTATACACGTGTTAGATAGGGCCTTGTAATACTGCCAATCTGCTTCTTATACACGTGTTAGATTGGCCTTGTAATACTTCTTATACACGTGTTAGATAGGCCTTGTAATACTGCCAATCTGCTTCTTATACACGTGTTAGATAGGCCTTGTAATACTGCCAATTTGCTTCTTATACACGTGTTAGATAGGGCCTTGTAATACTTCTTATACACGTGTTAGATAGGGCCTTGTAATACTGCCAATCTGCTTCTTATACACGTGTTAGATTGGCCTTGTAATACTTCTTATACACGTGTTAGATTGGCCTTGTAATACTTCTTATACACCTGTTAGATAGGCCTTGTAATACTGCCAATCTGCTTCTTATACACGTGTTAGATAGGCCTTGTAATACTACGGTGGAGATGTATTACTTGTAACAGGTATCTTTGTATCTAGAATTTGTTTATACTGAAATTGAAATAAATTAGAAATTGTTTTGAAATTGAAAAGAAAACATAACATTATTGCACCAGAAAAGGTGAGAATGTAATAACTGTCTCCCCTATGCCAGGAGGATGGCTGGGAGGATGAAGACCAGGGCGGGGACCTGCAGCCGAGCGGCCAGACGCTGTCCAGCCTCCTGGATGAGTTTGTGGGCGAGTTCAGCACGCTGGCATATGAGGCAGAGGAGGAGGAGGACGATCCTGACGCTCTCATGGACCCCGTCAACCAGATCAACTTACTGGTATGCATGTGTTTGTATTGTATATGGTTAGAGGTGTGATTGTTTATCGTTTCACCTGATTTCCTCCTACTTCATATAACTTAATATACAATCAGTATCATGGACCCCGTCAACCAGATCAACCTGCTGGTACGGATATGCTTATGTACTGTATATGGTCAGGGTGTGAATATTTCTCCTTCCACCTGTTTTCCTCCTACTTCATATACAAATACATTCCTTCATATACAATCAGTATCATGGACCCAGTCAACCAGATCAACCTGCTGGTGCAGATGTGCTTGTATATATAATTAGGTCTTTTGACCTGGTGTAGCATGCGTCCTTTACTAGCAAAATCTTTAATTTCATGATTGTTCCTTCTTTCCTCCTCGTGTATGCATACATGGCTTCATATACTTATCATAAACCCAGTCAATCAGATTAACCTCCTAGTACGCATGTGCTTGTGTGGATTATTGGAGAACTTTTAGCTCGACTATTCACCGAACACACCCATCCGACGGGGTGTTGTCTGTAACTACTGCAGATATTCAATTGAAACTTAACATTCATATGTCGTTAGGGTCATTATGCAAGGACACTGACCACAACCCGTAACTTATGAATAGTCGAGCGTGCTGTACTGACACAGCTCTTGTTACCTTGTGTAGCAGGAGCTGAATATAGGTGTCCTGCAAAATTCCTTGTGTACCTTTAACATCTACTGTACCAGGGTTGTCATAATTAACCGATTTCCAATCAAATTCATCGTTTAAAATCATGAGAAAATCTGTTGTTTTATCAGGAACTTTAAAACGTCAGTCAGTAATATACTAAGAAGGGGCCCCCCCTAGACCCGTGGCCAAATCGCTTATAAAAATCGCTTGTTTCATTTCATAATAACAACCCTGCTGTACATTTGGATTTTTTTTTCTAGTTCACCAAATTTGTGATTGAGTTCCCTACAAATGTCGTTTTCAGTCAGTAAAAACATTTTCCAATCGGGATTCTCATTTTCAGTAAGCGCCAAGGTTTCAAAATGAACTCGGTCAAGATAAAATAAATACAATATAATGTCTCTTGAAAGCCAGAAAGGTGCTATCAGCATATGTGCAAAGCAGACTTAGACTCTCCAGGGACAATATTATATATGAGGCGCGTCATGGGAAAACCGGTCTTAATGCATGTGCGTAAAGTGTCGTCCCGGATTAGCCTGTGCAGTCCGCACAGGCTAATCCACGACGGCACTTTCCGCTTTTATGGTATTTTCTGTTTCAAGGAAGTCTCTTCTAAACATAAATTCACTGTAGGCGGAAAGTGCCGTCCTGGATTAGCCTGTGCGGACTGCACAGGCTAATCCGGGACGACACTTTACGCACATGCATCAAGACCGGTTTTCCCAACACGCACCTCATATGTGATATATATATACATAAAATGAAATGAAAGTATACTATGTTCTAGACTATATTCTGTATTATTTCGTTGTTTTCAGACGTACCTCACCGAGTTCATTCAGTCTCTTTCCCAACAGCGTATTACACAACGTTTGCCTCACATCACACAGACAATGAGAAACAAGTTCTACGGAGCATCAAGTACAAGCATAGGAACGTTATTTTAGCATTTTATTTATTTTTATTCGTGTTTGTTTGTCAGGTGACCCCATTAGAAGAAAAGAAAGAATGTGAGAGTATTAGCAAATACATGTAGTTGTGCATCACTAGCTTGCAGTAGTTTTATATAATACAATTGAGGCGTGTCGTGGGAAAACTGGGCTTAATGAATGTGTGTAAAGTGTCGTCCCGGAATCAGGACGGCACTTTCTGCCTACGGTGGATTTATGTTTAGAAGAGACTTCCTTGAAACAGAAAATACCATACAAGCGGAAAGTGCCGTCCTGGATTAGCCTGTGCGGACTGCACAGGCTAATCTGCGATGACACTTGATGGACATTCATTAAGCCCGGGTTTCCCACGACACGCCTCATTTTAATTGTTAAAGCTCTAAAATTTAGACACAAAATTAATATTTATCTCATTACTGTGCAAAGGTTTAAATGAATTGTTTGATGAATTCTATTGAATATGGACAGATTTTTTAAAAGTTTCATTGCACGGACCTTGTAAAGTCTAGCTCCTTCACCAACCTTTGTAAAAAGCTCTGTGTTAAGATACTTAAAACTGTGAATGGTGGTTCTGTCCTGTTTGTCATTTAACAAAACAATTAATATTTACATGTATTTTCTGGACACACATTACGGTATCCCAAACTGTCCAGAAGATGGTTCTTATATACGGTAGTCGTCAAAATATTTGATATTTATTCTTCGGTTTTGTTTTAATGTAGTATTATAGAGTAAAAGTGGTCGAGGGTTATAGTTACCACGTTCCATGACGGTTGTTCAAATCTTCAGATAGTAATTGTTAACAATACAGCGCCATATGTCATATTATTTAAAGATGCATTGCCCTTGATTCGTAATGATGAAATGAATGTACATGTATAACAAATTTGAATTTAACAGTTCAATATTTATAGTCAAGGTGATGATTTTTATTTCACAATGCCATTGAAAAACAAAACATATTTGGCACGTCGTGGGAAAACCGGACTTAATGCATGTGCGTAAAGTGTCATCCCGGATTAGCCTGTGCTGTCCGCACAGGCTAATCCGGGACGACACTTTCCGCCTAAAGTGGATTTATGGTAAGAAGACACTTCATTGAAACAGAAAATACCATAAAAGCGGAAAGTGCCATCCCGGATTAGCCTGTGCGGACTGCACAGGCTAACCCGGGGCGACACTTTACGCACATGCATTAAGTCCGGTTTTCCAACGGCTCGCCACATATTTAAAATATATTAATAAATTGATGAAATGATTTTTTCATGTTAGAAATTGTATGTACAGGAAAGAGTTATAGGTAGTAATGAAGTGTGTAATTGGTTTTTAATAAACTTAAGTCGAAAGCATATATGAGGCGTGTCGTTGGAACCCAGGGCTTAATGCATCTGCGTAAAGTGTCGTCCTGGATCAGCGTGTGCAGTCCGCACAGGCTTATCCCAGACAACACTTTTCACTTTTGTGGTATTTTCTGTTCCAAGGAAGTCTCTTCCTTAACATTAATACACTGTAGGCGTAAAGTGACGTCATGGATTAGCCTGTGCGGACTACGCACATGCACATGCATTCAACCCGATTCTCCCACGACACGCCTAATATAAACACATGTATATATGCAGTTGAAGATTGGACATACAGAAACATTACATTGTATTGTTATAGTATCATTATAGTATGACAGTGCAATATCAGTGGATCTTAGGTGTTCATTAGTGAGCGATTGTATTATTATGGCTGAGACAAAATTTGTTTTCTGTGTGCTTTCCGGCATCAAGAGTGGATGCAAACCAGTGTGTTTATTATGTTCATTCAAGGGAAGCTCTGCCATTGCATTTTCTTACATTTTTAATTAGTTTTGTTTTCATTGACTGGACCCATATAACTCGAAACACTAGTACGGTTCTGCAATTAAGCTAATTGCGATATCTTTTAATATTGTTATTAATGTTGGTTGTTTTATACTTCAGTATATTCTTGTAGGACTAATACAAGAGACATGTAACTCATGCATTTTACATGGACATCTATGAGAATAGTAGTATAGTCAGAGTGATTTGTATATTGTATTCATGCACTTAACATTCAGTTTTTCTCTAACATTTTGCTACAAATGTAATATGCTTATCCAAAACTGGAAATTCTTCATATCTGATAAACTGGCAATTTTATCCTTTTTTTTAACTAGAATGTAAGATGTCACATTTTCTGCTGTGTCGTTTGATGTGTTAAATTTTGTAACGCCTGCTAATAGGTTTTTAAATAGTCAAGTATTTAATAAATATAATGAAAGTATATCCTGATTTTGTGATTGTTAAAGTACATATACTCTCTGTCACATCTCATTGTGTGAGTGCATTACATCAGTATGAGTTAAACTTGAGTTATATTTTACTGCTGAACATGTTTGCAAATTTGGCTGCGACGTGGGGGGGGGGGGGGGGATGCGTGCATTCGAATGATTATGTATCACTCACAAGTTTAACTTACACAGCTTGTGTATGACCAAACAAACTCAAAAAAGCTCAAACATGGTTTTAAATGGGGTACATCTTAATATTGCTCAAACAGAATATCTATGACCATAGGATCTCAGAATTAACCATAGACTTGCCCGTATTTGGGTACAAACAACAGTAGTTACCCCTTGTTTGTGAAAACAATGCAAAAAGGGTACAAACACCACAGTTATTGCCCCATATTCGGGAGAGAAAAAAGCAAAAAATTGAAAATGTGGAGGATAGAGACTTTATTTTTTGCCTAATCTTGACCAAACTTGCTCTGTTTGTTTATGACCAAAAGATCTAAGTTGAAGTCGAATATGGGCAAGATTGGACCAGAAAGACCAGAGTTATTGTCTCTTGTTTATGAAAAAACGCATTAGTCGACAACTATTGGCTAGCAGACTCCATAGAGAATTAACTGTTCGTTTAATGACTACTAAACTTGCTCTGTTTGTGTATGACCATTGGATCTTATCTGGATGCCTTAATGAGCCAAATAGAACCAGGAACACTAGAGTTATCTCCCTCTTTTCCTAGGAAAATGACTTTGTGCAACAGAGAAACTGATTTGTTCATCTAAATGTTGCTCAAACAGAATATCTATGAACATAGGATCTCAGAATTCACCATAGAGTTGCCCGTATTGGGGTACAAACAACAGTAGTTACCCCTTATTTGTGAAAACAATGCAAAAAGGGTTATGTGCAGGATAGAAACTTCGTTTTTCACTAGGGATGGCTTCAAATAGTTTTTTCAGTAACCTGTTAATTGATTTTTGTATTTGAGCTGTTAGCTGGTAAGCATCATATTATTTATAAGACCTAAAAATGCATTTAAAACGAAAAAATATCCAATACAAAAGTCTGTTTAATTGAAGAGTCCTAAACGATGATATACATAACGCTGACAGGTGTCTATTGCTGCAACTTGCAACTGTGTTAATTATAGTTCTGTAAACATAAGAACAAAACCCCTATATATGGATTTCAGCTAGATGTTTGAACGTCATGTGTTTGCAGAGATTAGATGTTATGTGTGATTCGGCATGGTACACATGTCGCCAATTGCTAGCTGTCCGTATATGGATTTCAGCTGGATGTTTGAACGTCATGTATTTGCAGAGATTAGCTCTTATGTGTGATTTGTCATGGTAAACATGTCGCCAATTGCTTGTTGTCCGTGATGGTGCCAACAGTTTAGACCGTAAATCGTGTGCATTATACCGATATGTCGATTGCTAAGTGATTATTAGGCCGGGCAGGCATCTGTATAGCGCCGGTTGATGGCCAGGTTGACTACAGAAGAAAGTCGGACAGGCATCTGTATAGCGCCGGTTGATGGCCAGGATGACTACAGAAGTAAGTCGGGCAGGCATCTGTATAGCGTATGTTGATGGTCAGGTTGACTACAGAAGTAGGTCAGGCAGGCATCTGTATAGCGCATGTTGATGGTCAGATTGATTACATAAGTAGGTCGGGCAGGCATCTGCATTGCTAGACCCCAAGGGAGCGGCTAGGGGCCCGGTCTTCTCTGCCCTGTCCACATTTCTTACAGACTGTGAGATAACTGATAAGATCTAGGTCTTTGGGGAGGGAGGAGCAGTCAACAACCAACCAATTTTTATACAGTTCTTGTAATTGTTTTTATCAATTCTGTGATATATTACAGTTCTGTGTATACTTCTTAATGCATTGTTTCTCCATGAGTTTTCAATGCTTAAGTTTGGTTTTACCTTCATTGGGAAACTATGGAATGCCCTGCCCTTTCTAAACCAGGTCAATGGTATTGACCTGGTACTCTTTATTTTAAAATCATTTCCAGAAGAGAGTATGACTTTAGTCCACCATTTACATTTTTCAGTTTCTTAATAAACCCCTTTTTATTGCAGTTTTTAATAACCAGAAAGGGCGGGGCAGTCCATTCTCCTGGGTACAGTTGACTGCATTGCACCCCCTCCCACCCCCTCTGACACCCCCATTCCCCCCCATCCTCAAAGAACCACGCCGGACTGGAGTGCACGGTGCAAGGACCTGTGTTCCTTGCAATTATTTGCATTCGGCCGTATCAAGACCAATGCCACAAATAGGTATTGGAGCTTTTAATAGTATTATACTTGGCATACTGTGATAGGTACAGTGTCTTCTACTGTATTTTACCAATTATATCCAATTTTATTATCTAGATGTGACCCTATGCAAGTTTTTTATCAGGGATTATTATAATCCTGTATTATAGTTCACTTTTACCTAGTTGGTATTATTTCCTACTTGTATTATTCAACTTCTTAAGATTTTATGTCCTTTCTGTATTTTTTTGCTTACCTTTAAATAATCTAGTCTTGCCGTGCACTCCCTCTGGTCCAAGGGACTAACTCCAATAACTACATCTTTACCCTTCCAGTTATCTCCCCTTCTTTTCAACCCAACACAGACCCCAACCCCCCGCTGGCCTCCCAACCCTACACTTCTAATATATCATTTTAATCCTCCCTGGGTGGCTACTTGTCTTTTACCTAACTCATTACTGTGTATTACATTAAAGGTACACAGTATCATATTAATCCATGTAAAATATTTTAAACTGTAAATATTATAAATAATTACCTTGTTCCTTTAATTCTTAACTGTATATAGTTCATTTTCTTAACATATTGTTTTAAAGTGGCCCTATCTAGGTGACTGTTTTGTAACTAGCAGCCTATATTGCTGCATTTTATGTATATAAATGAATGTAGTTTTTACAATTGTTTTAATGCCACCCTGGGGGGGGGGGTACTATTATTTTAAAATAGCCCAACTTCCTTAAGGTACAAAACAGACAGGGTCTTAAGTTGGAGCAACTCACTATATTCCCTATCTGCAAGCGTTCAACATAAGTAAACCGCATGTCGCATAAATGCTAATTAATTAAAATTACTTACACTCTTAACATACTCGCCTAGGCAAGTCCCTTCTCATTTATATAATATTAAATCTTCAGTACTTGGTGACTCTTGACTCATTTTACTAATTATCAAGAGTATTCTTATTCCACATTTAGATAAAAAGGGCTAGAACCCTAAATATCATCCATTTATTGCATTACATTGAAATACCCTTTTTATTCAGGGTATAATTATTATTATGACAGCATTTCTAAGTAATTTATTAGTAATTTTCTGCCTTTTCATATACCGGCAGCATTAAAGTGTAGCATAGACATGCTAATATCATATATATTCTCTAAACCTATGTTGAACCACTTAGAGATCTGGTAAAACATTAAACTATTCACTATTTTATCTTAAATAAACAACCGGTACTACTGTACCTGCATTGTTGCCAAACTTCTTTATAAGTATATGGTTATTAAATCATGTATTTCTTCCAGATCTTTAAGTTAATAAGACTCCAACAACCCCATTACAGCATATGCTGGAAAATGGGTCTAGAAAAATGATCACACATGTAAAATTATATGTTTTCCATCATTAAATCTTATTATGTTGGACTATCTTCTCTCTTCTTTTCTATCCAAGTATTAAACTGCAAATAAAAATAAAAATAAACAAACACAAATTACTCAACAAAGTGTCTTCATATTTTATTAAAGCATAAATAACTATGCCACTTTCATAGAGAATTAGTTCTCCCAAATTTTACAAACATTTTAATCTTAAAATCTGCATATTTCCATCTAGCAGATCTATTATTTTAATATTTCCTTGCAGTTGTTCATAATACTGCATACTCGTCCAACCCTAACGTTATTATATAAGCCTCAAGCTGATTGGTCAGACGGATTAGATACGAGAATTTTGATTTGTTCATTTACTATCCGTTTTGAGCGTCAAGCTCCGTATGCAAATTAGTTTCCCACGCTACAACATTCCTCTTAAAGTTCACGTAGTGCATAAACTGAGAAAATATTTTTCTAAAGCATTTATTACCGTTTCTTTCACTATTTACAAAGATTTATTTAAATACAGTATTTATTATGTACTTCTGGCTGTCTATTCAGTTTTAACAGTTAAGCATATTTTTGCGAATAGATTTTTATATAAAGCACCGCACCCACACTGCAAAGATTTTATGTACCACACCCTCTAAACAAGGGTTGTACTATAGTTTTATGAACGCAGAGTTTTAAATGTTAAGCAGTGTGCTCGGGCAATGGTTTTTAACCGAAGTCCCGAGGGTAAATAACCCCACTCGTCATCTGCATTGCCCTTGTCGATTGCCACAGTCAACAACAGTAAATAATCTGTCTGATATAAGTCATTTTGTAGGTGCTTACATTCAGATCTTGTCTGTCAATGCCACTACTGCGGTGAGCGCTGTGGGCCATCGTGGCCCTCCTGTGTTATTTGGATTGGATCCAGAGGACGGGCCTTCCTTCCTTATAAGGGCTAATTTGGGTCCCCTCCCTTCTGACACTCATGGCTTAACGAGCCAGTGGAGTGATACAGGCACTCGTGTGCCCCTTGTTTGTAAACGCATGAACTAGTTGTTACCGCATTTCGCGCGTCTATATATTAATAAACCACTTGCGCAAACGCTGTAAAATGTCATCTGTTGATGTATTGATTAAACATATGTGCAAAACATAAACATGCATATTTTTAGTGTACCGACGTCGTGGACCGCTCAATTTACATTTAATAAATCTTTTTACGTTCAATAAAATCGCTTCATGAATATAAAATTATTAAAAAATATTTGCGCATGGTTTAATCTCAGCGAGCTATTTGTTGATAAAGGCGTTTATTTTATTACAGCTTCACACATTAACAGACTGCTTTTGTTTTTTATTTGATTTGCGTACCATATGCTTGATAATTAACATAATGCGTATTTATCTTTCATGTAAACCTGAGAATGGAAGGTTGATTCAAATTTTAAAACATAAATACAGTCAGAATTAGAATTATTACAAACCATAAGTTAACATATCTATATTGTATACTTTGGGCTCACATTATTCTTATTTTTGTAGACACTTTTTACTTGTTGATGTAGCCTTTATTGTTTACGGATGGTTCCCATCTTTAATTGAGTGTGAAATTCAAACAAAGAATAAACACATGCGTGCATTTAAAAGTGTATTTTACTATCTGCTATACATTGTATTAAATAATTTAACAGGAGATATTACTGATGACATTTCAGAGTTCAACACACTTCAAGGTATTATTATGAATCTAAAGGAAATGACTGGATGGCAAACTGCATAAGTTGTGCATAACTGTGTTAAACATACACACATCATTATAATTTAATTAAACAAAACTGTATGTGCTAATGAGGATCACGATGCCTGAAGACAATATTTCAAGTTGTTTCCCAGCAGGCTTAACGATGCATTCACATCAGAGTTCCTCGATGTTCGTCAACCCATGGAGTTTTATCGACTTCTGCGGTCTGAGCCAAAGCAATAGAACGAGTACGCGAACGGTTCCGTCGAGTGCCTGGTGGCACAATCTGCAAGTGTGGTGCCGTCAAAGTAATCCTTGACGTCTTAAATCTATTGTAACATAACGTGCCTTGGCAGGGACCCTTGCAATAGAAGGCCTGTGTTTTCGTTACGTCGTTTGTGAAATTGTTAACATACTGGACCGTTGGGATATCGAGGTTTAAATAAACGGTTGTGTTCTCCTGCTGTTCGCTGCATCGGTACTGAATACAAGCGTAGTAGAAATCCTGCACACCGTCAAACGCCTTCTGGATGGTAGTGGAGTAGGTGTAGTAGTAATTAGACCCCGCAGAAGACCAAACACTGGTGGCAGTGAAGCCAGGCATGCTCGGAAGGTCGTCTATTGTCGCCGAGAAATTGTACCCGGCGGTGAAATTGATCCTTGCTGTACGCAGCTTGGTACCGTCTGGTACGGGCTCATAAGCCGGTAGGCTGGGTTTGATGAAATGGAACGCTGGCTGATCGATTATGGAGTTCTGGCAGGTGGATAAGTCCTCGTAGAATCCACCGGTTGGATTGGAAATGAAATTGACGAACACTTCTTTTTTATTCGGGAGGACATTGTACCGTATGTACTGTATAGCTAAGTGTGCAACTTCAATAGCTGGAGAGTAATTCGCCAGATCTTTGGGTTTCAAGTTCATCGTCACTGGAATAGAGCCACCACCTATAGAAACTGTTTCCGTTGACGTTAGGCTCAGGAGACCGATAAGAAAATTGGTGCCATCGACTGGATCAAACTCACGGCATCGAACCTCAAAGCACGTATTATCAGGATCGCTGGTATACGGAAATCTAGAGTCTCAGTCTCTCATTGTTCTGTGTATAGGCAACGACGCCTGGAGTGAATGTTGACGGATTGGCAGCATCAGCTGGGTTCTCATAGAAGACTCTCGCTTTAAAGTAGCACCTGGGAGCTTCCGGTTGGGTCAATGTTGACCGGTGCAGCGGCCTTGATCATGTTGATTTCTACGTCCAGTACGCCTCTGTATGTCGCAGGGAGATGGATCACTTTCACAGCATCAACGTAACCACCCGCTGGATCGGTCACCTGTATCACCACCTGTGTTGTTGCTGGAAATATGGCCTTAAACATGCCCATATTGTCGGTGACGCCAATTCCATTCATGTTGATACTGGCAGACATGGCGGAAAGGGGCGCCAATGCGTCGTAATCTGTCACTGTTCTTACTACGGTGATGCCATAATCTTCACAGCACGCGCAGTGGGTGACATATGCGACTTCTTAAGTACCAAACGCCCCGCAGTAAACCTTGCGGATTTCTTCTCCGGGGCATATGATTCCATCATCGGGGCAGGATTTATGGCGGAAGAGGTCGTAGCAGCAGGTACCTGTGGGACAGGTTCCCACGTCATAGGTGCAGGAACCGACCAGGGTTCGGTTTGCAGGGATTCTGTCCGACATGTACTCTAAAAATTTCAATAACGATGTAAAGAAATGTTTGTTCACTAAAATAAAATTCATTGTTTTATTGCACAGTTAATCGCCAAATCAAAACAGAATTTAAAACTAGTCCGCAGTACTGTATACAACGTTTTAAATGCATTTTATCGATACGATCACGTTGAAAATGTAAACACATAAAAATACGTTTAGACCAGGGTTTTTGGAAACTTGTATCACACAATTTTTCTGAAAATAAAATTTACACATTATGTGTGCAAGTCCACGCTATTTATACATGTAGAACTACTGGACAGATATGGTTAAACGGTTTTAGCAAGTATACACACAAAAAAGCAAAGTGCAGTTTTGCTTCTCCTAATATTACAATTTACTCTTTATTGCACGTGTATTATTAACCTTTCTATTACATTTTTTCCGGTGCGATCACACAAAATAATAACGTTAAACCGTTTTACCTAGTATACTATACGAAAGTCCTTTTAAATAAATTGCACACATGTCTGGAATACTTTTAGGTTTTAATGTGTTGATCAACTATATCCATCAAATTACGCATCTAAAATATCAGTAAACTTTAGGGATGAACGACTCCTTACAGTCCACAGCCTTACATTTCTCGAACCGACACTTGTCTGTAAATATAGAAATGTAAATAAAACAATCTACGAGGCGTGTCGTGGGAAAACCGGGCTTATGTTTAGAAGAGAATTCCTTGAAAAAGAAGATACCATAAAAGCGGAAAGTGTCGTCCTGGATTAGCTTGTGCGGATTATTTATATATAAATAAATAAAGAAATATATATATATTATAAGCTAGCGTTGTATATATTACATTACCATGACCCGATGGAATGCATGCGTCCTTCGGTCAGGGCTGACAGTCCCAGTGTCAGCAACACCGGTATTACCACTGTACCAATCTGCTGCAGTGTAATACGCATTTTGAAAACGTATGTACATAAAATTGCTCAATAAATACGTTAAGATGTGCGTTTAAAATATCCATTTTGTCGTATTTAGATTTTACTACCACATTGACATACTTAAGACACTATAACGTCCATTTTAAAAGTGGAACCAACATCAAGAAAAATTCAGCAGGATTCATAACAGTGAAGTCTTATCCAGGATTCATAACAGTGAAGTCTTATCCAGGATTCATAACAGTGAAGTCTTATCCAGGATGCATAACAGTGAAGTCTTATCCAGGATTCATAACAGTGAAGTCTTATCCAGGATTCATAACAGTGAAGTCTTATCCACAACTTCCTTATTAGCAAATAAACACAGTTTGTTTCTCTCCAAAACGAAGCTACCGTCATAACTTTGGTTTCTCGTGAACAACAAACCACTTGCTGATTATCTAATGAAGCTTTTTTGAATATGGGTCTGCAATATATACATGTTCATTCTGGATATGACTCGAAAGTTTGGCACAACCGCAGATGGATGCAATTGATTGGATCACGCGTCACATCCTGGTTAATGGAGATCGTCGAATCAAAATACTTTGAAGCGGCATTACATTAAACAAACTAGCGACATATTTACATTATTTAAGTGTTTTTGAATTGCATACGTTTTTGCAACCACGTGAAAAGGTTTATTCTTTACATTTCGTACTTTGATCTATCAATTAACCATCTGTGCAAAGAATGTGCCGATATATGAATTAAATACATATGCGAGAAGAAAAGAAAGTTGAATAGTTTTGCTGGGTCGACTTGATGCACTGCTTTGATTTGCATTAAGAAACAGTTTTCTGTGTCCATGAATAAACACTGGATGGAAATTAACATATTTAAAAATGCCGAAAACTTCGGCATGCCTTTTCCAGTATATAGTAAAGCTTGTTTCGTAATTTAAGTACGTTGTATTGCAGGGATGTAGTGGAATTGTATGTATTATACATATATATCTTGATTCTAGTTATGTAATGTTAATCGGGATGACCAACTACAATTTTCTTTGCATTGCCAGTGATGTGGCTTATTACATACACGCAGTTTAAGATCAATTCGGTTTGTTGAATACTATTTAATATCAAAACAAGTAAACCGCGTTGAAAATGAGAATGTTTATAAAACACCGGAGATTTATTTCGTCGTGCTGACCGATATTCTAAATTGATATGCACGACGAATTTCGCTTAATTTGGTGGTGCCGAACATGTAAAAAATAACTGAAAATCATACACAGTTTATAGCTCAAATACTGAACAGCGTACTTGATTATTTTTATCAACTTTAAAAAAATAAAACTTTAAATGTTATTCATTATTTATACATTATAATATTATATAGAGTACCTTTAAGTACAATCTCGTTGTATTCACTGGTTGAGTGCTAAAATGTAATGAATCCGGTTCAGTTTTGACTGGTTGATAGTTCACAACATAATCTATTCGCTATATTATAGTTTTTGTTAATAACCGTTTGTGAGAAAACAGATTTTATAGTTTACTATTGGACGTTGAAGATTTTCACGCACACCCATGGGCATTGAGGCATGACATACGCGCACGGTTTGATTGCGGTGTGTTTGCTTATTTGCTGACAAATACGTTTTATTTCGTCACGCCTCGAACTTGAATAAGCTGCTTTTGTTTTGCTGGTTTGGTGTACTGCATCCTTCATTATTACAATGAAGCGCATTTATTTTAATATAACACTCACGTGTGTTTGATTGTCATAAACCAGGGACTCATTGAATCAACATTCCGAAACATCAATAATTTACCTGTAAATCCAAAATATATCAACAATGGTTTTTAATACTGTTTGTTATGTTTTTTTATTGTAAGCTTTTCTCACGTTATTTGTACTTTTTGTAGGCGCATTAATTTTTTTAGTATGAATTTATCATAGATCATTCCTAAGTTTCACTGACGTATTATATGTAGCAAAACAACACTGTGCGGATATTTTATCAAATTACATACGCAAAACAAACACATATATCATGTCCAAGTGAAAGAAAACATGTTATTGTAAGTGGCACTGCTTGAACCTTGGGACGCCTTGTTTTATAGCTGACTGTATCCGTATTAAGTAAGTATATTGCAAAAAGGAGCCAATAATATAACTCTCGAGGTTCTAGGTAATGGAGTCGTTGATAGAATGTGGATATAAATTAAACGGTGGCAACAATAGAAATGCTTTAAATAACATCGAATAGATGGGACGATAAGATGAAAAATAGCTACTATAGTATAGTTTTAGCCTGTATAACACGAGGTCATACTTCACTATGTGATATATTTCGTTCATCGTTTTAAAATTTCCGTCTCGCCACTTTTATAAATTGTTAAACGCCTGAAGGATGCCATGGGATCCATGTGCTTGTGTTTACGTGTACGCAAATGGTTTTGTACGAGTATGTAGACTTTGAATGTGAACGTAAAAACTAAGTGGCTAATATGGTCTAAGCGCTTGGGCGATTGATTTAAAACTTTGTCGGCAATCAATGCGGCATATTTTGTATTTCTTTCCAACATAGTGGCTACAAATTGTAACGCTTAAAATTAATATTGAGTTAAACAAGTTCTATTTATTTGTATTAATTCAGTTTTCTGCTTTGCAATTTCCATTTTTAGAATGAAGTTTGGGGTAATACAGCATCTGATTTTAAGATGATATTTAAGTCATTAGACAATGTTCCGAAGGATTTAAAACGAATTAATGGATTTGTTGACTTGAACCGGAAATGAAATGAAAGACTGGTTAAACGGACTATGTCTACAAAAAGGGCCCCAAGGGGACAACACGGTAAAACTATTAAATGTAAGTATGAATATTTTAATATAATGACGGTTAAAATAATATACATACATTGAAACAAGATTTTATACATTCGGATCAAAAAGGGGAGGTCAGATTTTTTTTTTTGGGGGGGGGAGTGGGGAGTAGGGGGTGTGGGGGGGGTATTTTATATAAACATACTATATACACGCATTGCCACATGTTACAATAGCGCATTTATTGAATGATTATTGTAGAAGTAGAACTGGAACGAAATGTTCATGTGTATTAATTATAAAAAAACATTTCATCAAACGTTAATAATAAATGCAAAAAACAGCAACATTTAACAGTATAAGACATCTTAGTTCATGTAAATATTCTTGTCGAAATATAATTTGCATAAAAATAGGACACACATATATAACTACGCCGGTGATAAGGCATTGCGTTCATACAAATATTAATGCATACCCCTTCCCTATTAAAATGCCTATGCAATGTAAATATAAGCAAATATTTCGACGTGTTCAGAGACTTCTTCCACAACATTTTATTTATAGAAAGATGTAACATATTTTTATAGATTGAATGCCATCTACTGGAGAAGTTGATAGAAAGGTAAAATTCCAAATAATTCATAATAAAACGCAAACGAAATGCAAATTAACATGCACAGTAAGTTTATAAGTATAAATTACCCAGTTATTGACGTATTCGGGTTTATGATTCTCTGAACGCTAATAGATGCAGGTATATTAACACAGCTATACAACGGCTGCTACAACGCGCTTTTCTGGAGTGTGTCACTAGAATAAATGGGAGCATCGTACAATTGCTATTGATAGAGGGAGCCGCTTATGTAGGCTAAACAATATAGATATTTTCAGTCTGTGAATGATTATAACATTTTGTTCATGAAATGCAATGAGAAAATATGTTCATAATTTTGCTCAGAACTAGAGTGTATGGCGAGGATATGTTTATAACTTTATTTTAACCGATTATGTGGAGAATTCTGTTTTTTAATTGTGGAGCAAAACATGAATACATGCCAAGGATAATATGAGTTTAATGTTTTATTAACTCCATCATACACATTAACTGTAATGTAGACAGTGGTTTTACTTTTCCGCTTATATTTAAGATTGAATTTAATTTTGGTTGCGTTCCTGCTATTATGAACGTAATGGTCGAACTGGCAAATCCATGATGCGCGCTAGCGCTTCATGGATAATTTGCCAGTTTGACCATTGAGTTCAAAATCGCATGAACGCAACCAAAATTAATTTCAATCCTTATATTTACGTTATATTTGGGATGATTTCATAGCATTCCTTTATAATGTTTTTTGTTTAGCATGCATGTTTTTGCCATTTTAAGAGAAATATCACGCACAGTAGTTTTCTTATCGGAACAGCGAAGTACCGCCCCTTGTAACCGAACTACACAAAATAGAATGCAAACTACGATTAATAAAATAGTTCCCTACCAACATGTCAGTTTATTGTTATTTTACGTTCAATTTGCTGCGACAAATGAAATTTAATGTAAACATTATAAGTCATAACATTTTTATTGTCGATTTTCACATGTATCAGTTTTGAAAATTTATGTTGCAAGTTCAATTGATATTCCTTATTTTCAAACTGAACATAGACGCCGAATATCTTTTTTTATCCCATCATCAAGCCTGCATTGACGAAATAAAACCCCATGGGACAAACTTAGACCTCTGTATTTCCACACTGGGATACAGCAAACGCACAGAATAATGACGTAATTTGTTGTTCGTCGTGCCGTCATTGTATGTTTATCGTGTTATTTAGTGTTTTTCTTTCGTTTATTTTCAAAATAAAGACAGAAAATGATGGGATAAATAGACTACTAGATAAGTGTTGATTAAAGATTAGTTTATTTGCTCGGCACGAAAACGTGAACCTATCGCCAAGACTAGTGGTTCAGGTTTTCTAAGCCTCGCAATTTAAATATACTTATCTTTATTCAACACTAACCTTGTATTCTCTATAAAGACAAACAAATCAACGCCAGCAAATACACAACTAATTTGCCGAGGTAACACTGGGAGTGAGGAACATTTTAGGGGGCACACATCTAAAGGTCTATTCATCCATGTTTTAATTCGGGTGTGCAACCAAAATTAGTTGCACAGTTGTACGGTATTATTTGACATACATATATTTGCTGTGTTTTAAATGTATACTTAAAATGGAAGTAATTAAGACACGGTTATCGTATGAATCAAAAAGGATAAATAAGAAATTCGTTTCAGGTTCACTTTAACAATCGACTATAGTGACAATACTTCAGAATTTATCATCACAATATAGAGATCTGTACGGACGCCTGTAAGTCAAGTAACTGGAATATACTTCAATTGGTGAATTTTACCACCTATTATTCGGTCAATTAATGCGACATGTCATGCTGTTTGATCTTAAAATACAGCTGCGAATTAAAAACAATAAATAAATGCTTTCAAAAATGTATTTCTCCATTTCCTTTACATAGTATTAAATTAATAAGTAGATGACTTCAAACACAATTTAAAATCCAACAAACTTCAGTAAATAAATATAAAGGTCACATACGGATGAACAAGATGCATTAGTTTCGTTTGAATGTTTAAAATATGCAAGCAGAATTGAAACAATATTAAATATAAGCAGAATTTAAACAATTACTATACGCGCTAATACTGATCAACATTCCTGAAGCCAATATAAAAAGTTATTTGTCCGTCAGCTTTTACGATGCTTCGCATCAGTATTCCTCGAAGTACTTCAAGCCAAGGCCCATTTGTCTCTTTGACCTCCGCGATAGTAGGCATTGCAGTAGAACGAGTAGGCGAACGGCTCAGTTGAGTTCCTGGTAGCACAATCTGCAAGTTCGGTTCCATCAAAGAAATCAGGACCGCTCTGTCCCGACACGAGTTCTGGAGCAATAAATGCGCCTTCAATGTTTGTCTGGTAGTTCATCGCGAAATTTTCTTTGCACAACGTCCCGTGGCAGGGTCCCCAGCAATAGAACGCCGGTGTTTCCGTTACGTTGTTAGTGAAGTTGTTGAAATACTGCACCGTCGGTATATCGATGTTCAAATAAACGGTTGTGTTCTCCTGCTGTTCACTGCATCGGTACTGAATACAAGCGTAGTAGAAATCCTGCACACCGTCAAATGCCTTCTGGATGGTAGTGGAGTAGGTGTAGTAGTAATTAGACCCTGCAGATGACCAAACACTGGTGGCAGTGAAGCCAGGCATGCTCGGAAGGTCGTCTATTGCCGCCGAGAAATTGTACTTGGCTGTGAAATTGATTCTTGCGGTACACAACTCGGTACCGTCTGGTATGGGTTCATAAGCCGGTAGGCTGGGCTTGATGAAGTGGAACGCTGGTTGATCGATTGTGGAGTTCTGGCAGGTGGATAAGTCTTCGTAAAACCCACCAGTTGGATTGGAGATGAAATTGATGAACACTTCTTTTTGATTCGGGAGGACATTGTACTGTATAGCTAAGTGTGCAGCTTCTATCGAAGGAGAGTAATTCGGCAAGTCTTTGGGTTTCAAATTCGTCGTCAGCGGAATAGTGCTACCACCGACAGTGACTGTTTCCGTTGATTGAAGACTCAGGAATCCGATAAGAACATTGGCAGTATTGGTTGGATCAAAGTCCAGGCATCGAACCTCAAAGCACTTATTATCTGGATCGCTGGTATAGGGGAAGTAGAGTCTCAGTCTCTGGTTGTTCGGTGTATAGGCAACGACACCTGGAGTAAATGTTGCCGGGTTGGCAGCATCAGCGGGGTTCTCATAGAAGACTCTCGCTTTGAAGTAGCACCTCGGAGCCCCAGGGATCTTGTCAATGTTATACCAGTTTCCGGTATTGATCTGTGTCAGTAAATCATCGGTCAAGCCGATCTGTCGCTTACGACGATTAACGTTTGTTGTTGGGGCCAATGTCCAACGTCCGCTTGCATTATCTAGCAGCCAAAGGGCCATACCCTGTCTAACTCTAAACACGACTTGACCGGTCAATGGATCGCCTGACTCCGTTCTCAGATCGATCTTGACAATGCCGTCTGAAAGCAACGCTTCTCCGTCAGTGGTAACGAACTGTCCAATTTCATCTGTGAAAGGATCATTGACACTGGGCGCCGTTATGCTGATTTTTACAGACTGGCTGTAAGTATTTCCCGCCATGTCGGTGATGTGGTTGGCTTTGATGACAAGCTGAGCAACTCCTTGTCCTACATCTCTGGGGTCACTTGAAATGGAAAGTGTGTTGTCTTTTGTGGGATCAACGGTTACCGGAGCAGCTGCTTTGATCATGTTGATTTCTACCTCCAGTACACCTCTGTATGTCGCAGGCAGATTAATCACTTTTATCGCATCAACGAACCCACCCGCTGGATCGGTCACCTGTATCACCACCTGTGTTGTGGCCGATATGGTTGCCTTAAACCTGCCCAGATTGTCGGTGTCGCCAATACCATTCGTGTTGATACTGACTGACATGTCAGAAAGTGGCATCAATGTCGCGGAGTCTTTTACTTTTCCAACTACGGTGATGCCATAATCTTCACAACACGCACAGTGGGTGACGTATGAGACTTCTTTAGTTCCAAATATGCCGCAGTCAACTTTGCGAATTTCTTCGCCGGGGCATATGATTCCATCATCGGGACAAGATTTATGGCGGAAGATGTTGTAACGGCAGGTGCCTGTGGGACAGGTTCCCACGTCATAGGTGCAAGAACCGACCACGGTTCGGTTCGCTGGGATTCTTTCTGACATGTACTCTGCAATACAAAATAACGTTCTTGGGTATGTTTAATACTGAAATGTTTTCTTACTCGTATTGCACAATTAACAAATCTTGAAAAATATGTCTTATGTATGCAAACTAACTTTGTCTGTTATACGGCGCACACAGTTTGAAGTATTTTATCGACACGCCATCGTTGTGAAGACATTAAATTGAATGAAAACTCTGGCAAAAAAAAATGGGTATGTTTAATACTGAAATGGTTTCTTACTCGTATTGCACAATTAACAAATCTTGAAAAATATGTCTTATGTATGCAAACTAACTTTGTCTGTTATACGGCGCACACAGTTTGAAGTATTTTATCGACATGCCATCGTTGTGAAGACATTAAATTGAATGAAAACTCTGGCAAGATTTTTGTCGAAGAGATTGATGTTTTTGCATTTTAACTGTTTAAAATATGTACGAAGATGGTGTAGAAGTTGCATGTATATACCTTTTGACCACGGCTTTTTGAAGCTTTTATCACACAACCTTTCTGAAATGAAATGAAAATTCAATTTCACATTCTATTTGTAGTGTCTGTAAGAAGAAATTCCATATAAGTAAGACATTAAATATTATACTCATTTATGCCATTTTAATTAAACAAGCATGAGGTTTAAAAGGTTTTCGGATTGTTTTCGCCGCAATCTTTTTTCCATTTACGCAAACACTAAACAAAATTCAGTATTGCTATGCGAAATATGACCCTTAATTACTAATATAATGTTTAGTTTTAACTGTGCTATATATTGCGTATTTCAGTTCCGATCCATAAGGCATTCAAATATTGAACAATTGTTTTTAGTCTGATTACATTTTGCACACGCCTGGAATCCAGATGTCTTGATATTTGTATTCTAGTATATCAAATAATTTTAAGCATAAACAGAACACATCAGGGGTAATTTATTGTTCTGCAGGTATAAATGGGGATACGGTTTCCAGGGGCCTACCTTTAGGGCATTCTGGACAACATTTTCCTTTAGGGATGAACGAGTCCTTGCAGTCTACAGCTTTGCATTTCACGAACTGACACTTGTCTGGAAATATAGAAACTCCGATTATATTTCTCCTGGAATCCAGTTCACAAACATGTTGCATGTACCACTTACCATGTACTAGGATAAGAGAGCAGTTATAGAGAATTGGCAATGGTAACTCAGAGTGGGGAATAAACATGGAGAATAGGGAGTAATTACGGAGAACTGGAAATAGTTACGGAGAATATAAAAAAAAACTACAGTGCGTGAGAAATAGTACGGAGCATCGGTGGTAGTAACAAAGTTGTGGGGAAAAGTCACATATATTAAAAGAGTTACGGAGATGTGATAATTGTTACGGAGAATGGGGAACAATTACAAAGTATGTGGATAAGTCACCAGGTCGCAATGGTGTAATGGGTATGGTGTCCGCATTGCGACCGGGAGTTCCCGGGTTCTATCCCTACTCAGGGAGCGTTCTCAAGATCTTTCCAAAGACACCTAGTACTAGTTCTTCCCAGGAAACGGACTCGAGAGTGTCTCTATAAGCCCACGGCTTTCGATGCAATCGAGGTAAAATAAGTAGGTTTAAACTAAAATGTTGAAAAGACCAATGCTCACCTTTAGGACAAACCGGGCAGCATTGTCCAGGTGGAACAAAGGCGTTTTTGCAGTCCACCTTCAAACACTGAATGAATTTACACTTATCTGAAAATAATGTAACTATTATTATATCTAGTGTAATGTTGTTAAATTGTGTTTTTATAAAATTGTGAAGGTAGCTGTGTCATTGGAAATGAGAACTATATTAATATAATAGAAAAATAAAACAGCCAGATTTATGGATGCATCGTCGCCTTTTCGTTGCTCAAATGAGACAATATATTAATCTTAAAAAGATTTACATGCATTGTGTTGTATTAGATTACCATGACCTGGTGGAATGCGTCCTTCGGTCAGGGCTGTCAGTCCCAGTGTCAGCAACACCGGTATTACCACTGTACTAATCTGCAATATAAAACGTATGTTGAAAACTTATATATGTATAATTGCTTGATAAAATGCACGTTCATCCTATTCTTTATGACGACTTTAACATTTTTTAAATTACCCATTTTATATATAAACAAAGCGAAACTCCACCTGCGACAGCAGGTGAGAACTCTAATTAGTAGCCAGAGGTCCTATTATTTATGGCAAGTGACCAATTGCCAAAAAACCACACATCACAAAACACGAAACAAACACAAAACACACATGAATAAAACTGGGGTTACTTCCTTGGAACGGTCAATGAACAGCTTTGGGGGTTTATGTCAAACCACAATGTCACATTTTTATCACATCACATTCTCACATTATTCACTATCACGTCCATGCTATAAGATGAAACTAAATTTGGTAAAGTTCAGCAAAATTCTTAACAGTGCTGTCTTATCCACAACTTTCAATACAGGTTCACTTCAACAAATTTCCCCAGTCTTCAAAATGATATTCTTAAATAACAATAAAGTAAATACAAAATAAATCACAAAAAAACGTTTATTCTACCTTCATAACGTCTCTTTCTTACGAGTAATACTCCACTTGCTTGTTTACCAATTTAGCGATTCCGAATTCTGGTCCGCAATATATACATTTTCATTCCGGATATGACTCGAAGGTTGGGCACAACCGCAAATGAATTAAAATGATTGGCTCTAAGCGTCATATTCTGGTTAGTCCAGATAGACCAATCAAATACTTTGAAGTGGCATAACATTAAACAGACTAGTGACATATTTACATAATAAAATTATTTTGAAATGCTTATTTTTTGTAAACACGTGGAGTTTATTTTGTTTTATGTCGTGCATTTATGTAAAAATAAACCAAAGAAATGATTAATGAAATGTGTTGGGTGTGCCAACATATTAATAAAATATTAACAAAAGGAAGAACACAGCATAGTTTTTGCGTTCCGACTTTCCACCGTTTAATTTACATTTAAGTCACATTTGTTCTGTGTTTAATGAATGCATGATGCATTGAAATACATGTAAGCAGATTTAAAAATGTCGGACATTTTGACCTGCCCTAATTTGTGTACATAAATTTGAGTCCACGTTAAAACGTTCTGAACTGTTCATGCAAACCATTTTAAATTAACGCATTCTGTTTCGTAATATATGTAGTTGAGTACAGTTTTGCAGGGATACATTAAATAGTATGTATTATACATTAATAATATGTTTTGATCAACTACTAGTGTCTTATTATAGCCAGGGTACATAGCTTTAGAGTATTAGTAGTATATGGGTAAGAAAATCTTTGGTTTGGTGGATACTATTTAATACCAAATCACGTTATTTAAGTTATTTATAGGCTAGACTGTTTATAAACATAGGATTTCTTTACGCCAAACTTCGTGACGACACTGATTAATAATCATCGTCGTCATTTGGTGAGCTGACCGACATTCTTAATTATACAAGAGGAACGTCGCTTACTTGATAGTGTTGAACATGTTGCAAATAGTGTTGATGGAAAGCAACTTAGATATTTGGATCATAAATAAGCTATTAAATGTTTAAAAAAATAATTATTATTCCTCTACCGGTATTTCACCGGCGGGGTCTAGGTTTGCCGTCCGTCCGTAATTCCGTCCGTCCGCAAAATATTGTTCCTGCGATAACTCAAAAAGTACTGAAGAAACTTCGATGAAATGTGGTATACATATAAACGGCAATGTGAGTATTATGAACGACCTTTTATTTTTTACCAGAGGTCAAAGGTCACGTGACTGTTACTAAAAATAGAAATAAACTAAATACTGTTATAATTCGAAAAGTACATAAGATATGACCATAAAACTTGGTACAAAGATTGAACTATAGGTTTGCCATCCGTCTGTGTGTCTCTCTATCTGTTCGTCCGTATGTTTGTCCGTCCGTCTGTCTGTCCCCAAAAACCTCGATGAAACTCGGTATACATATAAACAGCAATGTGGCAATGTCAGGATTATGCACGACCTTTTTTCACCAAAGGTCAAAGGTCACGTGACTGTTTCTAAAATAGAAATAAAGTAAATACTGTAATAATTTGAAATGGACATAAGATATGACCATGAAACTTGGTGCAGAGATTGAACTATCGGTTTGCCACTTGTCTGTGTGTCGCTCTGTCTGTTCATCCGTATGTCTTTCTGTCCGTCCGTCCCCAAAACCTGGATCCTGTGATAACTCGGAAAGTACTGAAGACACTTTGATGAAACTTAGTATACATATGAACAGCAATGTGAGAATTTATGCAGGACCTTTTATTTTTCACCAGAGGTCACAGGTCACGTGACTGTTACTAAAAATAGAAATAAACTTAATACTGTAATATTTTTAAACGTGCTTAAGATATGATCATGAAACTTCATGAAACTTGGTATACAGATTGGGCTATGGGTTTGCCCTCCGTCTGTGTGCGTATACATGTCTGTCTGTTCGTCCGTCGGTCTCACTCTGTCTGTCCCGTCCCCAAAAACTGGGTCCTGCGATAACTCACAACGTACTGAAGATACTTTGATGAAATGTTGTATACATAGAAAGAGCAAGGTGAGGATTGTACACGACCCTTTATTTTTCACCAGAGGTCAAAGGTCATGTGACTGTTACTTAAAATAAAAATAAACTTAATACTGTAATAATTCTAAAAGAACAAAACATATGATAATGAAACTTGGTACACAGAATGGACTATATGATTGCCCTCTGTCAGTTTAGTACTGCAATAACTCAAAAAGTAGCTCGAATGTCTGGTCAATGTTACTTAAATAGAAAAAAACAACAACTTAACACTGCAGTGACAAATGGGATTTGAATATGAAACTGTACACCTACAGATAAAGGGCGATTTGACGGTATTGCACAATGTTTAATTAGTAGGGGTTTTCACCGGTAGGGGACTCTTGTATTGCTTGCAATACTGTCAAAGCCTTGTTTCTATATGTTTGTTGGACATACTTTCGGAGTGCATTTTAAAACAATCAATTTGTTTTCACTATTTAAGAGCATAAATATTGCAAATCTGGTCCAGTTGCGACTGATAATTTACAACGTCAGCATTTTCGCTATATTTAGCCTTTAGTAAATTATTAACCGTTTGCGAGTCAACAATCTTTACAGCTTACCATTGGCTGTTAAAGTTTTCACGCACACCCTTGTCCATTGAGGCACGACATTTACACTCAGTTTGATACCAGCGTGTTTGTTTATATAGGCGTTTAATTGTAGCCTTAAACTTGAACATACTGCTTTTGTTTTTGGATTGACGTACTGTATGCTTAATAATTAAAACAATGCTTAATTATCTTAAATGTAAACTTAAGCATGGAAAGCTTATTTATATCAACTTGTTAAAATATACTTACCATCAGAATGAGAATTATTCTAACAAAATATGTTAACAAATTTTATATCTTAATTGTACTTTTGTTCCTCACATAATTCAAAATGATTAGGCGCATTTAGTTTTTGATGTAGCTTCAATTATTTATGGATCGTTCCTAATTTTAATTAAATATAATTTATGCAGAATTTTGCAATTAAAATCACTGTCCGGATAATAGGTTAAATTGAAAAACACACGACTATATCATCTAAAGATCAGTGAGTGAAAGTAAACATGTTATTGTAAATCGCACTGCTTGTACCTTGCGGCCCCCTGTTTTATTGCAACTGTATCCGTGTTATATATACATTGTTTAGAATAGAGACAATACTTAAGCCGTCATGGTTCTATGAATGGTACGATAGAATGTGAATATAAATAACACGGTGGCAACACGAGCGATGCTTTCAAATAAAGTAGATGAAAGGACGAGATGACAAAATATTTGAAGCCTCTTAAACCTGAGGACGTTATTCATTCATGCGATATTTGATATGTAAACGTTATTTAAATGTAGACTTCGTAAATATTCGGGCGAAGTATTTGAACGCAGAAAATCACCGACTGATAGGGTCTGTTCGTTTTGTTTATCGATTTGAAACCGTGTTGGCTAACCAAAGCGGTAATTATGATGATTTTTTTTCCAACATATGGGCTAAATGATGTGAATATACAATTTTTAACAATAAAGTGTTTAAAATGCTTTTTATTAAATCGATTTTGTTTCTTTACAATTGTCCAAGTTGGATAATTCAAAATATGTAAGCCTTTATTAATCTAACGTATAAGGTCATATGCAGAAAGATGTTAATATAGTTTATGGCTTATTATCTTATCAACCCAGTCAATTGACCCAAAACGTTGCCTAACGGTTCAATGGATCTAGAGTCTTGGATTGATGACTTGTCGTTCCTAACGTATGGAATTGCATAGACATTGTATTCTCTTGTCTAATACTACAACTAGCTTAGTACCTACGCACACATTATCACCATGACAGAACTTGGAAATTCACAGCGATACATAAACTGTAGTACTTATGTTCTGAAAAAGATCATGAAAATCACATATTTTCATATTCTCTCAGTAAACTGTACACTAAAAGTAAAAAGATCAAACATATACATGTTCCTGCAAAGAAATTTAAAATCACATGTATACTCTCCCCCTGAAGCAAAATGCATCCTCGCATTTATACTGTAACATAAAAACATAGTTAATCTACAATAGTCATGATTATACTTGTATTGTCTCTATTTCATTATGGTATTGACTATTTTCCGTGCTACCTCACTGTCCATATTGTATAAAGTACGTGAAGACATAATGGTTTCAAAAGCCTGTAATCTGGAATCAAAAACTCTACTGTGCATATTATACATAACATATTCACCATATTTATCTGGGGTCTTCTTAATTCTGGTTGATCTTCTTGGTGGATCTGGAGGTAAAACACGCTTTTTTCTTGGTCGGTTACTATCAACTAATGTTTCTATTCCATGTTCTTGAGTCTCAATTGTCTCATCTAATGTACTTTAACCTGTCACTTCATCACTAGGTTCACCTTCTGTTGTATCTGTGGTTATCACTGGCTGTGCCTCTAGGTGATCTTCATGTACTGATGTCTCTGGCGAAGTGATTTCTTTGCTTACATCCAGTGTTTCTATCCGAGTACCTGGGACTTCACTTTCCCCATCGTTTGGTTCTGCTGTAGCAGTATCCTTATTCCTCGGATCTGCTCTTCCTTCATCTGTGTTCATTCCGTCTGTTGTGATTCTGATCCATTGTAGATCCACAGGCGTCCCTGTGTATGATTGTTGGTACAACAATAACACTATCTACCTCATCATCTGAATCTCCTTCACTACTAGTGACGTCACTTTTCTTCTCATCAATTTTCACTTCTGCACGTGCTTCTACTTCTCTATCTTCTACCTTCTGTACTTCATCATTGTCACATGCCTGATCTATTTCTACCATGTGATTCACTGGGAATAGATGGTTTCTGTGCAATGTCTTGGTCTTGTTTGTTTCATTGCCCTTTACAATGAAAACTGGTATCTCTTTCCTAGGTTGATCAGTGACAGTGTACATTTCTCCTTCAAACCTGTCGGCTATCTTATACTTACCTTCTCTTCTGGCTAGCATCTTTACCAGCACTTGGTCACCAACTTCAATATTCGCACCTCTGACCTTCTGGTCGTAGTATTTCTTCTGTTTCTGCTTCGCTTTCGACACATATTCGTCTACTATCATTTAGGTTTTCTTGAGTCTGTCTCTTAAATCATCTATATAATCTTGAGTAGTCTTGTTAATCGGCTTGTCCTGTGATTTCTCAAATAATGTGCCAAACATCAGTTCGAAAGGTGAAAACTTTGTTGATTCGTGTGGTGTACAATTATAGCAGTAAACTAATGAATTGATATATTTCTTCCAATTATCTTTCTGTTCATTTTGTAATGTTCCTAACATGTTTAACAATGTTCTGTTAAATCGCTCGGGGCCTGCATTGTCCTGTGGATGATATACAGAAGTATGGGTTTTCTTCATGTTGGTGATGTTAAACAGTTCTTTAATAATTTCTGATTCGATTTTTGCCCCTTGATCCGAATGTAGTCTGGTTGGTATGCCAAAATGTATAATGAAGTTGTTGTAAAATGTTTCCGTAGTAGTCTTGGCCGTCTGGTTTCGTGTCGGAATGGCTTGTGCGAACTTCGTAAAGTGGTCTATAGTCACTAAACTGCTGTTGTATCCTCCTTTCGATTATTCTAAGGAAAGATAATAAAAACAAACGAGCTCTAGTGGATTACAATTTGGGATCCTTCAACAAATTGTCACTTTCCAGTGTCCCCGTTCCTGGTGTTTAGATGTCTATGGACTGCCAGTAGATACTGTGAAGGAATGAAGACAGACTTACTCCAAAGGTACGCCATAGACATTGTATTATTTTCTGTTTAAAAATATTTGTAGGCTCCTAACTACCGTAAAAGACCATGTATAACGCGCAGATTTTCTCCCTCGTTTTCGAAGTCAAACATTTGGTGCGCGTTATACATGGTAACAAGGATTTTGGCTCGTTTTTCTGGCAACTTTGAAATAACAAATTAATACTTTCGATTATCTGTTTCATTTGAAATAATCAGTAGCTTTAGCATTATCCATCACTGTACAGAAAATATAGTCACTTTAATTGAAAGTGTTTCTTTACAGATAAAACAATTTATTATGTTCGGTTTTGTTTTAAATGCTGACTGCTTGGGGAATTTCTGACATTTTGTGGCGAAAAATGGCACTGTTTTTGTTGGGGGAAGCAGCCTTATTTCGGCTGTAAAAATGATGGATTGAGGACCCTGCATCCTCTTAAATTATGGTATTAATCCTAGTATGTTCTCATCCAATCTCAGATGCTTACAAGCCACAGTTGGTGGAATTCACCCCAGTCAGCCCCCAGTGATCAGAATCTCTGCCATCCGGGCTGTCTACAGTTACTGTGACTTTCTGAAGACCTCAGAAAACACGTCCTTGCTCGTTCCTTTCTTGCCCAACATCACGGAGGGCCTGGTTGCCGTGGCGACACAGTTTTCCTCCGATGTGCTCTCCTTGTGTCTGGAAACACTCTCCGTGGTTCTGTCAGTGAGTTGTGTTTGTGCTTGTTTAGGAAGTTTTACTTGCGCTGACAGTGTTTTTTAGGGCCAATTA
Source organism: Congeria kusceri (assembly GCA_027627225.1). Lineage (NCBI taxonomy): Eukaryota > Metazoa > Mollusca > Bivalvia > Myida > Dreissenidae > Congeria > Congeria kusceri. The sequence goes on from CM051035.1 coordinate 45,807,497, forward strand.
GGGACCGAAATTGGGCCCTATTCCCCTGCTTAATTTTTTTTTCCCTAATACATATCGTACAAGTCCCCTGAAAATGTAAGCTTTATTTTGAATTTTTTTTTACTAAAACTTGGCAAAAATTGACTAAGATAGAGGAATTTTTGTAAACAATCCCAGCAATTTTTCATCAAACGAAGTGTGTGCATAATCTGTTATTATTTGTAGCAAAACAATTCATTAATGTTTTATAAAAAAAAAGTACAATATAATATAAAAATGTTATGATGCTTTTCTAAAACAAATTTCCTGTTTTGCTGTAAAATTCCTCATCCGAAGGGCCCCGCCACCTTTCCCAAAAAGGTGAAAAAAAAAGCACTGACTGTTCCAAGATTGTAGAACACCGTCTTGGGAGTTTGCGTATTTGTAATATTCTTTAAATAGTAATCAATTGTAGTGAATAAATGACTTAAAATAGTTCAACAAATTAGAGGTGTTGTAGCAAATTATGTCGTTAGGTTTTGATTTAATTAATTAATTTTCTTTATCTTCAGGTGGACAAATCATTTACAGCATCCTGTGAATCTAAAGTTACTCCCCTTACAATAGCTGTTTTCCTAAAATACTCTAGCGGTAAGCATTTTATTGAATATGGTAATACAGTGTTCGACCTTAACGCGTGTCCGTCAGTCCGCGACCTGTGATTATTTGCTCGGACCGGTCGCTTCGAAGGACGACCGGTCCGGTGACCAGTTGTTTTTGGACTGGTTCCAACTGTGTAATTCGTGAATTATCATTTGTGATTAAGAATACAGGGAACCGTCTGAGATGATATTGTTTATTGGCATTTGACTAAGAAGCTCTCGTGTATAATTCGCACCTTTTTCGATTCTTCAACTTCCCAATCATTATGTTATGTTATTTTATAACAGCCTGTTATACATTGTAAAATCAATTTAACACCAGCATTTAATAACCTTTTATTATTTTAATACAAATGTAATAGTGTATAAAATAGTGAGTTAATCATAGCTTCTATTCAAATTATAACGTGCAACACTAGCAGGGTCAATTAAATTTGTTCACGTTTCATTGACCAAAAACCGAAATTCCAAAATTTGGCTAAATACTTTGTACATGGATATCGTTAATTTTACTCCTGGCTCAATAATAGTTGAACAACGTATTCTCCTTTCGACACAGCAATAATTAATTAATTTATTTATTTATTACAACAGGCAGTTGTAAATTGTATCTCTGTTAAAAAGGAATCGAAGTAAACAAAATTCTAGTGTAGTTTTTCGCATTGTGGGAATTGCTAAACATTTTGGAACGGATAGCCCAATCAAATTACGATAAATAATGAATAATAGATTTTCATTTGTGCTCAATATATTTTCCGATTTCAATTCTGAGAATCATTTTGTTCTTTAAACTATTGTATGCACTATGCAGTTAGATGTATTTTTATTATCGGGACCAGTTCATACAGTATCTGACCAGTAGACTTTGAAGGTAGCCGGTCCTGTGGACCACCACTTTCCAAAATTTAAGGTCAAACCCTGTGGTAATAGTCTGAATGGCTGGATTTGTTTGGTGTTAAGTCTCAGGACCATGTGATTCTAAACTGCTCATACAATTTCAGTACAAGATTCATGTAAGAATGGACTCTGAAATAGTGACATTAATCCATCATTCAACACTACAGACTTTTGACATGAATCCATCATTCAACACAACAGACTTCTGCATAATAGACAGCTTTTATATTTCACAAGTGTTTATACGTCGTAAACACTTGTGAAATACAGAAAGCTCTCTACTATGCAAACGTCTATAGCAATGAAATTATTTGTGCAGGCTGGAATCAAACAGTGTTAAGATTTTACACCTAAGAAATCTAGCAATTGAGGATAGTCTAGGTTAAACAACATCCCTCAATCAAGCTTTATGAAAGTGTTTGAGACTGAGTTACTTCTGAAAATCGCATGTACCTTAGATTACCTGTAGCTATACCCGAATTTAGTATTTCAGTTAAGTCTTTGAATAGCTTGTAGGTCTGTTATATTGAACATGCTAAATGCTCATTCAAAGTGTTACCTAGATGTTGCAAAGTGCATGTATCTACACATATCAAGGCATTTGCTACTTTTCAGTAAATGGAAGCCACTCTTGTTTAAGATAACGTCTCCAACTAGCCTACATTTCTATTTCATTAAAATCATCTCCAGTCTGACGCTGCTATCTTATTCGCTGACTGGATTTGATGACTTTGCATTAGTGGTCACGTTCAGATGACCTTTTCAGGAGCCAATCAAACTGTTGCCTTAAACATGTTGTGGTGTAACTTCATATAAAAACCACTAATACTGTGCATGAAATTAACGTGAACTATGAATGTTTACTCGCCTAGGGTACCACCATATCCATTGGTATCCACGTGAAAATGAACTGAAAAATAATTTATTCCCGAGGATCAGCTGGAAATGCTTCACTTTTCATAAACCGTGGCCAAACTTTGCTGTGCAACAGGCAATTTCATTGGGTGCAGCAAGGCTGATATTTTATTGTTCGTAAGGTCATTTGAACGTGACCTGTTATACGTTGACAGATCCTAACAATGTTAGGATTTGATTTTAATGAGATTGGCCTACATTTCAAATAGCCTCTAATAATATTTTTTATTTTTCGTACAGACCCTGTGATATCAAACATTGTGCAAGACGTCTTCAAGGAGTTGGCCCTGAACGAGGCGTGTATGCTGCCCCTGCAACAGAGGCTTCTGCCCACGCTGATAAGCATTCTGCAGGCAGGGCAGGACAAGGTGGCCATGGGGCTTCCATCCGTATGTATACATCAATGTGCAGTGGAAGTTATGTTAGTTTATATGGATAATTGAACGCCACTGAAAGCCACTTGATCTGCTCTTGATCAAATAATTAATGTTAGCTGATATTAAACTTGGTGTTTGGAGGTTCCAGTGTGGAAAACAGTCTGTTATTTTCTATATAGAATATTGTCAATTGTCTCGAGACCTCCATTTCAAATGTTTAACACCCTGTGACGAGTTGTCTAACATTATAACCTTGAGTGGATTTATGGTCCAACTTTGTCACTAGTTAAAAAAGTTGACACTTACTTAGCTTTTGTGGTGTTGTGTATATGTCTTAAACATTGAATACTCTTTCAGGTAACCCTGGATGTGCTCACAACAATATTACGGAGCAGCAAGTCACCGATATCGGATCAGCTGCTGAGTGCCTTCCCTGCTGTGGTCTACTGCACCCTGAATACAGACGATAATGCTACCATACAGGTCAGTTATGTTCTGACTATCATTAGTCATTGTTTTGATTACTATCTTTGAGAAATTAGAGATTCATGTAATAATTTGCAGTGCTTTTTTAAAGCCAATTTGAGGCAGCAGAAGGTCCCCATTCCCACAGCTCTGTAGTATGTATTTTTCCCTTCAAAATCGCAAAATTTCCCCCCCCCCCCCCTCCTTGATGACTTGAGTAGTGGCATGATAAGGAAATCGAAGTTCAAGTTGATGACAAAGCTTAGTAGATTGTTTGAATAACTGGAGATAAAAGTGATATGCAATTCATTTATATCTGTATATTCTAAGTCTTCATAATTTCCCCCACACCATCAGTTTTCCTCTACCAAAAGGCCCTTCCAACATTACCCCATTGGCTGAAAAAACACACTGATAATGCTGGTATTGGAGACATTGCAAACTATATAATTAGGATGGCAGTTAATGATCATTCTCTGTTCTATAATTTTAGTGCATAAATCAGTAGAAGGATTGAGCCTAAGACTTACACTTGACAAGGACAGAATGGTAGTAAATAACTTGGGTGTAATGGACTTTTGTAAATAGTGAAAAATTCACATGTGTAATGAACATAGAGTGGTAGTAAATACGCTGGATAGACAGGGCTTTCATTAAGTTTTGGAGTAGAAGGATACTTCTTAAAAGTAGGCGGGGTTTTGGGGGTCCTCCTTTACATGCAAACCTCTACAGCAAAAAATGGTCGGTTATAAGGTCGAAATAGCCAGGTGATTTACCAGGCTACGGGGTCTTAATGAAACCCCTGATAGAGTGGTAGTTAATACACTGGTACACAATAAATGGTAGAAATTATTATATCGTGTAACTGGATTTTCAGAGTGGTGGGGAGTGTACACGAGCGTTTGCCTCTGTGGCTCTTGACCAGGTGGCACACTGGAGGGATGAACAAGGTAGATCAGCCTTTCTTCCAATTATTATTATTGTGTGCTTCAGGTTTATTTTGATTGCTGTAAACATATTTTGATTAAAAACAATTTATATGGTAAAATTGTAGCTTTTTGGGGGCATTTTTATGAATAGAAATATGTTTTTAGTTAAATCTTGTAGTGTACAAAGGCTAGGCTGTTTATTTTGATGTAGTGCTATGTGAGCTTATGATAGTGTTGTGGTTAACACCATATTTTATCCCAGTGTTGTCATTATCAAATGAAAAAAGCAATTTTTAACTCGACAATTCGAATAATAGGTGAGCTATCCTACTACCCCGGGCGTCGGAGTTGGCGTCCACGTCCACGTCTGAATTTGGTTAAAGTTTTTATTAAAAAAACTGGGAACTAACCTTTGTCATTAACTCAAGTATCAAGGGCAACATTCCCTATAACACTGTTTTGTATTTTGACAGAGTTATGCCCCTTTTTCACATAGATTTTCTGGTTAAAGTTTATATATTTTCAAAACTTGTGTAACTTCAATACTACAAAAGCTATTCACTTGAAACTTGGAATATACCTTTGTCATCAACTCCAGTATCAGGGTGAACATTCCCCATAACTCTATTTTGTATTTTGACAGAGCTATGCCCCTTTTTCACATAGATTTTCTGGTTAAAGTTTATATTCAAAAGTTTTGTAACTTCAAAACTATATAAGTTATTCACTTGAAACTTGGAACTAACCTTTGTTATCAACACTAGTATCAGGGGCAACATTACACATAACTCTATTTTGTATTTTGACAGAGTTATGCCCCCTTTTCACTTAGATTTTCTGTTTTAAGTTTATATTCAAAAGTTTGGTTACTTCAAAACTACATAAGTTATTCACTTGAAACCTGGAACTAACCTTTGTCATCAACTCTAGTATCAGGGTCAACATTACCCATAACTCTGTTTTGTATTTTGACAGAGTTATGCCACTTGTTCACATAGATTTTCTGGTTAAAGTTTATATTCAAAAGTTGTGTAACTTCAAAACTAGATACGTTATTCACTTGAAACTTGGAACTAACCTTTGTCATCAACTCCAGTATCAGGAGCAACATTGCCCATAACTCTGTTTTGTATTTTGACAGAGTTAGCCCACTTTTTGCATAGACTTTGTTGTTTGTTCCAAAAATGTATAAACTATACAAGACTTCACTTAAAAGTTTCGTATTTTAACAAATTTATGCCCCTTCCACTTTCCAAAATATGTACCAACTGAAATACTTCGAATAGTCGAGCGCGCTGTCCTCTGACAGCTCTTGTTATCTACTAAATCTAGCGATTTGGCCAGGGTCTTAGGGTCCCCCTTGTGATATTACTGATCACAATTTCAAAGTTCTTGATTTTAAACGATAAATTTGATCTGCAATTGGTTAATAATGACAACCCTGATTTTATCCCATAGTCTTTGGTGTTACATTTATTGCACAATCTGGCTTAGTTTAAAGTAAACATAATGCTTAGAAAATCTGCTTTGTATTTCAGGCAACACTGGGCTAACGTACATTATTCAGGTGATATCGCGACTGCTGGACCCGAAGACGTCAGAGTTCACGGCCTCGTTCGTAGGCAAGCTGGTGACGGTGGTGTTGTCGAAGGTTGGAGGTCAGCTGGGGGAGCAGATGGACCTGATACTGCGGGCTGTACTGAGCAAGATGCAGCAGACGGAGACACTTAGTGTCATGCAGGTGGGTGGAATCCACAGGGCTTTCATTTCAGAATACTGTGAAGGGGCCTGGGCAGGTATTCATAAGCTTCTAAGGGAAATCTTTACTTGAGTTGTACTTTTTGAAGATTTCAGATCAAATTTTCTATGTGAAATGGGGCAGGTATTCACAAAGCTCCTAAGGGAAATTTTTACTTGCATTGTACTTTTTGAAGACTTCATATCAAATTTTCTAAGTGAAATCCAATGATTTCTGTTTACAAAGGGGTAAAATACTCAACATCTATAACAAGCAATATTTACTAGTTTAAAACATTTTAAGGTAAAAAGACCTATTCCTAAGACAGCCTCATACTGAATTTAAGAAATTTACTTAAGTTGTATCTAACAAGCTCTGTTTATACTGGCCCTTAGCCCATTACAGGCCCGTAGCCTGTTCAGTTTATGAAATAACTTATTACATGTATAACACACATCATTGTGGAATATTTCTATTCATACCAAATTTAATGAAATGGGAAAGACATTCTAGTGGGTTATAGTATTTATAGTCTTATAGTTATTCACCAGTAGATACATATTATGTGCAATTTCCTTGCAGTCTCTGCTCATAATTTTCGCTCGCCTGATGCACGATCAGATGGACGCGGTTCTCGAGTTTCTGACGAGCGTTCCTGACCCCATGGGGAAACCGGCACTGGAGTTTGTGCTCAAGGAATGGTGTGCCCGACAGCGCTCTGTATATGGAGCATATGAGAGGAAAGTCATGTAAGCTGCGTAGAAGATATTGTCATACATGGGTCAATGCATTTGGTTCTGTAAGATAATTATGCCCCCATCATCTTGATGCAGGAGGCATATAGTGATTATTCTGTCCATCCGTGATTTAACTAGATTTTTTGGTTTCGTCTAGCACCAACACCGCTTACTACAACACTTGGATACTTACACAGTTGTTGCTTTGACCGTTCCCAGTCCCGCAATATCACCCAACCTCACTTTGACTTTGGAATTGGAGTAATTCGAATAGGCAGTCCAGCACCACCTGGGGCATGTATTTATTTCTAAATTATGAATATTTATAGCATACATTAATAAAATCGGATGTACTGTACAAATAAGAGCATTAAAACTAATATATACAAGATTGTGTTCCTGTGTTGTTGAATAGTCTACATATCTGTCACACTTATAACAAAGCAAATGTATAGTGGGATTAGAAAAAATGGATAAATTACAACTTTCATAGTTCGAGTATTGTTTTTAGTATGTTTTTTTTTATTGAGGACAAAAACAAATACTTCAAAATATGTCCTATCTAAATCATAAATATGAGGGAAAACCAGTCTTAATGCATGTGCGTAAAGTGTCGTCCCAGATTAGCCTGTGCAGACCGCACAGGCTAATCCAGGACGGCACTTTCCGCTTTTAAGGTATTTTCTGTTTCAAGGAAGTCTCTTCTAAACATAAATCCACTGTAGGCGGAAAGTGCCGTCCTGGATTAGCCTGTGCGGACTGCACAGGCTAATTCGGGACGACACTTTACGCGCATGCATTAAGTCCTTTTTTCCCACGACGCGCCTCATATTTGCCTTACCCTCTGCAGGGTTGTGGCCCTTTGCAAGCTGCTGGAGCATGTAGTGACCAGTAACGATGCCCGTTTGAAGGACATCATAGTGGAGGGGGATGAGGTGCTGCCGTCTGCTGGCATTAGAACACGGTCCAAAGGTACCGACCAGCCTATCCTACACAAGTGTGACATCTGTGTCTATGTATGATAACAGTATAAAATGATTGGAATCATTAAAACATTTCTGTGTCAGTAAACAATTGACGTGAAATTAGCAAAATTTAGGATTTGATGTGTTTAGAAACGTGTAAATCGTTTTTTTTCTCAAATTACAATCAGATGTTAGGTGTGTTTTATAAGTGGGGGCGTCCTATACAGTAGCACGAGAATTTGCGGCAATAATAGTGCATGTCATAAGATTGGTAAGTTTGATAATTACGTAGCATTGTATTGATTAAGCTGGCCATGGATTTTACCCCTATTTCGTGTCTTTATGCTGCAGGTAAGGTTCAGTGGACCCAGATCCCCGTTGAGGTGCAGATCTACAAGCTGCTCATCAGCGAGCTCAGCAACCAGATCGAGAGCAACCAGTGCACGCAGAACGACGATACCGTCGAGGACGAGGAAGATGTAGGCTCTTATACCCCAACTTTGGCTGGATTGGAAGCTGTTTCCATATTTGCAATCATGTTCTTGACTGAAATGGAATATGTAAAGCATTCATGTTTATTGCAGCTTGAATTTGAAGATTACTTTAATGTAATTCATAGGAACCTTTTCTCCGAAATCTCATGTTTTATTTATTAATTTCTGTGAAATCAGTTGAAAAAATTTGTTGAAACGTGGTATTTAACTCTTTTCCTTGTGTAAACCACATGATTGGCCACCTTAATATTACATTGCCAATCTGCTTCTTATACATGTGTTAGATAGGGCTTTGTAATACTTCTTATACACGTGTTAGATAGGGCCTTGTAATACTGCCAATTTGCTTCTTATACACGTGTTAGATAGGACCTTGTAATCTTCTTATACACGTGTTAGATAGGGCCTTGTAATACTGCCAATTTGCTTCTTATACACGTGTTAGATAGGGCCTTGTGATCTTCTTATACACGTGTTAGATAGGGCCTTGTAATCTTCTTATACACGTGTTAGATAGGGCCTTGTAATCTTCTTATACACGTGTTAGATAGGGCTTGTAATACTGCCAATCTGCTTCTTATACACGTGTTAGATAGGCGTTGTAATACTTCTTATACACGTGTTAGATAGGCCTTGTAATACTGCCAATCTGCTTCTTATACAAGTGTTAGATAGGCCTTGTAATACTGCCAATTTGCTTCTTATACACGTGTTAGATAGGGCCTTGTAATACTTCTTATACACGTGTTAGATAGGCCTTGTAATACTTCTTATACACGTGTTAGATAGGCCTTGTAATACTTCTTATACACGTGTTAGATAGGGCTTGTAATACTTCTTATACACGTGTTAGATAGGGCCTTGTAATACTGCGAATCTGCTTCTTATACACGTGTTAGATAGGGCCTTGTAATACTGCCAATCTGCTTCTTATACACGTGTTAGATAGGGCCTTGTAATACTGCCAATCTGCTTCTTATACACGTATTAGATAGGCCTTGTAATACTTCTTATACACGTGTTAGATAGGCCTTGTAATACTTCTTATACACGTTTTAGATAGGCCTTGTAATACTGCCAATCTGATTCTTATACACGTGTTAGATAGGCCTTGTAATACTACGGTGGAGATGTATTACTTGTAACAGGTATCTTTGTATCTAGAATTTGTTTATACTGAAATTGAAATAAATTAGAAATTGTTTTGAAATTGAAAAGAAAACATAACATTATTGCACCAGAAAAGGTGAGAATGTAATAACTGTCTCCCCTATGCCAGGAGGATCTCTGGGAGGATGAAGACCAGGGCGGGGACCTGCAGCCGAGCGGCCAGACGCTGTCCAGCCTCCTGGATGAGTTTGTGGGCGAGTTCAGCACGCTGGCATATGAGGCAGAGGAGGAGGAGGACGATCCTGACGCTCTCATGGACCCCGTCAACCAGATCAACTTACTGGTATGCATGTGTTTGTATTGTATATGGTTAGAGGTGTGATTGTTTCTCGTTTCACCTGATTTCCTCCTACTTCATATAACTTAATATACAATCAGTATCATGGACCCCGTCAACCAGATCAACCTGCTGGTACGGATATGCTTATGTACTGTATATGGTCAGGGTGTGAATATTTCTCCTTCCACCTGTTTTCCTCCTACTTCATATACAAATACATTCCTTCATATACAATCAGTATCATGGACCCATTCAACCAGATCAACCTGCTGGTGCAGATGTGCTTGTATATATAATTAGGTCTTTTGACCTGGTGTAGCATGCGTCCTTTACTAGCAAAATCTTTAATTTCATGATTGTTCCTTCTTTCCTCCTCGTGTATGCATACATGGCTTCATATACTTATCATAAACCCAGTCAATCAGATTAACCTCCTAGTACGCATGTGCTTGTGTAGATTATTGGAGAACTTTTAGCTCGACTATTCACCGAACACACCCATCCGACGGGGTGTTGTCTGTAACTACTGCAGATATTCAATTGAAACTTAACATTCATATGTCGTTAGGGTCATTATGCAAGGACACTGACCACAACCCGTAACTTATGAATAGTCGAGCGTGCTGTACTGACACAGCTCTTGTTACCTTGTGTAGCAGGAGCTGAATATAGGTGTCCTGCAAAATTCCTTGTGTACCTTTAACATCTACTGTACCAGGGTTGTCATAATTAACCGATTTCCAATCAAATTCATCGTTTAAAATCATGAGAAAATCTGTTGTTTTATCAGGAACTTTAAAACGGCAGTCAGTAATATACTAAGAAGGGGCCCCCCCTAGACCCCTGGCCAAATCGCTTATAAAAATCGCTTGTTTCATTTCATAATAACAACCCTGCTGTACATTTGGATTTTTTGTTCTAGTTCACCAAATTTGTGATTGAGTTCCCTACAAATGTCGTTTTCAGTCAGTAAAAAAATTTTCCAATCGGGATTCTCATTTTCAATAAGCGCCAAGGTTTCAAAATGAACTCGGTCAAGATAAAATAAATACAATATAATGTCTCTTGAAAGCCAGAAAGGTGCTATCAGCATATGTGCAAAGCAGACTTAGACTCTCCAGGGACAATATTATATATGAGGCGCGTCATGGGAAAACCGGTCTTAATGCATGTGCGTAAAGTGTCGTCCCGGATTAGCCTGTGCAGTCCGCACAGGCTAATCCACGACGGCACTTTCCGCTTTTATGGTATTTTCTGTTTCAAGGAAGTCTCTTCTAAACATAAATTCACTGTAGGCGGAAAGTGCCGTCCTGGATTAGCCTGTGCGGACTGCACAGGCTAATCCGGGACGACACTTTACGCACATGCATCAAGACCGGTTTTCCCAACACGCACCTCATATGTGATATATATATACATAAAATGAAATGAACGTATACTATGTTCTAAACTATATTCTGTATTATTTCGTTGTTTTCAGACGTACCTCACCGAGTTCATTCAGTCTCTTTCCCAACAGCCGTATTACACAACGTTTGCCTCACATCACACAGACAATGAGAAACAAGTTCTACGGAGCATCAAGTACAAGCATAGGAACGTTATTTTAGCATTTTATTTATTTTTATTCGTGTTTGTTTGTCAGGTGACCCCATTAGAAGAAAAGAAAGAATGTGAGAGTATTAGCAAATACATGTAGTTGTGCATCACTAGCTTGCAGTAGTTTTATATAATACAATTGAGGCGTGTCGTGGGAAAACTGGGCTTAATGAATGTGTGTAAAGTGTCGTCCCGGAATCAGGACGGCACTTTCTGCCTACGGTGGATTTATGTTTAGAAGAGACTTCCTTGAAACAGAAAATACCATACAAGCGGAAAGTGCCGTCCTGGATTAGCCTGTGCGGACTGCACAGGCTAACCTGGGATGACACTTGATGGACATTCATTAAGCCCGGGTTTCCCCCGACACACCTCATTTTAATTGTTAAAGCTCTAAAATTTAGGCACAAAATTAATATTTATCTCATTACTGTGCAAAGGTTTAAATGAATTGTTTGATGAATTCTGTTGAATATGGACAGATTTTTTAAAAGTTTCATTGCACGGACCTTGTAAAGTCTAGCTCCTTCACCAGCCTTTGAAAAAAGCTCTGTGTTAAGATACTTAAAAGTGTGAATGGTGGTTCTGTCCTGTTTGTCATTTAACAAAACAATTAATATTTACATGTATTTTCTGGACACGCATTACGGTATCCCAAACTGTCCAGAAAATGGTTCTTATATACGGTAGTCGTCAAAATATTTGATATTTATTCTTCGGTTTTGTTTTAATGTGGTATTATAGAGTAAAAGTGGTCGAGGGTTATAGTTACAACGTTCCATGACGGTTGTTCAAATCTTCAGATAGTAATTGTTAACAATACAGCGCCATATGTCATATTATTTAAAGATGCATTGCCCTTGATTCGTAATGATGAAATGAATGTACATGTATAACAAATTTGAATTTAACAGTTCTATATATAGTCAAGGTGATGATTTTGCTTTCACATTGCCATTGAAAAACAAAACATATTTGGCACGTCGTGGGAAAACCGGACTTAATGAATGTGCGTAAAGTGTCATCCCGGATTAGCCTGTGCTGTCCGCACAGGCTAATCCGGGATGACACTTTCCGCCTAAAGTGGATTTATGGTAAGAAGACACTTCATTGAAACAGAAAATACCATAAAAGCGGAAAGTGCCATCCCGGATTAGCCTGTGCGGACTGCACAGGCTAACCCAGGGCGACACTTTACGCACATGCATTAAGTCCGGTTTTCCAACGACTCGCCACATATTTAAAATATATTAATAAATTGATGAAATGATTTTTTCATGTTAGAAATTGTATGTACAGGAAAGAGTTATATTTAGTAATGAAGTGTGTAATTGGTTTTTAATAAACTTAAGTATAAAGCATATATGAGGCGTGTCGTTGGAACCCAGGGCTTAATGCATCTGCGTAAAGTGTCGTCCTGGATCAGCGTGTGCAGTCCGCACAGGCTTATCCCTGACAACACTTTCCACTTTTATGGTATTTTCTGTTCCAAGGAAGTCTCTTCCTTAACATTAATACACTGTAGGCGTAAAGTGACGTCATGGATTAGCCTGTGCGGACTATGCACATGCATTCAACCCGATTCTCCCACGACACGCCTAATATAATCACATGTATATATGCAATTGAAGATTAGACATACAGAAACATTACATTGTATTGTTATAGTATCATTATAGTATCATCGTAGTATGACAGTGCAATATCAGTGGATCTTACGTGTTCATTAGTGAGCGATTGTATTATTATGGCTGAGACAAAATTTGTTTTCTGTGTGCTTTCCGGCATCAAGAGTGGATGCAAACCAGTGTGTTTATTATGTTCATTCAAGGGAAGCTCTGCCATTGCATTTTCTTACATTTTGAATTAGTTTTGTTTTCATTGACTGGACCCATATAACTCTAAACACTAGTACGGTTCTGCAATTAAGCTAATTGCGATATCTTTTAATATTGTTATTAATGTTGGTTGTTTTATACTTCAGTATATTCTTGTAGGCCTATTACAAGAGACATGTAACTCATGCATTTTACATGGACATCTATGAGAATAGTAGTATAGTCAGAGTGATTTGTATATTGTATTCATGCAGTTAACATTCAGTTTTTCTCTAACATTTTGCTACAAATGTAATATGCTTATTCCAAAACTGGAAATTCTTCATATCTGATAAACTGGCAATTTTATCCTTTTTTTTTAACTAGAATGTAAGATGTCACATTTTATGCTGTGTCGTTTGATGTGTTAAATTTTGTAACGCCTGCTAATAGGTTTTTAAATAGTCAAGTGTTTAATAAATGTAATGAAAGTATATCCTGATTTTGTGATTGTTAAAGTACATATACTCTCTGTCACATCTCATTTTGTGAGTGCATTACATCAGTATGAGTTAAACTCGAGTTATATTTTACTGCTGAACATGTTTGCAAATTTGGCTGCGATGGGGGGTGGGGGGGATGCGTGCATTCGAATGATTATGTATCACTCACAAGTTTAACTTACACAGCTTGTGTATGACCAAACAAACTCAAAAAAGCTCAAACATGGTTTTAAATGGGGTACATCTTAATATTGCTCAAACAGAATATCTATGACCATAGGATCTCAGAATTAACCATAGACTTGCCCGTATTTGGGTACAAACAACAGCAGTTACCCCTTGTTTGTGAAAACAATGCAAAAAGGGTACAAACACCACAGTTATTGCCCCATATTCGGGAGAGAAAAAAGCAAAAAATTGAAAATGTGGAGGATAGAGACTATTTTTTGCCTAATCTTGACCAAACTTGCTCTGTTTGTTTATGACCAAAAGATCTAAGTTGAAGTCGAATATGGGCAAGGTTGGACCAGAAAGACCAGAGTTATTGCCTCTTGTTTATGAAAAAACGCATTAGTCGACAACTATTGGCTAGCAGACTCCATAGAGAATTAACTGTTCGTTTAATGACTACTAAACTTGCTCTGTTTGTGTATGACCATTGGATCTTATCTGGATGCCTTAATGAGCCAAATAGAACCAGGAACACTAGAGTTATCTCCCTCTTTTCCTAGGAAAATGACTTTGTGCAACAGAGAAACTGATTTGTTCATCTAAATGTTGCTCAAACAGAATATCTATGAACATAGGATCTCAGAATTCACCATAGAGTTGCCCGTATTGGGGTACAAACAACAGTAGTTACCCCTTGTTTGTGAAAACAATGCAAAAAGGGTTATGTGCAGGACAGAAACTTCGTTTTTCACTAGGGATGGCTTCAAATAGTTTTTTCAGTAACCTGTTAATTGATTTTTGTATTTGAGCTGTTAGCTGGTAAGCATCATATTATTTATAAGACCTAAAAATGCATTTAAAACGAAAAAATATCCAATACAAAAGTCTGTTTAATTGAAGAGTCCTAAACGATGATATACATAACGCTGACAGGTGTCTATTGCTGCAACTTGCAACTGTGTTAATTATAGTTCTGTAAACATAAGAACAAAACCCCTATATATGGATTTCAGCTAGATGTTTGAACGTCATGTGTTTGCAGAGATTAGATGTTATGTGTGAATCGGCATGGTACACGTGTCGCCAATTGCTAGCTGTCCGTATATGGATTTCAGCTGGATGTTTGAACGTCATGTATTTGCAGAGATTAGCTCTTATGTGTAATTTGGCATGGTAAACATGTCGCCAATTGCTTGTTGTCCGTCATGGTGCCAACAGTTTAGACCGTAAATCGTGTGCATTATACCGATATGTCGATTGCTAAGTGATTATTAGGCCGGGCAGGCATCTGTATAGCGCCGGTTGATGGCCAGGTTGACTACAGAAGAAAGTCGGACAGGCATCTGTATAGCGCCGGTTGATGGCCAGGATGACTACAGAAGTAAGTCGGGCAGGCATCTGTATAGCGTATGTTGATGGTCAGGTTGACTACAGAAGTAGGTCAGGCAGGCATCTGTATAGCGCATGTTGATGGTCAGATTGATTACATAAGTAGGTCGGGCAGGCATCTGCATTGCTAGACCCCAAGGGAGCGGCTAGGGGCCCGGTCTTCTCTGCCCTGTCCACATTTCTTACAGACTGTGAGATAACTGATAAGATCTAGGTCTTTGGGGAGGGAGGAGCAGTCAACACCCAACCAATTTGTATACAGTTCTTGTAATTGTTTTTATCAATTCTGTGATATATTACAGTTCTGTGTATACTTCTTAATGCGTTGTTTCTCCATGAGTTTTCAATGCTTAAGTTTGGTTTTACCTTCATTGGGAAACTATGGAATGCCCTGCCCTTTCTAAACCAGGTCAATGGTATTGACCTGGTACTCTTTATTTTAAGATCATTTTCCAGAAGAGAGTATGACGTTAGTCCACCATTTACATTTTTCAGTTTCTTAATAAACCCCTTTTTATTGCAGTTTTTAATAACCAGAAAGGGCGGGGCAGTCCATTCTCCTGGGTACAGTTGACTGCATTGCACCCCCTCCCACCCCCTCTGACACCCCCATTCCCCCCCATCCTCAAAGAACCACGCCGGACTGGAGTGCACGGTGCAAGGACCTGTGTTCCTTGCAATTATTTGCATTCGGCCTTATCAAGACCAATGCCACAAATAGGTATTGGAGCTTTTAATAGTATTATACTTGGCATACTGTGATAGGTACAGTGTCTTCTACTGTATTTTACCAAGTATATCCAATTTTATTATCTAGATATGACCCTATGCAAGTTTTTTATCAGCGATTATTATAATCCTGTATTATAGTTCACTTTTACCTAGTTGGTATTATTTCCTACTTGTATTATTCAACTTCTTAAGATTTTATGTCCTTTCTGTATTTTTTCGCTTACCTTTAAATAATCTAGTCTTGCCGTGCACTCCCTCTGGTCCAAGGGACTAAACTCCAATAACTACATCTTTACCCTTCCAGTTATCTCCCCTTCTTTTCAACCCAACACAGACCCCAACCCCCCGCTGGCCTCCCAACCCTACACTTCTAATATATCATTTTAATCCTCCCTGGGTTGCTACTTGTCTTTTACCTAACTCATTACTGTGTATTACATTAAAGGTACACAGTATCATATTAATCCATGTAAAATATTTTTAAACTGTAAATATTATAAATGATGTTCTTGTTCCTTTAATTCTTAACTGTATATAGTTCATTTTCTTAACATATTGTTTTAAAGTGGCCCTATCTAGGTGACTGTTTTGTAACTAGCAGCCTATATTGCTGCATTTTATGTATATAAATGAATGTAGTTTTTACAGTTGTTTTAATGCCACCCTGGGGGGGGGGTACTATTATTTTAAAATAGCCCAACTTCCTTAAGGTACAAAACAGACAGGGTCTTAAGTTGGAGCAACTCACTATATTCCCTATCTGCAAGCGTTCAACATAAGTAAACCGCATGTCGCATAAATGCTAATTAATTAAAATTACTTACACTCTTAACATACTCGCCTAGGCAAGTCCCTTCTCATTTATATAATATTAAATCTTCAGTACTTGGTGACTCTTGACTCATTTTACTAATTATCAAGAGTATTCTTATTCCACATTTAGATAAAAAGGGCTAGAACCCTAAATATCATCCATTTATTGCATTACATTGAAATACCCTTTTTATTCAGGGTATAATTATTATTATGATAGCATTTCTAAGTAATTTATTAGTAATTTTCTGCCTTTTCATATACCGGCAGCATTAAAGTGTAGCATAGACATGCTAATATCATATATATTCTCTAAACCTATGTTGAACCACTTAGAGATCTGGTAAAACATTAAACTATTCACTATTTTATCTTAAATAAACAACCGGTACTACTGTACCTGCATTGTTTCCAAACTTCTTTATAAGTATATGGTTATTAAATCATATATTTCTTCCAGATCTTTAAGTTAATAAGACTCCAACAACCCCATTACAGCATATGCTGGAAAATGGGTCTAGAAAACTGATCACACATGTAAAATTATATGTTTTCCATCATTAAATCTTATTATGTTGGGCTATCTTCTCTCCTTTTCTATCCAAGTATTAAACTGCAAAGAAAAAAAAAAATAAACAAACACAAATTACTCAACAAAGTGTCTTCATATTTTATTAAAGCATAAATAACTATGCCACTTTCATAGAGAATTAGTTCTCCCAAATTTTACAAATATTTTAATATTAAAATCTGCATATTTCCATCTAGCAGATCTATTATTTTCAATATTTCCTTGCAGTTGTTCATAATAGTGCATACTCGTCCAACCCTAACGTTATTATATAAGCCTCACGCTGATTGGTCAGACGGATTAGATACGAGAATTTTGATTTGTTCATTTACTATCCGTTTTGAGCGTCAAGCTCAGTATGCAAATTAGTTTCCCACGCTACAACATTCCTCTTAAAGTTCACGTAGTGCATAAACTGAGAAAATATTTTTCTAAAGCATTTATTACCGTTTCTTTCACTATTTACAAAGATTTATTTAAATACAGTATTTATTATGTACTTCTGGATGTCTATTCAGTTTTAACAGTTAAGCATATTTTTGCGAATAGATTTTTATATAAAGCACCGCACCCACACTGCAAAGATTTTATGTACCACACCCTCTAAACAAGGGTTGTACTATAGTTTTATGAACGCAGAGTTTTAAATGTTAAGCAGTGTGCTCGGGCAATGGTTTTTAACCGAAGTCCCGAGGGTAAATAACCCCACTCGTCATCTGCATTGCCCTTGTCGATTGCCACAGTCAACAACAGTAAATAATCTGTCTGATATAAGTCATTTTGTAGGTGCTTACATTCAGATCTTGTCTGTCAATGCCACTACTGCGGTGAGCGCTGTGGGCCATCGTGGCCCTCCTGTGTTATTTGGATTGGATCCAGAGGACGGGCCTTCCTTCCTTATAAGGGCTCATTAGGGTCCCCTCCCTTCTGACACTCATGGCTTAACGAGCCAGTGGAGTGATACAGGCACTCGTGTGCCCCTTGTTTGTAAACGCATGAACTAGTTGTTACCGCATTTCGCGCGTCTATATATTAATAAACCACTTGCGCAAACGCTGTAAAAAGTCATCTGTTGATGTATTGATTAAACATATGTGCAAAACATAAACATGCATATTTTTAGTGTACCGACGTCGTGGACCGCTCAATTTACATTTAATAAATCTGTTTACGTTCAATAAAATCGCTTCATGAATATAAAATTATTAAAAAAATATTTGCGCATGGTTTAATCTCAGCGAGCTATTTGTTGATAAAGGCGTTTATTTTATTACAGCTTCACACATTAACAGACTGCTTTTGTTTTTTATTTGATTTGCGTACCATATGCTTGATCATTAACATAGTGCGTATTTATCTTTCATGTAAACCTGAGAATGGAAGGTTCATTCAAATTTTAAAACATAAATACAGTCAGAATTAGAATTATTACAAACCATAAGTTAACATATTTAATATCTATATTGTATACTTTGGGCTCACATTATTCTTATTTTTGTAGACACTTTTTACTTGTTGATGTAGCCTTTATTGTTCACGGATGGTTCCCATCTTTAATTGAGTGTGAAATTCAAACAAAGAATAAACACATGCGTGCATTTAAAAGTGTATTTTACTATCTGCTATACATTGTATTAAATAATTTAACAGGAGATATTACTGATGACATTTCAGAGTTCAAAACACTTCAAGGTATTATTATGAATCTAAAGGAAATGACTGGATGGCAAACTGCATAAGTTGTGCATAACTGTGTTAAACATACACACATCATTATAATTTAATTAAACAAAACTGTATGTGCTAATGAGGATCACGATGCCTGAAGACAATATTTCAAGTTGTTTCCCAGCAGGCTTAACGATGCATTCACATCAGAGTTCCTCGATGTTCGTCAACCCATGGAGTTTTATCGACTTCTGCGGTCTGAGCCAAAGCAATAGAACGAGTACGCGAACGGTTCCGTCGAGTGCCTGGTGGCACAATCTGCAAGTGTGGTGCCGTCAAAGTAATCCTTGACGTCTTAAATCTTTTGTAACATAACGTGCCTTGGCAGGGACCCTTGCAATAGAAGGCCTGTGTTTTCGTTACGTCGTTTGTGAAATTGTTAACATACTGGACCGTTGGGATATCGAGGTTTAAATAAACGGTTGTGTTCTCCTGCTGTTCGCTGCATCGGTACTGAATACAAGCGTAGTAGAAATCCTGCACACCGTCAAACGCCTTCTGGATGGTAGTGGAGTAGGTGTAGTAGTAATTAGACCCCGCAGAAGACCAAACACTGGTGGCAGTGAAGCCAGGCATGCTCGGAAGGTCGTCTATTGTCGCCGAGAAATTGTACCCGGCGGTGAAATTGATCCTTGCTGTACACAGCTTGGTACCGTCTGGTACGGGCTCATAAGCCGGTAGGCTGGGTTTGATGAAATGGAACGCTGGCTGATCGATTATGGAGTTCTGGCAGGTGGATAAGTCCTCGTAGAATCCACCGGTTGGATTGGAAATGAAATTGACGAACACTTCTTTTTTATTCGGGAGGACATTGTACCGTATGTACTGTATAGCTAAGTGTGCAACTTCAATAGCTGGAGATTAATTCGCCAGATCTTTGGGTTTCAAGTTCATCGTCACTGGAATAGAGCCACCACCTATAGAAACTGTTTTCGTTGACGTTAGGCTCAGGAGACCGATAAGAAAATTGGTGCCATCGACTGGATCAAACTCACGGCATCGAACCTCAAAGCACGTATTATCAGGATCGCTGGTATACGGAAATCTAGAGTCTCAGTCTCTCATTGTTCTGTGTATAGGCAACGACGCCCGGAGTGAATGTTGACGGATTGGCAGCATCAGCTGGGTTCTCATAGAAGACTCTCGCTTTAAAGTAGCATCTGGGAGCTTCCGGTCGGGTCAATTTTGACCGGTGCAGCGGCCTTGATCATGTTGATTTCTACGTCCAGTACGCCTCTGTATGTCGCAGGGAGATGGATCACTTTCACAGCATCAACGTAACCACCCGCTGGATCGGTCACCTGTGTTGTTGCTGGAAATATGGCCTTAAACATGCCCATATTGTCGGTGACGCCAATTCCATTCATGTTGATACTGGCAGACATGGCGGAAAGGGGCGCCAATGCGTCGTAATCTGTCACTGTTCTTACTACGGTGATGCCATAATCTTCACAGCACGCGCAGTGGGTGACATATGCGACTTCTTAAGTACCAAACGCCCCGCAGTAAACCTTGCGGATTTCTTCTCCGGGGCATATGATTCCATCATCGGGGCAGGATTTATGGCGGAAGAGGTCGTAGCAGCAGGTACCTGTGGGACAGGTTCCCACGTCATAGGTGCAGGAACCGACCAGGGTTCGGTTTGCAGGGATTCTGTCCGACATGTACTCTAAAAATTTCAATAACGATGTAAAGAAATGTTTGTTCACTAAAATAAAATTCATTGTTTTATTGCACAGTTAATCGCCAAATCAAAACAGAATTTAAACTAGTCCGCAGTACTGTAGACAACGTTTTAAATGCATTTTATCGATACGATCACGTTGAAAATGTAAACACATAAAAATACATTTAGACCAGGGTTTTTGGAAACTTGTATCACACAATTTTTCTGAAAATAAAATTTACACATTATGTGTGCAAGTCCACGCTATTTATACATGTAGAACTACTGGACAGATATGGTTAAACGGTTTTAGCAAGTATACACACAAAAAAGCAAAGTGCAGCTTTGCTTCTCCTAATATTACAATTTACTCTTTATTGCACGTGTATTATTAACCTTTCTATTACATTTTTCCGGTGCGATCACACAAAATAATAACGTTAAACCGTTTTACCTAGTATACTATACGAAAGTCCTTTTAAATAAATTGCACACATGTCTGGAATACTTTTAGGTTTTAATGTGTTGATCAACTATATCCATCAAATTACGCATCTAAAATATCAGTAAACTTTAGGGATGAACGACTCCTTACAGTCCACAGCCTTACATTTCTCGAACCGACACTTGTCTGTAAATATAGAAATGTAAATAAAACAATCTACGAGGCGTGTCGTGGGAAAACCGGGCTTATGTTTAGAAGAGAATTCCTTGAAAAAGAAGATACCATAAAAGCGGAAAGTGTCGTCCTGGATTAGCTTGTGCGGATTATTTATATATAAATAAATAAAGAAATATATATATATTATAAGCTAGCGTTGTATATATTACATTACCATGACCCGATGGAATGCATGCGTCCTTCGGTCAGGGCTGACAGTCCCAGTGTCAGCAACACCGGTATTACCACTGTACCAATCTGCTGCAGTGTAATACGCATTTTGAAAACGTATGTACATAAAATTGCTCAATAAATACGTTAAGATGTGCGTTTAAAATATCCATTTTGTCGTATTTAGATTTTACTACCACATTGACATACTTAAGACACTATAACGTCCATTTTAAAAGTGGAACCAACATCAAGAAAAATTCAGCAGGATTCATAACAGTGAAGTCTTATCCAGGATTCATAACAGTGAAGTCTTATCCAGGATTCATAACAGTGAAGTCTTATCCAGGATGCATAACAGTGAAGTCTTATCCAGGATTCATAACAGTTCCTTATTAGCAAATAAACACAGTTTGTTTCTCTCCAAAACGAAGGTACCGTCATAACTTTGGTTTCTCGTGAACAACAAACCACTTGCTGATTATCTAATGAAGCTTTTTTGAATATGGGTCTGCAATATATACATGTTCATTCTGGATATGACTCGAAAGTTTGGCACAACCGCAGATGGATGCAATTGATTGGGTCACGCGTCACATCCTGGTTAATGGAGATCGTCGAATCAAAATACTTTGAAGCGGCATTACATTAAACAAACTAGCGACATATTTACATTATTTAAGTGTTTTTGAATTGCATACGTTTTTGCAAACACGTGAAAAGGTTTATTCTTTACATTTCGTACTTTGATCTATCAATTAACCATCTGTGCAAAGAATGTGCCGATATATGAATTAAATACATATGCGAGAAGAAAAGAAAGTTGAATAGTTTTGCTGGGTCAACTTCATGCACTGCTTTGATTTGCATTAAGAAACAGTTTTCTGTGTCAATGAATAAACACTGGATGGAAATTAACATATTTAAAAATGCCGAAAACTTCGGCATGCCTTTTCCAGTATATAGTAAAGCTTGTTTCGTAATTTAAGTACGTTGTATTGCAGGGATGTAGTGGAATTGTATGTATTATACATATATATCTTGATTCTAGTTATGTAATGTTAATCGGGATGACCAACTACAATTTTCTTTGCATTGCCAGTGATGTGGCTTATTACATACATGCAGTTTAAGATCAATTCGGTTTGTTGAATACTATTTAATATCAAAACAAGTAAACCGCGTTGAAAATGAGAATGTTTATAAAACACCGGAGATTTATTTCGTCGTGCTGACCGATATTCTAAATTGATATGCACGACGAATTTCGCTTAATTTGGTGGTGCCGAACATGTAAAAAATAACTGAAAATCATACACAGTTTATAGCTCACATACTGAACAGCGTACTTGATTATTTTTATCAACTTTAAAAAAATAAAACTTTAAATGTTATTCATTATTTATACATTATAATATTATATAGAGTACCTTTAAGTACAATCTCGTTGTATTCACTGGTTGAGTGCTAAAATGTAATGAATCCGGTTCAGTTTTGACTGGTTGATAGTTCACAACATAATCTATTCGCTATATTATAGTTTTTGTTAATAACCGTTTGTGAGAAAACAGATTTTATAGTTTACTATTGGACGTTGAAGATTTTCACGCACACCCATGGGCATTGAGGCATGACATATTCGCACGGTTTGATTGCGGTGTGTTTGCTTATTTGTTGACAAATACGTTTTATTTCGTCACGCCTCGAACTTGAATAAGCTGCTTTTGTTTTGCTGGTTTGGTGTACTGCATCCTTCATTATTACAATGAAGCGCATTTATTTTAATATAACACTCACGTGTGTTTGATTGTCATAAACCAGGGACTCATTGAATCAACATTCCGAAACATCAATAATTTACCTGTAAATCCAAAATATATCAACAATGGTTTTTAATACTGTTTGTTATGTTTTTTTATTGTAAGCTTTTCTCACGTTATTTGTAATTTTTGTAGGCGCATTAATTTTTTTAGTATGAATTTATCATAGATCATTCCTAAGTTTCACTGACGTATTATATGTAGCAAAACAACACTATGCGGATAATTTATCAAATTACATACGCAAAACAAACACATATATCATGTCCAAGTGAAAGAAAACATGTTATTGTAAGTGGCACTGCTTGAACCTTGGGACGCCTTGTTTTATAGCTGACTGTATCCGTATTAGGTAAGTATATTGCAAAAAGGAGCCAATAATATAACTCTCGAGGTTCTAGGTAATGGAGTCGTTGATAGAATGTGGATATAAATTAAACGGTGGCAACAATAGAAATGCTTTAAATAACATCGAATAGATGGGACGATAAGATGAAAAATAGCTACTATAGTATAGTTTTAGCCTGTATAACACGAGGTCATACTTCACTATGTGATATATTTCGTTCATCGTTTTAAAATTTCCGTCTCGCCACTTTTATAAATTGTTAAACGCCTGAAGGATGCCATGGGATCCATGTGCTTGTGTTTACGTGTACGCAAATGGTTTTGTACGAGTATGTAGACTTTGAATGTGAACGTAAAAACTAAGTGGCTAATATGGTCTAAGCGCTTGGGCGATTGATTTAAAACTTTGTCGGCAATCAATGCGGCATATTTTGTATTTCTTTCCAACATAGTGGCTACAAATTGTAACGCTTAAAATTAATATTGAGTTAAACAAGTTCTATTTATTTGTATTAATTCAGTTTTCTGCTTTGCAATTTCCATTTTTAGAATGAAGTTTGGGGTAATACAGCATCTGATTTTAAGATGATATTTAAGTCATTAGACAATGTTCCGAAGGATTTAAAACGAATTAATGGGTTTGTTGACTTGAACCGGAAATGAAAGGAAAGACTGGTTAAACGGACTATGTCTACAAAAAGGGCCACAAGGGGACAACACGGCAAAACTATTAAATGTAAGTATGAATATTTTAATATAATGACGGTTAAAATAATATACATACATTGAAACAAGATTTTTTACATTCGGATCAAAAAGGGGAGGTCAGATTTTTTTTTTTTTGGGGGGGGGGGAGTGGGGAGTAGGGGGTGGGGGGGGGGGTATTTTATATAAACATACTATATACACGCATTGCTACATGTTACAATAGCGCAGTTATTGAATGATTATTGTAGAAGTAGAACTGGAACGAAATGTTCATGTGTATTAATTATAAAAAAACATTTCATCAAACGTTAATAATAAATGCAAAAAACAGCAACATTTAACAGTATAAGACATCTTAGTTCATGTAAATATTCTTGTCGAAATATAATTTGCATAAAAATAGGACACACATATATACCTACGCCGGTGATAAGGCATTGCGTTCATACAAATATGAATGCATACCCCTTCCCTATTAAAATGCCTATGCAATGTAAATATAAGCAAATATTTCGACGTGTTCAGAGACTTCTTCCACAACATTTTATTTATAGAAAGATGTAACATATTTTTATAGATAGAAAGGTAAAATTCCAAATAATTCATAATAAAACGCAAACGAAATGCAAATTAACATGCACAGTAAGTTTATAAATATAAATTACCCAGTTATTGACATATTCGGGTTTATGATTCTCTGAACGCTAATAGATGCAGGTATATTAACACAGCTATACAACGGCTGCTACAACGCGCTTTTCTGGAGTGTGTCACTAGAATAAATGGGAGCATCGTACAATTGTTATTGATAGAGGGAGCCGCTTATGTAGGCTAAACAATATAGATATTTTCAGTCTGTGAATGATTATAACATTTTGTTCATGAAATGCAATGAGAAAATATGTTCATAATTTTGCTCAGAAGTAGAGTGTATGGCGAGGATATGTTTATAACTTTATTTTAACCGATTATGTGGAGAATTCTGTTTTTTAATTGTGGAGCAAAAAATGAATACATGCCAAGGATAATATGAGTTTAATGTTTTATTAACTCCATCATAAACATTAACTGTAATGTAGACAGTGGTTTTACTTTTCCGCTTATATTTAAGATTGAATTTAATTTTGGTTGCGTTCATGCTATTATGAACGTAATGGTCGAACTGGCAAATCCATGATGCGCGCTAGCGCTTCATGGATAATTTGCCAGTTTGACCATTGAGTTCAAAATCGCATGAACGCAACCAAAATTAATTTCAATCCTTATATTTACATTATATTTGGGATGATTTCATAGCATTCCTTTATATTGTTTTTTGTTTAGCATGCATGTTATTGCCATTTTAAGAGAAATATCACGCACAGTAGTTTTCTTATCGGAACAGCGAAGTACCGCCCCTTGTAACCGAACTACACAAAATAGAATGCAAACTACGATTAATAAAATAGTTCCCTACAAACATGTCAGTTTATTGTTATTTTACGTTCAATTTGCTGCGACAAATGAAATTTAATGTAAACATGATAAGTCATAACATTTTTATTGTCGATTTTCACATGTATCAGTTTTGAAAATTTATGTTGCAAGTTCAATTGATATTCCTTATTTTCAAACTGAACATAGACGCCGAATATCTTTTTTTATCCCATCATCAAGCCTGCATTGACGAAATAAAACCCCATGGGAAAAACTTAGACCTCTGTATTTCCACACTGGGATACAGCAAACGCACAGAATAATGACGTAATTTGTTGTTCGTCGTGCCGTCATTGTATGTTTATCGTGTTATTTAGTGTTTTTCTTTCGTTTATTTTCAAAATAAAGACAGAAAATGATGGGATAAATAGAATACTAGATAAGTGTTGATTAAAGATTAGTTTATTTGCTCGGCACGAAAACGTGAACCTATCGCCAAGACTAGTGGTTCAGGTTTTCTAAGCCTCGCAATTTAAATATACTTATCTTTATTCAACACTAACCTTGTATTCTCTATAAAGACAAACAAATCAACGCCAGCAAATACACAACTAATTTGCCGAGGTAACACTGGGAGTGAGGAACATTTTAGGGGGCACACATCTAAAGGTCTATTCATCCATGTTTTAATTCGGGCGTGCAACCAAAATTAGTTGCACAGTTGCACGGTATTATTTGACATACATATATTTGCTGTGTTTTAAATGTATACTTAAAATGGAAGTAATTAAGACACGGTTATCGTATGAATCAAAAAGGATAAATAAGAAATTCGTTTCAGGTTCACTTTAACAATCGACTATAGTGACAATACTTCAGAATTTATCATCACAATATAGAGATCTGTACGGACGCCTGTAAGTCAAGTAACTGGAATATACTTCAATTGGTGAATTTTACCACCTATTATTCGGTCAATTAATGCGACATGTCATGCTGTTTGATCTTAAAATAAAGAACAATAAATAAATGCTTTCAAAAATGTATTTCTCCATTTCCTTTACATAGTATTACATTAATAAGTAGATGACTTCAAACACAATTTAAAAGTCCAACAAACTTCAGTAAATAAATATAAAGGTCACATACGGATGAACAAGATGCATTAGTTTCGTTTGAATGTTTAAAATATGCAAGCAGAATTGAAACAATATTAAATATAAGCAGAATTTAAACAATTACTATACGCGCTAATACTGATCAACATTCCTGAAGCCAATATAAAAAGTTATTTGTCCGTCAGCTTTTACGATGCTTCGCATCAGTATTCCTCGAAGTACTTCAAGCCAAGGCCCATTTTTCTCTTTGACCTCCGCGATAGTAGGCATTGCAGTAGAACGAGTAGGCGAACGGCTCAGTTGAGTTCCTGGTAGCACAATCTGCAAGTTCGGTTCCATCAAAGAAATCAGGACCGCTCTGTCCCGACACGAGTTCTGGAGCAATAAATGCGCCTTCAATGTTTGTCTGGTAGTTCATCGCGAAATTTTCTTTGCACAACGTCCCGTGGCAGGGTCCCCAGCAATAGAACGCCGGTGTTTCCGTTACGTTGTTAGTGAAGTTGTTGAAATACTGCACCGTCGGTATATCGATGTTCAAATAAACGGTTGTGTTCTCCTGCTGTTCACTGCATCGGTACTGAATACAAGCGTAGTAGAAATCCTGCACACCGTCAAATGCCTTCTGGATGGTAGTGGAGTAGGTGTAGTAGTAATTAGACCCTGCAGATGACCAAACACTGGTGGCAGTGAAGCCAGGCATGCTCGGAAGGTCGTCTATTGCCGCCGAGAAATTGTACCCGGCTGTGAAATTGATTCTTGCGGTACACAACTCGGTACCGTCTGGTATGGGTTCATAAGCCGGTAGGCTGGGCTTGATGAAGTGGAACGCTGGTTGATCGATTGTGGAGTTCTGGCAGGTGGATAAGTCTTCGTAAAACCCACCAGTTGGATTGGAGATGAAATTGACGAACACTTCTTTTTGATTCGGGAGGACATTGTACTGTATAGCTAGGTGTGCAGCTTCTATCGATGGAGAGTAATTCGGCAAGTCTTTGGGTTTCAAATTCGTCGTCAGCGGAATAGTGCTACCACCGACAGTGACTGTTTCCGTTGATTGAAGACTCAGGAATCCGATAAGAACATTGGCGGTATTGGTTGGATCAAAGTCCAGGCATCGAACCTCAAAGCACTTATTATCTGGATCGCTGGTATAGGGGAAGTACAGTCTCAGTCTCTGGTTGTTCGGTGTATAGGCAACGACACCTGGAGTAAATGTTGCCGGGTTGGCAGCATCAGCGGGGTTCTCATAGAAGACTCTCGCTTTGAAGTAGCACCTCGGAGCCCCAGGGATCTTGTCAATGTTATACCAGTTTCCGGTATTGATCTGTGTCAGTAAATCATCGGTCAAGCCGATCTGTCGCTTACGACGATTAACGTTTGTTGTTGGGGCCAATGTCCAACGTCCGCTTGCATTATCTAGCAGCCAAAGGGCCATACCCTGTCTAACTCTAAACACGACTTGACCGGTCAATGGATCGCCTGACTCCGTTCTCAGATCGACCTTGACAATGCCGTCTGAAAGCAACGCTTCTCCGTCAGTGGTAACGAACTGTCCAATTTCATCTGTGAAAGGATCATTGACACTGGGCGCCGTTATGCTGATTTTTACAGACTGGCTGTAAGTATTTCCCGCCATGTCGGTGATGTGGTTGGCTTTGATGACAAGCTGAGCAACTCCTTGTCCTACATCTCTGGGGTCACTTGAAATGGAAAGTGTGTTGTCTTTTGTGGGATCAACGGTTACCGGAGCAGCTGCTTTGATCATGTTGATTTCTACCTCCAGTACACCTCTGTATGTCGCAGGCAGATTAATCACTTTTATCGCATCAACGAACCCACCCGCTGGATCGGTCACCTGTATCACCACCTGTGTTGTGGCCGATATGGTTGCCTTAAACCTGCCCAGATTGTCGGTGTCGCCAATACCATTCGTGTTGATACTGACTGACATGTCAGAAAGTGGCATCAATGTCGCGGAGTCTTTTACTTTTCCAACTACGGTGATGCCATAATCTTCACAACACGCACAGTGGGTGACGTATGAGACTTCTTTAGTTCCAAATATGCCGCAGTCAACTTTGCGAATTTCTTCGCCGGGGCATATGATTCCATCATCGGGACAAGATTTATGGCGGAAGATGTTGTAACGGCAGGTGCCTGTGGGACAGGTTCCCACGTCATAGGTGCAAGAACCGACCACGGTTCGGTTCGCTGGGATTCTTTCTGACATGTACTCTGCAATACAAAATAACGTTCTTGGGTATGTTTAATACTGAAATGTTTTCTTACTCGTATTGCACAATTAACAAATCTTGAAAAATATGTCTTATGTATGCAAACTAACTTTGTCTGTTATACGGCGCACACAGTTTGAAGTATTTTATCGACACGCCATCGTTGTGAAGACATTAAATTGAATGAAAACTCTGGCAAAAAAAAAATGGGTATGTTTAATACTGAAATGGTTTCTTACTCGTATTGCACAATTAACAAATCTTGAAAAATATGTCTTATGTATGCAAACTAACTTTGTCTGTTATACGGCGCACACAGTTTGAAGTATTTTATCGACATGCCATCGTTGTGAAGACATTAAATTGAATGAAAACTCTGGCAAGATTTTTGTCGAAGAGATTGATGTTTTTGCATTTTAACTGTTTAAAATATGTACGAAGATGGTGTAGAAGTTGCATGTATATACCTTTTGACCACGGCTTTTTGAAGCTTTTATCACACAACCTTTCTGAAATGAAATGAAAATTCAATTTCCACATTCTATTTGTAGTGTCTGTAAGAAGAAATTCCATATAAGTAAGACATTAAATATTATACTCATTTATGCCATTTTAATTAAACAAGCATGAGGTTTAAAAGGTTTTCGGATTGTTTTCGCCGCAACCTTTTTTCCATTTACGCAAACACTAAACAAAATTCAGTATTGCTATGCGAAATATGACCCTTAATTACTAATATAATGTTTAGTTTTAACTGTGCTATATATTGCGTATTTCAGTTCCGATCCATAAGGCATTCAAATATTGAACAATTGTTTCTAGTCTGATTACATTTTGCACACGCCTGGAATCCAGATGTCTTGATATTTGTATTCTAGTATATCAAATAATTTTAAGCATAAACAGAACACATCAGGGGTAATTTATTGTTCTGCAGGTATAAATGGGGATACGGTTTTCAGGGGCCTACCTTTAGGGCATTCTGGACAACATTTTCCTTTAGGGATGAACGAGTCCTTGCAGTCTACAGCTTTGCATTTCACGAACTGACACTTGTCTGGAAATATAGAAACTCCGATTATATTTCTCCTGGAATCCAGTTCACAAACATGTTGCATGTACCACTTACCATGTACTAGGATAAGAGAGCAGTTATAGAGAATTGGCAATGGTAACTCAGAGTGGGTAATAAACATGGAGAATAGGGAGTAATTACGGAGAACTGGAAATAGTTACGGAGAATAAAAAAAAAAACTGCAGTGCGTGAGAAATAGTACGGAGCATCGGTGGTAGTAACAAAGTTGTGGGGAAAAGTCACATATATTAAAAGAGTTACGGAGATGTGATAATTGTTACGGAGAATGGGGAACAATTACAAAGTATGTGGATAAGTCACCAGGTCGCAATGGTGAAATGGGTATGGTGTCCGCATTGCGACCGGGAGTTCCCGGGTTCTATCCCTACTCAGGGAGCGTTCTCAAGATCTTTCCAAAGACACCTAGTACTAGTTCTTCCCAGGAAACGGACTCGAGAGTGTCTCTATAAGCCCACGGCTTTCGATGCAATCGAGGTAAAATAAGTAGGTTTAAACTAAAATGTTGAAAAGACCAATGCTCACCTTTAGGACAAACCGGGCAGCATTGTCCAGGTGGAACAAAGGCGTTTTTGCAGTCCACCTTCAAACACTGAATGAATTTACACTTATCTGAAAATAATGTAACTATTATTATATCTAGTGTAATGTTGTTAAATTGTGTTTTTATAAAATTGTGAAGGTAGCTGTGTCATTGGAAATGAGAACTATATTAATATAATAGAAAAATAAAACAGCCAGATTTATGGATGCATCGTCGCCTTTTCGTTGCTCAAATGAGACAAAATATTAACCTTAAAAAGATTTACATGCATTGTGTTGTATTAGATTACCATGACCCGGTGGAATGCGTCCTTCGGTCAGGGCTGACAGTCCCAGTGTCAGCAACACCGGTATTACCACTGTACTAATCTGCAATATAAAACGTATGTTGAAAACTTATATATGTATAATTGCTTGATAAAATGCACGTTCATACTATTCTTTATGACGACTTTAACATTTTTTAAATTACCCATTTTATATATAAACAAAGCGAAACTCCACTTGCGACAGCAGGTGAGAACTCTAATTAGTAGCCAGAGGTCCTATTATTTATGGCAAGTGACCAATTGCCAAAAAACCACACATCACAAAACACGAAACAAACACAAAACACACATGAATAAAACTGGGGTTACTTCCTTGGAACGGTCAATGAACAGCATTGGGGGTTTAGCTCAAACCACAATGTCACATTTTTATCACATCACATTCTCACATTATTCACTATCACGTCCATGCTATAAGATGAAACTAAATTTGGTAAAGTTCAGCAAAATTCTTAACAGTGCTGTCTTATCCACAACTTTCAATACAGGTTCACTTCAACAAATTTCCCCAGTCTTCAAAATGATATTCTCAAATAACAATAAAGTCAATATAAAATAAATCACAAAAAAACGTTTATTCTACCTTCATAACGTCTCTTGCTTACGAGTAATACTCCACTTGCTTGTTTCCCAATTTAGCGATTCCGAATTCTGGTCCGCAATATATACATTTTCATTCCGGATATGACTCGAAGGTTGGGCACAACCGCAAATGAATTAAAATGATTGGCACTAAGCGTCATATTCTGGTTAGTCCAGATAGACCAATCAAATACTTTGAAGTGGCATAACATTAAACAGACTAGTGACATATTTACATAATAAAATTATTTCGAAATGCTTATTTTTTGTAAACACGTGGAGTTTATTTTGTTTTATGTCGTGCATTTATGTAAAAATAAACCAAAGAAATGATTAATGAAATGTGTTGGGTGTGCCAACATATTAATAAAATATTAACAAAAGGAAGAACACAGCATAGTTTTTGCGTTCCGACTTTCCACCGTTTAATTTACATTTAAGTCACATTTGTTCTGTGTTTAATGAATGCATGATGCATTGAAATACATGTAAGCAGATTAAAAAATGTCGGACATTTTGACCTGCCCTAATTTGTGTACATAAATTTGAGTCCACGTTAAAACGTTCTGAACTGTTCATGCAAACCATTTTAAATTAACGCATTCTGTTTCGTAATATATGTAGTTGAGTACAGTTTTGCAGGGATACATTAAATAGTATGTATTATACATTAATAATATGTTTTGATCAACTACTAGTGTCTTATTATAGCCAGGGTACATAGCTTTAGAGTATTAGTAGTATATGGGTAAGAAAATCTTTGGTTTGGTGGATACTATTTAATACCAAATCACGTTATTTAAGGTATTTATAGGCTAGACTGTTTATAAACATAGGATTTCTTTACGCCAAACTTCGTGACGACACTGATTAATAATCATCGTCGTCATTTGGTGAGCTGACCGACATTCTTAATTATACAAGAGGAACGTCGCTTACTTGATAGTGTTGAACATGTTGCAAATAGTGTTGATGGAAAGCAACTTAGATATTTGGATCATAAATAAGCTATTAAATGTTTAAAAAATAATTATTATTCCTCTACCGGTATTTCACCGGCGGGGTCTAGGTTTGCCGTCCGCCCGTAATTCCGTCCGTCCGCAAAATATTGTTCCTGCGATAACTCAAAAAGTACTGAAGAAACTTCGATGAAATGTGGTATACATATAAACGGCAATGTGAGTATTATGAACGACCTTTTATTTTTTACCAGAGGTCAAAGGTCACGTGACTGTTACTAAAAATAGAAATAAACTAAATACTGTTATAATTCGAAAAGTACATAAGATATGACCATAAAACTTGGTACAAAGATTGAACTATAGGTTTGCCATCCGTCTGTGTGTCTCTCTATCTGTTCGTCCGTATGTTTGTCCGTCCGTCTGTCTGTCCCCAAAAACCTCGATGAAACTCGGTATACATATAAACAGCAATGTGGCAATGTCAGGATTATGCACGACCTTTTTTTCACCAAAGGTCAAAGGTCACGTGACTGTTACTAAAATAGAAATAAAGTAAATACTGTAATAATTTGAAATGGACATAAGATATGACCATGAAACTTGGTGCAGAGATTGAACTATCGGTTTGCCACTTGTCTGTGTGTCGCTCTGTCTGTTCATCCGTATGTCTTTCTGTCCGTCCGTCCCCAAAACCTGGATCCTGTGATAACTCGGAAAGTACTGAAGACACTTTGATGAAACTTAGTATACATATGAACAGCAATGTGAGAATTATGCAGGACCTTTTATTTTTCACCAGAGGTCAAAGGTTACGTGACTGTTACTAAAAATAGAAATAAACTTAATACTGTAATATTTTTAAACGTGCTTAAGATATGATCATGAAACTTCATGAAACTTGGTATACAGATTGGGCTATGGGTTTGCCCTCCGTCTGTGTGCGTATACATGTCTGTCTGTTCGTCCGTCGGTCTCACTCTGTCTGTCCCGTCCCCAAAAACTGGGTCCTGCGATAACTCACAACGTACTGAAGATACTTTGATGAAACGTTGTATACATAGAAAGAGCAAGGTGAGGATTGTACACGACCCTTTATTTTTCACCAGAGGTCAAAGGTCATGTGACTGTTACTTAAAATAAAAATAAACTTAATACTGTAATAATTCTAAAAGAACAAAACATATGATAATAAACTTGGTACACAGAATGGACTATATGATTGCCCTCTGTCAGTTTAGTACTGCAATAACTCAAAAAGTAGCTCGAATGTCTGGTCAATGTTACTTAAATAGAAAAAAACAACAACTTAACACTGCAGTGACAAATGGGATTTGAATATGAAACTGTACACCTACAGATAAAGGGCGATTTGACGGTATTGCACAATGTTTAATTAGTAGGGGTTTTCACCGGTAGGGGACTCTTGTATTGCTTGCAATACTATCAAAGCCTTGTTTCTATATGTTTTGTTGGACATACTTTCGGAGTGCATTTTAAAACAATCAGTTTGTTTTAACTATTTAAGAGCATAAATATTGCAAATCTGGTCCAGTTGCGACTGATAATTTACAACGTCAGCATTTTCGCTATATTTAGCCTTTAGTAAATTATTAACCGTTTGCGAGTCAACAATCTTTACAGCTTACCATTGGCTGTTAAAGTTTTCACGCACACCCTTGTCCATTGAGGCACGACATTTACACTCAGTTTGATACCAGCGTGTTTGTTTATATAGGCGTTTAATTGTAGCCTTAAACTTGAACATACTGCTTTTGTTTTTGGATTGGCGTACTGTATGCTTAATAATTAAAACAATGCTTAATTATCTTAAATGTAAACTTAAGAATGGAAAGCTTATTTATATCAACTTGTTAAAATATACTTACCATCAGAATGAGAATTATTACAACAAAATATGTAAACAAATTTTATATATTAATTGTAAATACTTTTTGTTCCTCACATAATTCAAAATGATTAGGCGCATTTAGTTTTTGATGTAGCTTCAATTATTTATGGATCGTTCCTAATTTTAATTAAATATAATTTATGCAGAATTTTGCAATTAAAATCACTGTCCGGATAATAGGTTAAATTGAAAAACACACGACTATATCATCTAAAGATCAGTGAGTGAAAGTAAACATGTTATTGTAAATCGCACTGCTTGTACCTTGCCGCACCCTGTTTTATTGCAACTGTATCCGTGTTATATATACATTGTTTAGAATAGAGACAATACTTAAGCTGTCATGGTTCTATGAATGGTATGATAGAATGTGAATATAAATAACACGGTGGCAACACGAGCGATGCTTTCAAATAAAGTAGATGAAAGGACGAGATACAAAATATTTGAAGCCTCTTAAACCTGAGGACGTTATTCATTCATGCGATATTTGATATGTAAACGTTATTTAAATGTAGACTTCGTAAATATTCGGGCGAAGTATATGAACGCAGAAAATCACCGACTGATAGGGTCTGTTCGTTTTGTTTATCGATTTAAAACCGTGTTGGCTAACCAAAGCGGTAATTATGATGATTTTTTTTCCAACATATGGGCTAAATGATGTGAATATACAATTTTTAACAATAAAGTGTTTAAAATGCTTTTTATTAATTCGATTTTGTTTCTTTACAATTGTCCAAGTTGGATAATTCAAAATATGTAAGCCTTTATTAATCTAACGTATAAGTTCATATGCAGAAAGATGTTAATATAGTTTATGGCTTATTATCTTATCAACCCAGTCAATTGACCCAAAACGTTGCCTAACGGTTCAATGGATCTAGAGTCTTGGATTGATGACTTGTCGTTCCTAACGTATGGAATTGCATAGACATTGTATTCTCTTGTCTAATACTACAACTAGCTTAGTACCTACGCACACATTATCACCTTGACAGAACTTGGAAATTCACAGCGATACATAAACTGTAGTACTTATGTTCTGAAAAAGATCATGAAAATCACATATTTTCATATTCTCTCAGTAAACTGTACACTAAAAGTAAAAAGATCAAACATATACATGTTCCTGCAAAGAAATTTAAAATCACATGTATACTCTCCCCCTGAAGCAAAATGCATCCTCGCATTTATACTGTAAAATAAAAACATAGTTAATCTACAATAGTCATGATTATACTTGTATTGTCTCTATTTCATTATGGTATTGACTATTTTCCGTGCTACCTCACTGTCCATATTGTATAAAGTACGTGAAGACATAATGGTTTCAAAAGCCTGTAATCTGGAATCAAAAACTCTACTGTGCATACTATACATAACATATTCACCATATTTATCTGGGGTCTTCTTAATTCTGGTTGATCTTCTTGGTGGATCTGGAGGTAAAACACGCTTTTTTTCTTGGTCGGTTACTATCAACTAATGTTTCTGTTCAATGTTCTTGAGTCTCAATTGTCTCATCTAATGTACTTTCACCTGTCACTTCATCACTAGGTTCACCTTCTGTTGTATCTGTGGTTATCACTGGCTGTGCTTCTAGGTGATCTTCATGCACTGATGTCTCTGGCGAAGTGATTTCTTTGCTTACATCCAGTGTTTCTATCCGAGTACCTGGGACTTCACTTTCCCCATCGTTTGGTTCTGCTGTAGCAGTATCCTTATTCCTCGGATCTGCTCTTCCTTCATCTGTGTTCATTCCGTCTGTTGTGATTCTGATCCATTGTAGATCCACAGGCGTCCCTGTGTATGATTGTTGGTACAACAATAACACTATCTACCTCATCATCTGAATCTCCTTCACTACTAGTGACGGCACTTTTCTTCTCATCAATTTTCACTTCTGCACGTGCTTCTACTTCTCTCTCTTCTACCTTCTGTACTTCATCATTGTCACATGCCTGATCTATTTCTACCATGTGATTCACTGGGAATATATGGTTTCTGTGCAATGTCTTGGTCTTGTTTGTTTCATTGCCCTGTACAATGAAAACTGGTATCTCTTTCCTAGGTTGATCAGTGACAGTGTACATTTCTCCTTCAAACCTGTCGGCTATCTTATACTTACCTTTTCTTCTGGCTAGCATCTTTACCAGCACTTGGTCACCAACTTCAATATTCGCACCTCTGACCTTCTGGTCGTAGTATTTCTTCTGTTTCTGCTTCGCTTTCGACACATGTTCGTCTACTATCATTTAGGTTTTCTTGAGTCTGTCTCTTAAATCATCTATATAATCTTGAGTAGTCTTGTTAATCGGCTTGTCCTGTGATTTCTCAAATACTGTGTCAATCGGTAACTTGGGTTTACGACCAAACATCAGTTCGAAAGGTGAAAACTTTGTTGATTCGTGTGGTGTACAATTATAGCAGTAAACTAATGAATTGATATATTTCTTCCAATTATCTTCTGTTCATTTTGTAATGTTCCTAACATGTTTAACAATGTTCTGTTAAATCGCTCGGGGCCTGCATTGCCCTGTGGATGATATACAGAAGTATGGGTTTTCTTCATGTTGGTGATGTTACACAGTTCTTTAATAATTTCTGATTCGAAGTTTGCCCCTTGATCCGAATGTAGTCTGGTTGGTATGCCGAAATGTATAATGAAGTTGTTGTAAAATGTTTCCGTAGTAGTCTTGGCCGTCTGGTTTCGTGTCGGAATGGCTTGTGCGAACTTCGTAAAGTGGTCTGTAGTCACTAAAATGCTGTTGTATCCTCCTTTCGATTATTCTAAGGAAAGATAATCAAAACAAACGAGCTCTAGTGGATTTCAATTTTGGATCCTTCAACAAATTGTCACTTTCCAGTGTCCCCGTTCCTGGTGTTTAGATGTCTATGGACGGCCAGTAGATACTGTGAAGGAATGAACACAGACTTACTCCAAAGTTACGCCATAGACATTGTATTCTTTTCTGTTTATTGTAGGCTCCTAACTACCGTAAAAGACCATGTCTAACGCGCAGATTTTCTCCCTCATTTTCGATGTCAAAAATTTGGTGCGCGTTATACATGGTAACAAGGATTTTGGCTCGTTTTTCTGGCAACTTTGAAATAACAAATTAATACTTTCGATTATCTGTTTCATTTGAAATAATCAGTAGCTGTAGCATTATCCATCACTGTAAAGAAAATATAGTCACTTTAATTGAAAGTGTTTCTTTACAGATAAAACAATTTATTATGTTCGGTTTTGTTTTAAATGCTGACTGCTTGGGGAATTTCTGACATTTTGTGGCGAAAAATGGCACTGTTTTTGTTGGGGGAAGCAGCCTTATTTCGGCTGTAAAAATGACGGATTGAGGACCCTGCATCCTCTTAAATTATGGTATTAATCCTAGTATGTTCTCATCCAATCTCAGATGCTTACAAGCCACAGTTGGTGGAATTCACCCCAGTCAGCCCCCAGTGATCAGAATCTCTGCCATCCGGGCTGTCTACAGTTACTGTGACTTTCTGAAGACCTCAGAAAACACGTCCTTGCTCGTTCCTTTCTTGCCCAACATCACGGAGGGCCTGGTTGCCGTGGCGACACAGTTTTCCTCCGATGTGCTCTCCTTGTGTCTGGAAACACTCTCTGTGGTTCTGTCAGTGAGTTGTGTTTGTGCTTGTTTAGGAAGTTTTACTTGCGCTGACAGTGTTTTTTAGGGCCAATTAGGGACCGAAATTGGGCCCTATTCCCCTGCTTAATTTTTTTTCCCTAATACATAATCGTACAAGTCCCCTGAAAATGTAAGCTTTATTTTGAAAATTTGTTTACTAAAACTTGACAAAAATTGACTAAGATAGAGGAATTTTTGTAAACAATCCCAGCAATTTTTCATCAAACGAAGTGTGTGCATAATCTGTTATTATTTGTAGCAAAACAATTCATTAATGTTTTATAAAAAAAAGTACAATATAATATAAAAATGTTATGATGCTTTTCTAAAACAAATTTCCTGTTTTGCTGTAAAATTCCTCATCCGAAGGGCCCCGCCACCTTTCCCAAAAAGGTGAAAAAAAAAGCACTGACTGTTCCAGGATTGTAGAACACCGTCTTGGGAGTTTGCGTATTTGTAATAGTCTTTAAATAGTAATCAATTGTAGTGAATAAATGACTTAAAATAGTTCAACAAATTAGAGGTGTTGTAGCAAATTATGTTGTTAGGTTTTGATTTAATTAATTAATTTTCTTTATCTTCAGGTGGACAAATCATTTACAGCATCCTGTGAATCTAAAGTTACTCCCCTTACAATAGCTGTTTTCCTAAAATACTCTAGCGGTAAGCATGTTATTGAATATGGTAATACAGTGTTCGACCTTAACGCGTGTCCGTCAGTCCGCGACCTGTGATTATTTGCTCGGACCGGTCGCTTCGAAGGACCACCGGTCAGGTGACCAGTTGTTTTTGGACTGGTTCCAACTGTGTAATTCGTGAATTATCATTTGTGATTAAGAATACAGGGAACCGTCTGAGATGATATTGTTTATTGGCATTTTACTAACAAGCTCTCGTGTATAATTCGCACCTTTTTCGATTCTTCAACTTCCCAATCATTATGTTATGTTATGGTATAACAGTGTGTTATACATTGTAAAATCAATTTAACACCAGCATTTAATAACCTTTTATTATTTTAATACAAATGTAATAGTGTATAAAATAGTGAGTTAATCATAGCTTCTATTCAAATTATAACGTGCAACACTAGCAGGGTCAATTAAATTTGTTCACGTTTCATTGACCAAAAACCGAAATTCCAAAATTTGGCTAAATACTTTGTACATGGATATCGTTAATTTTACTCCTGGCTCAATAATAATTGAACAACGTATTCTCCTTTGGACACAGCAATAATTAATTTATTTATTTATTTATTACAACAGGCAGTTTTAAATTGTATCTCTGTTAAAAAGGAATCGAAGTAAACAAAATTCTAGTGTAGTTTTTCGCATTGTGGGAATTGCTAAACATTATTGAACGGACAGCCCAATCAAATTACGATAAATAATGAATAATAGATTTTCATTTGTGCTCAATATATTTTTCGATTTCAATTCTGAGAATCATTTTGTTCTTTAA
Organism: Congeria kusceri; assembly: GCA_027627225.1. Taxonomy (NCBI): domain Eukaryota; kingdom Metazoa; phylum Mollusca; class Bivalvia; order Myida; family Dreissenidae; genus Congeria; species Congeria kusceri. The sequence goes on from CM051035.1 coordinate 45,847,093, forward strand.
ACTATTGTATGCACTATGCAGTTAGATGTATTTTTATTATCAGGACCAGTTCATACAGTATCGGTCCAGTAGACTTTGAAGGTAGCCTGTCCAGTGGACCACCACTTTCCAAAATTTAAGGTCAAACCCTGTGGTAATAGTCTGAATGGCTGGATTTGTTTGGTGTTAAGTCTCAGGACCATGTGATTCTAAACTGCTTATACAATTTCAGTACAAGATTCATGTAAGAATGGACTCTGAAATAGTGACATTAATCCATCATTCAACACTACAGACTTTTGACATGAATCCATCATTCAACACAACAGACTTCTGCATAATAGACAGCTTTTATATTTCACAAGTGTTTATACGATGTAAACACTTGTGAAATACAGAAAGCTCTCTACTATACAAACGTCTGTAGCAATGAAATTATTTGTGCAGGCTGGAATCAAACAGTGTTAAGATTTTACACCTAAGAAATCTAGCAATTGAGGATAGTCTAGGTTAAACAACATCCCTCAATCAAGCTTTATGAAAGTGTTTGAGACTGAGTTACTTCTGAAAATCGCATGTACCTTAGATTTCCTGTAGCTATACCCGAATTTAGTATTGCAGTTAAGTCTTTGAATAGCTTGTAGGTCTGTTATATTGAACATGCTAAATGCTCATTCAAAGGGTTACCTACATGTTGCAAAGTGCATGTATCTACACATATCAAGGCATTTGCTACTGTTCAGTAAATGGAAGCCACTCTTGTTTTAAATAACGTCTCCAACTAGCCTACATTTCTATCTCATTAAAATCATCTCCAGTCTGACGCTGCTATCTTATTCGCTGACTGGATTGGATGACTTTGCATTAGTGGTCACGTTCAGATGACCTTTTCAGGAGCCAATCAAACTGTTGCCTTAAACATGTTGTGGTGTAACTTCATATAAAAACCACTAATACTGTGCATGAAATTAACGTGAACTTTGAATGTTTACTCGCCTAGGGTACCACCATATCCATTGGTATCCACGTGAAAATGAACTGAAAAATAATTTATTCCCGAGGATCAGCTGGAAATGCTTCACTTTTCATAAACCGTGGCCAAACTTTGCTGTGCAAATTTCATTGGGTGCAGCAAGGCTGATATTTTATTGTTCGTAAGGTCATTTGAACGTGACCTGTTATACGTTGACAGATCCTAACAATGTTAGGATTTGATTTTAATGAGATTGGCCTACATTTCAAATAGCCTCTAATAATATTTGTTATTTTTCGTACAGACCCTGTGATATCAAACATTGTGCAAGACATCTTCAAGGAGTTGGCCCTGAACGAGGCGTGTATGCTGCCCCTGCAACAGAGGCTTCTGCCCACGCTGATAAGCATTCTGCAGGCAGGGCAGGACAAGGTGGCCATGGGGCTTCCATCCGTATGTATACATCAGTGTGCACTGGAAGTTATGTTAGTTTAAATGGATAATTGAACGCCACTGAAAGCCACTTGATCTGCTCTTGATCAAATAATTAATGTTAGCTGATATTAAACTTGGTGTTTGGAGGTTCCAGTGTGGAAAACAGTGTTATTTTCTATATAAAATATTGTCAATTGTCTCGAGACCTCCATTTCAAATTTTTAACACCCTGTGACGAGTTGTCTAACATTATAACCTTGTGTGGATTTATGGTCCAACTTTGTCACTAGTTAAAAAAGTTAACACTTACTTAGTTTTTGTGGTGTTGTGTATATGTCTTAAACATTGAATACTCTTTCAGGTAACCCTGGATGTGCTCACAACAATATTACGGAGCAGCAAGTCACCGATATCGGATCAGCTGCTGAGTGCCTTCCCTGCTGTGGTCTACTGCACCCTGAATACAGACGATAATGCTACCATGCAGGTCAGTTATGTTCTGACTATCAAGAGTCATTGTTTTGATTACTATCTTTGAGAAATTAGAGATTCATGTAATAATTTGCAGTGCTTTTTTAAAGCCAATTTGAGGCAGCAGAAGGTCCCCATTCCCACAGCTTGTAGTATGTATTTTTCCCCTCAAAATCGCAAAATTTCCCCTCCCCCTCCTTGATGACTTGAGTAGTGGCATGATAAGGAAATCGAAGTTCAAGTTGATGACAAAGCTTAGTAGATTGTTTGAATAACTGGAGATAAAAGTGATATGCAATTCATCTTGATAAAATCATTTATATCTGTATATTCTAAGTCTTCATAATTTCCCCCACACCATCAGTTTTCCTCTACCAAAAGGCCCTTCCAACATTACCCCATTGGCTGAAAAAACACACTGATAATGCTGGTATTGGAGACATTGCAAACTATATAATTAGGATGGCAGTTAATGATCATTCTCTGTTCTATAAATTTAGTGCACAAATCAGTAGAAGGATTGAGCCAAAGACTTACACTTGACATGGACAGAATGGTAGGAAATAACTTGGGTGTAATGGACTTTTGTAAATAGTGAAACATTCACATGTGTAATGAACATAGAGTGGTAGTAAATACACTGGATAGACAGGGCTTTCATTAAGTTTTGGAGTAGAAAGATACTTCTTAAAAGTAGGCGGGGTTTTGGGGGTCCTCCTTTACATGCAAACCTCTACAGCAAAAAATAGCCGGTTATAAGGTCGAAATAGCCAGGTGATTTACCAGGCTACGGGGTCTTAATGAAACCCCTGATAGAGTGGTAGTTAATACACTGGTACACAATAAGTGGTAGAAATTATTATATCCTGTAACTGGATTTTCAGAGTGGTGGGGAGTGTACACGAGCGTTTGCCTCTGTGGCTCTTGACCAGGTGGCACACTGGAGGGATGAACAAGGTAGATCAGCCTTTCATCCAATTATTATTATTGTGTGCTTCAGGTTTATTTTGATTGCTGTAAACATATTTTGATTAAAAACAATTTATATGGTAAAATTGTAGATTTTTGGGGGCATTTTTATGATTAGAAATATGTTTTTAGTTAAATCTTGTAGTGTACAAAGGCTAGGCTGTTTATTTTGATGTAGTGCTATGTGAGCTTATGATAGTGTTGTGGTTAACACCATATTTTATCCCAGTGTTGTCATTATCAAATGAAAAAAGCAATTTTTAACTCGACAATTCGAATAATAGGTGAGCTATCCTACTACCCCGGGCGTCGGTGTTGGCGTCCACGTCTGAATTTGGTTAAAGTTTTTATTCAAAAAACTGGGAACTAACCTTTGTCATTAACTCAAGTATCAAGGGCAACATTCCCTATAACACTGTTTTGTATTTTGACAGAGTTATGCCCCTTTTTCACATAGATTTTCTGGTTAAAGTTTATATTCAAAACTTGTGTAACTTCAATACTACAAAAGCTATTCACTTGAAACTTGGAATATACCTTTGTCATCAACTCCAGTATCAGGGTGAACATTCCCCATAACTCTATTTTGTATTGTGACAGAGCTATGCCCCTTTTTCACATAGATTTTCTGGTTAAAGTTTATATTCAAACGTTTTGTAACTTCAAAACTATATAAGTTATTCACTTGAAACTTGGAACTAACCTTTGTTATCAACTCTAGTATCAGGGGCAATATTACACATAACTCTATTTTGTATTTTGACAGAGTTATGCCCCCTTTTCACTTAGATTTTCTGTTTTAAGTTTATATTCAAAAGTTTGGTTACTTCAAAACTACATAAGTTATTCACTTGAAACCTGGAACTAACCTTTGTCATCAACTCTAGTATCAGGGTCACCATTATACCCATAACTCTGTTTTGTATTTTGACAGAGTTATGCCCCTTGTTCACATAGATTTTCTGGTTAAAGTTTATATTCAAAAGTTGTGTAACTTCAAAACTAGATAAGTTATTCACTTGAAACTTGGAACTAACCTTTGTCATCAACTCCAGTATCAGGAGCAACATTGCCCATAACTCTGGTTTGTATTTTGACAGAGTTAGCCCACTTTTTGCATAGACTTTGTTGTTAAAGTTTTTGTTCCAAAAATGTATAAACTATACAAGACTTCACTTAAAAGTTTCGTATTTTAACAAATTTATGCCCCTTCCACTTTCCAAAATATGTACCAACTGAAATACTTCGAATAGTCGATCGTGCTGTCCACTGACAGCTCTTGTTATCTACTAAATCTAGTGATTTGGCCAGGGTCTTAGGGTCCCCCTTGTGATATTACTGATCACAATTTCAAAGTTCTTGATTTTAAACGATAAATTTGATCTGCAATTGGTTAATAATGACAACCCTGATTTTATCCCATAGTCTTTGGTGTTACATTTATTGCACAATCTGGCTTAGTTTAAAGTAAACATAATGCTTAGAAAATCTGCTTTGTATTTCAGGCAACACTGGGCTAACGTACATTATTCAGGTGATATCGCGACTGCTGGACCCGAAGACGTCAGAGTTCACGGCCTCGTTCGTAGGCAAGCTGGTGACGGTGGTGTTGTCGAAGGTTGGAGGTCAGCTGGGGGAGCAGATGGACCTGATACTGCGGGCTGTACTGAGCAAGATGCAGCAGACGGAGACACTTAGTGTCATGCAGGTGGGTGGAATCCACAGGGCTTTCATTTCAGAATACTGTGAAGGGGCCTGGGCAGGTATTCATAAGCTTCTAAGGGAAATCTTTACTTGAGTTGTACTTTTTGAAGATTTCAGATCAAATTTTCTATGTGAAATGGGGCAGGTATTCACAAAGCTCCTAAGGGACATTTTTACTTGCATTGTACTTTTTGAAGACTTCATATCAAATTTTCTATGTGAAATCCAATGATTTCTGTTTACAAAGGGGTAAAATACTCAACATCTATAACAAGCAATATTTACTAGTTTAAAACATTTTAAGGTAAACAGACCTATTCCTAAGACAGCCTCATACTGAATTTAAGAAATGCACTTAAGTTTTCCCTAACAAGCTCTGTTTATACTGGCCCTTAGCCCATTACAGGCCCGTTAGCCTGTTCAGTTTATGAAATAACTTATTACATGTATAACACACATCATTGTGGAATATTTCTATTCATACCAAATTTAATGAAATGGGAAAGACATTCTAGTGGTTTATAGTATTTATAGTCTTATAGTTATTCACCAGTAGATACATATGTGCAATTTCCTTGCAGTCTCTGCTCATAATTTTCGCTCGCCTGATGCACGATCAGATGGACGCGGTTCTCGAGTTTCTGACGAGCGTTCCTGACCCCATGGGGAAACCGGCACTGGAGTTTGTGCTCAAGGAATGGTGTGCCCGACAGCGCTCTGTATATGGAGCATATGAGAGGAAAGTCATGTAAGCTGCGTAGAAGATATTGTCATACATGGGTCAATGCATTTGGTTCTGTAAGATAATTATGCCCCCATCATCTTGATGCAGGAGGCATATAGTGATTATTCTGTCCATCCGTGATTTAACTAGATTTTTTGGTTTCGTCTAGCACCAACACCGCTTACTACAACACTTGGATACTTACACAGTTGTTGCTTTGACCGTTCCCAGTCCCGCAATATCACCCAACATCACTTTGACTTTGGAATTGGAGTAATTCGAATAGGCAGTCCAGCACCACCTGGGGCATGTATTTATTTCTAAATTATGAATATTTATAGCATACATTAATAAAATCGGATGTACTGTACAAATAAGAGCATTAAAACTAATATATACAAGATTGTGTGCCTGTGTTGTTGAATAGTCTACATATATGTCACACTTATTACAAAGCAAATGTATAGTGGGATTAGAAAAAATGGATAAATTACAACTTTCATAGTTCGAGTATTGTTTTTAGTATGTTTTTTTTTATTGAGGACAAAAACAAATACTTCAAAATATGTCCTATCTAAATCATAAATATGAGGCGCGTCGTGGGAAAACCAGTCTTAATGCATTTGCGTAAAGTGTCGTCCCAGATTAGCCTGTGCAGTCCGCACAGGCTAATCCAGGACGGCACTTTCCGCTTTTAAGGTATTTTCTGTTTCAAGGAAGTCTCTTCTAAACATAAATCCACTGTAGGCGGAAAGTGCCGTCCTGGATTAGCCTGTGCGGACTGCACAGGCTAATTCGGGACGACACTTTACGCGCATGCATTAAGTCCTTTTTTCCACGACGCGCCTCATATTTGCCTTACCCTCTGCAGGGTTGTGGCCCTTTGCAAGCTGCTGGAGCATGTAGTGACCAGTAACGATGCCCGTTTGAAGGACATCATAGTGGAGGGGGATGAGGTGCTGCCGTCTGCTGGCATTAGAACACGGTCCAAAGGTACCGACCAGCCTATCCTACACAAGTGTGACATCTGTGTCTATGTATGATAACAGTATAAAATGATTGGAATCATTAAAACATTTCTGTGTCAGTAAACAATTGACGTGAAATCAGCAAAATTTAGGATTTGATGTGTTTAGAAACGTGTAAATTGTTTTTTTCTCAAATTACAATCAGATGTTAGGTGTGTTTTATAAGTGGGGGCGTCCTATACAGTAGCACGAGAATTTACGGCAATAACAGTGCATGTCATACGATTGGTAAGTTTGATTATTACGTAGCATTGTATTGATTAAGCTGGCCATGGATTTTGCCCCTATTTCTTGGCTATTTGCTGCAGGTAAGGTTCAGTGGACCCAGATCCCCGTTGAGGTGCAGATCTACAAGCTGCTCATCAACGAGCTCAGCAACCAGATCGAGAGCAACCAGTGCACGCAGAACGACGATACCGTCGAGGACGAGGAAGATGTAGGGCTCTTATACCCCAACTTTGGCTGGATTGGAAGCTGTTTCCATATTTGCAATCATGTTCTTGACTGAAATGGAATATGTAAAGCATTCATGTTTATTGCAGCTTGAATTTGAAGATTACTTTAATGTAATTCATAGGAACCTTTTCTCCGAATCTCATGTTTTATTTATTAATTTCTGTGAAATCAGTTGAAAAAATTTGTTGAAACGTGGTATTTAACTCTTTTCCTTGTGTAAACCACATGATTGGCCACCTTAATATTACATTGCCAATCTGCTTCTTATACACGTGTTAGATAGGGCTTTGTAATACTTCTTATACACGTGTTAGATAGGGCCTTGTAATACTGCCAATTTGCTTCTTATACACGTGTTAGATAGGCCTTGTAATACTTCTTATACACGTATTAGATAGGCCTTGTAATACTTCTTATACACGTGTTAGATAGGGCCTTGTAATACTTCTTATACACGTGTTAGATAGGGCCTTGTAATACTGCCAATTTGCTTCTTATACACGTGTTAGATAGGCCTTGTAATTCTGCCAATTTGCTTCTTATACACGTGTTAGATAGGACCTTGTAATCTTCTTATACACGTGTTAGATAGGGCCTTGTAATACTGCCAATTTGCTTCTTATACACGTGTTAGATAGGGCCTTGTGATCTTCTTATACACGTGTTAGATAGGGCCTTGTAATCTTCTTATACACGTGTTAGATAGGGCCTTGTAATCTTCTTATACACGTGTTAGATAGGGCTTGTAATACTGCCAATCTGCTTCTTATACACGTGTTAGATAGGGCCTTGTAAAATACTGCCAATCTGCTTCTTATACACGTGTTAGATTGGCCTTGTAATACTTCTTATACACGTGTTAGATAGGGCTTGTAATACTTCTTATACACGTGTTAGATAGGGCTTGTAATACTGCCAATCTGCTTCTTATACACGTGTTAGATTGGCCTTGTAATACTTCTTATACACGTGTTAGATAGGGCTTGTAATACTTCTTATACACGTGTTAGATAGGGCCTTGTAATACTGCCAATCTGCTTCTTATACACGTGTTAGATAGGGCCTTGTAATACTGCCAATCTGCTTCTTATACACGTGTTAGATAGGCCTTGTAATACTTCTTATACACGTGTTAGGTAGGGCCTTGTAATACTGCCAATCTGCTTCTTATACACGTATTAGATAGGCCTTGTAATACTTCTTATACACGTGTTAGATAGGCGTTGTAATACTTCTTATACACGTGTTAGATAGGCCTTGTAATACTGCCAATCTGCTTCTTATACACGTGTTAGATAGGGCCTTGTAATACTTCTTATACACGTGTTAGATAGGCCTTGTAATACTGCCAATCTGCTTCTTATACACGTGTTAGATTGGCCTTGTAAAATACTTCTTATACACGTGTTAGATAGGCCTTGTAATACTTCTTATACACGTGTTAGATAGGGCCTTGTAATACTGCCAATTTGCTTCTTATACACGTGTTAGATAGGGCCTTGTGATCTTCTTATACACGTGTTAGATAGGGCCTTGTAATCTTCTTATACACGTGTTAGATAGGGCCTTGTAATATTCTTATACACGTGTTAGATAGGGCTTGTAATACTGCCAATTTGCTTCTTATACACGTGTTAGATAGGGCCTTGTAATATTCTTATACACGTGTTAGATAGGGCCTTGTAATACTGCCAATTTGCTTCTTATACACGTGTTAGATAGGGCCTTGTAATATTCTTATACACGTGTTAGATAGGGCCTTGTAATATTCTTATACACGTATTAGATAGGCCTTGTAATATTCTTATACACGTGTTAGATAGGGCCTTGTAATACTGCCAATTTGCTTCTTATACACGTGTTAGATAGGGCCTTGTAATATTCTTATACACGTGTTAGATAGGGCCTTGTAATATTCTTATACACGTGTTAGATAGGGCTTGTAATACTGCCAATTTGCTTCTTATACACGTGTTAGATAGGGCCTTGTAATATTCTTATACACGTGTTAGATAGGGCTTGTAATACTGCCAATTTGCTTCTTATACACGTGTTAGATAGGGCCTTGTAATATTCTTATACACGTGTTAGATAGGGCCTTGTAATACTGCCAATTTGCTTCCTCTTATACACGTGTTAGATAGGGCCTTGTGATCTTCTTACACACGTGTTAGATAGGCCTTGTAATACTTCTTATACACGTGTTAGATAGGGCCTTGTGATCTTCTTATACACGTGTTAGATAGGCCTTGTAATACTTCTTATACACGTGTTAGATAGGGCCTTGTAATCTTCTTATACACGTGTTAGATAGGGCCTTGTAATATTCTTATACACGTGTTAGATAGGGCTTGTAATACTTCTTATACACGTGTTAGATAGGCCTTGTAATACTGCCAATCTGCTTCTTATACACGTGTTAGATAGGCCTTGTAATACTGCCAATCTGCTTCTTATACACGTGTTAGATTGGCCTTGTAATACTGCCAATCTGCTTCTTATACACGTGTTAGATTGGCCTTGTAATACTGCCAATCTGCTTCTTATACACGTGTTAGATAGGCCTTTTAATACTGCCAATCTGCTTCTTATACACGTGTTAGATAGGCCTTGTAATACTGCCAATCTGCTTCTTATACACGTGTTAGATAGGCCTTGTAATACTGCCAATCTGCTTCTTATACACGTGTTAGATAGGCCTTGTAATACTGCCAATCTGCTTCTTATACACGTGTTAGATAGGCCTTGTAATACTGCCAATCTGCTTCTTATACACGTGTTAGATTGGCCTTGTAATACTTCTTATACACGTGTTAGATAGGGCTTGTAATACTTCTTATACACGTGTTAGATAGGCCTTGTAATACTTCTTATACACGTGTTAGATTGGCCTTGTAATACTTCTTATACACGTGTTAGATAGGCCTTGTAATACTTCTTATACACGTGTTAGATAGGCCTTGTAATACTTCTTATACACGTGTTAGATAGGCCTTGTAATACTTCTTATACACGTGTTAGATTGGCCTTGTAATACTTCTTATACACGTGTTAGATAGGCCTTGTAATACTTCTTATACACGTGTTAGATTGGCCTTGTAATACTTCTTATACACGTGTTAGATAGGCCTTGTAATACTTCTTATACACGTGTTAGATAGGGCTTGTAATACATCTTATACACGTGTTAGATAGGGCCTTGTAATACTTCTTATACACGTGTTAGATAGGCCTTGTAATACTGCCAATCTGCTTCTTATACACGTGTTAGATAGGGCTTGTAATACTTCTTATACACGTGTTAGATAGGGCCTTGTAATACTGCCAATCTGCTTCTTATACACGTATTAAATAGGGCCTTGTAATACTGCCAATCTGCTTCTTATACACGTGTTAGGTAGGCCTTGTAATACTTCTTATACACGTGTTAGATAGGGCTTGTAATACTTCTTATACACGTGTTAGGTAGGCCTTGTAATACTTCTTATACACGTGTTAGATAGGCCTTGTAATACTTCTTATACACGTGTTAGGTAGGGCTTGTAATACTGCCAATCTGCTTCTTATACACGTGTTAGATAGGCCTTGTAATACTTCTTATACACGTGTTAGATAGGCCTTGTAATACTTCTTATACACGTGTTAGATTGGCCTTGTAATACTGCCAATCTGCTTCTTATACACGTGTTCGATAGGGCCTTGTAATACTTCTTTTACACGTGTTAGATAGGCCTTGTAATACTGCCAATCTGCTTCTTATACACGTGTTAGATTGGCCTTGTAATACTTCTTATACACGTGTTAGATAGGCCTTGTAATACTTCTTATACACGTGTTAGATAGGCCTTGTAATACTTCTTATACACGTGTTAGATAGGGCTTGTAATACTGCCAATCTGCTTCTTATACACGTGTTAGATTGGCCTTGTAATACTTCTTATACACGTGTTAGATAGGCCTTGTAATACTGCCAATCTGCTTCTTATACACGTGTTAGATTGGCCTTGTAATACTTCTTATACACGTGTTAGATAGGCCTTGTAATACTTCTTATACACGTGTTAGATAGGCCTTGTAATACTTCTTATACACGTGTTAGATAGGGCCTTGTAATACTGCCAATCTGCTTCTTATACACGTGTTAGATTGGCCTTGTAATACTTCTTATACACGTGTTAGATAGGCCTTGTAATACTTCTTATACACGTGTTAGATAGGCCTTGTAATACTTCTTATACACGTGTTAGATAGGCCTTGTAATACTTCTTATACACGTGTTAGGTAGGGCCTTGTAATACTGCCAATCTGCTTCTTATACACGTGTTAGATTGGCCTTGTAATACTTCTTATACACGTGTTAGATAGGCCTTGTAATACTGCCAATCTGCTTCTTATACACGTGTTAGATTGGCCTTGTAATACTTCTTATACACGTGTTAGATAGGCCTTGTAATACTTCTTATACACGTGTTAGATAGGCCTTGTAATATTTCTTTTTTTTTTTTTTTTTTTTTTTTTTTTTTCAAAATTATACCTTTATTTCATGTAAGTGCACACACATAAAGTAGACATCATAAGGTAAATAAAGTACGCTTTTTAGAGATGCACACATGGACAAGGAAGAAAAAATATAGGATTAAAGAATCAAATAATAAGTGTGGGAAGGGGGGAAGGGAAAGGTAACAGGTCTTGCTTTGACTTGGGTCTATTGAGCACTGGACATATGATATGTTTGGATAAAGTTTGTAGTTTGTAGAGGTTTTTTAGTATTTAGGAAAGCATGGTGGATAAATGCAGGGCTATATTCGTGTAACACACATAGAAAATGTATTATTGAGTAAGGTTGAACTGTTATGGAAAGCGTTTCTACAAAACAAGCACGTATATGTATAGAGAAAAAAAACGTACGTAAATACTCTAGATAGTGCTATGAAGTGTTACATTGACATTCAAAATATCTTTCCAAGCAAGTAAACTCTCAACTTTCTTTTCATATATTGCTACATCTTTAAGACTGTCATATTGTGATTTCATAAAGTGTCTTCCATTTTCAACCGTTGGTTGTGTTGAAGACATCTTGCATTTATACAGATAAAACTTGGCATAAATAAAAGCATTGTTGACAGCATCACTATTCTTTTCTATATATCCCAGAAGAAAAGTATATATGTTACAAAATGGAAACAACTGTTTGGGGAAAAGGTTTTCAATAATAATTTTTGAAATAGGACATTCCCAGAAAAAATGTTCAATCGTTTCCTCACAACTTTTGCAAAAGGTACATTTGGGAGAATCTTTCAGATTCATTTTAAAAAGTAGACTATTTGTTCCAAGTATTCTGTGTATAATTCTGTATTGAAACCATTGCATTTTCACATCTTTAGTTATAGAAAATGGTTCACGAAAAATATCCTTCCAAACATTGTCAGTAATTTCAATATTTAATTTACCTGACCATTTTTGTTTTATTGGTAAGCATTTTTCGGTCTTATTTAATATTGTATACATTGGCTTTGCTCCGGAAACAGGCATAAATAGTGTTCTGTGTGAAGGAGGTATGAAAGGCCTTTGTATGTTTGCATACTGTTGGTAATTTCCTTCAACATTTAATTTCTTAAACATTGCAAAGATAGCCTTTTTAATACCGTTATACAAGAGGAAGTCAATTTTAAGATTATAGTTTTCATTGATTATATGCATGTTTAAGAAGTCTCCATTTTTATCAAATAGGTCACATACATAGTGTAAGCCTGCCTTATACCAGGCTTTGAAAAATATACTTGTATTTCCTATGGAAAGGTTTTCATTATAAAACAGTGGCTGATGCAGAATATCTTTTGCATTAAAAGGCAATTGCTTTTGGAAATGTACCAGACTGAGTAAAACATCTTTCCAAAAGGGATTTGTAATCATATTTGATAATATTTTAGGATAATGATTTCCACAATTGAAAAGTTTGCTAAAATCAACATATATATTTGCTATACTCAGCCATTTCCCAGCTGTGCTGTAAGCGCGTTTAAGCCAAGTTAATTTCAAAGATTGGATAAAAGCTTCAATGTTTATCATTTTTAAGCCACCATCACAGTATTCGTTGGTTAAAACGCATAATTTGATTCTACTCTGCCCATTCCATATGTAGTTAGTAAAAATGGTATTTAAGTGTTTAATAAAAGAATGTGGTGGGTTTGGAAGTGATATAAACAAGTGGTTGAACAAAGAAATCAAGAGTTTTTATTACAGCTATTTTGCCAATAGGTGTCAAAAATCTTTTTTTCCAACTTGTAAGTATATTCTCCAATTTGGTAAGCCTGTCACTATAGTTAAGTTGTATGATCTTTGGTAAATCAACATGAAAATGTATACCTAACATTTGAAAACCATCTTGGTTCCACTGGAGTTTCCATTTTGTTTTTATGCTTTCTGAGCTGAACTTTTTTTTCCCAATCCATACTACTTTGGTTTTGTCAAAATTAACGCTCAATCCAGAAATGGCAGAAAATTTGCTTAAAGTATGCAGTGTTTCATGTAAGGATTGTTCTGTTCCATCCAATATAATAGTTGTATCATCTGCAAATTGTGTAAGTTTATGTTCTACTTCTTTAAGAGTAATACCTTTTATATGTGTGTTATTTCTAATTTTAAGAGATAGTTCTTCAGCACATAGAATAAAAATGTAACAGGAAAGTGGGTCACCCTGGCGGCATCCACGCTGAATGGGAAAAAAATTAGACAGGTAGCCACATTGAATTATAGCTGATTTTGCATCCTTATAAAGAATGTCAAACCAACGTTTAATGTCAGGTCCAAAGTTAAAAAATGAAAGTGTTTTCTGCACAAAGGACCAAGATAACGAATCGAATGCTTTCTCAAAGTCAATTAGTAGCAGCAGACCAGGAATATCCTGTTCTTCTGTAATGTGCATAATATCAAAAATCAGTCGAGTATTTTCTCCAATATAGCGTCCTTTGATAAAGCCAGTTTGGTCATTGTGTATAAGTTTATTCATGCAATGTTTCATTCTGTTTGCAATAACACCTGAGCCTATTTTATAAACGGTATTTAGAAGAGTAATTGGCCTCCAGTTTGTTATGATAAGTCTTGATTTATCGCCTTTTGGGATACATGTAATGATTCCGTGTGTTTGAGTTACGGATAAATTCCCCAGGGCAAAAGATTCATTAAGAGATCTTACCACAAAAGTACCAATTCTATTCCAGAACATTTTATAAAATTCGGCAGTAAATCCAGAACTACCTGGGCTTTTGTTGTTAGACATTTTTTTTAATACAATGGATGCTTCAGATAATGTAATATTACCTTCAAGACATTGTGCTTCCTTGTCACTTAGTTTTGGACAATTAACATTTTGAACAAAATTTAAAAAATCCGAATCATTACATTCGCTTTTCTTACAATAAAGATTTTCATAAAATGATGCAGTTTTCTTTAAAATCTCTTTTTGATTAGTTAAAACAACCCCATCATCATCTTGCAGTTGGTAAATAGTTTTGCTTGTAACACATTGTTTTTCTAAATTACAAAAATAGCGAGATGGCTTTTCACCCTCTATAATCCATTTTGTTTTTGCTCGTGTTAAATACCCCTTTAACTTATGCTCGTGTATTATTTCAAGTTCTTGTTTTAACTTTTGTAAGTCCTCAATGTTTTCCTGTGAGAGGTTTTGTTCTAAAGTATTTATTTTTTCCAATAATTCTTTTTCTTTTAAGGTGTTTAATTTCTTTTTATATGAACCATAAGAGATAGATTTCCCCCTTATCTCCATAAGAAGAGTTTCAAGAAAGAGTTGATCACTTATTGTGAGATGTAATTCACTATCAGGAATAGTCCCTAATTGTACCAAATTATACACTGGAACAGCATATTGTTCTTTTATCTGATCAATCTTGTGATTAATTTCATTTAGATAGTTTAAGTCATATAAAAGTGAATTGTTATGCTTCCATAAGCCTGATGCGTGCGAAAAATTGGAAAGTGCCAATTCTAACAATATCAATGAGTGATCAGACTGTAGGCTAGGTTGTATTGACGTTGACTCAAAACTTGCAAACATATTAGAAGACATAAGAAAAAAATCAAGTCTAGCTTGTTGCAATGGATTAGATTTTCGCCACGTGTACCTCTTTAAAGACGGATATTTTTCGCGGAAAGGATCAATGAGATTGTAATTATTTATATTTTCCAACAGTATATTCCGAGCCTTAGGATTATTGATATTTTTATAATTACTATAGTCAAGTTCTGTATTTAATACCAGGTTGAAATCTCCACACATTATTAAAGAGTCATTTCCAATGTCCTCTATTAATTTAAAAATATTTGTGTAAAAAGACGGAGTGTCACAATTAGGACCATAAATACATAATATGGTAAACCGTGTTCCCGTGACGGTTATGTCAATCGCTACAAAATTTCCATTTTCATCGGTGACAGTATTATGAACTTTATATTCAAAGTTTTTTGCTATAAAAATTGCAGCACCCCTAGATTGTGATGTACCATAGCTTAAAAAAAGTTCACAATCCCATTCAGCATGGATGACGTTGTACATGTCTTCTGTAAAATGTGTATCTTGCAAGCAGTAAATATTAGACTTGAGCTCTTGCAGAAAGTTGAAAACCTTTACACGTTTTTTGAAACCATTTAGGCCTCTACAATTTAAAGATACAATTTTTAGTTTGTCAGTCATTTAAAACAACAATCATACATAAATGAGTTAACATGTATAGTATATGCTCTATATTACAAAAAGTAGGGTTACACGACGAAGTGACACGTGTACGTAAGACCTGTAGATTTGTGAAAGGTGAGAAGACAAAATAAGTACATTGGCATAGAAAAAAGGAAGACATAACAATATATGCTGTGGCAGCTTGGCTAAACATAACAAAAGATAAAATAGCATATGCAAATCAGTTAACTTAAATAAAATTGATAAAACTGGTACCATGCATGTAGTTTTAAGCTTTGCACAAGTTAATATAAACAGCAGTTGTTTATCAGAAGCCGCTAAGTAGTTTTGATTATGTTGCATAACAGATACACGCAGGACAGACATAAGTTTGATAAGCATGTCACTATACTAAAAAGAATACTAAAGAGTTTCATACACTAAGGCAGAAATGACAACATCTATTTTAGTTTTGACTTATGTAATAAAAGTACTCATGCTATTTATAGAGGTGGTTAGAAGCATCATAATTTAAGCTTTCTACTGAAAGAGTTTAATTAGAAGCATAAAAAGTATAGCAGTGATAATTTTGTTGCATTAATATAAGTATATAAACACATTAATAAGTTTTAATTTGTAGCCTAAATCTTATTATATAAACATACAGAAGAGAGTAAACATTCGACAAGCATGTTACTATTTCTAATATTTTTGTAACTAATCAATTAATTTGTAGCCTAAATCTTATTATATAAACATACAGAAGAGAGTAAACATTCGACAAGCATGTTACTATTTCTAATATTTTTGTATGTAGGTTTATATACACACAGAAAAATACATGTACTTCTGAACATAAAACAAACAAAACAGAAAAATAGTACTTATAAAGTGTTAGCAATAAATGTTTGTTACATGCGTGGTAGAAAGTATCAGTATATATCCTAAGCGCTAAAATAAAATTGGATTGTTTAATTTATGTGCGTATTCAAGTACATAAAGCATACACAGGCATATACTTAAACAGAAAGTTTGCGAATAAGATTATTCTTATCTGAGAAAAAAAATCATAATAGAGTATTAAAAATAATGCCATTTACATGCATTATAGAATGTGTGAATATAAATTTAAACTGCAAACGTGAAAATCAGATTATTTAATTTATGTGCATATTCAAGTTCTCACAACATGACACAAAAACACAAGCATAAACATGAACAGAAAGTTAGCACTATAGATAATATTCATAATAAAGGATAGTAAATTATATTCGAGAACACGAAGCATGTTATGAACTAAAAGGCAGTTTATACAAGCACACTTAAAATGTATTTAGTCTTTAAGTTTTATTTTTTCTGATAATTGTATTCCCAATATACCTTGGGTATTGATAGAATAATTCATAATTTTATACCCATTATACTCATTGTAGAGATATATCAGGAAACATTTATGAGTGTTAAATTTATTTTGGTTTAGCATATTTTGCACAATTAAGGTATGATCAAATTTATCTTAACTGAAGTAAAGATATATGTTTTTGAGGCTTTGACATGATGAATTGTGAAAAATAAAAGAGATGGTTAGTTTTATTTCTACTGAGCTTTTCTAGAATGCCAGAGCCAACTTAACGAACGGAAGAATGAAAGCAAACCTCATAGTAAAACAAAGCAAAACTCTGTATGGCAAAATCATTCTACAAAAGAAGTTATCTTCAATTTTGCATTATACATGTATACCGTGTTTACATTATAAATC
This sequence comes from Congeria kusceri, assembly GCA_027627225.1. Lineage (NCBI taxonomy): Eukaryota > Metazoa > Mollusca > Bivalvia > Myida > Dreissenidae > Congeria > Congeria kusceri. The sequence continues at coordinate 45,864,283 of CM051035.1, forward strand.
ATGACATTTTTGTTAACAAGGGACGTAACTATGTTATACGAACAGCTTTAATGCATGTGCGTAGCCTAATAATTTACTATAATTGACACGAAGAGACAGTGTTTTATTTAACCATTACTCGTGTTACTTTTACTTTGTTGTTCAATATATATTATTTTTGCTAAAAAAAGATGTTAATTTAGACAGCAGTAAATTAAGCACAACTCTTGATATACAAGGATATTGAATCAGACAGTGTAATTGTATTAAACATCTATTTTTCACTTAACACCTTAAAAAAGCTTCATATGAAAGCGAAAATGAAGCAGGAATTTTGAAATATAAAGAAAGAAAGGTCAGGTTAAAAGTGCTAAATGAAATCTCCCAGATGATCTTAGGTTCACCACTTTTAATACCTTCAAGACATAGTTTATTTTCACATTATCTGATATAATATTACCCTTGGCATTGAAGGTATCTAAGTGCATAAATTATTAAGTAAGGGGTTACACTGACTGTCGAGGTATTGAATTAAAATCGACAATAACACGAAGAGACAGTGTTTTATTTAACCATTACTCGTGTTACTTTTACTTTGTTGTTCAATATATATTATTTTTGCTAAAAAAAGATGTTAATTTAGACAGCAGTACATTAAGCACAACTCTTGATATACTGCACACGCTGAAGCAGTTGCTACATAAGTGTAATGGGAATAAATGTTCTTCGATAAACACTTCCTTCAAACTATTTATGACTTGCGTGGTGATACTCTGTTTTTTGCACTAGCGGGGTTCTCTACACACTCGGAATAAGATTTTTTCGGCCACGGCTTTTCTAACCAGTTTTTGAACTCTAAGTGTTTTATTTGCGTAGCATGTTGGTTACCTTTGAACAACGCGAATATTTTCCCTTCAAAAGACCATGACTTTTCAACGGCGCTAGGCTGCTTCAGGCGTAAGGACGCCAGCACCTCTGCATTGAGTTTCGTAAGGTCCTCGTTCACAAAGATGCCAGACCCTTTGAAAAGCTTCGCTTTGCGCAGAATGTCAATCTTAGTTTGTCGTCTGACGAATCTCATTATAACAGGCCGATTTGTGTTTGGTTTGAATTTTCCTAGCCTGTGGGCTATGTCTATATCACTAGGCTCAAGTGAGATTCCCAGATGTGCATTCACAAGCGTGACGATTTTGTTTGACACCGACACCGAGGATTGACGGTCCTGGTCCTCTGGAACACCGGCTATTCTAAGGTTATTTCGTCTGCTATACTGCTCGGTGTTGTTTGCAAACTCGTCGTGGCTTATAGATTCACTGGATTTCTCACGTTCTAAAGTTTCATTTTGTGATTTTAGGTCTTCGATTTGTTTGCTTTTGGTTGCACTTTCTTTTTTAAGTAAGTCAATTGCACATTGTAATACTTCTTATACACGTGTTAGATAGGGCCTTGTAATACTGCCAATCTGCTTCTTATACACGTGTTAGATAGGCCTTGTAATACTTCTTATACACCTGTTAGATAGGCCTTGTAATACTGCCAATCTGCTTCTTATACACGTGTTAGATAGGCCTTGTAATACTACGGTGGAGATGTATTACTTGTATCAGTTATCTTTGTATCTAGAATTAGTTTATACTGAAATTGAAATAAATTAGAAATTGTTTTGAAATTGAAAAGAAAACACAACATTATTGCACCAGAAAAGGTGAGAATGTAATAACTGTCTCCCCTATGCCAGGAGGATGGCTGGGAGGATGAAGACCAGGGCGGGGACCTGCAGCCGAGCGGCCAGACGCTGTCCAGCCTCCTGGATGAGTTTGTGGGCGAGTTCAGCACGCTGGCAGATGAGGCAGAGGAGGAGGAGGACGATCCTGACGCCCTCATGGACCCCGTCAACCAGATCAACTTACTGGTATGCATGTGTTTGTATTGTATATGGTTAGAGGTGTGATTGTTTCTCGTTTCACCTGATTTCCTCCTACTTCATATAACTTAATATACAATCAGTATCATGGACCCCGTCAACCAGATCAACCTGCTGGTACGGATATGCTTATGTACTGTATATGGTCAGGGTGTGAATATTTCTCCTTCCACCTGTTTTCCTCCTACTTCATATACAAATACCTTCCTTCATATACAATCAGTATCATGGACCCAGTCAACCAGATCAACCTGCTGGTGCAGATGTGCTTGTATATATAATTAGGTCTTTTGACCTGGTGTAGCATGCGTCCTTTACTAGCAAAATCTTTAATTTCATGATTGTTCCTTCTTTCCTCCTCATGTATGCATACATGGCTTCATATACTTATCATAAACCCAGTCAATCAGATTAACCTCCTAGTACGCATGTGCTTGTGTAGGTTATTGGAGAACTTTTAGCTCGACTATTCACCGAACACACCCATCCGACGGGGTGTTGTCTGTAACTACTGCAGATATTCAATTGAAACTTAACATTCATATGTCGTTAGGGTCATTGCAAGGACACTGACCACAACCCGTAACTTATGAATAGTCGAGCGTGCTGTACTGACACAGCTCTTGTTACCTTGTGTAGCAGGAGCTGAATATAGGTGTCCTGCAAAATTCCTTGTGTACCTTTAACATCTACTGTACCAGGGTTGTCATAATTAACCGATTTCCAATCAAATTCATCGTTTAAAATCATGAGAAAATCTGTTGTTTTATCAGGAACTTTAAAACGGCAGTCAGTAATATACTAAGAAGGGGCCCCCCCTAGACCCGTGGCCAAATCGCTTATAAAAATCGCTGGTTTCATTTCATAATAACAACCCTGCTGTACATTTGGATTTTTTGTTCTAGTTCACCAAATTTGTGATTGAGTTCCCTACAAATGTCGTTTTCAGTCAGTAAAAAAATTTTCCAATCGGGATTCTCATTTTCAATAAGCGCCAAGGTTTCAAAATGAACTCGGTCAAGATAAAATAAATACAATATAATGTCTCTTGAAAGCCAGAAAGGTGCTATCAGCATATGTGCAAAGCAGACTTAGACTCTCCAGGGACAATATTATATATGAGGCGCGTCATGGGAAAACCGGTCTTAATGCATGTGCGTAAAGTGTCGTCCCGGATTAGCCTGTGCAGTCCGCACAGGCTAATCCACGACGGCACTTTCCGCTTTTATGGTATTTTCTGTTTCAAGGAAGTCTCTTCTAAACATAAATTCACTGTAGGCGGAAAGTGCCGTCCTGGATTAGCCTGTGCGGACTGCACAGGCTAATCCGGGACGACACTTTACGCACATGCATCAAGACCGGTTTTCCCAACACGCACCTCATATGTGATATATATATACATAAAATGAAATGAAAGTATACTATGTTCTAGACTATATTCTGTATTATTTCGTTGTTTTCAGACGTACCTCACCGAGTTCATTCAGTCTCTTTCCCAACAGCGTATTACACAACGTTTGCCTCACATCACACAGACAATGAGAAACAAGTTCTACGGAGCATCAAGTACAAGCATAGGAACGTTATTTTAGCATTTTATTTATTTTTATTCGTGTTTGTTTGTCAGGTGACCCCATTAGAAGAAAAGAAAGAATGTGAGAGTATTAGCAAATACATGTAGTTGTGCATCACTAGCTTGCAGTAGTTTTATATAATACAATTGAGGCGTGTCGTGGGAAAACTGGGCTTAATGAATGTGTGTAAAGTGTCGTCCCGGAATCAGGACGGCACTTTCTGCCTACGGTGGATTTATGTTTAGAAGAGACTTCCTTGAAACAGAAAATACCATACAAGCGGAAAGTGCCGTCCTGGATTAGCCTGTGCTGACTGCACAGCCTAATCTGCGATGACACTTGATGATTCATTAAGCCCGGGTTTCCCACGACACGCCTCATTTTAATTGTTAAAGCTCTAACATTTAGACACAAAATTAATATTTATCTCATTACTGTGCAAAGGTTTAAATGAATTGTTTGATGAATTCTGTTGAATATGGACAGATTTTTTAAAAGTTTCATTGCACGGACCTTGTAAAGTCTAGCTCCTTCACCAACCTTTGAAAAAAGCTCTGTGTTAAGAAACTTAAAACTGTGATTGGTGGTTCTGTCCTGTTTGTCATTTAACAAAACAATTAATATTTACATGTATTTTCTGGACACACATTACGGTATCCCAAACTGTCCAGAAGATGGTTCTTATATACGGTAGTCGTCAAAATATTTGATATTTATTCTTCGGTTTTGTTTTAATGTAGTATTATAGAGTAAAAGTGGTCGAGGGTTATAGTTACCACGTTCCATGACGGTTGTTCAAATCTTCAGATAGTAATTGTTAACAATACAGCGCCATATGTCATATTATTTAAAGATGCATTGCCCTTGATTCGTAATGATGAAATGAATGTACATGTATAACAAATTTGAATTTAACAGTTCAATATTTATAGTCAAGGTGATGATTTTTATTTCACATTGCCATTGAAAAACAAAACATATTTGGCACGTCGTGGGAAAACCGGACTTAATGCATGTGCGTAAAGTGTCATCCCGGATTAGCCTGTGCTGTCCGCACAGGCTAATCCGGGACGACACTTTCCGCCTAAAGTGGATTTATGGTAAGAAGACACTTCATTGAAACAGAAAATACCATAAAAGCGGAAAGTGCCATCCCGGATTAGCCTGTGCGGACTGCACAGGCTAACCCGGGGCGACACTTTACGCACATGCATTAAGTCCGGTTTTCCAACGGCTCGCCACATATTTAAAATATATTAATAAATTGATGAAATGATTTTTTCATGTTAGAAATTGTATGTACAGGAAAGAGTTATAGGTAGTAATGAAGTGTGTAATTGGTTTTTAATAAACTTAAGTCTAAAGCATATATGAGGCGTGTCGTTGGAACCCAGGGCTTAATGCATCTGCGTAAAGTGTCGTCCTGGATCAGCGTGTGCAGTCCGCACAGGCTTATCCCGGACAACACTTTTCACTTTTGTGGTATTTTCTGTTCCAAGGAAGTCTCTTCCTTAACATTAATACACTGTAGGCGTAAAGTGACGTCATGGATTAGCCTGTGCGGACTACGCACATGCACATGCATTCAACCCGATTCTCCCACGACACGCCTAATATAAACACATGTATATATGCAGTTGAAGATTGGACATACAGAAACATTACATTGTATTGTTATAGTATCATTGTAGTATGACAGTGCAATATCAGTGGATCTTAGGTGTTCATTAGTGAGCGATTGTATTATTATGGCTGAGACAAAATTTGTTTTCTGTGTGCTTTCCGGCATCAAGAGTGGATGCAAACCAGTGTGTTTATTATGTTCATTCAAGGGAAGCTCTGCCATTGCATTTTCTTACATTTTTAATTAGTTTTGTTTTCATTGACTGGACCCATATAACTCGAAACACTAGTACGGTTCTGCAATTAAGCTAATTGCGATATCTTTTAATATTGTTATTAATGTTGGTTGTTTTATACTTCAGTATATTCTTGTAGGCCTAATACAAGAGACATGTAACTCATGCATTTTACATGGACATCTATGAGAATAGTAGTATAGTCAGAGTGATTTGTATATTGTATTCATGCACTTAACATTCAGTTTTTCTCTAACATTTTGCTACAAATGTAATATGCTTATCCAAAACTGGAAATTCTTCATATCTGATAAACTGGCAATTTTATCCTTTTTTTTTTAACTAGAATGTAAGATGTCACATTTTCTGCTGTGTCGTTTGATGTGTTAAATTTTGTAACGCCTGCTAATAGGTTTTTAAATAGTCAAGTATTTAATAAATATAATGAAAGTATATCCTGATTTTGTGATTGTTAAAGTACATATACTCTCTGTCACATCTCATTGTGTGAGTGCATTACATCAGTATGAGTTAAACTTGAGTTATATTTTACTGCTGAACATGTTTGCAAATTTGGCTGCGACGTGGGGGGGGGGATGCGTGCATTCGAATGATTATGTATCACTCACAAGTTTAACTTACACAGCTTGTGTATGACCAAACAAACTCAAAAAAGCTCAAGCATGGTTTTAAATGGGGTACATCTTAATATTGCTCAAACAGAATATCTATGACCATAGGATCTCAGAATTAACCATAGACTTGCCCGTATTTGGGTACAAACAACAGTAGTTACCCCTTGTTTGTGAAAACAATGCAAAAAGGGTACAAACACCACAGTTATTGCCCCATATTCGGGAGAGAAAAAAGCAAAAAATTGAAAATGTGGAGGATAGAGACTTTATTTTTTGCCTAATCTTGACCAAACTTGCTCTGTTTGTTTATGACCAAAAGATCTAAGTTGAAGTCGAATATGGGCAAGATTGGACCAGAAAGACCAGAGTTATTGTCTCTTGTTTATGAAAAAACGCATTAGTCGACAACTATTGGCTAGCAGACTCCATAGAGAATTAACTGTTCGTTTAATGACTACTAAACTTGCTCTGTTTGTGTATGACCATTGGATCTTATCTGGATGCCTTAATGAGCCAAATAGAACCAGGAACACTAGAGTTATCTCCCTCTTTTCCTAGGAAAATGACTTTGTGCAACAGAGAAACTGATTTGTTCATCTAAATGTTGCTCAAACAGAATATCTATGAACATAGGATCTCAGAATTCACCATAGAGTTGCCCGTATTGGGGTACAAACAACAGTAGTTACCCCTTATTTGTGAAAACAATGCAAGAAGGGTTATGTGCAGGATAGAAACTTCGTTTTTCACTAGGGATGGCTTCAAATAGTTTTTTCAGTAACCTGTTAATTGATTTTTGTATTTGAGCTGTTAGCTGGTAAGCATCATATTATTTATAAGACCTAAAAATGCATTTAAAACGAAAAAATATCCAATACAAAAGTCTGTTTAATTGAAGAGTCCTAAACGATGATATACATAACGCTGACAGGTGTCTATTGCTGCAACTTGCAACTGTGTTAATTATAGTTCTGTAAACATAAGAACAAAACCCCTATATATGGATTTCAGCTAGATGTTTGAACGTCATGTGTTTGCAGAGATTAGATGTTATGTGTGATTCGGCATGGTACACATGTCGCCAATTGCTAGCTGTCCGTATATGGATTTCAGCTGGATGTTTGAACGTCATGTATTTGCAGAGATTAGCTCTTATGTGTGATTTGTCATGGTAAACATGTCGCCAATTGCTTGTTGTCCGTGATGGTGCCAACAGTTTAGACCGTAAATCGTGTGCATTATACCGATATGTCGATTGCTAAGTTATTATTAGGCCGGGCAGGCATCTGTATAGCGGCGGTTGATGGCCAGGTTGACTACAGAAGTAGGTCAGGCAGGCATCTGTATAGCGCATGTTGATGGTCAGATTGATTACATAAGTAGGTCGGGCAGGCATCTGCATTGCTAGACCCCAAGGGAGCGGCTAGGGGCCCGGTCTTCTCTGCCCTGTCCACATTTCTTACAGACTGTGAGATAACTGATAAGATCTAGGTCTTTGGGGAGGGAGGAGCAGTCAACACCCAACCAATTTTTATACAGTTCTTGTAATTGTTTTTATCAATTCTGTGATATATTACAGTTCTGTGTATACTTCTTAATGCATTGTTTCTCCATGAGTTTTCAATGCTTAAGTTTGGTTTTACCTTCATTGGGAAACTATGGAATGCCCTGCCCTTTCTAAACCAGGTCAATGGTATTGACCTGGTACTCTTTATTTTAAAATCATTTTCCAGAAGAGAGTATGACGTTAGTCCACCATTTCATTTTTCAGTTTCTTAATAAACCCCTTTTTATTGCAGTTTTTAATAACCAGAAAGGGCGGGGCAGTCCATTCTCCTGGGTTCAGTTGACTGCATTGCACCCCCTCCCACCCCCCCATTCCCCCCCCATACTCAAAGAACCAGGCCGGACTGGAGTGCACGGTGCAAGGACCTGTGTTCCTTGCAATTATTTGCAATCGGCCTTATCAAGACCAATGCCACAAATAGGTATTGGAGCTTTTAATAGTATTATACTTGGCATACTGTGATAGGTACAGTGTCTTCTACTGTATTTTACCAATTATATCCAATTTTATTATCTAGATATGACCCTATGCACGTTTTTTATCAGGGATTATTATAATCCTGTATTATAGTTCACTTTTACCTAGTTGGTATTATTTCCTACTTGTATTATTCAACTTCTTAAGATTTTATGTCCTTTCTGTATTTTTTTGCTTACCTTTAAATAATCTAGTCTTGCCGTGCACTCCCTCTGGTCCAAGGGACTAAACTCCAATAACTACATCTTTACCCTTCCAGTTATCTCCCCTTCTTTTCAACCCAACACAGACCCCAACCCCCCGCTGGCCTCCCAACCCTACACTTCTAATATATCATTTTAATCCTCCCTGGGTGGCTACTTGTCTTTTACCTAACTCATTACTGTGTATTACATTAAAGGTACACAGTATCATATTAATCCATGTAAAATATTTTAAACTGTAAATATTATAAATAATTATCTTGTTCCTTTAATTCTTAACTGTATATAGTTCATTTTCTTAACATATTGTTTTAAAGTGGCCCTATCTAGGTGACTGTTTTGTAACTAGCAGCCTATATTGCTGCATTTTATGTATATAAATGAATGTAGTTTTTACAATTGTTTTAATGCCACCCTGGGTGGGGGGGGGGTACTATTATTTTAAAATAGCCCAACTTCCTTAAGGTACAAAACAGACAGGGTCTTAAGTTGGAGCAACTCACTATATTCCCTATCTGCAAGCGTTCAACATAAGTAAACCGCATGTCGCATAAATGCTAATTAATTAAAATTACTTACACTCTTAACATACTCGCCTAGGCAAGTCCCTTCTCATTTATATAATATTAAATCTTCAGTACTTGGTGACTCTTGACTCATTTTACTAATTATCAAGAGTATTCTTATTCCACATTTAGATAAAAAGGGCTAGAACTCTAAATATCATCCATTTATTGCATTACATTGAAATACCCTTTTTATTCAGGGTATAATTATTATTATGACAGCATTTCTAAGTAATTTATTAGTAATTTTTTGCCTTTTCATATACCGGCAGCATTAAAGTGTAGCATAGACATGCTAATATCATATATATTCTCTAAACCTATGTTGAACCACTTAGAGATCTGGTAAAACATTAAACTATTCACTATTTTATCTTAAATAAACAACCGGTACTACTGTACCTGCATTGTTGCCAAACTTCTTTATAAGTATATGGTTATTAAATCATGTATTTCTTCCAGATCTTTAAGTTAATAAGACTCCAACAACCCCATTACAGCATATGCTGGAAAATGGGTCTAGAAAAATGATCACACATGTAAAATTATATGTTTTCCATCATTAAATCTTATTATGTTGGACTATCTTCTCTCTTCTTTTCTATCCAAGTATTAAACTGCAAATAAAAATAAAAATAAACAAACACAAATTACTCAACAAAGTGTCTTCATATTTTATTAAAGCATAAATAACTATGCAACTTTCATAGAGAATTAGTTCTCCCAAATTTTACAAACATTTTAATCTTAAAATCTGCATATTTCCATCTAGCAGATCTATTATTTTCAATATTTCCTTGCAGTTGTTCATAATAGCGCAACCCTAAAGTTATTATATAAGCCTCACGCTGATTGGTCAGACGGATTAGATACGAGAATTTTGATTTGTTCATTTACTATCCGTTTTGAGCGTCAAGCTCAGTAAGTTTCCCACGCTACAACATTCCTCTTAAAGTTCACGTAGTGCATAAACTGAGAAAATATTTTTCTAAAGCATTTATTACCGTTTCTTTCACTATTTACAAAGATTTATTTAAATACAGTATTTGTTATGTACTTCTGGCTGTCTATTCAGTTTTAACAGTTAAGCATATTTTTGCGAATATATTTTTATATAAAGCACCGCACCCACACTGCAAAGATTTTATGTACCACACCCTTTAAACAAGGGTTGTACTATAGTTTTATGAACGCAGAGTTTTAAATGTTAAGCAGTGTGCTCGGGCAATGGTTTTTAACCGAAGTCCCGAGAGCAGTGTGCTCGGGCAATGGTTTTTAACCGAAGTCCCGTGGGTAAATAACACCACTCGTCATCTGCATTGCCCTTGTCGATTGCCACAGTCAACAACAGTAAATAATCTGTCTGATATAAGTCATTTTGTAGGTGCTTACATTCAGATCTTGTCTGTCAATGCCACTACTGCGGTGAGCGCTGTGGGCCATCGTGGCCCTCCTGTGTTATTTGGATTGGATCCAGAGGACGGGCCTTCCTTCCTTATAAGGGCTAATTAGGGTCCCCTCCCTTCTGACACTCATGGCTTAACGAGCCAGTGGAGTGATACAGGCACTCGTGTGCCCCTTGTTTGTAAACGCATGAACTAGTTGTTACCGCATTTCGCGCGTCTATATATTAATAAACCACTTGCACAAACGCTGTAAAAAGTCATCTGTTGATGTATTGATTAAACATATGTGCAAAACATAAACATGCATATTTTTAGTGTACCGACGTCGTGGACCGCGCAATTTACATTTAATAAATCTTTTTACGTTCAATAAAATCGCTTCATGAATATAAAATTATTAAAAAAATATTTGCGCATGGTTTAATCTCAGCGAGCTATTTGTTGATAAAGGCGTTTATTTTATTACAGCTTCACACATTAACAGACTGCTTTTGTTTTTTATTTGATTTGCGTACCATATGCTTGATAATTAACATAATGCGTATTTATCTTTCATGTAAACCTGAGAATGGAAGGTTGATTCAAATTTTAAAACATAAATACAGTCAGAATTAGAATTATTACAAACCATAAGTTAACATATTTAATATTTATATTGTATACTTTGGGCTCACATTATCCTTATTTTTGTAGACACTTTTTACTTGTTAATGTAGCCTTTATTGTTTACGGATGGTTCCCATCTTTAATTGAGTGTGAAATTCAAACAAAGAATAAACACATGCGTGCATTTAAAGGTGTATTTTACTATCTGCTATACATTGTATTAAATAATTTAACAGGAGATATTACTGATGACATTTCAGAGTTCAAAACACTTCAAGGTATTATTATGAATCTAAAGGAAATGACTGGATGGCAAACTGCATAAGTTGTGCATAACTGTGTTAAACATACACACATCATTATAATTTAATTAAACAAAACTGTATGTGCTAATGAGGATCACGATGCCTGAAGACAATATTTCAAGTTGTTTCCCAGCAGGCTTAACGATGCATTCACATCAGAGTTCCTCGATGTTCGTCAACCCATGGAGTTTTATCGACTTCTGCGGTCTGAGCCAAAGCAATAGAACGAGTACGCGAACGGTTCCGTCGAGTGCCTGGTGGCACAATCTGCAAGTGTGGTGCCGTCAAAGTAATCCTTGACGTCTTAAATCTTTTGTAACATAACGTGCCTTGGCAGGGACCCTTGCAATAGAAGGCCTGTGTTTTCGTTACGTCGTTTGTGAAATTGTTAACATACTGGACCGTTGGGATATCGAGGTTTAAATAAACGGTTGTGTTCTCCTGCTGTTCGCTGCATCGGTACTGAATACAAGCGTAGTAGAAATCCTGCACACCGTCAAACGCCTTCTGGATGGTAGTGGAGTAGGTGTAGTAGTAATTAGACCCCGCAGAAGACCAAACACTGGTGGCAGTGAAGCCAGGCATGCTCGGAAGGTCGTCTATTGTCGCCGAGAAATTGTACCCGGCGGTGAAATTGATCCTTGCTGTACACAGCTTGGTACCGTCTGGTACGGGCTCATAAGCCGGTAGGCTGGGTTTGATGAAATGGAACGCTGGCTGATCGATTGTGGAGTTCTGGCAGGTGGATAAGTCCTCGTAGAATCCACCGGTTGGATTGGAAATGAAATTGACGAACACTTCTTTTTTATTCGGGAGGACATTGTACCGTATGTACTGTATAGCTAAGTGCGCAACTTCAATAGCTGGAGAGTAATTCGCCAGATCTTTGGGTTTCAAGTTCATCGTCACTGGAATAGAGCCACCACCTATAGAAACTGTTTTCGTTGACGTTAGGCTCAGGAGACCGACAAGAAAATTGGTGCCATCGACTGGATCAAACTCACGGCATCGAACCTCAAAGCACGTATTATCAGGATCGCTGGTATACGGAAATCTAGAGTCTCAGTCTCTCATTGTTCTGTGTATAGGCAACGACGCCTGGAGTGAATGTTGACGGATTGGCAGCATCAGCTGGGTTCTCATAGAAGACTCTCGCTTTAAAGTAGCATCTGGGAGCTTCCGGTTGGGTCAATTTTGACCGGTGCAGCGGCCTTGATCATGTTGATTTCTACGTCCAGTACGCCTCTGTATGTCGCAGGGAGATGGATCACTTTCACAGCATCAACGTAACCACCCGCTGGATCGGTCACCTGTATCACCACCTGTGTTGTTGCTGGAAATATGGCCTTAAACATGCCCATATTGTCGGTGACGCCAATTCCATTCATGTTGATACTGGCAGACATGGCGGAAAGGGGCGCCAATGCGTCGTAATCTGTCACTGTTCTTACTACGGTGATGCCATAATCTTCACAGCACGCGCAGTGGGTGACATATGCGACTTCTTAAGTACCAAACGCCCCGCAGTAAACCTTGCGGATTTCTTCTCCGGGGCATATGATTCCATCATCGGGGCAGGATTTATGGCGGAAGAGGTCGTAGCAGCAGGTACCTGTGGGACAGGTTCCCACGTCATAGGTGCAGGAACCGACCAGGGTTCGGTTTGCAGGGATTCTGTCCGACATGTACTCTAAAAATTTCAATAACGATATAAAGAAATGTTTGTTCACTAAACTAAAATTCATTGTTTTATTGCACAGTTAATCGCCAAATCAAACCAGAATTTAAACTAGTCCGCAGTACTTTAGACAACGTTTTAAATGCATTTTATCGATACGATCACGTTGAAAATGTAAACACATAAAAATACGTTTAGACCAGGGTTTTTGGAAACTTGTATCACACAATTTTTCTCAAAATAAAATTTACACATTATGTGTGCAGCGTCCTTAAGAAGCAAGTCCACGCTATTTATACATGTAGAACTACTGGACAGATATGGTTAAACGGTGTTAGCAAGTATACACACAAAAAAGCAAAGTGCCGTTTTGCTTCTCCTAATATTACAATTTACTCTTTATTGCACATGTATTATTAACCTGTCTATTGCATTTTTTCCGTTGCGATCAATAAACACACACAATAATAAATACTAAACCTAGTCTACTATACGAAAGTCCTTCTAAATAAATTGCACACATGTCTGGAATACTTTTAGGTTTTAATGAGTTGATCAACTATATCCATCAAATTACGCATCTAAAATATCAGTAAACTTTCATTGTTCTGAAGCTAATTAGGAAACGGTTTTTAGGGTACTACCTTTAGGGCATTCTGGACAACATTCTCCTTTAGGGATGAACGACTCCTTACAGTCCACAGCCTTACATTTCTCGAACCGACACTTGTCTGTAAATATAGAAATGTAAATAAAACAATCTACGAGGCGTGTCGTGGGAAAACCGGGCTTATGTTTAGAAGAGAATTCCTTGAAAAAGAAGATACCATAAAAGCGGAAAGTGTCGTCCTGGATTAGCTTGTGCGGATTATTTATATATAAATAAATAAAGAAATATATATATATTATAAGCTAGCGTTGTATATATTACATTACCATGACCAGATGGAATGCATGCGTCCTTCGGTCAGGGCTGACAGTCCCAGTGTCAGCAACACCGGTATTACCACTGTACCAATCTGCTGCAGTGTAATACGCATTTTGAAAACGTATGTACATAAAATTGCTCAATAAATACGTTAAGATGTGCGTTTAAAATATCCATTTTGTCGTATTTAGATTTTATTACCACATTGACATACTTAAGACACTATAACGTCCATTTTAAAAGTGGAACCAACATCAAGAAAAATTCAGCAGGATTCATAACAGTGAAGTCTTATCCAGGATTCATAACAGTGAAGTCTTATCCAGGATTCATAACAGTGAAGTCTTATCCAGGATGCATAACAGTGAAGTCTTATCCAGGATTCATAACAGTGAAGTCTTATCCAGGATTCATAACAGTGAAGTCTTATCCACAACTTCCTTATTAGCAAATAAACACAGTTTGTTTCTCTCCAAAACGAAGCTACCGTCATAACTTTGGTTTCTCGCGAACAACAAACCACTTGCTGATTATCTAATGAAGCTTTTTTGAATATGGGTCTGCAATATATACATGTTCATTCTGGATATGACTCGAAAGTTTGGCACAACCGCAGATGGATGCAATTGATTGGGTCACGCGTCACATCCTGGTTAATGGAGATCGTCGAATCAAAATACTTTGAAGCGGCATTACATTAAACAAACTAGCGACATATTTACATTAAGTGTTTTTGAATTGCATACGTTTTTGCAAACACGTGAAAAGGTTTATTCTTTACATTTCGTACTTTGATCTATCAATTAACCATCTGTGCAAAGAATGTGCCGATATATGAATTAAATACATATGCGAGAAGAAAAGAAAGTTGAATAGTTTTGCTGGGTCGACTTCATGCACTGCTTTGATTTGCATTTAGAAACAGTTTTCTGTGTCCATGAATAAACACTGGATGGAAATTAACATATTTAAAAATGCCGAAAACTTCGGCATGCCTTTTCCAGTATATAGTAAAGCTTGTTTCGTAATTTAAGTACGTTGTACTGCAGGGATGTAGTGGAATTGTATGTATTATACATATATATCTTGTTCTAGTTATGAAATTTTAATCGGGATGACCAACTACAATTTTCTTTGCATTGCCAGTGATGTGGCTTATTACATACATGCAGTTTAAGATCAATTCGGTTTGTTGAATACTATTTAATATCAAAACAAGTAAGCCGCGTTGATAATGAGAATGTTTATAAAACACCTAAGATTTATTTCGTCGTGCTGACCGATATTCTAACTTGATATGCACGACAAATTTCGCTTAATTTGGTGGTGCCGAACATGTAAAAAATAACTGAAAATCATACAAAGTTTATAGCTCAAATACTGAACAGCGTACTTGATTATTTTTATCAACTTTAAAAAAATAAAACTTTAAATGTTATTCATTATTTATACATTATAATATTATATTGAGTGCCTTTAAGTACAATCTCGTTGTATTCACTGGTTGAGTGCTAAAATGTAAAGAATCCGGTTCAGTTTTGACTGGTTGATAGTTCACAACATAATCTATTCGCTATATTATAGTTTTTTTTTTATAACCGTTTGTGAGTAAACAGATTTTATAGTTTACTATTGGACGTTGAAGATTTTCACGCACACCCATGGGCATTGAGGCATGACATATGCGCACGGTTTGATATCGGTGTGTTTGCTTATTTGTTGACAAATACGTTTTATTTCGTCCGCCTCAAACTTGAATAAGCTGCTTTTGTTTTGCTGGTTTGGTGTACTGCATCCTTCATTATTACAATGAAGCGCATTTATTTTAATATAACACTCACGTGTGTTTGATTATCATAAACCAGGGACTCATTGAATCAACATTCCGAAACATCAATAATTTACCTGTAAATCCAAAATATATCAACAATGGTTTTTAATACAGTTTGTTATGTTTTTTTATTGTAAGCTTTTCTCACGTTATTTGTACTTTTTGTAGGCGCATTAATTTTTTTAGTATGAATTTATCATAGATCATTCCTAAGTTTCACTGACGTATTATATGTAGCAAAACAACACTGTGCGGATAATTTATCAAATTACATACGCAAAACAAACACATATATCATGTCCAAGTGAAAGAAAACATGTTATTGTAAGTGGCACTGCTTGAACCTTGGGACGCCTTGTTTTATAGCTGACTGTATCCGTATTAGGTAAGTATATTGCAAAAAGGAGCCAATCATATAACTCTCGAGGTTCTAGGTAATGGAGTCGTTGATAGAATGTGGATATAAAT
Organism: Congeria kusceri; assembly: GCA_027627225.1. Classification (NCBI taxonomy): domain Eukaryota; kingdom Metazoa; phylum Mollusca; class Bivalvia; order Myida; family Dreissenidae; genus Congeria; species Congeria kusceri. The sequence goes on from CM051035.1 coordinate 45,880,289, forward strand.
TAAACGGTGGCAACAATAGAAATGCTTTAAATAACATCGAATAGATGGGACGATAAGATGAAAAATAGCTACTATAGTATAGTTTTAGCCTGTATAACACGAGGTCATACTTCACTATGTGATATATTTCGTTCATCGTTTTAAAATTTCCGTCTCGCCACTTTTATAAATTGTTAAACGCCTGAAGGATGCCATGGGATCCATGTGCTTGTGTTTACGTGTACGCAAATGGTTTTGTACGAGTATGTAGACTTTGAATGTGAACGTAAAAACTAAGTGGCTAATATGGTCTAAGCGCTTGGGCGATTGACTTTAAAACTTTGTCGGCAATCAATGCGGCATATTTTGTATTTCTTTCCAACATAGTGGCTACAAATTGTAACGCTTAAAATTAATATTGAGTTAAACAAGTTCTATTTATTTGTATTAATTCAGTTTTCTGCTTTGCAATTTCCATTTTTAGAATGAAGTTTGGGGTAATACAGCATCTGATTTTAAGATGATATTTAAGTCATTAGACAATGTTCCGAAGGATTTAAAACGAATTAATGGATTTGTTGAATTGAACCGGAAATGAAAGGAAAGACTGGTTAAACGGACTATGTCTACAAAAAGGGCCCCAAGGGGACAACACGGTAAAACTATTAAATGTAAGTATGAATATTTTAATATAATGACGGTTAAAATAATATACATACATTGAAACAAGATTTTTTACATTCAGATCAAAAAGGGGAGGTCAGATTTTTTTTTGGGGGGGGAGTGGGGAGTAGGGGGTGGGGGGGGGGTATTTTATATAAACATACTATATACACGCATTGCCACATGTTACAATAGCGCAGTTATTGAATGATTATTGTAGAAGTAGAACTGGAACGAAATGTTCATGTGTATTAATTATAAAAAAAAAATTCATCAAACGTTAATAATAAATGCAAAAAACAGCAACATTTAACAGTATAAGACATCTTAGTTCATGTAAATATTCTTGTCGAAATATAATTTGCATAAAAATAGGACACACATATATAACTACGCCGGTGATAAGGCATTGCGTTCATACAAATATGAATGCATACCCCTTCCCTATTAAAATGCCTATGCAATGTAAATATAAGCAAATATTTCGACGTGTTCAGAGACTTCTTCCACAACATTTTATTTATAGAAAGATGTAACATATTTTTATAGATTGAATGCCATCTACTGGAGAAGTTGATAGAAAGGTAAAATTCCAAATAATTCATAATAAAACACAAACGAAATGCAAATTAACATGCACAGTAAGTTTATAAATATAAATTACCCAGTTATTGACATATTCGGGTTTATGATTCTCTGAACGCTAATAGATGCAGGTATATTAACACAGCTATACAACGGCTGCTACAACGCGCTTTTCTGGAGTGTGTCACTAGAATAAATGGGAGCATCGTACAATTGCTATTGATAGAGGGAGCCGCTTATGTAGGCTAAACAATATAGATATTTTCAGTCTGTGAATGATTATAACATTTTGTTCATGAAATGCAATGAGAAAATATGTTCATAATTTTGCTCAGAACTAGAGTGTATGGCGAGGATATGTTTATAACTTTATTTTAACCGATTATGTGGAGAATTCTGTTTTTTAATTGTGGAGCAAAAAATGAATACATGCCAAGGATAATATGAGTTTAATGTTTTATTAACTCCATCATAAACATTAACTGTAATGTAGACAGTGGTTTTACTTTTCCGCTTATATTTAAGATTGAATTTAATTTTGGTTGCGTTCATGCTATTATGAACGTAATGGTCGAACTGGCAAATCCATGATGCGCGCTAGCGCTTCATGGATAATTTGCCAGTTTGACCATTGAGTTCAAAATCGCATGAACGCAACCAAAATTAATTTCAATCCTTATATTTACATTATATTTGGGATGATTTCATAGCATTCCTTTATATTGTTTTTTGTTTAGCATGCATGTTATTGCCATTTTAAGAGAAATATCACGCACAGTAGTTTTCTTATCGGAACAGCGAAGTACCGCCCCTTGTAACCGAACTACACAAAATAGAATGCAAACTACGATTAATAAAATAGTTCCCTACAAACATGTCAGTTTATTGTTATTTTACGTTCAATTTGCTGCGACAAATGAAATTTAATGTAAACATGATAAGTCATAACATTTTTATTGTCGATTTTAACATGTATCAGTTTTGAAAATTAATGTTGCAAGTTCAATTGATATTCCTTATTTTCAAACTGAACATAGACGCCGAATATCTTTTTTTATCCCATCATCAAGCCTGCATTGACGAAATAAAACCCCATGGGATAAACTTAGACCTCTGTATTTCCACACTGGGATACAGCAAACGCACAGAATAATGACGTAATTTGTTGTTCGTCGTGCCGTCATTGTATGTTTATCGTGTTATTTAGTGTTTTTCTTTCGTTTATTTTCAAAATAAAGACAGAAAATGATGGGATAAATAGAATACTAGATAAGTGTTGATTAAAGATTAGTTTATTTGCTCGGCACGAAAACGTGAACCTATCGCCAAGACTAGTGGTTCAGGTTTTCTAAGCCTCGCAATTTAAATATACTTATCTTTATTCAACACTAACCTTGTATTCTCTATAAAGACAAACAAATCAACGCCAGCAAATACACAACTAATTTGCCGAGGTAACACTGGGAGTGAGGAACATTTTAGGGGGCACACATCTAAAGGTCTATTCATCCATGTTTTAATTCGGGCGTGCAACCAAAATTAGTTGCACAGTTGCACGGTATTATTTGACATACATATATTTGCTGTGTTTTAAATGTATACTTAAAATGGAAGTAATTAAGACACGGTTATCGTATGAATCAAAAAGGATAAATAAGAAATTCGTTTCAGGTTCACTTTAACAATCGACTATAGTGACAATACTTCAGAATTTATCATCACAATATAGAGATCTGTACGGACGCCTGTAAGTCAAGTAACTGGAATATACTTCAATTGGTGAATTTTACCACCTATTATTCGGTCAATTAATGCGACATGTCATGCTGTTTGATCTTAAAATAAAGAACAATAAATAAATGCTTTCAAAAATGTATTTCTCCATTTCCTTTACATAGTATTAAATTAATAAGTAGATGACTTCAAACACAATTTAAAATCCAACAAACTTCAGTAAATAAATATAAAGGTCACATACGGATGAACAAGATGCATTAGTTTCGTTTGAATGTTTAAAATATGCAAGCAGAATTGAAACAATATTAAATATAAGCAGAATTTAAACAATTACTATACGCGCTAATACTGATCAACATTCCTGAAGCCAATATAAAAAGTTATTTGTCCGTCAGCTTTTACGATGCTTCGCATCAGTATTCCTCGAAGTACTTCAAGCCAAGGCCCATTTGTCTCTTTGACCTCCGCGATAGTAGGCATTGCAGTAGAACGAGTAGGCGAACGGCTCAGTTGAGTTCCTGGTAGCACAATCTGCAAGTTCGGTTCCATCAAAGAAATCAGGACCGCTCTGTCCCGACACGAGTTCTGGAGCAATAAATGCGCCTTCAATGTTTGTCTGGTAGTTCATCGCGAAATTTTCTTTGCACAACGTCCCGTGGCAGGGTCCCCAGCAATAGAACGCCGGTGTTTCCGTTACGTTGTTAGTGAAGTTGTTGAAATACTGCACCGTCGGTATATCGATGTTCAAATAAACGGTTGTGTTCTCCTGCTGTTCACTGCATCGGTACTGAATACAAGCGTAGTAGAAATCCTGCACACCGTCAAATGCCTTCTGGATGGTAGTGGAGTAGGTGTAGTAGTAATTAGACCCTGCAGATGACCAAACACTGGTGGCAGTGAAGCCAGGCATGCTCGGAAGGTCGTCTATTGCCGCCGAGAAATTGTACTTGGCTGTGAAATTGATTCTTGCGGTACACAACTCGGTACCGTCTGGTATGGGTTCATAAGCCGGTAGGCTGGGCTTGATGAAGTGGAACGCTGGTTGATCGATTGTGGAGTTCTGGCAGGTGGATAAGTCTTCGTAAAACCCACCAGTTGGATTGGAGATGAAATTGATGAACACTTCTTTTTGATTCGGGAGGACATTGTACTGTATAGCTAAGTGTGCAGCTTCTATCGAAGGAGAGTAATTCGGCAAGTCTTTGGGTTTCAAATTCGTCGTCAGCGGAATAGTGCTACCACCGACAGTGACTGTTTCCGTTGATTGAAGACTCAGGAATCCGATAAGAACATTGGCAGTATTGGTTGGATCAAAGTCCAGGCATCGAACCTCAAAGCACTTATTATCTGGATCGCTGGTATAGGGGAAGTAGAGTCTCAGTCTCTGGTTGTTCGGTGTATAGGCAACGACACCTGGAGTAAATGTTGCCGGGTTGGCAGCATCAGCGGGGTTCTCATAGAAGACTCTCGCTTTGAAGTAGCACCTCGGAGCCCCAGGGATCTTGTCAATGTTATACCAGTTTCCGGTATTGATCTGTGTCAGTAAATCATCGGTCAAGCCGATCTGTCGCTTACGACGATTAACGTTTGTTGTTGGGGCCAATGTCCAACGTCCGCTTGCATTATCTAGCAGCCAAAGGGCCATACCCTGTCTAACTCTAAACACGACTTGACCGGTCAATGGATCGCCTGACTCCGTTCTCAGATCGATCTTGACAATGCCGTCTGAAAGCAACGCTTCTCCGTCAGTGGTAACGAACTGTCCAATTTCATCTGTGAAAGGATCATTGACACTGGGCGCCGTTATGCTGATTTTTACAGACTGGCTGTAAGTATTTCCCGCCATGTCGGTGATGTGGTTGGCTTTGATGACAAGCTGAGCAACTCCTTGTCCTACATCTCTGGGGTCACTTGAAATGGAAAGTGTGTTGTCTTTTGTGGGATCAACGGTTACCGGAGCAGCTGCTTTGATCATGTTGATTTCTACCTCCAGTACACCTCTGTATGTCGCAGGCAGATTAATCACTTTTATCGCATCAACGAACCCACCCGCTGGATCGGTCACCTGTATCACCACCTGTGTTGTGGCCGATATGGTTGCCTTAAACCTGCCCAGATTGTCGGTGTCGCCAATACCATTCGTGTTGATACTGACTGACATGTCAGAAAGTGGCATCAATGTCGCGGAGTCTTTTACTTTTCCAACTACGGTGATGCCATAATCTTCACAACACGCACAGTGGGTGACGTATGAGACTTCTTTAGTTCCAAATATGCCGCAGTCAACTTTGCGAATTTCTTCGCCGGGGCATATGATTCCATCATCGGGACAAGATTTATGGCGGAAGATGTTGTAACGGCAGGTGCCTGTGGGACAGGTTCCCACGTCATAGGTGCAAGAACCGACCACGGTTCGGTTCGCTGGGATTCTTTCTGACATGTACTCTGCAATACAAAATAACGTTCTTGGGTATGTTTAATACTGAAATGTTTTCTTACTCGTATTGCACAATTAACAAATCTTGAAAAATATGTCTTATGTATGCAAACTAACTTTGTCTGTTATACGGCGCACACAGTTTGAAGTATTTTATCGACACGCCATCGTTGTGAAGACATTAAATTGAATGAAAACTCTGGCAAAAAAAAATGGGTATGTTTAATACTGAAATGGTTTCTTACTCGTATTGCACAATTAACAAATCTTGAAAAATATGTCTTATGTATGCAAACTAACTTTGTCTGTTATACGGCGCACACAGTTTGAAGTATTTTATCGACATGCCATCGTTGTGAAGACATTAAATTGAATGAAAACTCTGGCAAGATTTTTGTCGAAGAGATTGATGTTTTTGCATTTTAACTGTTTAAAATATGTACGAAGATGGTGTAGAAGTTGCATGTATATACCTTTTGACCACGGCTTTTTGAAGCTTTTATCACACAACCTTTCTGAAATGAAATGAAAATTCAATTTCACATTCTATTTGTAGTGTCTGTAAGAAGAAATTCCATATAAGTAAGACATTAAATATTATACTCATTTATGCCATTTTAATTAAACAAGCATGAGGTTTAAAAGGTTTTCGGATTGTTTTCGCCGCAATCTTTTTTCCATTTACGCAAACACTAAACAAAATTCAGTATTGCTATGCGAAATATGACCCTTAATTACTAATATAATGTTTAGTTTTAACTGTGCTATATATTGCGTATTTCAGTTCCGATCCATAAGGCATTCAAATATTGAACAATTGTTTTTAGTCTGATTACATTTTGCACACGCCTGGAATCCAGATGTCTTGATATTTGTATTCTAGTATATCAAATAATTTTAAGCATAAACAGAACACATCAGGGGTAATTTATTGTTCTGCAGGTATAAATGGGGATACGGTTTCCAGGGGCCTACCTTTAGGGCATTCTGGACAACATTTTCCTTTAGGGATGAACGAGTCCTTGCAGTCTACAGCTTTGCATTTCACGAACTGACACTTGTCTGGAAATATAGAAACTCCGATTATATTTCTCCTGGAATCCAGTTCACAAACATGTTGCATGTACCACTTACCATGTACTAGGATAAGAGAGCAGTTATAGAGAATTGGCAATGGTAACTCAGAGTGGGGAATAAACATGGAGAATAGGGAGTAATTACGGAGAACTGGAAATAGTTACGGAGAATATAAAAAAAAACTACAGTGCGTGAGAAATAGTACGGAGCATCGGTGGTAGTAACAAAGTTGTGGGGAAAAGTCACATATATTAAAAGAGTTACGGAGATGTGATAATTGTTACGGAGAATGGGGAACAATTACAAAGTATGTGGATAAGTCACCAGGTCGCAATGGTGTAATGGGTATGGTGTCCGCATTGCGACCGGGAGTTCCCGGGTTCTATCCCTACTCAGGGAGCGTTCTCAAGATCTTTCCAAAGACACCTAGTACTAGTTCTTCCCAGGAAACGGACTCGAGAGTGTCTCTATAAGCCCACGGCTTTCGATGCAATCGAGGTAAAATAAGTAGGTTTAAACTAAAATGTTGAAAAGACCAATGCTCACCTTTAGGACAAACCGGGCAGCATTGTCCAGGTGGAACAAAGGCGTTTTTGCAGTCCACCTTCAAACACTGAATGAATTTACACTTATCTGAAAATAATGTAACTATTATTATATCTAGTGTAATGTTGTTAAATTGTGTTTTTATAAAATTGTGAAGGTAGCTGTGTCATTGGAAATGAGAACTATATTAATATAATAGAAAAATAAAACAGCCAGATTTATGGATGCATCGTCGCCTTTTCGTTGCTCAAATGAGACAATATATTAATCTTAAAAAGATTTACATGCATTGTGTTGTATTAGATTACCATGACCTGGTGGAATGCGTCCTTCGGTCAGGGCTGTCAGTCCCAGTGTCAGCAACACCGGTATTACCACTGTACTAATCTGCAATATAAAACGTATGTTGAAAACTTATATATGTATAATTGCTTGATAAAATGCACGTTCATCCTATTCTTTATGACGACTTTAACATTTTTTAAATTACCCATTTTATATATAAACAAAGCGAAACTCCACCTGCGACAGCAGGTGAGAACTCTAATTAGTAGCCAGAGGTCCTATTATTTATGGCAAGTGACCAATTGCCAAAAAACCACACATCACAAAACACGAAACAAACACAAAACACACATGAATAAAACTGGGGTTACTTCCTTGGAACGGTCAATGAACAGCTTTGGGGGTTTATGTCAAACCACAATGTCACATTTTTATCACATCACATTCTCACATTATTCACTATCACGTCCATGCTATAAGATGAAACTAAATTTGGTAAAGTTCAGCAAAATTCTTAACAGTGCTGTCTTATCCACAACTTTCAATACAGGTTCACTTCAACAAATTTCCCCAGTCTTCAAAATGATATTCTTAAATAACAATAAAGTAAATACAAAATAAATCACAAAAAAACGTTTATTCTACCTTCATAACGTCTCTTTCTTACGAGTAATACTCCACTTGCTTGTTTACCAATTTAGCGATTCCGAATTCTGGTCCGCAATATATACATTTTCATTCCGGATATGACTCGAAGGTTGGGCACAACCGCAAATGAATTAAAATGATTGGCTCTAAGCGTCATATTCTGGTTAGTCCAGATAGACCAATCAAATACTTTGAAGTGGCATAACATTAAACAGACTAGTGACATATTTACATAATAAAATTATTTTGAAATGCTTATTTTTTGTAAACACGTGGAGTTTATTTTGTTTTATGTCGTGCATTTATGTAAAAATAAACCAAAGAAATGATTAATGAAATGTGTTGGGTGTGCCAACATATTAATAAAATATTAACAAAAGGAAGAACACAGCATAGTTTTTGCGTTCCGACTTTCCACCGTTTAATTTACATTTAAGTCACATTTGTTCTGTGTTTAATGAATGCATGATGCATTGAAATACATGTAAGCAGATTTAAAAATGTCGGACATTTTGACCTGCCCTAATTTGTGTACATAAATTTGAGTCCACGTTAAAACGTTCTGAACTGTTCATGCAAACCATTTTAAATTAACGCATTCTGTTTCGTAATATATGTAGTTGAGTACAGTTTTGCAGGGATACATTAAATAGTATGTATTATACATTAATAATATGTTTTGATCAACTACTAGTGTCTTATTATAGCCAGGGTACATAGCTTTAGAGTATTAGTAGTATATGGGTAAGAAAATCTTTGGTTTGGTGGATACTATTTAATACCAAATCACGTTATTTAAGTTATTTATAGGCTAGACTGTTTATAAACATAGGATTTCTTTACGCCAAACTTCGTGACGACACTGATTAATAATCATCGTCGTCATTTGGTGAGCTGACCGACATTCTTAATTATACAAGAGGAACGTCGCTTACTTGATAGTGTTGAACATGTTGCAAATAGTGTTGATGGAAAGCAACTTAGATATTTGGATCATAAATAAGCTATTAAATGTTTAAAAAAATAATTATTATTCCTCTACCGGTATTTCACCGGCGGGGTCTAGGTTTGCCGTCCGTCCGTAATTCCGTCCGTCCGCAAAATATTGTTCCTGCGATAACTCAAAAAGTACTGAAGAAACTTCGATGAAATGTGGTATACATATAAACGGCAATGTGAGTATTATGAACGACCTTTTATTTTTTACCAGAGGTCAAAGGTCACGTGACTGTTACTAAAAATAGAAATAAACTAAATACTGTTATAATTCGAAAAGTACATAAGATATGACCATAAAACTTGGTACAAAGATTGAACTATAGGTTTGCCATCCGTCTGTGTGTCTCTCTATCTGTTCGTCCGTATGTTTGTCCGTCCGTCTGTCTGTCCCCAAAAACCTCGATGAAACTCGGTATACATATAAACAGCAATGTGGCAATGTCAGGATTATGCACGACCTTTTTTCACCAAAGGTCAAAGGTCACGTGACTGTTTCTAAAATAGAAATAAAGTAAATACTGTAATAATTTGAAATGGACATAAGATATGACCATGAAACTTGGTGCAGAGATTGAACTATCGGTTTGCCACTTGTCTGTGTGTCGCTCTGTCTGTTCATCCGTATGTCTTTCTGTCCGTCCGTCCCCAAAACCTGGATCCTGTGATAACTCGGAAAGTACTGAAGACACTTTGATGAAACTTAGTATACATATGAACAGCAATGTGAGAATTTATGCAGGACCTTTTATTTTTCACCAGAGGTCACAGGTCACGTGACTGTTACTAAAAATAGAAATAAACTTAATACTGTAATATTTTTAAACGTGCTTAAGATATGATCATGAAACTTCATGAAACTTGGTATACAGATTGGGCTATGGGTTTGCCCTCCGTCTGTGTGCGTATACATGTCTGTCTGTTCGTCCGTCGGTCTCACTCTGTCTGTCCCGTCCCCAAAAACTGGGTCCTGCGATAACTCACAACGTACTGAAGATACTTTGATGAAATGTTGTATACATAGAAAGAGCAAGGTGAGGATTGTACACGACCCTTTATTTTTCACCAGAGGTCAAAGGTCATGTGACTGTTACTTAAAATAAAAATAAACTTAATACTGTAATAATTCTAAAAGAACAAAACATATGATAATGAAACTTGGTACACAGAATGGACTATATGATTGCCCTCTGTCAGTTTAGTACTGCAATAACTCAAAAAGTAGCTCGAATGTCTGGTCAATGTTACTTAAATAGAAAAAAACAACAACTTAACACTGCAGTGACAAATGGGATTTGAATATGAAACTGTACACCTACAGATAAAGGGCGATTTGACGGTATTGCACAATGTTTAATTAGTAGGGGTTTTCACCGGTAGGGGACTCTTGTATTGCTTGCAATACTGTCAAAGCCTTGTTTCTATATGTTTGTTGGACATACTTTCGGAGTGCATTTTAAAACAATCAATTTGTTTTCACTATTTAAGAGCATAAATATTGCAAATCTGGTCCAGTTGCGACTGATAATTTACAACGTCAGCATTTTCGCTATATTTAGCCTTTAGTAAATTATTAACCGTTTGCGAGTCAACAATCTTTACAGCTTACCATTGGCTGTTAAAGTTTTCACGCACACCCTTGTCCATTGAGGCACGACATTTACACTCAGTTTGATACCAGCGTGTTTGTTTATATAGGCGTTTAATTGTAGCCTTAAACTTGAACATACTGCTTTTGTTTTTGGATTGACGTACTGTATGCTTAATAATTAAAACAATGCTTAATTATCTTAAATGTAAACTTAAGCATGGAAAGCTTATTTATATCAACTTGTTAAAATATACTTACCATCAGAATGAGAATTATTCTAACAAAATATGTTAACAAATTTTATATCTTAATTGTACTTTTGTTCCTCACATAATTCAAAATGATTAGGCGCATTTAGTTTTTGATGTAGCTTCAATTATTTATGGATCGTTCCTAATTTTAATTAAATATAATTTATGCAGAATTTTGCAATTAAAATCACTGTCCGGATAATAGGTTAAATTGAAAAACACACGACTATATCATCTAAAGATCAGTGAGTGAAAGTAAACATGTTATTGTAAATCGCACTGCTTGTACCTTGCGGCCCCCTGTTTTATTGCAACTGTATCCGTGTTATATATACATTGTTTAGAATAGAGACAATACTTAAGCCGTCATGGTTCTATGAATGGTACGATAGAATGTGAATATAAATAACACGGTGGCAACACGAGCGATGCTTTCAAATAAAGTAGATGAAAGGACGAGATGACAAAATATTTGAAGCCTCTTAAACCTGAGGACGTTATTCATTCATGCGATATTTGATATGTAAACGTTATTTAAATGTAGACTTCGTAAATATTCGGGCGAAGTATTTGAACGCAGAAAATCACCGACTGATAGGGTCTGTTCGTTTTGTTTATCGATTTGAAACCGTGTTGGCTAACCAAAGCGGTAATTATGATGATTTTTTTTCCAACATATGGGCTAAATGATGTGAATATACAATTTTTAACAATAAAGTGTTTAAAATGCTTTTTATTAAATCGATTTTGTTTCTTTACAATTGTCCAAGTTGGATAATTCAAAATATGTAAGCCTTTATTAATCTAACGTATAAGGTCATATGCAGAAAGATGTTAATATAGTTTATGGCTTATTATCTTATCAACCCAGTCAATTGACCCAAAACGTTGCCTAACGGTTCAATGGATCTAGAGTCTTGGATTGATGACTTGTCGTTCCTAACGTATGGAATTGCATAGACATTGTATTCTCTTGTCTAATACTACAACTAGCTTAGTACCTACGCACACATTATCACCATGACAGAACTTGGAAATTCACAGCGATACATAAACTGTAGTACTTATGTTCTGAAAAAGATCATGAAAATCACATATTTTCATATTCTCTCAGTAAACTGTACACTAAAAGTAAAAAGATCAAACATATACATGTTCCTGCAAAGAAATTTAAAATCACATGTATACTCTCCCCCTGAAGCAAAATGCATCCTCGCATTTATACTGTAACATAAAAACATAGTTAATCTACAATAGTCATGATTATACTTGTATTGTCTCTATTTCATTATGGTATTGACTATTTTCCGTGCTACCTCACTGTCCATATTGTATAAAGTACGTGAAGACATAATGGTTTCAAAAGCCTGTAATCTGGAATCAAAAACTCTACTGTGCATATTATACATAACATATTCACCATATTTATCTGGGGTCTTCTTAATTCTGGTTGATCTTCTTGGTGGATCTGGAGGTAAAACACGCTTTTTTCTTGGTCGGTTACTATCAACTAATGTTTCTATTCCATGTTCTTGAGTCTCAATTGTCTCATCTAATGTACTTTAACCTGTCACTTCATCACTAGGTTCACCTTCTGTTGTATCTGTGGTTATCACTGGCTGTGCCTCTAGGTGATCTTCATGTACTGATGTCTCTGGCGAAGTGATTTCTTTGCTTACATCCAGTGTTTCTATCCGAGTACCTGGGACTTCACTTTCCCCATCGTTTGGTTCTGCTGTAGCAGTATCCTTATTCCTCGGATCTGCTCTTCCTTCATCTGTGTTCATTCCGTCTGTTGTGATTCTGATCCATTGTAGATCCACAGGCGTCCCTGTGTATGATTGTTGGTACAACAATAACACTATCTACCTCATCATCTGAATCTCCTTCACTACTAGTGACGTCACTTTTCTTCTCATCAATTTTCACTTCTGCACGTGCTTCTACTTCTCTATCTTCTACCTTCTGTACTTCATCATTGTCACATGCCTGATCTATTTCTACCATGTGATTCACTGGGAATAGATGGTTTCTGTGCAATGTCTTGGTCTTGTTTGTTTCATTGCCCTTTACAATGAAAACTGGTATCTCTTTCCTAGGTTGATCAGTGACAGTGTACATTTCTCCTTCAAACCTGTCGGCTATCTTATACTTACCTTCTCTTCTGGCTAGCATCTTTACCAGCACTTGGTCACCAACTTCAATATTCGCACCTCTGACCTTCTGGTCGTAGTATTTCTTCTGTTTCTGCTTCGCTTTCGACACATATTCGTCTACTATCATTTAGGTTTTCTTGAGTCTGTCTCTTAAATCATCTATATAATCTTGAGTAGTCTTGTTAATCGGCTTGTCCTGTGATTTCTCAAATAATGTGCCAAACATCAGTTCGAAAGGTGAAAACTTTGTTGATTCGTGTGGTGTACAATTATAGCAGTAAACTAATGAATTGATATATTTCTTCCAATTATCTTTCTGTTCATTTTGTAATGTTCCTAACATGTTTAACAATGTTCTGTTAAATCGCTCGGGGCCTGCATTGTCCTGTGGATGATATACAGAAGTATGGGTTTTCTTCATGTTGGTGATGTTAAACAGTTCTTTAATAATTTCTGATTCGATTTTTGCCCCTTGATCCGAATGTAGTCTGGTTGGTATGCCAAAATGTATAATGAAGTTGTTGTAAAATGTTTCCGTAGTAGTCTTGGCCGTCTGGTTTCGTGTCGGAATGGCTTGTGCGAACTTCGTAAAGTGGTCTATAGTCACTAAACTGCTGTTGTATCCTCCTTTCGATTATTCTAAGGAAAGATAATAAAAACAAACGAGCTCTAGTGGATTACAATTTGGGATCCTTCAACAAATTGTCACTTTCCAGTGTCCCCGTTCCTGGTGTTTAGATGTCTATGGACTGCCAGTAGATACTGTGAAGGAATGAAGACAGACTTACTCCAAAGGTACGCCATAGACATTGTATTATTTTCTGTTTAAAAATATTTGTAGGCTCCTAACTACCGTAAAAGACCATGTATAACGCGCAGATTTTCTCCCTCGTTTTCGAAGTCAAACATTTGGTGCGCGTTATACATGGTAACAAGGATTTTGGCTCGTTTTTCTGGCAACTTTGAAATAACAAATTAATACTTTCGATTATCTGTTTCATTTGAAATAATCAGTAGCTTTAGCATTATCCATCACTGTACAGAAAATATAGTCACTTTAATTGAAAGTGTTTCTTTACAGATAAAACAATTTATTATGTTCGGTTTTGTTTTAAATGCTGACTGCTTGGGGAATTTCTGACATTTTGTGGCGAAAAATGGCACTGTTTTTGTTGGGGGAAGCAGCCTTATTTCGGCTGTAAAAATGATGGATTGAGGACCCTGCATCCTCTTAAATTATGGTATTAATCCTAGTATGTTCTCATCCAATCTCAGATGCTTACAAGCCACAGTTGGTGGAATTCACCCCAGTCAGCCCCCAGTGATCAGAATCTCTGCCATCCGGGCTGTCTACAGTTACTGTGACTTTCTGAAGACCTCAGAAAACACGTCCTTGCTCGTTCCTTTCTTGCCCAACATCACGGAGGGCCTGGTTGCCGTGGCGACACAGTTTTCCTCCGATGTGCTCTCCTTGTGTCTGGAAACACTCTCCGTGGTTCTGTCAGTGAGTTGTGTTTGTGCTTGTTTAGGAAGTTTTACTTGCGCTGACAGTGTTTTTTAGGGCCAATTAGGGACCGAAATTGGGCCCTATTCCCCTGCTTAATTTTTTTTTCCCTAATACATATCGTACAAGTCCCCTGAAAATGTAAGCTTTATTTTGAATTTTTTTTTACTAAAACTTGGCAAAAATTGACTAAGATAGAGGAATTTTTGTAAACAATCCCAGCAATTTTTCATCAAACGAAGTGTGTGCATAATCTGTTATTATTTGTAGCAAAACAATTCATTAATGTTTTATAAAAAAAAAGTACAATATAATATAAAAATGTTATGATGCTTTTCTAAAACAAATTTCCTGTTTTGCTGTAAAATTCCTCATCCGAAGGGCCCCGCCACCTTTCCCAAAAAGGTGAAAAAAAAAGCACTGACTGTTCCAAGATTGTAGAACACCGTCTTGGGAGTTTGCGTATTTGTAATATTCTTTAAATAGTAATCAATTGTAGTGAATAAATGACTTAAAATAGTTCAACAAATTAGAGGTGTTGTAGCAAATTATGTCGTTAGGTTTTGATTTAATTAATTAATTTTCTTTATCTTCAGGTGGACAAATCATTTACAGCATCCTGTGAATCTAAAGTTACTCCCCTTACAATAGCTGTTTTCCTAAAATACTCTAGCGGTAAGCATTTTATTGAATATGGTAATACAGTGTTCGACCTTAACGCGTGTCCGTCAGTCCGCGACCTGTGATTATTTGCTCGGACCGGTCGCTTCGAAGGACGACCGGTCCGGTGACCAGTTGTTTTTGGACTGGTTCCAACTGTGTAATTCGTGAATTATCATTTGTGATTAAGAATACAGGGAACCGTCTGAGATGATATTGTTTATTGGCATTTGACTAAGAAGCTCTCGTGTATAATTCGCACCTTTTTCGATTCTTCAACTTCCCAATCATTATGTTATGTTATTTTATAACAGCCTGTTATACATTGTAAAATCAATTTAACACCAGCATTTAATAACCTTTTATTATTTTAATACAAATGTAATAGTGTATAAAATAGTGAGTTAATCATAGCTTCTATTCAAATTATAACGTGCAACACTAGCAGGGTCAATTAAATTTGTTCACGTTTCATTGACCAAAAACCGAAATTCCAAAATTTGGCTAAATACTTTGTACATGGATATCGTTAATTTTACTCCTGGCTCAATAATAGTTGAACAACGTATTCTCCTTTCGACACAGCAATAATTAATTAATTTATTTATTTATTACAACAGGCAGTTGTAAATTGTATCTCTGTTAAAAAGGAATCGAAGTAAACAAAATTCTAGTGTAGTTTTTCGCATTGTGGGAATTGCTAAACATTTTGGAACGGATAGCCCAATCAAATTACGATAAATAATGAATAATAGATTTTCATTTGTGCTCAATATATTTTCCGATTTCAATTCTGAGAATCATTTTGTTCTTTAAACTATTGTATGCACTATGCAGTTAGATGTATTTTTATTATCGGGACCAGTTCATACAGTATCTGACCAGTAGACTTTGAAGGTAGCCGGTCCTGTGGACCACCACTTTCCAAAATTTAAGGTCAAACCCTGTGGTAATAGTCTGAATGGCTGGATTTGTTTGGTGTTAAGTCTCAGGACCATGTGATTCTAAACTGCTCATACAATTTCAGTACAAGATTCATGTAAGAATGGACTCTGAAATAGTGACATTAATCCATCATTCAACACTACAGACTTTTGACATGAATCCATCATTCAACACAACAGACTTCTGCATAATAGACAGCTTTTATATTTCACAAGTGTTTATACGTCGTAAACACTTGTGAAATACAGAAAGCTCTCTACTATGCAAACGTCTATAGCAATGAAATTATTTGTGCAGGCTGGAATCAAACAGTGTTAAGATTTTACACCTAAGAAATCTAGCAATTGAGGATAGTCTAGGTTAAACAACATCCCTCAATCAAGCTTTATGAAAGTGTTTGAGACTCAGTTACTTCTGAAAATCGCATGTACCTTAGATTACCTGTAGCTATACCCGAATTTAGTATTTCAGTTAAGTCTTTGAATAGCTTGTAGGTCTGTTATATTGAACATGCTAAATGCTCATTCAAAGTGTTACCTAGATGTTGCAAAGTGCATGTATCTACACATATCAAGGCATTTGCTACTTTTCAGTAAATGGAAGCCACTCTTGTTTAAGATAACGTCTCCAACTAGCCTACATTTCTATTTCATTAAAATCATCTCCAGTCTGACGCTGCTATCTTATTCGCTGACTGGATTTGATGACTTTGCATTAGTGGTCACGTTCAGATGACCTTTTCAGGAGCCAATCAAACTGTTGCCTTAAACATGTTGTGGTGTAACTTCATATAAAAACCACTAATACTGTGCATGAAATTAACGTGAACTATGAATGTTTACTCGCCTAGGGTACCACCATATCCATTGGTATCCACGTGAAAATGAACTGAAAAATAATTTATTCCCGAGGATCAGCTGGAAATGCTTCACTTTTCATAAACCGTGGCCAAACTTTGCTGTGCAACAGGCAATTTCATTGGGTGCAGCAAGGCTGATATTTTATTGTTCGTAAGGTCATTTGAACGTGACCTGTTATACGTTGACAGATCCTAACAATGTTAGGATTTGATTTTAATGAGATTGGCCTACATTTCAAATAGCCTCTAATAATATTTTTTATTTTTCGTACAGACCCTGTGATATCAAACATTGTGCAAGACGTCTTCAAGGAGTTGGCCCTGAACGAGGCGTGTATGCTGCCCCTGCAACAGAGGCTTCTGCCCACGCTGATAAGCATTCTGCAGGCAGGGCAGGACAAGGTGGCCATGGGGCTTCCATCCGTATGTATACATCAATGTGCAGTGGAAGTTATGTTAGTTTATATGGATAATTGAACGCCACTGAAAGCCACTTGATCTGCTCTTGATCAAATAATTAATGTTAGCTGATATTAAACTTGGTGTTTGGAGGTTCCAGTGTGGAAAACAGTCTGTTATTTTCTATATAGAATATTGTCAATTGTCTCGAGACCTCCATTTCAAATGTTTAACACCCTGTGACGAGTTGTCTAACATTATAACCTTGAGTGGATTTATGGTCCAACTTTGTCACTAGTTAAAAAAGTTGACACTTACTTAGCTTTTGTGGTGTTGTGTATATGTCTTAAACATTGAATACTCTTTCAGGTAACCCTGGATGTGCTCACAACAATATTACGGAGCAGCAAGTCACCGATATCGGATCAGCTGCTGAGTGCCTTCCCTGCTGTGGTCTACTGCACCCTGAATACAGACGATAATGCTACCATACAGGTCAGTTATGTTCTGACTATCATTAGTCATTGTTTTGATTACTATCTTTGAGAAATTAGAGATTCATGTAATAATTTGCAGTGCTTTTTTAAAGCCAATTTGAGGCAGCAGAAGGTCCCCATTCCCACAGCTCTGTAGTATGTATTTTTCCCTTCAAAATCGCAAAATTTCCCCCCCCCCCCCCCCCCCCTCCTTGATGACTTGAGTAGTGGCATGATAAGGAAATCGAAGTTCAAGTTGATGACAAAGCTTAGTAGATTGTTTGAATAACTGGAGATAAAAGTGATATGCAATTCATTTATATCTGTATATTCTAAGTCTTCATAATTTCCCCCACACCATCAGTTTTCCTCTACCAAAAGGCCCTTCCAACATTACCCCATTGGCTGAAAAAACACACTGATAATGCTGGTATTGGAGACATTGCAAACTATATAATTAGGATGGCAGTTAATGATCATTCTCTGTTCTATAATTTTAGTGCATAAATCAGTAGAAGGATTGAGCCTAAGACTTACACTTGACAAGGACAGAATGGTAGTAAATAACTTGGGTGTAATGGACTTTTGTAAATAGTGAAAAATTCACATGTGTAATGAACATAGAGTGGTAGTAAATACGCTGGATAGACAGGGCTTTCATTAAGTTTTGGAGTAGAAGGATACTTCTTAAAAGTAGGCGGGGTTTTGGGGGTCCTCCTTTACATGCAAACCTCTACAGCAAAAAATGGTCGGTTATAAGGTCGAAATAGCCAGGTGATTTACCAGGCTACGGGGTCTTAATGAAACCCCTGATAGAGTGGTAGTTAATACACTGGTACACAATAAATGGTAGAAATTATTATATCGTGTAACTGGATTTTCAGAGTGGTGGGGAGTGTACACGAGCGTTTGCCTCTGTGGCTCTTGACCAGGTGGCACACTGGAGGGATGAACAAGGTAGATCAGCCTTTCTTCCAATTATTATTATTGTGTGCTTCAGGTTTATTTTGATTGCTGTAAACATATTTTGATTAAAAACAATTTATATGGTAAAATTGTAGCTTTTTGGGGGCATTTTTATGAATAGAAATATGTTTTTAGTTAAATCTTGTAGTGTACAAAGGCTAGGCTGTTTATTTTGATGTAGTGCTATGTGAGCTTATGATAGTGTTGTGGTTAACACCATATTTTATCCCAGTGTTGTCATTATCAAATGAAAAAAGCAATTTTTAACTCGACAATTCGAATAATAGGTGAGCTATCCTACTACCCCGGGCGTCGGAGTTGGCGTCCACGTCCACGTCTGAATTTGGTTAAAGTTTTTATTAAAAAAACTGGGAACTAACCTTTGTCATTAACTCAAGTATCAAGGGCAACATTCCCTATAACACTGTTTTGTATTTTGACAGAGTTATGCCCCTTTTTCACATAGATTTTCTGGTTAAAGTTTATATATTTTCAAAACTTGTGTAACTTCAATACTACAAAAGCTATTCACTTGAAACTTGGAATATACCTTTGTCATCAACTCCAGTATCAGGGTGAACATTCCCCATAACTCTATTTTGTATTTTGACAGAGCTATGCCCCTTTTTCACATAGATTTTCTGGTTAAAGTTTATATTCAAAAGTTTTGTAACTTCAAAACTATATAAGTTATTCACTTGAAACTTGGAACTAACCTTTGTTATCAACACTAGTATCAGGGGCAACATTACACATAACTCTATTTTGTATTTTGACAGAGTTATGCCCCCTTTTCACTTAGATTTTCTGTTTTAAGTTTATATTCAAAAGTTTGGTTACTTCAAAACTACATAAGTTATTCACTTGAAACCTGGAACTAACCTTTGTCATCAACTCTAGTATCAGGGTCAACATTACCCATAACTCTGTTTTGTATTTTGACAGAGTTATGCCACTTGTTCACATAGATTTTCTGGTTAAAGTTTATATTCAAAAGTTGTGTAACTTCAAAACTAGATACGTTATTCACTTGAAACTTGGAACTAACCTTTGTCATCAACTCCAGTATCAGGAGCAACATTGCCCATAACTCTGTTTTGTATTTTGACAGAGTTAGCCCACTTTTTGCATAGACTTTGTTGTTTGTTCCAAAAATGTATAAACTATACAAGACTTCACTTAAAAGTTTCGTATTTTAACAAATTTATGCCCCTTCCACTTTCCAAAATATGTACCAACTGAAATACTTCGAATAGTCGAGCGCGCTGTCCTCTGACAGCTCTTGTTATCTACTAAATCTAGCGATTTGGCCAGGGTCTTAGGGTCCCCCTTGTGATATTACTGATCACAATTTCAAAGTTCTTGATTTTAAACGATAAATTTGATCTGCAATTGGTTAATAATGACAACCCTGATTTTATCCCATAGTCTTTGGTGTTACATTTATTGCACAATCTGGCTTAGTTTAAAGTAAACATAATGCTTAGAAAATCTGCTTTGTATTTCAGGCAACACTGGGCTAACGTACATTATTCAGGTGATATCGCGACTGCTGGACCCGAAGACGTCAGAGTTCACGGCCTCGTTCGTAGGCAAGCTGGTGACGGTGGTGTTGTCGAAGGTTGGAGGTCAGCTGGGGGAGCAGATGGACCTGATACTGCGGGCTGTACTGAGCAAGATGCAGCAGACGGAGACACTTAGTGTCATGCAGGTGGGTGGAATCCACAGGGCTTTCATTTCAGAATACTGTGAAGGGGCCTGGGCAGGTATTCATAAGCTTCTAAGGGAAATCTTTACTTGAGTTGTACTTTTTGAAGATTTCAGATCAAATTTTCTATGTGAAATGGGGCAGGTATTCACAAAGCTCCTAAGGGAAATTTTTACTTGCATTGTACTTTTTGAAGACTTCATATCAAATTTTCTAAGTGAAATCCAATGATTTCTGTTTACAAAGGGGTAAAATACTCAACATCTATAACAAGCAATATTTACTAGTTTAAAACATTTTAAGGTAAAAAGACCTATTCCTAAGACAGCCTCATACTGAATTTAAGAAATTTACTTAAGTTGTATCTAACAAGCTCTGTTTATACTGGCCCTTAGCCCATTACAGGCCCGTAGCCTGTTCAGTTTATGAAATAACTTATTACATGTATAACACACATCATTGTGGAATATTTCTATTCATACCAAATTTAATGAAATGGGAAAGACATTCTAGTGGGTTATAGTATTTATAGTCTTATAGTTATTCACCAGTAGATACATATTATGTGCAATTTCCTTGCAGTCTCTGCTCATAATTTTCGCTCGCCTGATGCACGATCAGATGGACGCGGTTCTCGAGTTTCTGACGAGCGTTCCTGACCCCATGGGGAAACCGGCACTGGAGTTTGTGCTCAAGGAATGGTGTGCCCGACAGCGCTCTGTATATGGAGCATATGAGAGGAAAGTCATGTAAGCTGCGTAGAAGATATTGTCATACATGGGTCAATGCATTTGGTTCTGTAAGATAATTATGCCCCCATCATCTTGATGCAGGAGGCATATAGTGATTATTCTGTCCATCCGTGATTTAACTAGATTTTTTGGTTTCGTCTAGCACCAACACCGCTTACTACAACACTTGGATACTTACACAGTTGTTGCTTTGACCGTTCCCAGTCCCGCAATATCACCCAACCTCACTTTGACTTTGGAATTGGAGTAATTCGAATAGGCAGTCCAGCACCACCTGGGGCATGTATTTATTTCTAAATTATGAATATTTATAGCATACATTAATAAAATCGGATGTACTGTACAAATAAGAGCATTAAAACTAATATATACAAGATTGTGTTCCTGTGTTGTTGAATAGTCTACATATCTGTCACACTTATAACAAAGCAAATGTATAGTGGGATTAGAAAAAATGGATAAATTACAACTTTCATAGTTCGAGTATTGTTTTTAGTATGTTTTTTTTTATTGAGGACAAAAACAAATACTTCAAAATATGTCCTATCTAAATCATAAATATGAGGGAAAACCAGTCTTAATGCATGTGCGTAAAGTGTCGTCCCAGATTAGCCTGTGCAGACCGCACAGGCTAATCCAGGACGGCACTTTCCGCTTTTAAGGTATTTTCTGTTTCAAGGAAGTCTCTTCTAAACATAAATCCACTGTAGGCGGAAAGTGCCGTCCTGGATTAGCCTGTGCGGACTGCACAGGCTAATTCGGGACGACACTTTACGCGCATGCATTAAGTCCTTTTTTCCCACGACGCGCCTCATATTTGCCTTACCCTCTGCAGGGTTGTGGCCCTTTGCAAGCTGCTGGAGCATGTAGTGACCAGTAACGATGCCCGTTTGAAGGACATCATAGTGGAGGGGGATGAGGTGCTGCCGTCTGCTGGCATTAGAACACGGTCCAAAGGTACCGACCAGCCTATCCTACACAAGTGTGACATCTGTGTCTATGTATGATAACAGTATAAAATGATTGGAATCATTAAAACATTTCTGTGTCAGTAAACAATTGACGTGAAATTAGCAAAATTTAGGATTTGATGTGTTTAGAAACGTGTAAATCGTTTTTTTTCTCAAATTACAATCAGATGTTAGGTGTGTTTTATAAGTGGGGGCGTCCTATACAGTAGCACGAGAATTTGCGGCAATAATAGTGCATGTCATAAGATTGGTAAGTTTGATAATTACGTAGCATTGTATTGATTAAGCTGGCCATGGATTTTACCCCTATTTCGTGTCTTTATGCTGCAGGTAAGGTTCAGTGGACCCAGATCCCCGTTGAGGTGCAGATCTACAAGCTGCTCATCAGCGAGCTCAGCAACCAGATCGAGAGCAACCAGTGCACGCAGAACGACGATACCGTCGAGGACGAGGAAGATGTAGGCTCTTATACCCCAACTTTGGCTGGATTGGAAGCTGTTTCCATATTTGCAATCATGTTCTTGACTGAAATGGAATATGTAAAGCATTCATGTTTATTGCAGCTTGAATTTGAAGATTACTTTAATGTAATTCATAGGAACCTTTTCTCCGAAATCTCATGTTTTATTTATTAATTTCTGTGAAATCAGTTGAAAAAATTTGTTGAAACGTGGTATTTAACTCTTTTCCTTGTGTAAACCACATGATTGGCCACCTTAATATTACATTGCCAATCTGCTTCTTATACATGTGTTAGATAGGGCTTTGTAATACTTCTTATACACGTGTTAGATAGGGCCTTGTAATACTGCCAATTTGCTTCTTATACACGTGTTAGATAGGACCTTGTAATCTTCTTATACACGTGTTAGATAGGGCCTTGTAATACTGCCAATTTGCTTCTTATACACGTGTTAGATAGGGCCTTGTGATCTTCTTATACACGTGTTAGATAGGGCCTTGTAATCTTCTTATACACGTGTTAGATAGGGCCTTGTAATCTTCTTATACACGTGTTAGATAGGGCTTGTAATACTGCCAATCTGCTTCTTATACACGTGTTAGATAGGCGTTGTAATACTTCTTATACACGTGTTAGATAGGCCTTGTAATACTGCCAATCTGCTTCTTATACAAGTGTTAGATAGGCCTTGTAATACTGCCAATTTGCTTCTTATACACGTGTTAGATAGGGCCTTGTAATACTTCTTATACACGTGTTAGATAGGCCTTGTAATACTTCTTATACACGTGTTAGATAGGCCTTGTAATACTTCTTATACACGTGTTAGATAGGGCTTGTAATACTTCTTATACACGTGTTAGATAGGGCCTTGTAATACTGCGAATCTGCTTCTTATACACGTGTTAGATAGGGCCTTGTAATACTGCCAATCTGCTTCTTATACACGTGTTAGATAGGGCCTTGTAATACTGCCAATCTGCTTCTTATACACGTATTAGATAGGCCTTGTAATACTTCTTATACACGTGTTAGATAGGCCTTGTAATACTTCTTATACACGTTTTAGATAGGCCTTGTAATACTGCCAATCTGATTCTTATACACGTGTTAGATAGGCCTTGTAATACTACGGTGGAGATGTATTACTTGTATCAGGTATCTTTGTATCTAGAATTTGTTTATACTGAAATTGAAATAAATTAGAAATTGTTTTGAAATTGAAAAGAAAACATAACATTATTGCACCAGAAAAGGTGAGAATGTAATAACTGTCTCCCCTATGCCAGGAGGATCTCTGGGAGGATGAAGACCAGGGCGGGGACCTGCAGCCGAGCGGCCAGACGCTGTCCAGCCTCCTGGATGAGTTTGTGGGCGAGTTCAGCACGCTGGCATATGAGGCAGAGGAGGAGGAGGACGATCCTGACGCTCTCATGGACCCCGTCAACCAGATCAACTTACTGGTATGCATGTGTTTGTATTGTATATGGTTAGAGGTGTGATTGTTTCTCGTTTCACCTGATTTCCTCCTACTTCATATAACTTAATATACAATCAGTATCATGGACCCCGTCAACCAGATCAACCTGCTGGTACGGATATGCTTATGTACTGTATATGGTCAGGGTGTGAATATTTCTCCTTCCACCTGTTTTCCTCCTACTTCATATACAAATACATTCCTTCATATACAATCAGTATCATGGACCCATTCAACCAGATCAACCTGCTGGTGCAGATGTGCTTGTATATATAATTAGGTCTTTTGACCTGGTGTAGCATGCGTCCTTTACTAGCAAAATCTTTAATTTCATGATTGTTCCTTCTTTCCTCCTCGTGTATGCATACATGGCTTCATATACTTATCATAAACCCAGTCAATCAGATTAACCTCCTAGTACGCATGTGCTTGTGTAGATTATTGGAGAACTTTTAGCTCGACTATTCACCGAACACACCCATCCGACGGGGTGTTGTCTGTAACTACTGCAGATATTCAATTGAAACTTAACATTCATATGTCGTTAGGGTCATTATGCAAGGACACTGACCACAACCCGTAACTTATGAATAGTCGAGCGTGCTGTACTGACACAGCTCTTGTTACCTTGTGTAGCAGGAGCTGAATATAGGTGTCCTGCAAAATTCCTTGTGTACCTTTAACATCTACTGTACCAGGGTTGTCATAATTAACCGATTTCCAATCAAATTCATCGTTTAAAATCATGAGAAAATCTGTTGTTTTATCAGGAACTTTAAAACGGCAGTCAGTAATATACTAAGAAGGGGCCCCCCCTAGACCCCTGGCCAAATCGCTTATAAAAATCGCTTGTTTCATTTCATAATAACAACCCTGCTGTACATTTGGATTTTTTGTTCTAGTTCACCAAATTTGTGATTGAGTTCCCTACAAATGTCGTTTTCAGTCAGTAAAAAATTTTTCCAATCGGGATTCTCATTTTCAATAAGCGCCAAGGTTTCAAAATGAACTCGGTCAAGATAAAATAAATACAATATAATGTCTCTTGAAAGCCAGAAAGGTGCTATCAGCATATGTGCAAAGCAGACTTAGACTCTCCAGGGACAATATTATATATGAGGCGCGTCA
Source organism: Congeria kusceri (assembly GCA_027627225.1). Taxonomy (NCBI): domain Eukaryota; kingdom Metazoa; phylum Mollusca; class Bivalvia; order Myida; family Dreissenidae; genus Congeria; species Congeria kusceri. The sequence continues at coordinate 45,905,551 of CM051035.1, forward strand.
TGGGAAAACCGGTCTTAATGCATGTGCGTAAAGTGTCGTCCCGGATTAGCCTGTGCAGTCCGCACAGGCTAATCCACGACGGCACTTTCCGCTTTTATGGTATTTTCTGTTTCAAGGAAGTCTCTTCTAAACATAAATTCACTGTAGGCGGAAAGTGCCGTCCTGGATTAGCCTGTGCGGACTGCACAGGCTAATCCGGGACGACACTTTACGCACATGCATCAAGACCGGTTTTCCCAACACGCACCTCATATGTGATATATATATACATAAAATGAAATGAAAGTATACTATGTTCTAGACTATATTCTGTATTATTTCGTTGTTTTCAGACGTACCTCACCGAGTTCATTCAGTCTCTTTCCCAACAGCCGTATTACACAACCTTTGCCTCACATCACACAGACAATGAGAAACAAGTTCTACGGAGCATCAAGTACAAGCATAGGAACGTTATTTTAGCATTTTATTTATTTTTATTCGTGTTTGTTTGTCAGGTGACCCCATTAGAAGAAAAGAAAGAATGTGAGAGTATTAGCAAATACATGTAGTTGTGCATCACTAGCTTGCAGTAGTTTTATATAATACAATTGAGGCGTGTCGTGGGAAAACTGGGCTTAATGAATGTGTGTAAAGTGTCGTCCCGGAATCAGGACGGCACTTTCTGCCTACGGTGGATTTATGTTTAGAAGAGACTTCCTTGAAACAGAAAATACCATACAAGCGGAAAGTGCCGTCCTGGATTAGCCTGTGCGGACTGCACAGCCTAATCTGCGATGACACTTGATGGACATTCATTAAGCCCGGGTTTACCACGACACGCCTCATTTTAATTGTTAAAGCTCTAAAATTTAGACACAAAATTAATATTTATCTCATTACTGTGCAAAGGTTTAAATGAATTGTTTGATGAATTCTGTTGAATATGGACAGATTTTTTAAAAGTTTCATTGCACGGACCTTGTAAAGTCTAGCTCCTTCACCAACCTTTGAAAAAAGCTCTGTGTTAAGATACTTAAAACTGTGAATGGTGGTTCTGTCCTGTTTGTCATTTAACAAAACAATTAATATTTACATGTATTTTCTGGACACACAACGGTATCCCAAACTGTCCAGAAGATGGTTCTTATATATGGTAGTCGTCAAAATATTTGATATTTATTCTTCGGTTTTGTTTTAATGTGGTATTATAGAGTAAAAGTGGTAGAGGGTTATAGTTACAATGTTCCATGACGGTTGTTCAAATCTTCAGATAGTAATTGTTAACAATACAGCGCCATATGTCATATTATTTAAAGATGCATTGCCCTTAATTCGTAATGATGAAATGAATGTACATGTATAACAAATTTGAATTTAACAGTTCAATATTTATAGTCAAGGTGATGATTTTAATTTCACATTGCCATGGAAAAACAAAACATATTTGGTGCGTCTTGGGAAAACCGGACTTATTGCATGTGCGTAAAGTGTCATCCCGGATTAGCCTGTGCTGTCCGCACAGGCTAATCCGGGATGACACTTTCCGCCTAAAGTGGATTTATGGTAAGAAGACACTTCATTGAAACAGAAAATACCATAAAAGCGGAAAGTGCCATCCCGGATTAGCCTGTGCGGACTGCACAGGCTAACCCGGGGCGACACTTTACGCACATGCATTAAGTCCGGTTTTCCAACGGCTCGCCACATATTTAAAATATATTAATAAATTGATGAAATGATTTTTTCATGTTAGAAATTGTATGTACAGGAAAGAGTTATAGGTAGTAATGAAGTGTGTAATTGGTTTTTAATAAACTTAATTCTACAGCATATATGAGGCGTGTCGTTGGAACCCACGGCTTAATGCATCTGCGTAAAGTGTCGTTCTGGATCAGCGTGTGCAGTCCGCACAGGCTTATCCCGGACAACACTTTTCACTTTTGTGGTATTTTCTGTTCCAAGGAAGTCTCTTCCTTAACATTAATACACTGTAGGCGTAAAGTGACGTCATGGATTAGCCTGTGCGGACTACGCACATGCACATGCATTCAACCCGATTCTCCCACGACACGCCTAATATAAACACATGTATATATGCAGTTGAAGATTGGACATACAGAAACATTACATTGTATTGTTATAGTATCATTGTAGTATGACAGTGCAATATCAGTGGATCTTAGGTGTTCATTAGTGAGCGATTGTATTATTATGGCTGAGTCAACATTTGTTTTCTGTGTGCTTTCCGGCATCAAGAGTGGATGCAAACCAGTGTGTTTATTATGTTCATTCAAGGGAAGCTCTGCCATTGCATTTTCTTACATTTTTAATTAGTTTTGTTTTCATTGACTGGACCCATATAACTCGAAACACTAGTACGGTTCTGCAATTAAGCTAATTGCGATATCTTTTAATATTGTTATTAATGTTGGTTGTTTTATACTTCAGTATATTCTTGTAGGCCTAATACAAGAGACATGTAACTCATGCATTTTACATGGACATCTATGAGAATAGTAGTATAGTCAGAGTGATTTGTATATTGTATTCATGCACTTAACATTCAGTTTTTCTCTAACATTTTGCTACAAATGTAATATGCTTATCCAAAACTGGAAATTCTTCATATCTGATAAACTGGCAATTTTATCCTTTTTTTTTAACTAGAATGTAAGATGTCACATTTTCTGCTGTGTCGTTTGATGTGTTAAATGTTGTAACGCCTGCTAATAGGTTTTTAAATAGTCAAGTATTTAATAAATATAATGAAAGTATATCCTGATTTTGTGATTGTTAAAGTACATATACTCTCTGTCACATCTCATTGTGTGAGTGCATTACATCAGTATGAGTTAAACTTGAGTTATATTTTACTGCTGAACATGTTTGCAAATTTGGCTGCGACGTGGGGGGGGGGGGATGCGTGCATTCGAATGATTATGTATCACTCACAAGTTTAACTTACACAGCTTGTGTATGACCAAACAAACTCAAAAAAGCTCAAACATGGTTTTAAATGGGGTACATCTTAATATTGCTCAAACAGAATATCTATGACCATAGGATCTCAGAATTAACCATAGACTTGCCCGTATTTGGGTACAAACAACAGTAGTTACCCCTTGTTTGTGAAAACAATGCAAAAAGGGTACAAACACCACAGTTATTGCCCCATATTCGGGAGAGAAAAAAGCGGAAAATGTGGAGGATAGAGACTTTATTTTTTGCCTAATCTTGACCAAACTTGCTCTGTTTGTTTATGACCAAAAGATCTAAGTTGAAGTCGAATATGGGCAAGATTGGACCAGAAAGACCAGAGTTATTGCCTCTTGTTTATGAAAAAACGCATTAGTCGACAACTATTGGCTAGCAGACTCCATAGAGAATTAACTGTTCGTTTAATGACTACTAAACTTGCTCTGTTTCTGTATGACCATTGGATCTTATCTGGATGCCTTAATGAGCCAAATAGAACCAGGAACACTAGAGTTATCTCCCTCTTTTCCTAGGAAAATGACTTTGTGCAACAGAGAAACTGATTTGTTCATCTAAATGTTGCTCAAACAGAATATCTATGAACATAGGATCTCAGAATTCACCATAGAGTTGCCCGTATTGGGGTACAAACAACAGTAGTTACCCCTTATTTGTGAAAACAATGCAAAAAGGGTTATGTGCAGGATAGAAACTTCGTTTTTCACTAGGGATGGCTTCAAATAGTTTTTTCAGTAACCTGTTAATTGATTTTTGTATTTGAGCTGTTAGCTGGTAAGCATCATATTATTTATAAGACCTAAAAATGCATTTAAAACGAAAAAATATCCAATACAAAAGTCTGTTTAATTGAAGAGTCCTAAACGATGATATACATAACGCTGACAGGTGTCTATTGCTGCAACTTGCAACTGTGTTAATTATAGTTCTGTAAACATAAGAACAAAACCCCTATATATGGATTTCAGCTAGATGTTTGAACGTCATGTGTTTGCAGAGATTAGATGTTATGTGTGATTCGGCATGGTACACATGTCGCCAATTGCTAGCTGTCCGTATATGGATTTCAGCTGGATGTTTGAACGTCATGTATTTGCAGAGATTAGCTCTTATGTGTGATTTGGCATGGTAAACATGTCGCCAATTGCTTGTTGTCCGTGATGGTGCCAACAGTTTAGACCGTAAATCGTGTGCATTATACCGATATGTCGATTGCTAAGTGATTATTAGGCCGGGCAGGCATCTGTATAGCGCCGGTTGATGGCCAGGTTGACTACAGAAGAAAGTCGGACAGGCATCTGTATAGCGCCGGTTGATGGCCAGGATGACTACAGAAGTAAGTCGGGCAGGCATCTGTATAGCGTATGTTGATGGTCAGGTTGACTACAGAAGTAGGTCAGGCAGGCATCTGTATAGCGCATGTTGATGGTCAGATTGATTACATAAGTAGGTCGGGCAGGCATCTGCATTGCTAGACCCCAAGGGAGCGGCTAGGGGCCCGGTCTTCTCTGCCCTGTCCACATTTCTTACAGACTGTGAGATAACTGATAAGATCTAGGTCTTTGGGGAGGGAGGAGCAGTCAACAACCAACCAATTTTTATACAGTTCTTGTAATTGTTTTTATCAATTCTGTGATATATTACAGTTCTGTGTATACTTCTTAATGCATTGTTTCTCCATGAGTTTTCAATGCTTAAGTTTGGTTTTACCTTCATTGGGAAACTATGGAATGCCCTGCCCTTTCTAAACCAGGTCAATGGTATTGACCTGGTACTCTTTATTTTAAAATCATTTCCAGAAGAGAGTATGACTTTAGTCCACCATTTACATTTTTCAGTTTCTTAATAAACCCCTTTTTATTGCAGTTTTTAATAACCAGAAAGGGCGGGGCAGTCCATTCTCCTGGGTACAGTTGACTGCATTGCACCCCCTCCCACCCCCTCTGACACCCCCATTCCCCCCCATCCTCAAAGAACCACGCCGGACTGGAGTGCACGGTGCAAGGACCTGTGTTCCTTGCAATTATTTGCATTCGGCCTTATCAAGACCAATGCCACAAATAGGTATTGGAGCTTTAATAGTATTATACTTGGCATACTGTGATAGGTACAGTGTCTTCTACTGTATTTTACCAATTATATCCAATTTTATTATCTAGATATGACCCTATGCAAGTTTTTTATCAGGGATTATTATAATCCTGTATTATAGTTCACTTTTACCTAGTTGGTATTATTTCCTACTTGTATTATTCAACTTCTTAAGATTTTATGTCCTTTCTGTATTTTTTTGCTTACCTTTAAATAATCTAGTCTTGCCGTGCACTCCCTCTGGTCCAAGGGACTAAACTCCAATAACTACATCTTTACCCTTCCAGTTATCTCCCCTTCTTTTCAACCCAACACAGACCCCAACCCCCCGCTGGCCTCCCAACCCTACACTTCTAATATATCATTTTAATCCTCCCTGGGTGGCTACTTGTCTTTTACCTAACTCATTACTGTGTATTACATTAAAGGTACACAGTATCATATTAATCCATGTAAAATATTTTAAACTGTAAATATTATAAATAATGTTCTTGTTCCTTTAATTCTTAACTGTATATAGTTCATTTTCTTAACATATTGTTTTAAAGTGGCCCTATCTAGGTGACTGTTTTGTAACTAGCAGCCTATATTGCTGCATTTTATGTATATAAATGAATGTAGTTTTTACAATTGGTTTAATGCCACCCTGGGGGGGGGGGGGGGGGTACTATTATTTTAAAATAGCCCAACTTCCTTAAGGTACAAAACAGACAGAGTCTTAAGTTGGAGCAACTCACTATATTCCCTATCTGCAAGCGTTCAACATAAGTAAACCGCATGTCGCATAAATGCTAATTAATTAAAATTACTTACACTCTTAACATACTCGCCTAGGCAAGTCCCTTCTCATTTATATAATATTAAATCTTCAGTACTTGGTGACTCTTGACTCATTTTACTAATTATCAAGAGTATTCTTATTCCACATTTAGATAAAAAGGGCTAGAACCCTAAATATCATCCATTTATTGCATTACATTGAAATACCCTTTTTATTCAGGGTATAATTATTATTATGACAGCATTTCTAAGTAATTTATTAGTAATTTTCTGCCTTTTCATATACCGGCAGCATTAAAGTGTAGCATAGACATGCTAATATCATATATATTCTCTAAACCTATGTTGAACTACTTAGAGATCTGGTAAAACATTAAACTATTCACTATTTTATCTTAAATAAACAACCGGTACTACTGTACCTGCATTGGTGCCAAACTTCTTTATAAGTATATGGTTATTAAATCATATATTTCTTCCAGATCTTTAAGTTAATAAGACTCCAACAACCCCATTACAGCATATGCTGGAAAATGGGTCTAGAAAAATGATCACACATGTAAAATTATATGTTTTCCATCATTAAATCTTATTATGTTGGACTATCTTCTCTCTTCTTTTCTATCCAAGTATTAAACTGCAAATACAAATAAAAATAAACAAACACAAATTACTCAACAAAGTGTCTTCATATTTTATTAAAGCATAAATAACTATGCCACTTTCATAGAGAATTAGTTCTCCCAAATTTTACAAACATTTTAATCTTAAACTCTGCATATTTCCATCTAGCAGATCTATTATTTTCAATATTTCCTTGCAGTTGTTCATAATAGTGCATACTCGTCCAACCCTAACGTTATTATATAAGCCTCACGCTGATTGGTCAGACGGATTAGATACGAGAATTTTGATTTGTTCATTTACTATCCGTTTTGAGCGTCAAGCTCAGTATGCAAATTAGTTTCCCACGCTACAACATTCCTTTTAAAGTTCACGTAGTGCATAAACTGAGAAAATATTTTTCTAAAGCATTTATTACCGTTTCTTTCACTATTTACAAAGATTTATTTAAATACAGTATTTATTATGTACTTCTGGCTGTCTATTCAGTTTTAACAGTTAAGCATATCTTTGCGAATAGATTTTTATATAAAGCACCGCACCCACACTGCAAAGATTTTATGTACCACACCCTCTAAACAAGGGTTGTACTATAGTTTTATGAACGCAGAGTTTTAAATGTTAAGCAGTGTGCTCGGGCAATGGTTTTTAACCGAAGTCCCGAGGGTAAATAACCCCACTCGTCATCTGCATTGCCCTTGTCGATTGCCACAGTCAACAACAGTAAATAATCTGTCTGATATAAGTCATTTTGTAGGTGCATACATTCAGATCTTGTCTGTCAATGCCACTACTGCGGTGAGCGCTGTGGGCCATCGTGGCCCTCCTGTGTTATTTGGATTGGATCCAGAGGACGGGCCTTCCTTCCTTATAAGGGCTCATTTGGGTCCCCTCCCTTCTGACACTCATGGCTTAACGAGCCAGTGGAGTGATACAGGCACTCGTGTGCCCCTTGTTTGTAAACGCATGAACTAGTTGTTACCGCATTTCGCGCGTCTATATATTAATAAACCACTTGCGCAAACGCTGTAAAAAGTCATCTGTTGATGTATTGATTAAACATATGTGCAAAACATAAACATGCATATTTTTAGTGTACCGACGTCGTGGACCGCTCAATTTACATTTAATAAATCTTTTTACGTTCAATAAAATCGCTTCATGAATATAAAATTATTAAAAAAATATTTGCGCATGGTTTAATCTCAGCGAGCTATTTGTTGATAAAGGCGTTTATTTTATTACAGCTTCACACATTAACAGACTGCTTTTGTTTATTATTTTATTGGCGTACCATTTGCTTGATAATTAACATAATGCGTATTTATCTTTCATGTAAACCTGAGAATGGAAGGTTGATTCAAATTTTAAAACATAAATACAGTCAGAATTAGAATTATTACAAACCATAAGTTAACATATCTATATTGTATACTTTGGGCTCACATTATTCTTATTTTTGTAGACACTTTTTACTTGTTGATGTAGCCTTTATTGTTTACGGATGGTTCCCATCTTTAATTGAGTGTGAAATTCAAACAAAGAATAAACACATGCGTGCATTTAAAAGTGTATTTTACTATCTGCTATACATTGTATTAAATAATTTAACAGGAGATATTACTGATGACATTTCAGAGTTCAAAACACTTCAAGGTATTATTATGAATCTAAAGGAAATGACTGGATGGCAAACTGCATAAGTTGTGCATAACTGTGTTAAACATACACACATCATTATAATTTAATTAAACAAAACTGTATGTGCTAATGAGGATCACGATGCCTGAAGACAATATTTCAAGTTGTTTCCCAGCAGGCTTAACGATGCATTCACATCAGAGTTCCTCGATGTTCGTCAACCAATGGAGTTTTATCGACTTCTGCGGTCTGAGCCAAAGCAATAGAACGAGTACGCGAACGGTTCCGTCGAGTGCCTGGTGGCACAATCTGCAAGTGTGGTGCCGTCAACGTAATCCTTGACGTCTTAAATCTTTTGTAACATAACGTGCCTTGGCAGGGACCCTTGCAATAGAAGGCCTGTGTTTTCGTTACGTCGTTTGTGAAATTGTTAACATACTGGACCGTTGGGATATCGAGGTTTAAATAAACGGTTGTGTTCTCCTGCTGTTCGCTGCATCGGTACTGAATACAAGCGTAGTAGAAATCCTGCACACCGTCAAACGCCTTCTGGATGGTAGTGGAGTAGGTGTAGTAGTAATTAGACCCCGCAGAAGACCAAACACTGGTGGCAGTGAAGCCAGGCATGCTCGGAAGGTCGTCTATTGTCGCCGAGAAATTGTACCCGGCGGTGAAATTGATCCTTGCTGTACACAGCTTGGTACCGTCTGGTACGGGCTCATAAGCCGGTAGGCTGGGTTTGATGAAATGGAACGCTGGCTGATCGATTGTGGAGTTCTGGCAGGTGGATAAGTCCTCGTAGAACTCCACCGGTTGGATTGGAAATGAAATTGACGAACACTTCTTTTTTATTCGGGAGGACATTGTACCGTATGTACTGTATAGCTAAGTGTGCAACTTCAATAGCTGGAGATTAATTCGCCAGATCTTTGGGTTTCAAGTTCATCGTCACTGGAATAGAGCCACCACCTATAGAAACTGTTTTCGTTGACGTTAGGCTCAGGAGACCGATAAGAAAATTGGTGCCATCGACTGGATCAAACTCACGGCATCGAACCTCAAAGCACGTATTATCAGGATCGCTGGTATACGGAAATCTAGAGTCTCAGTCTCTCATTGTTCTGTGTATAGGCAACGACGCCTGGAGTGAATGTTGACGGATTGGCAGCATCAGCTGGGTTCTCATAGAAGACTCTCGCTTTAAAGTAGCATCTGGGAGCTTCCGGTTGGGTCAATTTTGACCGGTGCAGCGGCCTTGATCATGTTGATTTCTACGTCCAGTACGCCTCTGTATGTCGCAGGGAGATGGATCACTTTCACAGCATCAACGTAACCACCCGCTGGATCGGTCACCTGTATCACCACCTGTGTTGTTGCTGGAAATATGGCCTTAAACATGCCCATATTGTCGGTGACGCCAATTCCATTCATGTTGATACTGGCAGACATGGCGGAAAGGGGCGTAAATGCGTCGTAATCTGTCACTGTTCTTACTACGGTGATGCCATAATCTTCACAGCACGCGCAGTGGGTGACATATGCGACTTCTTAAGTACCAAACGCCCCGCAGTAAACCTTGCGGATTTCTTCTCCGGGGCATATGATTCCATCATCGGGGCAGGATTTATGGCGGAAGAGGTCGTAGCAGCAGGTACCTGTGGGACAGGTTCCCACGTCATAGGTGCAGGAACCGACCAGGGTTCGGTTTGCCGGGATTCTGTCCGACATGTACTCTAAAAATTTCAATAACGATATAAAGAAATGTTTGTTCACTAAAATAAAATTCATTGTTTTATTGCACAGTTAATCGCCAAATCAAACCAGAATTTAAACTAGTCCGCAGTACTTTAGACAACGTTTTAAATGCATTTTACCGATACGATCACGTTGAAAATGTAAACACATAAAAATACGTTTAGACCAGGGTTTTTGGAAACTTGTATCACACAATTTTTCTGAAAATAAAATTTACACATTATGTGTGCAAGTCCACGCTATTTATACATGTAGAACTACTGGACAGATATGGTTAAACGGTTTTAGCAAGTATACACACAAAAAAGCAAAGTGCAGCTTTGCTTCTCCTAATATTACAATTTACTCTTTATTGCACGTGTATTATTAACCTTTCTATTACATTTTTCCGGTGCGATCACACAAAATAATAACGTTAAACCGTTTTACCTAGTATACTATACGAAAGTCCTTTTAAATAAATTGCACACATGTCTGGAATACTTTTAGGTTTTAATGTGTTGATCAACTATATCCATCAAATTACGCATCTAAAATATCAGTAAACTTTAGGGATGAACGACTCCTTACAGTCCACAGCCTTACATTTCTCGAACCGACACTTGTCTGTAAATATAGAAATGTAAATAAAACAATCTACGAGGCGTGTCGTGGGAAAACCGGGCTTATGTTTAGAAGAGAATTCCTTGAAAAAGAAGATACCATAAAAGCGGAAAGTGTCGTCCTGGATTAGCTTGTGCGGATTATTTATATATAAATAAATAAAGAAATATATATATATTATAAGCTAGCGTTGTATATATTACATTACCATGACCAGATGGAATGAATGAGTCCTTCGGTCAGGGCTGACAGTCCCAGTGTCAGCAACACCGGTATTACCACTGTACCAATCTGCTGCAGCGTAATACGCATTTTGAAAACGCATGTACATAAAATTGCTCAATAAATACGTTAAGATGTGCGTTTAAAATATCCATTTTGTCGTATTTAGGTTTTACTACCACATTGACATACTTAAGACACTATAACGTCCATTTTAAAAGTGGAACCAACATCAAGAAAAATTCAGCAGGATTCATAACAGTGAAGTTTTATCCAGGATTCATAACAGTGAAGTCTTATCCAGGATTCATAACAGTGAAGTCTTATCCAGGATGCATAACAGTGAAGTCTTATCCAGGATTCATAACAGTGAAGTCTTATCCAGGATTCATAACAGTGAAGTCTTATCCACAACTTCCTTATTAGCAAATAAACACAGTTTGTTTCTCTCCAAAACGAAGCTACCGTCATAACTTTGGTTTCTCGTGAACAACAAACTACTTGCTGATTATCTAATGAAGCTTTTTTGAATATGGGTCTGCAATATATACATGTTCATTCTGGATATGACTCAAAAGTTTGGCACAACCGCAGATGGATGCAATTGATTGGGTCACGCGTCACATCCTGGTTAATGGAGATCGTCGAATCAAAATACTTTGAAGCGGCATTACATCAAACAAACTAGCGACATATTTACATTATTTAAGTGTTTTTGAATTGCATACGTTTTTGCAAACACGTGAAAAGGTTTATTCTTTACATTTCGTACTTTGATCTATCAATTAACCATCTGTGCAAAGAATGTGCCGATATATGAATTAAATACATATGCGAGAAGAAAAGAAAGTTGAATAGTTTTGCTGGGTCGACTTCATGCACTGCTTTGATTTGCATTAAGAAACAGTTTTCTGTGTCAATGAATAAACACTGGATGGAAATTAACATATTTAAAAATGCCGAAAACTTCGGCATGCCTTTTCCAGTATATAGTAAAGCTTGTTTCGTAATTTAAGTACGTTGTATTGCAGGGATGTAGTGGAATTGTATGTATTATACATATATATCTTGATTCTAGTTATGTAATGTTAATCGGGATGACCAACTACAATTTTCTTTGCATTGCCAGTGATGTGGCTTATTACATACATGCAGTTTAAGATCAATTCGGTTTGTTGAATACTATTTAATATCAAAACAAGTAAGCCGCGTTGATAATGAGAATATTTATAAAACACCTAAGATTTATTTCGTCGTGCTGACCGATATTCTAACTTGATATGCACGACAAATTTCGCTTAATTTGGTGGTGCCGAACATGTAAAAAATAACTGAAAATAATACAAAGTTAATTGCTCAAATACTGAACAGCGTACTTGATTATTTTTATCAACTTTAAAAAAATAAAACTTTAAATGTTATTCATTATTTATACATTATAATATTATATAGAGTGCCTTTAAGTACAATCTCGTTGTATTCACTGGTTGAGTGCTAAAATGTAATGAATCCGGTTCAGTTTTGACTGGTTGATAGTTCACAACATAATCTATTCGCTATATTATAGTTTTTTTTTTATAACCGTTTGTGAGTAAACAGATTTTATAGTTTACTATTGGACGTTGAAGATTTTCACGCACACCCATGGGCATTGAGGCATGACATATGCGCACGGTTTGATTTCGGTGTGTTTGCTTATTTGTTGACAAATACGTTTTATTTCGTCCGCCTCAAACTTGAATAAGCTGCTTTTGTTTTGCTGGTTTGGTGTACTGCATCCTTCATTATTACAATGAAGCGCATTTATTTTAATATAACACTCACGTGTGTTTGATTGTCATAAACCAGGGACTCATTGAATCAACATTCCGAAACATCAATAATTTACCTGTAAATCCAAAATATATCAACAATGGTTTTTAATACAGTTTGTTATGTTTTTTTATTGTAAGCTTTTCTCACGTTATTTGTACTTTTTGTAGGCGCATTAATTTTTTTAGTATGAATTTATCATAGATCATTCCTAAGTTTCACTGACGTATTATATGTAGCAAAACAACACTATGCGGATAATTTATCAAATTACATACGCAAAACAAACACATACATCATGTCCAAGTGAAAGAAAACATGTTATTGTAAGTGGCACTGCTTGAACCTTGGGACGCCTTGTTTTATAGCTGATTGTATCCGTATTAAGTAAGTATATTGCAAAAAGGAGCCAATAATATAACTCTCGAGGTTCTAGGTAATGGAGTCGTTGATAGAATGTGGATATAAATTAAACGGTGGCAACAATAGAAATGCTTTAAATAACATCGAATAGATGGGACGATAAGATGAAAAATAGCTACTATAGTATAGTTTTAGCCTGTATAACACGAGGTCATACTTCACTATGTGATATATTTCGTTCATCGTTTTAAAATTTCCGTCTCGCCACTTTTATAAATTGTTAAACGCCTGAAGGATGCCATGGGATCCATGTGCTTGTGTTTACGTGTACGCAAATGGTTTTGTACGAGTATGTAGACTTTGAATGTGAACGTAAAAACTAAGTGGCTAATATGGTCTAAGCGCTTGGGCGATTGATTTAAAACTTTGTCGGCAATCAATGCGGCATATTTTTCGTATTTCTTTCCAACATAGTGGCTACAAATTGTAACGCTTAAAATTAATATTGAGTTAAACAAGTTCTATTTATTTGTATTAATTCAGTTTTCTGCTTTGCAATTTCCATTTTTAGAATGAAGTTTGGGGTAATACAGCATCTGATTTTAAGATGATATTTAAGTCATTAGACAATGTTCCGAAGGATTTAAAACGAATTAATGGATTTGTTGACTTGAACCGGAAATGAAAGGAAAGACTGGTTAAACGGACTATGTCTACAAAAAGGGCCCCAAGGGGACAACACGGTAAAACTATTAAATGTAAGTATGAATATTTTAATATAATGACGGTTAAAATAATATACATACATTGAAACAAGATTTTATACATTCGGATCAAAAAGGGGAGGTCAGATTTTTTTTTTGGGGGGGGGGAGTGGGGAGTAGGGGGTGTGGGGGGGGTATTTTATATAAACATACTATATACACGCATTGCCACATGTTACAATAGCGCAGTTATTGAATGATTATTGTAGAAGTAGAACTGGAACGAAATGTTCATGTGTATTAATTATAAAAAAACATTTCATCAAACGTTAATAATAAATGCAAAAAACAGCAACATTTAACAGTATAAGACATCTTAGTTCATGTAAATATTCTTGTCGAAATATAATTTGCATAAAAATAGGACACACATATATAACTACGCCGGTGATAAGGCATTGCGTTCATACAAATATTAATGCATACCCCTTCCCTATTAAAATGCCTATGCAATGTAAATATAAGCAAATATTTCGACGTGTTCAGATACTTGTTCCACAACATTTTATTTATAGAAAGATATAACATATTTTTATTGTTTGAATGCCATCCACTGGAGAAGTTGATAGAAGGTAAAATTCCAAATAATTCATAATAAAACGCAAACGAAATGCAAATTAACATGCACAGTAAGTTTATAAATATAAATTACCCAGTTATTGACATATTCGGGTTTATGATTCTCTGAACGCTAATAGATGCAGGTATATTAACACAGCTATACAACGGCTGCTACAACGCGCTTTTCTGGAGTGTGTCACTAGAATAAATGGGAGCATCGTACAATTGCTATTGATAGAGGGAGCCGCTTATGTAGGCTAAACAATATAGATATTTTCAGTCTGTGAATGCTTATAACATTTTGTTCATGAAATGCAATGAGAAAATATGTTCATAATTTTGCTCAGAACTAGAGTGTATGGCGAGGATATGTTTATAACTTTATTTTAACCGATTATGTGGAGAATTCTGTTTTTTAATTGTGGAGCAAGAAATGAATACAGGCCAAGGATAATATGAGTTTAATGTTTTATTAACTCCATCATACACATTAACTGTAATGTAGACAGTGGTTTTACTTTTCCGCTTATATTTAAGATTGAATTTAATTTTGGTTGCGTTCATGCTATTATGAACGTAATGGTCGAACTGGCAAATCCATGATGCGCGCTAGCGCTTCATGGATAATTTGCCAGTTTGACCATTGAGTTCAAAATCGCATGAACGCAACCAAAATTAATTTCAATCCTTATATTTACATTATATTTGGGATGATTTCATAGCATTCCTTTATTTTGTTTTTTGTTTAGCATGCATGTTATTGCCATTTTAAGAGAAATATCACGCCCAGTAGTTTTCTTATCGGAACAGCGAAGTACCGCCCCTTGTAACCGAACTACACAAAATAGAATGCAAACTACGATTAATAAAATAGTTCCCTACAAACATGTCAGTTTATTGTTATTTTACGTTCAATTTGCTGCGACAAATGAAATCTAATGTAAACATGATAAGTCATAACATTTTTATTGTCGATTTTCACATGTATCAGTTTTGAAAATTTATGTTGCAAGTTCAATTGATATTCCTTATTTTCAAACTGAACATAGACGCCGAACATCTTTTTTTTATCCCATCATAAAGCCTGCATTGACGAAATAAAACCCCGTGGGATAAACTTAGACCTCTGTATTTCCACACTGGGATACAGCAAACGCACAGAATAATGACGTAATTTGATGTTCGTCGTGCCGTCATTGTGTTTATCGTGTTATTTAGTGTTTTTCTTTCGTTTATTTTCAAAATAAAGACAGAAAATGATGGGATAAATAGAATACTAGATAAGTGTTGATTAAAGATTAGTTTATTTGCTCGGCACGAAAACGTGAACCTATCGCCAAGACTAGTGGTTCAGGTTTTCTAAGCCTCGCAATTTAAATATACTTATCTTTATTCAACACTAACCTTGTATTCTCTATAAAGACAAACAAATCAACGCCAGCAAATACACAACTAATTTGCCGAGGTAACACTGGGAGTGAGGAACATTTTAGGGGGCACACATCTAAAGGTCTATTCATCCATGTTTTAATTCGGGTGTGCAACCAAAATTAGTTGCACAGTTGCACGGTATTATTTGACATACATATATTTGCTGTGTTTTAAATGTATACTTAAAATGGAAGTAATTAAGACACGGTTATCGTATGAATCAAAAAGGATAAATAAGAAATTCGTTTCAGGTTCACTTTAACAATCGACTATAGTGACAATACTTCAGAATTTATCATCACAATATAGAGATCTGTACGGACGCCTGTAAGTCAAGTAACTGGAATATACTTCAATTGGTGGATTTTACCACCTATTATTCGGTCAATTAATGCGACATGTCATGCTGTTTGATCTTAAAATACAGCTGCGAATAAAGAACAATAAATAAATGCTTTCAAAAATGTATTTCTCCATTTCCTTTACATAGTATTAAATTAATAAGTAGATGACCTCAAACACAATTTAAAAGTCCAACAAACTTCAGTAAATAAATATAAAGGTCACATACGGATGAACAAGATGCATTAGTTTCGTTTGAATGTTTAAAATATACAAGCAGAATTGAAACAATATTAAATATAAGCAGAATTTAAACAATTACTATACGCGCTAATACTGATCAACATTCCTGAAGCCAATATAAAAAGTTATTTGTCCGTCAGCTTTTACGATGCTTCGCATCAGTATTCCTCGAAGTACTTCAAGCCAAGGCCCATTTGTCTCTTTGACCTCCGCGATAGTAGGCATTGCAGTAGAACGAATAGGCGAACGGCTCAGTCGAGTTCCTGGTAGCACAATCTGCAAGTTCGGTTCCATCAAAGAAATCAGGACCGCCCTGTCCCGACACGAGTTCTGGAGCAATAAATGCGCCTTCAATCTTTGTCTGGTAGTTCATCGCGAAATTTTCTGTGCACAACGTCCCGTGGCAGGGTCCCTTGCAATAGAACGCCGGTGTTTCCGTTACGTTGTTAGTGAAGTTGTTGAAATACTGCACCGTCGGTATATCGATGTTCAAATAAACGGTTGTGTTCTCCTGCTGTTCACTGCATCGGTACTGAATACAGGCGTAGTAGAAATCCTGCACACCGTCAAATGCCTTCTGGATGGTAGTGGAGTAGGTGTAGTAGTAATTAGACCCCGCAGATGACCAAACACTGGTGGCAGTGAAGCCAGGCATGCTCGGAAGGTCGTCTATTGCCGCCGAGAAATTGTACCCGGCGGTGAAATTGATTCTTGCGGTACACAACTCGGTACCGTCTGGTATGGGTTCATAAGCCGGTAGGCTGGGCTTGATGAAGTGGAACGCTGGTTGATCGATTGTGGAGTTCTGGCAGGTGGATAAGTCTTCGTAAAACCCACCAGTTGGATTGGAGATGAAATTGACGAACACTTCTTTTTGATTCGGGAGGACATTGTACTGTATAGCTAAGTGTGCAGCTTCTATCGATGGAGAGTAATTCGGCAAGTCTTTGGGCTTCAAATTCGTCGTCAGCGGAATAGTGCTACCACCGACAGTGACTGTTTCCGTTGATTGAAGACTCAGGAATCCGATAAGAACATTGGCAGTATTGGTTGGATCAAAGTCCAGGCATCGAACCTCAAAGCACTTATTATCTGGATCGCTGGTATAGGGGAAGTACAGTCTCAGTCTCTGGTTGTTCGGTGTATAGGCAACGACACCTGGAGTAAATGTTGCCGGGTTGGCAGCATCAGCGGGGTTCTCATAGAAGACTCTCGCTTTGAAGTAGCACCTCAGAGAGTCAGGGATCTTGTCAATGTTATACCAGTTTCCGGTATTGATCTGTGTCAGTAAATCATCGGTCAAGCCGATCTGTCGCTTACGACGATTAACGTTTGTTGTTGGGGCCAATGTCCAACGTCCGCTTGCATTATCTAGCAGCCAAAGGGCCATACCCTGTCTAACTGTAAACACGACTTGACCGGTCAATGGATCGCCTGACTCCGTTCTCAGATCGACCTTGACAATGCCGTCTGAAAGCAACGCTTCTCCGTCAGTGGTAACGAACTGTCCAATTTCATCTGTGAAAGGATCATTGACACTGGGCGCCGTTATGCTGATTTTTACAGACTGGCTGTAAGTATTTCCCGCCATGTCGGTGATGTGGTTGGCTTTGATGACAAGCTGAGCAACTCCTTGTCCTACATCTCTGGGGTCACTTGAAATGGAAAGTGTGTTGTCTTTTGTGGGATCAACGGTTACCGGAGCAGCTGCTTTGATCATGTTGATTTCTACCTCCAGTACACCTCTGTATGTCGCAGGCAGATTAATCACTTTTATCGCATCAACGAACCCACCCGCTGGATCGGTCACCTGTATCACCACCTGTGTTGTGGCCGATATGGTTGCCTTAAACCTGCCCAGATTGTCGGTGTCGTCAATACCATTCGTGTTGATACTGACTGACATGTCAGAAAGTGGCATCAATGTCGCGGAGTCTTTTACTTTTCCAACTACGGTGATGCCATAATCTTCACAACACGCACAGTGGGTGACGTATGAGACTTCTTTAGTTCCAAATATGCCGCAGTCAACTTTGCGAATTTCTTCGCCGGGGCATATGATTCCATCATCGGGACAAGATTTATGGCGGAAGATGTTGTAACGGCAGGTGCCTGTGGGACAGGTTCCCACGTCATAGGTGCAAGAACCGACCACGGTTCGGTTCGCTGGGATTCTTTCTGACATGTACTCTGCAATACAAAATAACGTTCTTGGGTATGTTTAATACTGAAATGTTTTCTTACTCGTATTGCACAATTAACAAATCTTGAAAAATATGTCTTATGTATGCAAACTAACTTTGTCTGTTATACGGCGCACACAGTTTGAAGTATTTTATCGACACGCCATCGTTGTGAAGACATTAAATTGAATGAAAACTCTGGCAAAAATAAATGGGTATGTTTAATACTGAAATGGTTTCTTACTCGTATTGCACAATTAACAAATCTTGAAAAATATGTCTTATGTATGCAAACTAACTTTGTCTGTTATACGGCGCACACAGTTTGAAGTATTTTATCGACATGCCATCGTTGTGAAGACATTAAATTGAATGAAAACTCTGGCAAGATTTTTGTCGAAGAGATTGATGTTTTTGCATTTTAACTGTTTAAAATATGTACGAAGATGGTGTAGAAGTTGCATGTATATACCTTTTGACCACGGCTTTTTGAAGCTTTTATCACACAACCTTTCTGAAATGAAATGAAAATTCAATTTCCACATTCTGTTTGTAGTGTCTGTAAGAAGAAATTCCATATAAGTAAGACATTAAATATTATACTCATTTATGCCATTTTAATTAAACAAGCATGAGGTTTAAAAGGTTTTCGGATTGTTTTCGCCGCAACCTTTTTTCCATTTACGCAAACACTAAACAAAATTCAGTATTGTATGCGAAATATGACCCTTAATTACTAATATAATGTTTAGTTTTAACTGTGCTATATATTGCGTATTTCAGTTCCGATCCATAAGGCATTCAAATATTGAACAATTGTTTTTAGTCTGATTACATTTTACACACGCCTGGAATCCAGATGTCTTGATATTTGTATTCTAGTATATCAAATAATTTTAAGCATAAACAGAACACATCAGGGGTAATTTATTGTTCTGCAGGTATAAATGGGGATACGGTTTTCAGGGGCCTACCTTTAGGGCATTCTGGACAACATTTTCCTTTAGGGATGAACGAGTCCTTGCAGTCTACAGCTTTGCATTTCACGAACTGACACTTGTCTGGAAATATAGAAACTCCGATTATATTTCTCCTGGAATCCAGTTCACAAACATGTTGCATGTACCACTTACCATGTACTAGGATAAGAGAGCAGTTATAGAGAATTGGCAATGGTAACTCAGAGTGGGGAATAAACATGGAGAATAGGGAGTAATTACGGAGAACTGGAAATAGTTACGGAGAATATCAAAAAAAACTACAGTGCGTGAGAAATAGTACGGAGCATCGGTGGTAGTAACAAAGTTGTGGGGAAAAGTCACATATATTAAAAGAGTTACGGAGATGTGATAATTGTTACGGAGAATGGGGAACAATTACAAAGTATGTGGATAAGTCACCAGGTCGCAATGGTGTAATGGGTATGGTGTCCGCATTGCGACCGGGAGTTCCCGGGTTCTATCCCTACTCAGGGAGCGTTCTCAAGATCTTTCCAAAGACACCTAGTACTAGTTCTTCCCAGGAAACGGACTCGAGAGTGTCTCTATAAGCCCACGGCTTTCGATGCAATCGAGGTAAAATAAGTAGGTTTAAACTAAAATGTTGAAAAGACCAATGCTCACCTTTAGGACAAACCGGGCAGCATTGTCCAGGTGGAACAAAGGCGTTTTTGCAGTCCACCTTCAAACACTGAATGAATTTACACTTATCTGAAAATAATGTAACTATTATTATATCTAGTGTAATGTTGTTAAATTGTGTTTTTATAAAATTGTGAAGGTAGCTGTGTCATTGGAAATGAGAACTATATTAATATAATAGAAAAATAAAACAGCCAGATTTATGGATGCATCGTCGCCTTTTCGTTGCTCAAATGAGACAAAATATTAACCTTAAAAAGATTTACATGCATTGTGTTGTATTAGATTACCATGACCCGGTGGAATGCGTCCTTCGGTCAGGGCTGACAGTCCCAGTGTCAGCAACACCGGTATTACCACTGTACCAATCTGCAATATAAAACGTATGTTGAAAACTTATATATGTATAATTGCTTGATAAAATGCACGTTCATACTATTCTTTATGACGACTTTAACATTTTTTAAATTACCCATTTTATATATAAACAAAGCGAAACTCCACCTGCGACAGCAGGTGAGAACTCTAATTAGTAGCCAGAGGTCCTATTATTTATGGCAAGTGACCAATTGCCAAAAAACCACACAACACATCACAAAACACACATGAATAAAACTGGGGTAACTTCCTTGGAACGGTCAATGCAAAGCATTGGGGGTTTATGTCAAACCACAATGTCACATTTTTATCACATCACAATATCACATTATTCACTATCACGTCCATGCTATAAGAGGAAACTAAATTTGGTAAAGTTCAGCAAAATTCTTAACAGTGCTGTCTTATCCACAACTTTCAATACCGGTTCACTTTAACAACTATCCCAAATCACAAAAAAACGTTTATTCTACCTTCATAATGTCTCTTTCTTACGAGTAATACTCCACTTGCTTATTTACCAATTTAGCGTTTCCGAATCTGGTCCGCAATATATACATTTTCATTCCGGATATGACTCGAAGGTTGGGCACAACCGCAAATGAATTAAAATGATTGGCTCTAAGCGTAATATCCTGGTTAGTCCAGATAGACCAATCAAATACTTTGAAGTGGCATAACATTAAACAGACTAGTGACATATTTACATAATTAAATTATTTTGAAATGCTTATTTTTTGTAAACACGTAAAGGAGTTTATTTTGTTTGATGTCGTGCATTTATGTATTACTAAACCAAAGAAATGAATAATGAAATGTGTTGGGTGTGCCGACATATTAATAAAATATTAACAAAAGGAAGAACACAGCATAGTTTGTGCGTTCCGACTTTCCACCGCGTAATTTACATTTAAGTTACATTTGTTCTGTGTTTAATGAATGCATGATGCATTGAAATACATGTAAGCAGATTTATAAATGTCGGACATTTGGACCTGCCCTATTTTGTGTACATAAACTTGAGTCCACGTAAAAACGTTCTGAACTGTTCATGCAAACCATTTTAAATTAACGCATTCTGTTTCGTAATATATGTAGTTGAGTACAGTTTTGCGGGGATAAATTAAATAGTATGTATTATACATTAATAATATGTTTTGATCAACTACTAGTGTCTTATTATAGCCAGGGTACATAGCTTTAGAGTATTAGTAGTATATGGGTAAGAAAATCTTTGGTTTGGTGGATACTATTTAATACCAAATCACGTTATTTAAGTTATTTATAGGCTAGACTGTTTATAAACATAGGATTTCTTTACGCCAAACTTCGTGACGACACTGATTAATAATCATCGTCGTCATTTGGTGAGCTGACCGACATTCTTAATTATACAAGAGGAAGGTCGCTTACTTGATAGTGTTGAACATGTTGCAAATAGTGTTGATGGAAAGCAACTTAGATATTTGGATCATAAATAAGCTATTAAATTTTTAAAAAATAATTATTATTCCTCTGCCGGTATTTCACCGGCGGGGTCTAGGTTTGCCGTCCGTCCGTAATTCCGTCCGTCCGCAAAATATTGTTCCTGCGATAACTCAAAAAGTACTGAAGAAACTTCGATGAAACGTGGTATACATATAAACGGCAATGTGAGTATTATGAACGACCTTTTATTTTTTACCAGAGGTCAAAGGTCACGTGACTGTTACTAAAAATAGAAATAAACTAAAACAAACTGGATCCTGCGATAACTCAACAAGTTATTTCGATAAAACTTGGTATTCATATGAACAGCAATGTGAGAATTATGCAGGACCTTTTATTTTTCACCAGAGGTTAAAGGTCACGTGACTGTTACTAAAAATAGAAATAAACTAAATACTGTTATAATTCGAAAAGTACATAAGATATGACCATAAAACTTGGTACAAAGATTGAACTATAGGTTTGCCATCCGTCTGTGTGTCTCTCTATCTGTTCGTCCGTATGTTTGTCCGTCCGTCTGTCTGTCCCCAAAAACCTCGATGAAACTGGGTATACATATAAACAGCAATGTGGCAATGTGAGGATTATGCACGACCTTTTTTTCACCAAAGGTCAAAGGTCACGTGACTGTTACTAAAATAGAAATAAAGTAAATACTGTAATAATTTGAAATGGACATAAGATATGACCATGAAACTTTTTTTTTTTTTTTTTTTTTTTTTTTTTTTTTTTTTTTTTTCCGTTCTATATATTTTATTTTCCTCGTCAATAGGTGTGTGAGGGTCGAGGGCATCCCCCTCCACACCGTACATCATGAGTATTGATAATAGTTCAACATGCATGATATATAATATTACAATGAAGACAAGTGCTCACAATTGCATATTAACAATAATATCATAATTGCTTAAACAGCAATATACAAATTGATACACATATTGAAATTTTGAATATACGGATAAAATATGCAAGTCACAATGTTCTTAACGATACAGATTTAACAAAATGTCCCATGTAGTTATTAAGTTAGAATCTAAATTGCAGAAGAAGTTCATTTCCTTCAAAATATGATACTGGATAGAAAAGAATGATCTTGACTCGATAACGGTAGGTAATGTTTGATTCATTTTACAATTATAAATAAACCTTTTAGTGAGAAGGAATGTTAGATTAAGAGGACTACTTGTGTTTTTATGTCCTAACATGAAAGAGGGTGCATATATCAAGTCAGCGAATACCTCAAAACCTTCAAACAAATCAGCAATAAATTTTTTAACGTATTTACATTCCCAAAAAATGTGCTCAATTGTTTCCGACATATCATGACAGAAAGAGCATTCTGCTGACGATTTATAATTGATTTTATACAAAAAATAGTTGGTACCAATAATTCGGTGTATAATTCTATACTGGAACCATTGTAGCGTAGAATCTTTGGTTATACAAAATGGCATACTAAAGATATGGTTCCAGTCTTTTAATTCAATATTTTCAAAAATGCTCGTCCATTTTGACATACAGACTGGTAAAGTGTCATTTGTTTTAACAATATTATACATGGGTTGGGTACCTTTTTGATATTTTAAAATGGATATCACTTGAAGGGGAACAAAAGGCTTAACAAAGTCAAAATCTGCAATCGTATTCAGAGCAGATGTTTTATCGAACAAACCATATTTCTTCAAGTATTTAGTAACTACATTAGTAATACCTATGTAATGCAAGTAGTTTGGATAGAAATTATATCTGTTACACAGTTCTTCATAGCTATATAATTCTAACCCATCGTTGTTTTTGATCAAATCGCAGATAAAATGCACGCCATTTTCAAACCATGTTTTGAGGAATACACTTTTATTACCCATCGTTATATCAGGATTATAGAATATTGGGGTTTGTAATATGTATTTTATATTTAATGATTCTGCTTTGCGGAAATCAACAAACGATTTTAAAGTGTCTTTCCAAAAAGCATTGCCTGTTTTATTTATAAGGTTTTCTGGATAGTGAACACCACAGTTGTAAAGTTTTTGGGTGTCTATTATCATTTTTACAATATTAATCCATTTACCATTTCCTGTGATGATCCTTCGTATCCAAGAACATTTCAACGCTATTATAAATGAAAAGATGTCGACCATATTAAGACCTCCTTCAGTATATTCTTTAATAAGTACATTTTTGTTAATTTTTGAACTCCCATTCCACACAAAGTTTAAAAAGAGATCATTAAGTTCAACCAATATTCTATGTGGTGGATTGGGAAGTGAAACAAATAAATGGTTAAGCACTGGCAAAGCAATCGTTTTTATTACTTGTATCCTTCCAATGGGAGTTAATATCCTTCTGGACCAGTTTTTAAGCAGCGTTCTAATTCTATACAATTTATCCATATAATTACGATCTATCATCTTATCAAGATCGACATGAAATGTTAAACCAAGCATATCAAAAGTATGCTGGTTCCATTTTAACTTCCATCTAGTTTTTATGCTTTCGGAACTGAATTTATGCTTCCCTATCCAAACTACTTTGGTTTTGTCGAAATTTACCTTTAAGCCAGAGCACAATGTGAAATGCGACAAATCATCTAAGGTTTCATTAAGGGATTCTGCAGAGCCATCCAGGAGTATAGACGTATCATCAGCAAATTGCGATAACTTATATTCAGTATTATCGATTTTGATTCCTTTGATTTTGGGATTTGCCCTGAGTTTAAGAGACAAAATTTCAGCGCATAAAATAAAAATATAACAACTGAGGGGATCACCTTGACGACAACCACGTTGTATTTGAAAAAACTCAGATAACAACCCACACTGCGTTACTGCTGAAATGCCATCCTTATATAAAACGTTAAACCATTTTTTCATGTCAGGACCGAAATTAAACAAGGAGAGTGTTTTGTTTACAAACCTCCATGACAAGGAATCAAAAGCCTTTTCAAAATCTATAAGTAGGAGAAGTCCGGGAATATTATTTTCCTCAGTGTATTTCAAAATGTCGTAGATTAGTCGAGTGTTTTCACCTATGAACCTGCCTTTGATAAAACCAGTTTGATCATTATTTATAAGTTTGTTAATGTATTTTTTTAATCTATTAGCAATACTTCCAGAACCAATTTTATATACAGTGTTTAACAATGTTATTGGACGCCAGTTTTTTAAAAATTGTCTGGGTTTTTCACCCTTAGGTATGCAAGTAATTATCCCCTGTCGTTGTGTTATAGACAAAATGCCGCTATCGAATGCGTGATTTAACGCTCTACAAACAAACGTACCTAATTTGGGCCAAAAGACTTTGAAGAAATCAATACTAAAACCAGACGACCCAGGGCTTTTGTTGTTTGCCATGTTTTTTAAGACAAAAGAGGCCTCACTTAGTGTTATTGGCCCTTCTAATAGTTTTGACTCTTCATACGACAGTTTAGGTATGTCAATATTTGCTATAAAAAAAAAGCTATTAAAATCATCATCAATGTTGGTATTGTCGTTATTTTGATACAATGTTTTATAAAACAAAGCGGTTTCGTTCAAGATATCAACCTGCTTGTCTAAAACAAGTCCGTCATCAGTTGTTAGGCTAGTGATAGTTTTTGTTGTATAGTTATATTTTTCGAGGTTACAAAAAAGTTTTGATGGTTTTTCTCCAAATTGTATCCATTCGGCTCGCGATCTTATTAAGGCACCTTTTAATTTCTCTTCTTGTATTTTCATTAGTTCATCTTTTAATTCAAGTATAATTTGCACGTTACTCTCGGTCAACAATTTCTCGTGTTGTTCAATTTCAGCTTTTAATTGGTTTTCGCGCTTGTTACGCGATTTTGTTTTATACGAACTATATGAAATAGCTTTACCTCTTATTTCCATTAAAACTGTATCTAAAAAAAGTTGGTCGTTTATTAAAAACTGTATGTCTTGGTCAGGTATTGTATCAATGTTATCTTTATTGTATACAGGTAACATATATTGTTTCTTTATTTCGGTAATTGTATAATTTATTGTGTTAATGTAGTTGATGTCGCTAAGAAGCATGTTATTATGTTTCCACAGACCTTTTCCGTGTTTAAAATCAGTAAATTTTAATGTCAACGTTACACTCGAATGATCAGATTGGTAACTGGGCAATATATTAATGTCGTGAAAAAACGGTGACAAAAATGACGATAAAAGATAAAAATCAAGCCGGGCTTGTTGTATTGGATTTGTTCTTCTCCATGTATATCGTCTAGAGTTAGGATATAATATCCTAAAAGGATCTGTAAGAACACGATCTTCCATATCTTTTAAAATAAATTCTCTTGCATTTTTATTATTTATTGATTTGTAGTTTTGATAATCTATATTTGGGTCTAGAACCAAATTAAAGTCGCCACAAATTAAGTAGGAGTCATTCCCAATATTGTCAATAATATCAAAAATATTGGTGAAAAATTCGGGACTGTCAGAGTTCGGTCCGTATATAGAGGCAAGTGTGAGTCTAGTTTCACCAATATTTATATCCAAAATAATATAGTTACCAAATTCATCATATTGTACATTATGTATTTTATACTCAAGTATTTTCGACAAAAGTATTGCTACACCACGCGAATTAGAAGAGCCATAACTTAGGAAACACTCTGATCCCCATTCTGAGTAAATGGTTTTAATCTGTTCGTTAATAAAGTGTGTATCTTGAAGGCAGTAAATATCACATTTTGTTTCTTTTAAGTATTGAAAAACTTGTAATCGCTTCTTTTTCCCCTGAATGCCTCTGCAGTTGACAGATAAAATTTTAAGCTCGTTCATAGATAAGCAAAACTAAGGAACATATAAAATGTAGCACTTGCATGCATAGTAACAACACAACATACCTTGTAGTACAGAACGGAAAAAGTACAAAATAATAATAGGAAAAAAAAAAAAAAAACTAACATGAAAGGAAAAAAAATAAGTGAACATAATAAGGTATCTTTTTGTTAGGAAAATTAGAACCGAGTCAAAATAGCATATACAAATCAGTAAATGTTTTCATTAATAAGCTTATCACTAGGATTAATGAACAATGGCAACATCTGAAGATATCAATAAATAGCTATCAGTATTTAATAATATGTAGAGCTTTAATAACTGTATGTATTTGCTCTAGTGTAAATTATAATTTGTCTAAGTTTAGAGATATATTGAACATAATCTATATTATATATTGTATATTAAATAGAAAAAAAAAAAAAAAAAAAAAAAAAAAAAAAAAAAAAAAATTGTGTATTTGTCCCTGTTTACTTTATAAACAATAAGAGGAAACAAAAAGATGCAGACTTGTGGCAACAAGTGTTGTATTTTTTTTACAAGAGATTGATACTTAAAAATATATATTGAACATAATCTATATTATATATTGTATATTAACTAGAGAACAGTGTGTATTTGTCCCTGTTTACTTTATAAACAATAAGAGGAAGCAAAAAGATGCAGACTTGTGTCAACAGGTGCTGTATTTTTTGATACTTAAAAACATCAATATTTACATACAGGATTTTACAGAATAAATCAACATTATATATTATATATTAACTAGTAAAAATGTTGTATTTGTCCCTGTTTACTTTATAGACAAGAGGAGAAAAAAAAAGAAGCAGACTTGAGGCAACAAATGCTGTATTTTTACAAGAAATTGATCCTTAACAATATCAATATTTACATACAGGATTTTTATATGTATTTACTCTGAATAGATACAAAGTTTTACCAATATGTACATATTTACAAGTATATTTTTTGTTTTTGTGTACGTTTATTTTATATAAAAAAGGAGTAAGCAAAAAGCTGGGTGGTAGCAACACAATGGTGGTCTATTACAGAAACTGCTAGACTTTAATCATCATTTTTTTATACTGATTTACTATAAGTGTTTTTACTAGTTTAAATAATCATTCAAAGTCAGAGATAAATTGACAAATATTTACTAAAAAAGTTTTATCTATATCTACATTTTAACAATATAGGTTACTATAATTTTCAATATTAAAAATATTATATATGTTTATATTATAAATTTTAACAAGTATAAATAGTTGTATTTGTCCATGTTTATTTAATAAATAAAAAGAGGAAACAAAATGGAGCATAGTGGTACTTCATACTGAATTACTATATGTATTTATTCTAATGTAAGTAGTAATTCAACCAAAATCAGAGATAACTTGAAAGATATCTACTTCTCAGAAGTGGAGTTTTATCTAAATTTACATTTTAACAGCATTATTTATTTAATTTTCACTAATACAAGGTGACATATATATCTAATGTAAATATTAATTTAACTAATTTCAGATATCAGCTGAACACTATCTACATTTCAAAAAGAGGAGTTTTATCTAATTTTACAATATAACAGCATTATTTTATATAATTTTCAGTAATACAAAGTTTAATATATATCTAATGTAAAAAAGTAATTTAACTAAGTTCTGATATAAATTGAACACTATCTATAGATCAAAAAGTGGAGTTTTATTTGAATTTACATTTTAACAGCATTATTTTATAAAATTGTCAATACTACAAAGTTTAATATGTATCTAAATGTAAATAGTAATTCAAGTAATTTCTGACATAAATTGAACACCATCCACATATCAACAAGTGTAAATTTTATCAATATATATATTTAAACAGAATAATGTTATATAATTTTCTATAGTACATACTGGGTATATACAATATATATATATTTATATTTATTTTATATACTATATATTAACAAATTTACATTATTACATTTGTCCATGTTTATTTTATAAACAAAAAGTGGAAACAGAAGGAGGCCATAGCAAATAGTGGTAACAACAATAGTCCATGTTTATTTTTTAAACGAAAAAGAAAATACAGAAAGATGCAGTGTAGTAGCAGTACCATATTATTTATATACATTTAACACGGTTAAAGTTCATACTGATACTGCATTTTGTTCAATGATGTATTATCAGATATTTTGTTGAAAATTAAAACAACAAACAATTATCAACACACAACCACTTTAGTAGCCTTAAACACTGGAACATTATGCACAACCATATGATTTATTACACTTAACAGTGTTATCCACTTACGAGATGCCATCATTTTATTAACATTATGTTTGAAAAGGGAAAAGGAGTTTTATAATTGTGTATGTGTTGCTATATATTTACAGAAAATACCAAAAATTTGAGTGTCATGTTTTGTTACATAATGAGTACATTATGGCTATAAAATTAGAGTTGATAAATAATTTTGACTCAGGACGGATAAAGACTAAGACCAAAAGAACTAGCATTATAAGACTTTCAATGCAGGTCAACTATCACACAAGATTTATGCGCCTTTTCAACTTTTTGAATAATATCTGAAATTTTATTGCTTTTAGCATAATCATTCACTTAACATTTTAAAGAGCTTCGTATGAAAGCGAAAATGAAGCAATTTGGGTGAGAAGATGTTATTGGAAAAACAGCTTGTATTTGTTAAGTGGAGAATTATATTATTCTCACTTCACTACATTTAATACCTTCTTAAGTATGAACAAACACTGTGTAAAAACAACAACATATTTTGTAAAGAAGGCATTTGTAGTGTTAACAGTCATATAAAGCACTAAACAAAAAGGCTGAAGGCGTGCAAATAAATAAAGAAAGATGACGACATAAAAACATCTATATAGACTACATTATCACTGTCTGTTGACATGACAAATAATGCTTAAAATAAACATTTGACATGTTTAAGGGCTGAAAAAACAACAACAGAAGATCGGTGGCTATATTAGTTTTTTAAGGATGATGCATTGTGGTCCTATATAGAAGTATGCAACAAAAATACAAGCGACTTATCCATGCACAAAAAGGTAATAATGCATCGAGCCAAAAAGTCTATTCTAGAGTGTCATAAGCAACAAAAAATGTACACTATTTACATACAGCCTCTTACATAAATAGCTGGAAGTGCACAGTAAAGTTAAATTAGTGCATTAACTGTCATGAATATACCTGAGTCTGACTATTTTGTTGTAATAAATGTTTAAAAACAACTAGCTGACCTTCTATTTACTATTTTGACATGTATGTTTTTACTACTCGCAGTGGCAAGTTTGTTTGAAAGGGAAATAACTTCGCCGATAAGTATTAAAAGTATTGCGCGGGCGTAGCTATGTCATTTAACACTTGGGTGTCTTAATAGCGAAAATAGATTTTTATTTTACAAAGACATCTCATTATGTATGCAAATTTTACGTACAACAATTTTTAGTTACTCAAATATGTAATATTATTTAATATATTTAGTATATAATTTATATAACGTTTATTTATGTAAACTAACTACAAAGAAATTTTAACGGCTAAATGAGATCTAGAGGCGCTTACATATTATGCACAGCTATCTTAGCGTATATGGCTTAATTTTTGTTGGTGACACGTTTGCGGTTCGTCTGGGACGAGGCCCCGAGAGACTCAGAGTAGGATTTTCGTGGCCACGGCTTTGCTATCCAGTTTTTGTAGTCCTCAAATGTTATTTGAGTAGCATGCTGGTTTCCTTTGAAAACGGCGTAAATTTTGCCCTCAAAGGACCAGCATTTTTCTACATTTTTTGGATCTTTCAGTCGCACTGATGCCAACACACTTGCGTTAAGCTTTGTTAGGTCCTCATTGACGAAGACGCCGGAGCCCTTGAACAGCTTTGCTTTTTTTAATATGTCAATTTTTGTTTGTCGCCTGACGAATTTAATAATGACGGGTCTGTTTTCTGTTGGTTTAAATTTTCCCAGCCGGTGGGCGATGTCTATGTCGCAGGGTGTAATTGGTATGCCGAGCTTTTCGTTCACTAGCGTGACTATTTTCTGTGTTACAATTTCTGAGGATTGTCGTTCTTGATCGTCTTGAACACCGGTCATTCTCAGGTTATTGCGTCGACTGTATTGCTCAGTGTTATTTGCAAATTCCTCGTGATGATCAGAAATGCCACTTTTTTCGGCTTGTAAGATTGCGTTTTGGTTTTTGAGTTCTTCAATTTGTTTATTTTTCGCTGTAATTTCCTTTTTTAAAAGCTCAATGTCATTTTTATGTTCGAAAGCGTTTCCCTCTAAGATTTCAATGCGACGGAGAACATTTCCTAGCAGTTTTTCTTTTAATTGTTCAATTGTTTCTTTGACGATATCTTTTATGAAACATGCATCTTCC
This sequence comes from Congeria kusceri, assembly GCA_027627225.1. Taxonomy (NCBI): domain Eukaryota; kingdom Metazoa; phylum Mollusca; class Bivalvia; order Myida; family Dreissenidae; genus Congeria; species Congeria kusceri. Next base: position 45,936,644 of record CM051035.1, read on the forward strand.
TTTGTTAGAACTTTGGATAGTTTATCGTTTATTTCGTCAAGCCTCGTCTCAATTTGTTGCACAGGTAAGTCATTGGTGACAGATGGTGTGCTTTTTACGAAGGTTGTCATTGTTTTTTGTTTTTTGGAATCGGGTTTAGGTTTTTTCTTTTTGTTGCTATTTTTAATGTTACTTTGAACAATTGTTTCTTCTTTTTCAAACACAGTGTTTTCCAATAAGCTTGCGTCAGCGTTAGTTGCTTCGCTGGCGGTTGATGAGTGTTGGCGTTTATTCATGTCAGTACTTTCATCGGAGCACCGCGTTCGCGGCTTGATTATTCAAAGCCAGTACACTGATCGAACAATCACTACAGCTATACAGCTATACAATTGAATGTTTCTTAGAGCGGGTAATTATACATTTCATTCAATCGAGTAGTTCAAGCGTGACGTTTTTATTGTAAGTCATGCGTGACGATTGACCGATTTGTGTTGCCACTAAATAACACACTTTTTACTATACCCCACCCTTTAATGTTAGAAATTAGATAGCGTTATTTCTCATAAATTGAAAGAACTGATTTCATACATACTTCTTCAAATTAAGTCCTTATATTCCATCAATTTCACAAGTTTTTCACACGCGATTACTGACTGTATATGCTATGAAATTAAAAAGAACACTACATTGTTTTTTTTTCGTACCGCTTGTTTTGACCGGAAGTTACTTTTTGTAACTTGGTGCAGAGATTGAACTATCGGTTTGCCACTTGTCTGTGTGTCGCTCTGTCTGTTCTTCCGTATGTCTTTCTCTCTGTCCTTCCCCAAAACCTGGATCCTGTGATAACTCGGAAAGTACTGAAGACACTTTGATGAAACTTAGTATACATATGAACAGCAACGTGAGAATTATGCAGGACCTTTTATTTTTCACCAGAGGTCAAAGGTCACGTGACTGTTACTAAAAATAGAAATAAACTTAATACTGTAATATTTTTAAACGTGCTTAAGATATGATCATGAAACTTCATGAAACTTGGTATACAGATTGGGCTATGGGTTTGCCCTCCGTCTGTGTGCGTATACATGTCTGTCTGTTCGTCCGTCGGTCTCACTCTGTCTGTCCCGTCCCCAAAAACTGGGTCCTGCGATAACTCACAACGTACTGAAGATACTTTGATGAAACGTTGTATACATAGAAAGAGCAAGGTGAGGATGTACACGACACTTTATTTTTCACCAGAGGTCAAAGATCATGTGACTGTTATTTAAAATAAAAATAAACTTAATACTGTAATAATTCTAAAAGAACAAAACATATGATAATGAAACTTGGTACACAGAATGGACTATATGATTGCCCTCTGTCAGTTTAGTACTGCAATAACTCAAAAAGTAGCTCGAATGTCTGGTCAGTGTTACTTAAATAGAAAAAAACAACAACTTAACACTGCAGTGACAAATGGGATTTGAATATGAAACTGTACACCTACAGATAAAGGGCGATTTGACGGTATTGCACAATGTTTAATTAGTAGGGGTTTTCACCGGTAGGGGACTCTTGTATTGCTTGCAATACTATCAAAGCCTTGTTTCTATATGTTTTGTTGGACATACTTTCGGAGTGCATTTTAAAACAATCAGTTTGTTTTCACTATTTAAGAGCATATATATTGCAAATCTGGTCCAGTTGCGACTGATAATTTACAACGTCAGCATTTTCGCTATATTTAGCCTTTAGTAAATTATGAACCGTTTGCGAGTCAACAATCTTTACAGCTTACCATTGGCTGTTAAAGTTTTCACGCACACCCTTGTCCATTGAGGCACGACATTTACACTCAGTTTGATACCAGCGTGTTTGTTTATATAGGCGTTTAATTGTAGCCTTAAACTTGAACATACTGCTTTTGTTTTTGGATTGGCGTACTGTATGCTTAATAATTAAAACAATGCTTAATTATCTTAAATGTAAACTTAAGAATGGAAAGCTTATTTATATCAACTTGTTAAAATATACTTACCATTAGAATGAGAATTATTACAACAAAATATGTAAACAAATTTTATATATTAATTGTAAATACTTTTTGTTCCTCACATAATTCAAAATGATTAGGCGCATTTAGTTTTGATGTAGCTTCAATTATTTATGGATCGTTCCTAATTTTAATTAAATATAATTTATGCAGAATTTTGCAATTAAAAGCACTGTCCGGATAATAGGTTAAATTGAAAAACACACGACTATATCATCTAAAGATCAGTGAGTGAAAGTAAACATGTTATTGTAAGTCGCACTGCTTGTACCTTGCGGCCCCCTGTTTTATTGCAACTGTATCCGTGTTATATATACATAGAATAGAGACAATACTTAAGCTGTCATGGTTCTATGAAGGGTATGATAGAATGTGAATATAAATAACACGGTGGCAACACAAGCGCTGCTTTCAAATAAAGTAGATGAAAGGACGAGATGACAAAATATTTGAAGCCTCTTAAACCTGAGGACGTTATTCATTCATGATATTTGATAGTTAAACGTTATTTAAATGTAGACTTCGTAAATATTCGGGCGAAGTATATGAACGCAGAAAATCACCGACTGACATGGTCTGTTCGTTTTGTTTATCGATTTAAAACCGTGCTGGCTAACCAAAGCATATGGGCTAAATGATGTGAATATACAATTTTTAACAATAAAGTGTTTAAAATGCTTTTTATTAATTCGATTTTGTTTCTTTACAATTGTCCAAGTTAGATAATTCAAAATATGTAAGCCTTTATTAATCTAACGTATAAGGTCATTTGCAGAAAGATGTTAATATAGTTTATGGCTTATTATCTTATCAACCCAGTCAATTGACCCAAAACGTTGCCTAACGGTTCAATGGATCTAGAGTCTTGGATTGATGACTTGTCGTTCCTAACGTATGGAATTGCACAAAGGTTCGTGGTAAGATAATTGTGAAATGAATAAAACGTAATAGTAAAATGACTTTGGAAAAGTATCATTTGTTTGATGCTGATTTTAAAATGGCAAAACGCACATTTCATAAAGCAACGAAATTATTTTACAACCAGCGAAATAATACACATCGTTTATTTTTTATACCTCCACTTTCAGAGGGGATGGGGCATATACATTTTCCCTTGTCCGTCCGTACGGATTTTTGTGTCGCGCGAAACTCAAAAAGTATAACTGCTAGAGCGATGAAACTTTATAAACATACTCATCAGCATGTAAACTTGTGCATTTCAATTATTCGAATTCAGCAGACGTTATCAATATTGAATATCTCGATTTTCCATCTATGACTGAAGAAATTATTAAAACTAAATATGCAATGTCTCGGAATAAAACTACTGACATAGAAGGGAATATATCTTCTTTTTTATTTATAGCAAATAATGTATTGTACAATAGCTTTTTTAATTATTTATTATTAATTATTATTTAATTATTAATTTAAAAATAATCTATGTACTGAGTCATTGACTAAATGTTCTATTGTTCCGATGTTCAAAAGGGGCGATAAATATAATCCATCAAATTACAGGGTGATTACTCTTGTAAATATTCTCGCTCTAAGTTTTTTCTTTGACATTGCGAAACTGTCTTTATAGTTGGTGCGAAAATGAACCTGCTTTCAATGAATTCCAGTCTGGTTTTATAAATTTAAAACACTACTACGCTTTTGTCGATTATGAGACAGATTTGATACTGTTAATTATGACGTATTATTGATTGAACTTGTTGATTCAGGTCTTAGTTTAGTTGTAAAATGCTTAATACGCTAAAGTGCATTTATAAAAATGTGAAAGCATGTATAAAGAACGCCAATACAATCTGTCATTTTGTACATTGGTTGATGTTACATATGGTATCAAGCCATAAGAAAAGATGTCACCTCTTCTGTCTATTTGTTTAGGACGACATTGCAATTTCTTCAACAAATATTCTTGAAAATTTGGACTAAAGATATATGTTATAAATACTAAATTCTGTATAATTCAACAGTAAAAATATAGAAATTGTCTCAAATGGGATCTTAATGATGAAACTATTGAGATTAGTGTTCGGTTCTGTTTTTCACACGCTAAGGGTAACTCGCCCTTAAGTCGATTTTGCCCCAGAGTCGAACATTTTGTTCTTTGTATTTTGTAACGATGGGTGTAGTTTGACATGTTTTGAGACATTTTAACGAAATTTTATCATTTTTACTCAAAGTTAAAATATCAGTCTAAATATGACATGATCAAAATTTTTCTCACGATGAAATTGTACATGCAGTGCTATTTATAACTCCGTGTGGCGAGAAATTCAGAATTTTCAATTAGGATTCACCTTGATACCATCGGCACATCGGCCAGACGAATTTTGCGGCATTCACTTTGGACTAAATATTGAAAACATTAACTTAATCTATAATTATAAATTACAGTTTTCAGTGTTTCGTTCTATTTCGTAGATTTCTCAATTAAATCTGTGTAACGGGTCAATTAGCCTATTATGGACAAACTTGTGTTTGTTTTAAGGGCGAATGTATTCGACTCAAGGGCGAAATCAGTGGGTATTGTTAGTCAACTATTATTCAAAGCAAATAAGCCGGGAACCAAACAGTTTGTCTCAAAACAGAGTCATTAGATATGTTGTGTATGGCAGCCGATTCCCGGCTTCGAACAATGAGCATTGAATGGAAGAGGTATAGGGTTGACCCGTTCGACTTAAAGGTGAGTTTTCCTAGGTATTCATTTTTTCTATAACGATCCAATTTATCCTGCAGTCGAGTCATGCACACGTAATATACAAAACACTTCCCAATATCATGTGTCTGAGTTTCTATTCAATAATTTAAACAAGTAGAAAGTAGCTTGTGAAAAACGTGCAATTCTTGTTTTTTTCTGAAATGAGTCATTACAAATTCCCTTGAAATACATAGGTTATAAAGCTAAATCACTATAAACCTGATGCCATAAATAACATATTTGTCACGATTTAGCGGCACATTTATTTATATTTTGTACATGCCTTCTTTTCCTATATAATGCCGTGTTGAAACTTTGAGTTCATATAGTACTCCGTATTGCTCCGTTAATGATTTCATGCTATTTTGTATATTGCATGAATTTTACGATTTAATTATTGTAATTTTGTAAAGGCTGGTATGTATGTATATTTTATGTATTTAAATTATGATGTGTACATATTATACATTAAAGAGCAATTCACGAGAAATATTAAATAGCTTGTATTGGTAGTATCACACAAAAATATGGACCTTTGGTGTTAATGGAAGTCAATAACTTTAATTTATGGATATAGTCTTTGATTCGGTATTTTTCTGTCACATCGCAACGCTAACTTGCTATTGTTAATATCATTCACGTGCCATGCCGGTCAAAGGTTCGTTAGGACCATTGTTGGCGGTGGTAGGCGTTGCAATAAAATGAATACGCGAACGATTCTGTCGAGTTGCGGGCGGCACAATCCGCAAGTTCGGTGCCTTCATAGAAATCAGGACCGTTCTGTCCTGACTCGAGTTCCGGTGCAATAAAAGCGCCTTCGATATCGGTCTGGTATTGAACTGACATCGCGAATTCTTCTTTGCAAAACGCCCCGCTACAGGATGCCCAGCAATAGAATGCCGGTGTTTCCGTTATGTTGTTCGTGTTGTTGTGAAAGTACTGCACAGTTGGGATATCGATGTTCAAATAAACGGTTGTGTTTTCCTGTGATTAACTGCATCGGTACTGGATACATGCGTAGTAGAAATCAGACGAACACCTCTTTTTGATTCGGGAGGACATCGTACTGTATAGCTAAATGTGCCACTTCAATAGCTGGAGCGTAATTCGCCAAATCTTTAGGTTTCAAATTCATCGTCACCGGAATAGAGCCCCCACCGATAGAGACTGTTTCCGTTGACGTTAGGTTCATGAGTCCGATAAGAACATTTTTTGGAAAAGCTGGATCAAAGTCGATACATCGAACCTCAAAGCACGTATTGGCAGGATCGGTGGTATACGGGAAATACAGCCTCAGCCTCTCGTTGTTTGGTGTATATGCAACGACGCCTGGAGTAAATGTTGCCGGGTTGGCAGCATCAGCGGGGTTTTCATAGAATACTCTCACTTTGAAGTAGCACCTCGGAGCCCCAGGGATCTTGTCAATGTTATACCAGTTTTCGGTATTGATCTGTGTCAGTAGATCATCGGTCAAGCCGATCTGTCGCTTACGACGATTAACGTTTGTTGTTGGGACCAATGTCCATCGTCCGCTTGCATTATCTAGCTGCCAAAGGGCCATACCCTTTCTAACTCTGAACACGACTTGACCGGTCAATGGATCGCCTGACTCCATTCTCAGATCGACCTTGACAATACCGTCTGATACAAGAGGTTCACCGTCAGTGGTAACGAACTGTCCAATTTTCATCTGTGTACGGATCATCGACGCTTGGTGCCGTGATGCTGATTTGTACAGTCTGGCTGTAAGGATTTCCCGCCATTTCTGTGATGGGGTTGGCTTTGACGACAAGCTTTGTAACTCCTTATCCTATATCGATTGGGTCAATTTTGACCGGTGCAGCGGCCTTGATCATGTTGATTTCTACGTCCAGTACGCCTCTGTATGTCGCAGGGAGATGGATCACTTTCACAGCTTCAACGTAACCACCCGCTGGATCGGTCACATGTATCACCACCTGTGTTGTTGCTGGAAATATGGCCTTAAACATGCCCATATTGTCGGTGACGCCAATTCCATTCATCTTGATACTGGCAGTAGTGGCGGAAAGGGGCGCCAATGCGTCGTAATCTGTCACTGTTCCTACTACGGTGATGCCATAATCTTCACAGCACGCGCAGTGGGTGGCATATGCGACTTCTTAAGTACCAAACGCCCCGCAGTAAACCTGCGGATTTCTTCTCCGGGGCATATGATTCCATCATCGGGGCAGGATTTATGGCGGAAGAGGTCGTAGCAGCAGGTACCTGTGAGACAGGTTCCCACGTCATAGGTGCAGCGAACCGACCAGGGTTCGGTTTGCAGGGATTCTGTCCGACATGTACTCTAAAAATTTCAATAACGATGTAAAGAAATGTTTGTTCACTAAAAAAAAATTCATTGTTTTATTGCACATTTAATCGCCGAATCAAACCAAAATTTAAACTAGTCCGCAGTACTGTAGACAACGTTTTAAATGCATTTTATCGATACGATCACGTTGAAAATGTAAACACATAAAAATACGTTTAGACTTGTATCACACAATATTTCTGAAAATAAAATTTACACATTATGTGTGCAAGTCCACGCTATTTATACATGTAGAACTACGGACAGATATGGTTAAACGGTTTTAGCAAGTATACACACAAAAAAGCAAAGTGCAGTTTTGCTTCTCCTAATATTACAATTTACTCTTTATTGCACGTGTATTATTAACCTTTCTATTACATTTTTCCGGTGCGATCACACAAAATAATAACGTTAAACCGTTTTACCTAGTATACTATACGAAAGTCCTTTTAAATAAATTGCACACATGTCTGGAATACTTTTAGGTTTTAATGTGTTGATAACTATATCCATCAAATTACGCATCTAAAATATCAGTAAACTTTCATTGTTCTGAAGCTAATTAGGAAACGGGTTTTAGGGAACTACCTTTAGGGCATTCTGGACAACATTCTCCTTTAGGGATGAACGACTCTTTACAGTCCACAGCCTTGCATTTCTCGAACCGACACCTGTCTGTAAATATAGAAATGTAAATAAAACCGGGCTTATGTTTAGAAGAGAATTCCTTGAAAAAGATACCATAAAAGCGGAAAGTGTCGTCCTGGATTAGCTTGTGCGGACTGCACAGGCTAATCCGGGACGACACTGTACGCACATGCATTAAGTCTGGTTTTTTCCACGACGCGCATTATACATTTATATTTCTCTTAGAACAATTATAGTTCTCAGAATCGTCGCATTTACCACTTTCTTGTACGTGCGTATAATCGGGAAATAGTTACGTAAGATTCACCACGATAAGAGAATAGAACTTAACGGTGAATCTGGAATATAGTTTCGGATATTATAGAATAGTTATTGAAAATGGAGAATAATTACGGAGCAAATGGGAATAGTTATGTCGGGATATAGTAACTGAGTATGGGGAATAGTCACGGAAAGCTGAGGTAGTAACGGAGTTTGTGGATTAATCGCAAACCAATTTTTACCTTGAGCCCAAACCTGGCAGCATTGTCCAGGTGGAACGAATGCGTTTTACAGTCCACCTTCAAACACTGAGTGAATTTGCACTTATCTGAAAAGAAACCACGATAATAATAGTGTTTTTGTGGGTAAATATTGTAAATACGTATGCCAATAAGTTTATGATGGAAGCAGTTGTATTTGAGACATACATGTATAATTTTAAGACATACATGTATATATAATTATATATATATATATATATATATAAGCTAGCGTTGTATATATTACATTACCATGACCCGATGGAATGCATGCGTCCTTCGGTCAGGGCTGACAGTTCCAGTGTCAGCAACACCGGTATTACCACTGTACCAATCTGCTGCAGTGTGATACGCATTTTGAAAACGTATGTACATAAAATTGCTCAATAAATACGTTAAGATGTGCGTTTAAAATATCCATTTTGTCGTATTTAGATTTTACTACCACATGGACATACTTAAGACACTATAACGTCCATTTCGAAAGTGGAACCAACATCAAGAAAAATTCAGCAGGATTCATAAAAGTGAAGTCTTATCCAGGATTCATAACAGTGAAGTCTTATCCAGGATTCATAACAGTGAAGTCTTATCCAGGATTCATAACAGTGAAGTCGTATCCAGGATTCATAACAGTGAAGTCTTATCCAGGATTCATAACAGTGAAGTCTTATCCAGGATTCATAACAGTGAAGTCGTATCCAGGATTCATAACAGTGAAGTCTTTTGAAGGATTCATAACAGTGAAGTCTTATCCAGGATTCATGACAGTGAAGTCTTATCCAGGATTCATAACAGTGAAGTCTTATCCACAACTTCCTTATTAGCAAATAAACACAGTTTGTTTCTCTCCAAAACGAAGCTACTTTCATAACTTTGGTTTCTCATGAACAACAAACCACTTGCTGATTATCTAATGAAGCTTTTTTGAATATGGGTCTGCAATATATACATGTTCATTCTGGATATGACTCGAAAGTTTGGCACAACCGCAGATGGATTCAATTGATTGGGTCACGCGTCACATCCTGGTTAATGGAGATCGTCGAATCAAAATACTTTGAAGCGGCATAACATTAAACAAACTAGCGACATATTTACATTATTTAAGTGTTTTTGAATTGCATACGTTTTTGCAAACACGTGAAAAAGGTTTATTCTTTACATTTCGTACTTTGATCTATCAATTAACCATCTGTGCAAAGAATGTGCCGATATATGAATTAAATACATATGCGAGAAGAAAAGAAAGTTGAATAGTTTTGCTGGGTCGACATCATGCACTGCTTTGATTTGCATTTAGAAACAGTTTTCTGTGTCCATGAATAAACACTGGATGAAAATTAACATATTTAAAAATGCCGAAAACTTTGGCATGCCTTTTCAATATATAGTAAAGCTTGTTTCGTAATTTAAGTACGTTGTATTGCAGGGATGTAGTGGAATTGTATATATTATACATGTATATCTTGATTCTAGTTATGTAATGTTAATCGGGATGACCAACTACAATTTTCTTTGCATTGCCAGTGATGTGGCTTATTACATACATGCAGTTTAAGATCAATTCGGTTTGTTGAATACTATTTAATATCAAAACAAGTAAACCGCGTTGAAAATGAGAATGTTTATAAAACACCGGAGATTTATTTCGTCGTGCTGACCGATATTCTAAATTGATATGCACGACGAATTTCGCTTAATTTGGTGGTGCCTAACATGTAAAAAAATAACAGAAAATCATACAAAGTTTATAGCTCAAATACTGAACAGCGTACTTGATTATTTTTATCAACTTTAAAAAAAATAAAACTTTAAATGTTATTCATTTTTTATACATTATAATATTATATAGAGTACCTTTAAGTACAATCTCGTTGTATTCACTGGTTGAGTGCTAAAATGTAATGAATCCGGTTCAGTTTTGACTGGTTGATAGTTCACAACAACATCTTTTCGATATATTATAGTTTTTGTTAATAACCGTTTGTGAGTAAACATATCTTATAGTTTACTATTGGACGTTGAAGATTTTCACGCACACCCATGGGCATTGAGGCATGACATATGCGCACGGTTTGATTTCGGTGTGTTTGCATATTTGTTGACAAATACGTTTTATTTCGTCACGCCTCAAACTTGAATAAGCTGCTTTTGTTTTGCTGGTTTGGTGTACTGCATCCTTCATTATTACAATGAAGCGCATTTATTTTAATATAACACTCACGTGTGTTTGATTGTCATAAACCGGGGACTCATTGAATCAACATTCCGAAACATCAATAATTTACCTGTAAATCCAAAATATATCAACAATGGTTTTTAATACTGTTTGTTATGATTTTTTTTTGTAAGCTTTTCTCACGTTATTTGTAATTTTTGTAGGCGCATTAATTTTTTTAGTATGAATTTATCATAGATCATTCCTAAGTTTCACTGACGTATTATATGTAGCAAAACAACACTGTGCGGATAATTTATCAAATTATATACGCAAAACAAACACATATATCATGTCCAAGTGAAAGAAAACATGTTAGTGTAAGTGGCACTGCTTGAACCTTGGGACGCCTTGTTTTATAGCTGACTGTATCCGTATTAGAGTAAGTATATTGCAAAAAGGAGCCAATAATATAACTCTCGAGGTTCTAGTTAATGGAGTCGTTGATAGAATGTGGATATAAATTAAACGGTGGCAACAATAGAAATGCTTTAAATAACATCGAATAGATGGGACGATAAGATAAAAAATAGGTACTATAGTATAGTTTTAGCCTCTATAACACGAGGTCATACTTCACTATGTGATATATTTCGTTCATCGTTTTAAAATTTCCGTCTCGCCACTTTTATAAATTGTTAAACGCCTGAAGGATGCCATGGGATCCATGTGCTTGTGTTTACGTGTACGCAAATGGTTTTGTACGAGTATGTAGACTTTGAATGTGAACGTAAAAACTAAGTGGCCGATATGGTCTGACCGCTTGGGCGATTGACTAAACCTTAGTCGGCAATCAATGCGGCATATTTTGCATTTCTTTCCAACATAGTGGCTACAAATTGTAACCCTTAAAATTAATAATGAGTGAAACAAGTTCTATTTATTTGTATTAATTCAGTTTTCTGCTTTGCAATTTCCATTTTTAGAATGAAGTTTGGGGTAATACAGCATCTGATTTTAAGATGATATTTAAGTCATTAGACAATGTTCCGAAGGATTTAAAACGAATTAATGGATTTGTTGACTTGAACCGGAAATGAAAGGAAAGACTGGTTAAACGGACTATGTCTACAAAAAGGGCCCCAAGGGGACAACACGGTAAAACTATTAAATGTAAGTATGAATATTTTAATATAATAACGGTTAAAATAATATACATACATTGAAACAAGATTTTATACATTCGGATCAAAAAGGGGAGGTCAGATTTTTTTTGGGGGGAGTGGGGGGGGGGGTCGGGGCGTATTTTATATAAACATACTATATACACGCATTGCCACATGTTACAATAGCGCAGTTATTGAATGATTATTGTAGAAGTAGAACTGTAACGAAATGTTCATGTGTATTAATTATAAAAAAGCATTTCATCAAACGTTAATAATAAATGCAAAAAACAGCAACATTTAGCAGTATAAGACATCTTAGTTCATGTAAATATTATTGTCGAAATATAATTTACATAAAAATAGGACACACATATATAACTACGCCGGTGATAAGGCATTGCGTTCATACAAATATGAATGCATACCCCTTCCCTATTAAAATGCCTATGCAATGTAAATATAAGCAAATATTTCGACGTGTTCAGAGACTTCTTCCACAACATTTTATTTATAGAAAGATGTAACATATTTTTATAGCTTGAATGCCATCTAGTGGAGAAGTTGATAGAGAGGTAAAATTCCAAATAATTCATAATAAAACGCAAACGAAATGCAAATTAACATGCACAGTAAGTTTATAAATATAAATTACCCAGTTATTGACGTATTCGGGTTTATGATTCTCTGAACGCTAATAGATGCAGGTATATTAACACAGCTATACAACGGCTGCTACAACGCGCTTTTCTGGAGTGTGTCACTAGAATAAATGGGAGCATCGTACAGTTGCTATTGATAGAGTGAGCCGCTTATGTAGGCTAAACAATATAGATATTTTCAGTCTGTGAATGATTATAACATTTTGTTCATGAAATACAATGAGAAAATATGTTCATAATTTTGCTCAGAAGTAGAGTGTATGGCGAGGATATGTTTATAACTTTATTTTAACCGATTATGTGGAGAATTCTGTTTTTTAATTGTGGAGCAAAAAATGAATACAGGCCAAGGATAATATGAGTTTAATGTTTTATTGACTCCATCATACACATTAACTGTAATGTAGACAGTGGTTTTACTTTTCCGCTTATATTTAAGATTGAATTTAATTTTGGTTGCGTTCATGCTATTATGAACTTAATGGTCGAACTGGCAAATCCATGATGCGCGCTAGCGCTTCATGGATAATTTGCCAGTTTGACCATTGAGTTCAAAATCGCATGAACGCAACCAAAATTAATTTCAATCCTTATATTTACATTATATTTGGGATGATTTCATAGCATTCCTTTATATTGTTTTTTGTTTAGCATGCATGTTATTGCCATTTTAAGAGAAATATCACGCACAGTAGTTTTCTTATCGGAACAGCGAAGTACCGCCCCTTGTAACCGAACTACACAAAATAGAATGCAAACTACGATTAATAAAATAGTTCCCTACAAACATGTCAGTTTATTGTTATTTTACGTTCAATTTGCTGCGACAAATGAAATTTAATGTAAACATGATAAGTCATAACATTTTTATTGTCGATTTTCACATGTATCAGTTTTGAAAATTTATGTTGCAAGTTCAATTGATATTCCTTATTTTCAAACTGAACATAGACGCTGAATATCTTTTTTTATCCCATCATCAAGCCTGCATTGACGAAATAAAACCCCATGGGATAAACTTAGACCTCTGTATTTCCACACTGGGATACTGCAAACGCACAGAATAATGACGTAATTTGTTGTTCGTCGTGCCGTCATTGTATGTTTATCGTGTTATTTAGTGTTTTTCTTTCGTTTATTTTCAAAATAAAGACAGAAAATGATGGGATAAATAGAATACTAGATAAGTGTTGATTAAAGATTAGTTTATTTGCTCGGCACGAAAACGTGAACCTATCGCCAAGACTAGTGGTTCAGGTTTTCTAAGCCTCGCAATTTAAATATACTTATCTTTATTCAACACTAACCTTGTATTCTCTATAAAGACAAACAAATCAACGCCAGCAAATACACAACTAATTTGCCGAGATAACACTGGGAGTGAGGAACATTTTAGGGGGCACACATCTAAAGGTCTATTCATCCATGTTTTAATTCGGGTGTGCAACCAAAATTAGTTGCACAGTTGCACGGTATTATTTGACATACATATATTTGCTGTGTTTTAAATGTATACTTAAAATGGAAGTAATTAAGACACGGTTATCGTATGAATCAAAAAGGATAAATAAGAAATTCGTTTCAGGTTCACTTTAACAATCGACTATAGTGACAATACTTCAGAATTTATCATCACAATATAGAGATCTGTACGGACGCCTGTAAGTCAAGTAACGGGAATATACTTCAATTGGTGAATTTTACCACCTATTATTCGGTCAATTAATGCGACATGTCATGCTGTTTGATCTTAAAATACAGCTGCGAATAAAGAACAATAAATAAATGCTTTCTCCATTTCCTTTACATAGTATTAAATTAATAAGTAGATGATTTCAAACACAATTTAAAAGTTCAACACACTTCAGTAAATAAATATAAAGGTCACATACGGATGAACAAGATGCATTAGTTTCGTTTGAATGTTTAAAATATACAAGCAGAATTGAAACAATATTAAATATAAGCAGAATTTAAACAATTACTATACGCGCTAATAATGATCAACATTCCTGAAGCCACTATAACAAGTTATTTGTCCGTCAGCCTTTACGATGCCTCGCATCAGTATTCCTCGAAGTACTTCAAGCCAAGGCCCAATTTTCTCTTTGACCTCCGCGATAGTAGGCATTGCAGTAGAACGAGTAGGCGAACGGCTCAGTCGAGTTCCTGGTAGCACAATCTGCAAGTTCGGTTCCATCAAAGAAATCAGGACCGCTCTGTCCCGACACGAGTTCTGGAGCAATAAATGCGCCTTCAATGTTTGTCTGGTAGTTCCGCTCGAAATTTTCTTTGCACAACGTCCCGTGGCAGGGTCCCCAGCAATAGAACGCCGGTTCTTCCGTTACGTTGTTAGTGAAGTTGTTGAAATACTGCACCGTCGGTATATCGATGTTCAAATAAACGGCTGTGTTCTCCTGCTGTTCACTGCATCGGTACTGAATACACGCATAGTAGAAATCCTGCACACCGTCAAATGCCTTCTGGATGGTAGTGGAGTAGGTGTAGTAGTAAGAAGACCAAACACTGGTGGCAGTTAAGCCAGGCATGCTCGGAAGGTCGTCTATTGTCGCCGAGAAATTGTACCCGGCGGTGAAATTGATCCTTGCCATACACAGCTCGGTGTCATTTGGTACGGGCTCATAAGCCGGTAGGCTGGGTTTGATGAAATGGAAAGCTGGTTGATCGATTGTGGAGTTCTGGCAGGTGGATAAGTCTTCGTAGAACCCACCAGTTGGGTTGGAGATAAAATTGACGAACACCTCTTTTTGATTCGGGAGGACATCGTACTGTATAGCTAAATGTGCCACTTCAATAGCTGGAGCGTAATTCGCCAAATCTTTCGGTTTCAAATTCATCGTCACCGGAATAGAGCCCCCACCGATAGAGACTGTTTCCGTTGACGTTAGGTTCATGAGTCCGATAAGAACATTTTTTGGAAAAGCTGGATCAAAGTCGAGACATCGAACCTCAAAGCACGTATTGGCAGGATCGGTGGTATACGGGAAATACAGCCTCAGCCTCTCGTTGTTTGGTGTATACGCAACGACGCCTGGAGTAAATGTTGCCGGGTTGGCAGCATCAGCGGGGTTTTCATAGAATACTCTCGCTTTGAAGTAGCACCTCGGAGCCCCAGGGATCTTGTCAATGTTATACCAGTTTCCGGTATTGATCTGTGTCAGTAAATCATCGGTCAAGCCGATCTGTCGCTTACGACGATTAACGTTCGTTGTTGGGGCCAATGTCCATCGTCCGCTTGCATTATCTAGCTGCCAAAGGGCCATACCCTGCCTTACCCTGAACACGACTTGACCGGTCAATGGATCGCCTGACTCCGTTCTCAGATCGACTTTCACAATGCCGTCTGATAAAAGCGCTTCTCCGTCAGTGGTAACAAACTGTCCAATTTCATCGGTGAGCGGGTCATCAACACCAGGTGCCGTGATGCTGATTTGTACGGACTGGCTGTAAGGATTTCCCGCCATGTCGGTGATGTGGTTTGCTTTGATGACAAGCTGTGCAACTCCCTGTCCTACATCTCTTGGGTCACCGGAAATGGAAAGTGTGTTGTCTTTTGTTGGATCAACGGTTACCGGCGCAGCTGCTTTGATCATTTTGATTTCTACGTCCAGTGTACCTCTGTATGTCGCAGCAAGATTGATCACTTTCACAGCATCAACGTAGCCACCTGATGGATCGGTCACCTGTATCACCACCTTCGTTGTGGCAGGTATAGTGGCCTTAAACATACCCAAATTGTCGGTGATGCCAATATCATTCGTATTAATAGTGACTGACATTGCAGAAAGTGGCGCCAATGTCGCGAAGTTTTGTACTGTTCCCACTACGGTGATACCATTGTCGATACAGCAAGCGCAGTGGGTGACGTATGAGACTACTTTAGTCCCAAACGGCCCGCAGTCAACCTCGCGGATTTCTTCTCCGGGGCATATGATTCCATCATCGGGACAGGATTTATGGCGGAAGATGTTGTAGCGGCAGGTGCCTGTGGGACAGGTTCCCACGTCATAGGTGCAGGAACCGACCAGGGTTCGGTTTGCAGGGATTCTGTCCGACACGTACTCTGCAAAACAGGATTTATGCTGTTTGAGATGTGTATATACTTAAACTATTTGTTTTTTTCTATTTGCAGCTATACTACTAAATTGACGATCTTTTTTGCAATCCTTATATTTGTGAACATGAACGTGCATAACTAAATAAATGAAGTTGAATACCCAATGATTAAAATTATATATAGTAGATTTATGCCCACGAGGATTAAAATAATTATGTTGTATTAATGTGTACATACCTTCTGACCACGGTTTTTTGAATTTTTTGTCACATAACTTCACTGAAAATAAAATGGAACGTTTACAGTGTCTTAAATGGCATTGAATCCGTTGAGAATAAAAATGTAAAATATAGCAACAGCAATATAAATGCGAAAATGGATTAAAACTAAGTTCATATTTATGATAGAGAAATTAATGTTTTTTTAATTAAAATACATGTCATTGGAAAAGGGTTTGAAAAAAGCTTTTTAATTGAATTATATTAATATCTAGACTGCATACCATTTGATTTTGGTGTTCAAGAATATCAATTAGGTCTTTGCATAAAACAAACATTTGATAGGTTAATAGGTTAATTCGGTTAGTTCATTGTTCTTAAGGTACTTGCATGATGTTTAAGGGGCCTACCTTTAGGGCATTCTGGACAACATTTTCCTTTAGGGATGAACGAGTCATTGCAGTCTACCTCCTCACATTTCACGGACCGACACTTGTCTGTAAATACAGAAGCTTTTAATACTCGGGTCACATTTTATAAAGATTGCAATGTTATTCTTAACTAAAGTTGAAATTAAGGCACATTTAAATTTTGTAATTGAAACGTTATTCGTTGGAAGAGGTATATGACACATTATGTATCAGTAACACACGACAGGATTGTAATTGCTTTCATAGAGTAATATAATAACGTTCCTCCTAAGACCACAGCAAACTGAAGTCTTTGTAATCGGGATTACCCCACAGATTGTTTTACAAATTAAAAATATAATTTTATTTTTAACAAAATGCTCTGCGTTCGCTCCATGGGAAAAGAAGTAAAACATTTTTATGAGTTATTTAAACAACGGAAAAAACAGTCAAAATTTGAGTTTTTGTTTGATATATATGGATTCATTTAATTGTTGACTTTGATGACTACATTACACGTGCGTACATCACAATTGTGATCCTTCAGCCTCTGCGTACAATTGTACCATGAATACAAAATCTAAGCAAACATTCAATAAACGTATTGACATTAATGTATATGAACATAACATGGATTTTATCATCTTAATGTGTTTGAATGTTATTAAATGCTAGAAAATGATAATTATACATGACAGAGACAAACTGAAAGGGTTAAGCTTTATACTAATTAAAAAAATGTTGGTTATTTACATGATGTTTTTGAAAATGTAAAACACTGATAATTCAGTGTGTAAATTTGTGTTTAATATCCCTGCCGTTTATTTGGTTTTTGAATACAAATCATCAAAAGATATATGTAATAAATGATGTCTATTAAATTATACATGCCTAGTATATGATTCTATTTCGCTACATGTATCAGTAAATGTGGACTTTGCACAATGGTCGATACAAGGACGAATATGTTGAATAACTTTCTCATCATGATCTGCAATAAAAATAACACGTCTTCCAAATTTTAGGAATATTAACCAAAACTGGGGCAAATTTTCACGATTATTATATCTTAAGGGTAAAACAATCGCTATCAGACAAGACTTTTAACAATAAAATGCCATAATACTTTTGTTTTATTTTTATCTTGAATATATTTTAAATTTCAAAATGGTTTAATTTCTATTATCCAAAACATGACAATTGGACACCATATATAAATATTTTGCATTTATAAGTAAGTTTTGCATTTAAATTCTGAAATAGTTCATAAATTAATATTTGAATGAACTGTTAATTAATATTTGTTAAACTTTGAACACTTCCGGTATTAAGAGATATCTTATGTTCGGTCTGTTTATCTCATGTCTCATTATTTTATACATTTATGAATTAAAAATCTCATGTTCAAAGCAAAACTACCTATTTATATATTTTTATATCTATAAATTCGTGAAAATCATGCGCTCGCACCAAAATAACCAAAATTGAAAAAATAATATATTTATTTTTTTATGCGCTTGCTAACGGCATTTTTTTTTTTTTTTTTTTTAAATCCGATGATCAAGTATTCAATTTGGTGTGGTTTTAGTACTATGGTTCAATTCATTTACCTTTCACAGGTAGGCATCCTTCAATCAAGGCTGCCACGCCAAGTGTCAGCAACACCCGTACTATACCGGAACCGATCTGGAAATTATTTTAAATACCGTTAAATAGTATACTGTAAACATGGATTATGTATGCATAATTGCAGTATTAATCTGCTGGTATGTCCGCGAAAAAATATATCCATTTGATTTTTTTTAAAGATATTTTATTTAACTAATATTAAAATAATAAACAAAAAGCTTGTGTCACACTCCCATCCATGTTAATAGTGAAACCAAGCCTCAAAGAAGTTCAACAAAATTCATTAATGTAAACCTTATAATACAAATAGCTCATACTCCTCTAAATTGTATTTCTACATTTGAACACAGAGGAAATAACTTAAATCACATATTATTAAATCTACCTTCATAACTTTGTTTTGAACAATAATACGCTTTTGTAAATGCAGTTTTCAAGAAGTCTGGTCCGAAATATATACGTTTTCATTCCGGATATGGCCCGAAGGTTCGCCAGAAACGCAGACGAATTAAGCTGATTTTGCGTCATATCCTGTTTTTTCCCGCTCGACCAATCGAAACTGTTTAAACTGGCTTAACATAGGATAGGTTATTAACATATATGATTCACTTCTAAAAGGATATATTTCAATCACGTAACTACATGATCGAAATATTCGGTCACTTATTTGTACCCTTCCATATTTCAAACAAAGGAAAAGCCATTCTCGAATACATTAAATCAAATATGTCATTATAAACGCATGCTTTTTAATTTATGAATATTATGTGTTTTGGGGCAATGATATGTATTATTATGTTTATTGTAGTTATGAAGTTAATTAACTGTGGTATCTTAATATTTAAAGTTCACTCTTTGTGTGCATGGCTATTACTTAAAGGTAAATTATGTACAGTTGTCCTGTGGTTGATCAATATCAAAATCAATTTTAGCTATGTTTACTTGTTATCACGGTTTGTGAGTCAACACACGTTACGCACTTGCCATTGGGTCCTCACGATAATAAACACACCCCGTTGTAAGAAGCGTGACAATTAACCCACGATTGACTACGGAGATATGCTTATTATAGCCATGCATCATAAAACTTCATTAAACTGGTTCTGTTTTTGAATCGGTATACTGTATGTTTGCTATTTAAAGAATATGTTTTCATTTGAGATCTGTTTAATAACGTAAATAACTTGTATTCAATGCGTTGTGTCATGTAAACATGTATTTATCAGTTTCTACCAAAGTGTGTATGTGATATTTAGTTTTAAAAGATTTATACTTTGACCCCTTAAACCTATGTTAATGTAATAGAAATGAGCAAATACGTTGTTTCAGGGAAATTAGTCTACTGGGATAAGGTAGTCTTTATTATACCCCACAAACAAAGTTTAGGGGGGGGGGGTGTATATAGGAGTGAGCATGTCGGTCCGTCGGTCTTTTGGTTTTTGGTTTCCGGATGATAACTCAAGAAAGGCCTGACTTAATCAAATAATTATTGTTACACATGTGTAACATCATAGAATACAGGTCAAGGTCGATGTTGGTTACAAACAACTAAATTTTGACAGAGTTATGGCCCTTTTCGACTTAAAATTCCCTAAAAACATGATTTTCGGACGATAACTCAAGAATGGCTTGACATATTCAAATAATTATTGGTATACATATGTAGCATCATAAAATACAGGTCAACTTCGACTTTGGTTACAAACCACTAAATTTTGACACATTTATGGCCCCCCTTTATGACTTAAATTCCCGAAAAACACGGAAAATAACTCATGAATGGCTTTATATATTTAACTTATTTTTGGTACATAGGTGTAACATCTTAAAATACAGATCAAGTTCAACTTTTTTACAAACCACTAAATGTTGACATAGTTATGGCTCCTATTGAAATTAATTTTTTCCAAATACACTGTTGACCATTCACAAATTAAAGCATTCTCTCTGTCCATTTCTTTCGAATGGATGCCATAGTTTTGTGACAAAGCCATATTGTGGGGGTATACTCATGTGACAATTCTAGTTTTCTAGTGTGTAGCAGAAACATACTGTTATGATCGCTGTAGCATGTCGTGTGAAATCAATGGTTCGTTGTGATTGTCCTGCCCTTTATTTTGGCATGCTTGGTCAAAACGACGCTTCTTTGGTCTGAGTACAGTTTTCTTAATACATGTGTGGAACATATCATCTGCACAGGATAGCTCATCTCTATGATTCCAGAATTCTAATGTTGACCTTTTTAAATTTCGACCAAACGTTTAAATATATTCAATTACTGTATATTTGTATACATGTTATAAACGGTTTCAAACGGACATGAAAATGGGAGATTGTGAATTAATGTCAAATTAGTGTCTTGCTGCAAACTACAACGACCACAAGGCTTGAACCGACTCACGTGGTCTAGTTCTGTATATTATTGATTTTAGATTATGTGATAATAGTTATTCGTTTGCTGTAGAAAGCTTGCTTACCTTAAATACTTCTAATAAATCAACAATATACAGTACTGTGAAACCCTTTAATGAGTAATCCTGCATTGCTAAATCCTACACCAGATTACAACTGTATGTATTTAATCGTAAACCGGATTACAGTTATGTATAAATACTACACCTGATTGTAAATATATATAGTAAGTGTACACCAGATTACAATCATATGCATTAATCCTACACCAAGTTACAATTAAATGTTCTTTGATTATAATGTTTTGAAATCAATACTGTTTCCTTTGTCTTAAGTTTGCTTGCATTGTATAAAATATCAGTTTCAAAACTGTAGGTGTATACATTTGACTCAATTGCCCCATATATTTTTACCTAGCTTACAAAAGAAACAATCTTTAGTGTTATTTTTACAGAAACTCATTCGGTTCTGAGAAAAGAGGTTGACTGTGGAAACGATATTTTTGGAATCGATTTAAAAAAGGATTATTTAACGTTAGCAAGTATAAATGGACAGGGTTCTCGAGACCTCTATTTGCCTCCCGAATGCAAAATCAAATTAATGACAAGAAGCAATGTCAGCACCCTTTGCTCAATGTGAAAAAGAAAGTGGATACATATTTGCTCGTCACTGCTCATGTAAAGCAGAATAGGCACTGTTTGTGGTATACTCCTCACATTTCACAAATTATGATTAGAAGACAAAATCTAAAAATAATTATCTGGACTTAACACTAAAACTGCATCATGTGTACAGAAGCTTCAGTAACACACAAAATAAGCAACGCATCATTGTGCATGGATTTGTAATTATTTTTTGGTTGATGGAAATACCTTATTTATTTTCAAAACACATTTGGAGTTTCAACAGTATTTTCTAAAATGTTAACAAATAACTACAATTAAAGGGACTATGTCAATGAAAAAGTGTCTGATTCAGCGATTTTAATGTTATTATGTTATGAGGAATACAATGGCGTATGTACTAGATAAGGTCTTACTAAATGTCTACATTATGAGAATTTTGATTAAACAAATAACCAAAAATACTTGATAAAAGAAAATCCAGAGTGAGAATCGAACTCACGACGACGGAGTCGTAAGAACAAATCACCGTAGACAACCGTGTGACCAACTGCTTTATTCTGACTTGTGAAAATGCATGTGGATACTATTATTATATAAGATTCACACAAATGACATCAACGTGTAAACAAGTAAAGGGCCAAACAAACATGAATTAAATTATATTATGATTTTTCTCAAAATGCATACACTCTTTTTTCTTGTATGTATATTATTTTAACCATTATTATATGCCAGTATTCATATTTAAAATTCAGATTTTTTACTGCAGTTGCCCCCTTGGGACCCTTTTCGTTGACATACTCTCTTTATCCTATTTAATATACAAAAAACGGCATTATTGCTTTTTAAACCAAGATTGGGTTTGGTGTTTGCATGCTCTAGTGGTTAATGTTATTTGAATTTAAATCAAGACCTTCAAATCAGACGTTCAAAACTGAAATAACTTAAACCGTTGAACAGAATACTAAGGTTTACCACACATGGAGTTAAGTTTAAAATATTTAATTGAGTATTCTAAACATTGTGTACATGTATCAAATACTGAACAATATTTCCCGATGTAAATACCTGTAATTTATCCAAGTACTAGTGTACTCGTATTTCTAAATTGCATGGGCTTTCCATAGATATACATGTCAGAAGATAAAGGCTTACGCAGTTTTTAACTTTGCTGAATACGTTACAGCAACTCGAGATCAAGTACTGCATCAGCAACAGCAGAGATGCACCTGTTACTCCAGGTAAACTTGATTTTTAAGACAAGGGACCAAAATAAAGAAATGTAACTAGGCATATTCGTATACGCCCGCGGATATAAATTGAAAAGTTCTACAATCTTTCAAGACACTGGCTTCTCTCCTAGGCTGCCCGGGTTCGATTCCCACCCGGCGCATGTGAGTGTGGTTGGTGGTCGCCATACCGGACGGGTGGGTTCCCTCCGGGTAATCCGGTTTCCTCCAACGGCACAAGTGTTAAAGTCTTTCAACTTTACATTTCAAAGGATCAAATTGCGATGTGTCTTTAAAGGTATATTAGGTAAGGGTGCTGGGACACAGCCCGAGTCCTCACAAAATGCAGCTTCGGTGCGGAAAGACCTCATCAACTTCGAAATACCCACACGCACACACATTTTACAAAATACATTAAAAACCGAGACCTTTTAATTAGGTTCTTTATTATGTGTGCACTGACCGACTGAAAGTCTTGTGTAAATTAATCTAGATCCAATTAGTGTCACAAAACCAACATTTTGTTACTGAAGAAACGTTTTTGACTTTCAGAGATTATGTCAATTTATAGACACCTGAATTTGCACTTCTTTATTGTGCGGATACACAAATTGGACCTAGTACGCCCCTGGAATATATACACATCGTCCACGTGGGCATCCGCCTTGGGGACCCTCGCCCCCATCCACCCACAACACAGGAGTATTTAACAGAAATATATAAATGGTAATACGTATTATTTAAGATGTATGACATAACCACAGATGTTCGTGATTTCGTTTTTATTACACACAGGCAACTTGCGTGATATTGTTGAATAACATGTTTATTTCAATTCAACTTTAGCGTAACTTGAACTTACACCTTATTTCAGAGAGTTTTCTTTGTTCTGCGGAATTGACTATTCAATAACTGTGATATTAGAATAGAAACTAGTGGGCGGAGCCTAATATGCAAGCTTATCGTGCAACAAGTAGCGTGCAGTATATAGAAATTTAGTGTTAATTTAAACGCACCCACGTCATTTCAGATATTGCCATCTCACATTCCAACAACTATTTTGTGTTTTAAGGCTAGTTTTGTCCTCACAAGATAATATATACATGATAGAAACCATTACAAGCATTCTGGGTTACTACACCTGTTCACTGAAACTTCTAGTTCACTAATTAAAGGCCTAGTTTAACTTTTCTTTATTTGCCCGCCCCCCCCCCCCCCCCGCAACAATAAAAAAAACAACAACTGGGGTATTCCTGTGTATTGGCCCCCTGTTAGTAGGTTGGGTTAGTTTTGGATTGAACCTTCCACACCTGGGTGGTAAAGCGTAACAAGACCAAGGATCCGATGCCAATGACTTTAAAAGATAGCAATTTGGGTACCTTTTGTTAAAATTTTGACCAATAAAAATGCATGGTTGTTACATATGAGCTTAGCTGTTTCAGTTGCCTAAATATTTAAAATGAGCTTTCCTTTAAGGTTAAAAAAGGTCGAAATCATAATAACTCGTATATCAATGTTATTTAAGTAAATATATTGGGCCACATGTAAAGCCAAATATTTGACGCACAAAGTGTGTTGTTTTTCTGTTGTTGTTTTTTTCGGTTCTGTCCAGGGCGAAAATTAACGTCAGAAAACTGTTTATTTTAACATCATTGCTGCTTTGTAGATCTGTATGTCTATCAGATTTGGTTTAGGCCTATAGGACAGACTGAATTAGCTTGCAATCCTTTCATGTTATCATTTCCTTTGTATATTATTATGGAAAGCCCACATATTTATTTCCCCAATAAACGAGTTAAATTCTTCCTTGTAGCAAATCGTAGTTTTAAGTAGTAGTAGTATTTATATATAGTAAAGTACTTTACATAACATTAATTACAATACAATTGATATAACAAATATGACAGATTAAGACACAGATCTACGTATTGCTGTTTTAATTAATTGGCTTTCGCCTTACGAATACAAACAGACATTTTAGGTTTTTACCGTGAAACTGAGGTAAATAATACGCTGGAAATTTCACGACTTGCTCTATAATTAACAGTATCGGGTTAACCCACTTGAATACTATTAATGTCTATGTTAAAAGAAAAATTATAGTCGTCTTAAAAGTTTCATTCGTAAACAATAAAACATGCCGAACCCACCGTGTATTATTGGTTAGTATATGTTTAAATTGCACAATATGACGTAACCTATTTAAACGCTATACTATCGAATGTTCATGTCGTATTTTGGTAGATAAGTTACTACAGCGCATATCGACAAAAATAGCCCACGAGTTATATTTATAGACAGCTTGAGTCCGGCTTCTGTTATGAATGCATGCTTTAAACCGATGTATACCTGTACAATCGGGGTACCAGAAAAAATCCTACTTCAAATAATGAGTATATAAGTGCCGGATTTTATGTGTGCGGACTTTTCAGTTCAATATTTTAACTCTATACGTTTATACTTGAAACAAACTAAATTTGTGTGATTGACAAGAAATATATAAACACATAGATTTAAGGTAAAATACATTTTCCTTTGTATCTAAAGAACCTGTTTCCTTCGGTTAGACATGTGTTTATGACGAGCAGTAACCCTTAGTAACGTTGATTAATTTTTAATTAAAATAACATAAATCAAATATCATAATAAACTAAATACCACACTTGTATATTTTCAGCTAGCGAGTTCCAGGATATGGTTGTATCCGTCGGAACATCAGACAGTGAGAAAAAAGGTGAGTTAAGACTATATATTATACATTTGTATATACATATTAGAGGAGTGTATTCGAAACTTTGGTATGAGCTAGCTTTTGTGAAAACGTTATCAGGTAATCGGATATTCTGTTCAATTCTTGTGTCTGGATTTATCTGGCGTGTCTGGGTTTTTTCATGACGTCAATATCAGTAGACCTGTCTGCTTAAGTTTCCATCGATATTCAATAGTTTTTTTCAAGCATGAATTGATCATGTCATTGTAAAACCAGTTTATGGATTGGTTTATCTCTGGGGCAAATTCACATTTATAAATATTTACCCGGGTATTCACTTTATTCGCATAAGGGTGTTGGATTTCAACAAAATGCGCATTTACGCAGACATGGCTTTTAAAATTTTGTATTCATATATTCCAAACTATTTTGCACAGGTAGATCTGCGTACTGCGTAGGGCTAATTTGGTATTTGGAATCTTCATATACGAACTATCAAGTGGTAGTTGTTTAATAGACATTAACTATGGGTTTGCCCTTTATCTCCATCTGATCATGAAATGTCGGTTTGCCACTGATTTCTATCTGATCTTTACTTGATGTTGCCCACAAAAACTTTAATTGGGGCAACGATAATAGTCCAAGCAAACCTGTGTACTGTCACCAGTGACATTAGTGTTACTCATATATAATATACATCATGTGAACGTTACATATATCATGTGACTGTTTTTATCAAATCTGCTCAATATAATGGTTAAGTATTTATGGAAGTAAAATTATTTTAAAAAGTGGTGGTTACAGATGAAAATCTTCACAAAAAGTTGAATTGTTTTTTTTTTTAAATAATACATTTTTTTTGAAAATGTGTCTCTTAGAATATATTGATTAAAACAGTGTACACTGATTTTCGTTCAATAGTTATGGTTCTTGCAATATTTATACAATTGGAACATATTTTAGTACTGCAAAATAATAGACCAATTTCATTTAAATTTTAGATAAAGTGAGTGCTAACTATAACGTTAAAGTAAATTATCTTGAGACAGGAATTACAATATTGTATTTTTTTTCATTGACAGAGCATGCACCTTGTTCCTCAACACCCGCAAATGGTACCCAGCAAGGCCCTGTAGTCTGGACCGCGCCGCAAAGCACACAGGAAGCCAAGTTGAATCCACCATTTTTTGTTCCACCACATGCAAGTCGGCCAACTCATTCAGGGAAGCTGTTAACCCTTCATCCAAACGAAAGTCTTCCTGGGAGCTCACGTGCAAGCACCGTGCAGTGCGATGAAATTCTTTCGAACGCAGAATTCGCTCACAATGAC
This sequence comes from Congeria kusceri, assembly GCA_027627225.1. NCBI lineage: Eukaryota > Metazoa > Mollusca > Bivalvia > Myida > Dreissenidae > Congeria > Congeria kusceri. The sequence goes on from CM051035.1 coordinate 45,963,506, forward strand.
CGAGCAAAGATCGGCAGTGCGAAGGATGCACAACCGCATGTTGCCCAAGGTAGGATAGTACATCATGTAAGATTCGGGGAAAATGACTTATCGCCAAGGAAGCCAGTTGACACTGATCAAAATGCAGATTTATATAGTTTTATCAAATTTATGGCGAAGGAACAGATACAAGGTGCAAAGCCGGCCCAGTGGAAGCGATATGACGGCGTCATAGTTTATGACAGACGAGATTATGATCAGGCAGCCTTTTATAAAAGAGTCATGGAAGACATGATGTCACAATCGGATGTGAAGGAACCTGTGAGAATCGAACTGTACGACAGCGAGCAGTTCGTTCAGTCGAGCGTGCGAGTTGTTGATGACGTGATCTCAAAGAGCAGCGTTATTTTCGTGTTGTTGTCCGTCCATTCCAACACCAGGCAAATCAACTTCTTCTGTGAGGAAGCCGTTGCTAGGCTACACGTAGACCCTATCAACCAGTCGCCATTTGGTGCTGTCAGCGCGTTTGACACGCCGTTGAAATGTATTATTAAACCGCTGCAGACGGCACCATCCTCCCTAAGACAGTATCCAATCCCACCGGGCCTCATGTCAATGACCAGCATCGACATTTTCGACAACACCTCCTCTTTTGCGCGTGACAAGATTATCTCAACATTACGCGAAGCCATTAACACGAGGGTAAGACAAGAGGAAAAGGAAAACACAAAGCGTGAATTTTCTTACATGCATGGACTAACAACTGGCTCCCAAGCCCCACCACAGTATTCTAGTCGTCCGATTTACCATCTAGCATTTAATGGCGACATACGACCGTCGTCAGGCCACCATCATCAGACATTCGATGGCGATAGACAAACTAAAGGCGGCGTTGCCAGTGGAAGTACTGCGTTCATAAGGCCGTCATCAAGCAATCATTATCCAGCATTAAATGGTGACAGACACCCAAACGGCGGTATGTACAATGTTGCCAATGGAACTTTCGCGATCATAAAACCACCATCAGAACACCACAAACAACAACAGTATCTCATTCCACAAAAGTATCATTCTCCGGAGACGCCATACGTGAACATGCGTGTTTCTCCATTATCGCCCGAACCAGAACCGAACCGGATGGACCTGCTACCTCCGTTCTTCGCTACCCATGCAGCGCCCCCACCGGTGACGCAACAGCAGCATGGGGTGCACACTACTCAACAACGGCACCAGCCGGTTGTGCCACAAACATTACCTAGCTCAAGTCAACAACATGTACTAGTAACTCGGTCGCCAGATGATTGGCATGGTACATCGCCTGTAACCACTATAACAATGTCTAGGACGTATCCGCGTAAAAACGGTGATTCGCTTTCAAGCAAAAATAATCATGTTCAGCACGATGAAGTGTTAGACCAAAGACCAAATGGCAACGGGCACGTAACCGAAACTTGTTTCAGTACAGACGGATTGCGATCCACATCCTCAAGTGCAAGTGTACTCGGACGCCAACACTCAAGTTTAATTAATAGGCGCCAGTATATATCGCCCTTCCACGAGCTGATGGGAATGGGAATCTCGACTGATGTGTTTCCCAGCCAGGATCTCAATTCTGACGACCTCGAAATCGATCAGGGCGTGTACTGAATGGGAACAGAGATAGAGAGGTCACATCCCGATGACTTGTGGATTCAGAACAACGAAAGCGTGTCTGTGGTATTGGGCACACCCACTGGCTTCACGCTGCAGCGACCACATTTTCGAGTTCCCGGTACACTCGAACACACAACGGGTCGTTAAAAAACTGGGGTGCAATGTACTGAAGCCTATATCATTTGGAACGGAAAGACACTGGTCACATCTGGAAAGAATACCTGACGAACTCTGGCAGGTAACATCATCTGTCAGATTACCCACAAGTCTTCTGGGGGAGAGCATTGTTTGACAGAAACTCCAAGCGAGACGACAAGACACGCACAGGACCAGACACATTCTGAGAAGGCAGTTCAAGTGTACAGAGATGTAAGTACTACATAAGTATGTGTACGTACTTCATCATCAACATTTGTAAAAACACTTAAAGTAAAGAACACTAAGGCTACATGATGTTTTATGACCATTGTTCAAAGGTTGTTAATCAAGTCTTATATTGTTTGTCCATTTTACTAACTACTAGTTTATGTATGTTCAAATGATGTTCTTTTAGTTGTTGAATGCCATTAAGAATAAGTTGTAAAGATATGTTCGGTTATTTATAAGGTTAAACTTATCTTTCACACTTCCTCATTGCTAATATTTCACTTAAATCTAGCAACGAAATGTCATGTCACTCTCGATTGCGTAAGATGTAGGACAATAAATACTCAGAGACTTAATGCAGCATGCTTGAAAGTACAGCTCAACTTCGTTATCTGAACTTTGTTATCTGAACTTCGTAATCTCGAACTCGCTAAAGTTTAAGTTGAAGTAATAATTAATTCCCCACTTTTTTCATTCTTATTGTATGTAAAAATACGGTTGTCTCGAACTTTAACTCTAAGCACAGCGGCATATTTAGCGGGAATATGTCTTGAAATGACATCATAGGTTTATTTTTCTGTGATTGTTTTTCAGAAGATCCAAATTTACTTTTAAACTACAATTAATGTGTGTTGTAAACAATGTTGCTATGAACCTAATAAATTCAAATCACTATGAAGGTACATGGAGTTTTATTCCTGGAAGGCATGAGTAAAAGTACACTGGCTAATGGTATGATCAGATGGTCACATGGCCGTTTTTCTGAAGATCCAAAAGATCCAAATTTACTTTAAAACTACCATTTATGTGTGCTGTGAACAATTTTGCTATGAAATTTAATAAATTAAAATCACTATGAAAGTACATGAAGTTTTATTCCTGGTATGCATGAGTAAAAATACACAGGCTAAGTGTATGATCAGATGGTCACATGGCCTTTTTTTCAGAAGATCCGAATATACAATGTACCTCTAAACTACCATTTATGTGTGCTGTGAAGAATTTTGTTATGAAACCTAATACATTTAAATCAATATGAAAATACGTGGAGTTTTATTCCTGGAATGCATGAGTAAAAGTACACAGGCTAATGGTGTGATCACACGATCACATGGTCACAGGGCCGGTGCTATGTACACAATGCCCTAACAGTCAAAAAGTCCATTATAGTAGCCACTTTAATAACAAAACTAAGCAAAAAAAAAACATTTGGTTGGGAATGGCTCAGAGGAAAAATAATTTATTTAATTTTCCCATATAGTCAATATATTTTCTGGAAAATGAAATGTCCTTATGAACATAAAATTATTCGTTTTATTTATTTATGTAATGCACTAAATTAAATGGATATGTTACCGCCAAGATGGCATTCCACGCATCGTTTTATATAAGAAAAATGCAACTCTGAAGGCATCACGAGGAGAGAAACCCTTATTAACATCTGCTGGTCTATTATTTGAGGCAAGTGACCAATTGCCTAGACAATACAGGACAATACATACTACACAACACAAAACATAATTAAAATGATTAAAACTGGTCACCGTATTGGAACGGTCAATGCAAAGCATTGGGGGTTTAAATCGGTTTAACGGCATGCCGAACCTCATACTTAACCCAGAATTAATCACAATACACGCACTTGTAATTAAAAACTAACCTCGTGGCATTGCAATACAAATTAAATAGTAATAAAAGATAATATAAATTCAATTCAATATATCATAGATTTGTGACGGAATCCTCTTCAATACCTTTGATATGTAAATGCATGTACACTGCAAATTGAAACGTTCGCTGCATTTGCTCCAACCTACGTGTATACTTTTATTTTAAGCAAGACATTACATTATGCGCCTAGGAAATAATGTTAGTGTTTCTGCCTACAAACAGACTAGATAAATATGTGTCTTCATTTGTTCTTGCCGTTTAATTGTCAATTTTATGCATATGATCTTTTTTTTAACAAAGTTAGAGCTATATGGAGTTTGTAGCGCAAATAATATGGACTTTATTAACTTCTATATTTTACATGATCGTTAATTTTAGATTTATAAATATACTTTCAAAACACGACTTTAACTCGAATTTGATCGTGTTGCTTAAACGATCAAATTCGAGTTAAAGTCGTGTTTTGTAATATGTAATATGTAATATAAACATCAGCGCTTAATTCTCCACAATTTTTGCTCTAACAGGTGAAAATGCAAACCTACAGTTTGTTTCCGGAACAAATGCTGCTCAATTCTGTGGTTGAAACCAACAATCTCGAAGTTCATGTCAGCCAAGATTGAATCTGGTCACATGACATTTATTTCGTCTATCTTCTGGTCACGGATACCATATCGGTAGGCAAAAATTATTAGTATACATGATTTTGTTGGTATAAACGTTTATGATAATATAACGCAACGTTATGTTTCGAGGTTTTTATCTCCGGTGGTTATAAGTATATACATCGTTGTACTTGCTAACAGTTTAAATTATCTTATACATGTATATCCTTTCACGTGTCATGGCGTGATTGTGCATGCTGAATCTCAGTGGTTCTTATCTAAAATAAATGTAAACTTTCGATACTAAGGCAGGCGGTTTATAGCAGTATTATACACATGTTGTTAAGATTTATGGTACACTAAAACATATATCCCAGCAAGCAAGCCCATATAGGCCCAATATGGGCTATAGGTGGGCAAATATAACATGTGGGACCCATATATTATTTTTTCTGCCTATTTCGGGCCCATATCGGACCAAGCAGGCAAGCCCACATGGGTTTCTTGCAAGTATGCCCATATGGGTCCCGGTAAGTCATAACATGTGGGCCTGATAAGGGCTATACCTGGGCTGATCTTCCACATGGGCCCCATATGGGACCAATATACATCACCTTGTCCATGTTAGACCCACTCGGGTCCCAGGCAAGCAACAAAAAGCCCATATGGGTTCCCAACTAGTAAGCCCATATGGGTCCCAGCAAGAAAGCTTATATAGGTCCCCAACAAGAAAGCCCATATGGTTCCCAAACAAGCAAGTCCATATGGGCCTCCGATACCAAGCCCACACGGGTCCCAGAAATAGAGCTCATAAGGGTTCTCAACAAGTAAGCCCATATGGGTCCCAGCCAGAAGGCCTCTATGGGACCCAAATAAACAGACCCATATTGGTCACAAAGGGCAAGCCCATATTGGTCCTCATAAAAAAAGCCCATGTGTGTTTTCAACAAGCAGCGCCATATGGGTCCCAGCAAGTAGGCCTATATGGGTCCAGTATGGGAAATACCAAAGCAAACATGGGGCCCATAGATGTTTTTCTGCCTATATCGGGCCCATATTGGACCAAGCAGGCAAGCCTACATGGGTTCCTTGCAAGTATGCCCATATGGGTCCTTGTAAGCTATCAGATGTGGGCCTGATAAGGGCTATATCTGGGATGAACTTTTACATGGGCCCCATGTGGGACCAATATACATCGTCTTGCCCATATTAAACCCACTTGGGTCGCAGGCAAGCAAGTTCATATAGGTCCCAGAAAGAAAGCCCATATGGGTTCCCAACTAGTAAGCCCATATTGGTCCTATCACGAAAACTTATATAGGTCTCCAACAACCAAGCCCAAATGGGTCCCGGCCACAAAGAGAGCCCACATGGGTACCAAACAGGCACGCCCATATGGGTCCCAGCAAGAAGGTCCATATGGGTCCCCGACAAACTAGCCCATATGGGTCACAAAGAGCTTCCCCGTATGGGTTTTCCCAGCAAAAAAGCCTATATAGGTCCCCAACAAGTAATCCCATTTGCCCATATGGGTTCCAAACAAGCAAGCCCATATAGGTCCCAGCAAGAAGGCCTGTATGGGTCCCCAACAAACTAGCCCATATGGGTCACAAAGAGCATCCCCATATGGGTTCCCAACAAGCAAGCCCATATGTGTCCCAACAAGCAACCGAATATGTGTCCCATCAAAACAGCCCACATGGGTCCCAGAAAGAAAGTCCAATTGGGCACCCAACAAGAAAGCTAATCAGGATCCCAGCGAAAAAAAGCCTAAAAAGATCCCCAACAAGTTATTCCATGTGGGTCCCAGAAAGAAAGCCCATATGGGTCCCCAACAAGCAAGCCCATATGGGTCAACAACAGCAATATCATATGGGTCCCAGCAGGAAAGCCCATATGGGTACCAAACAAGCAAGCCCATATAGGTCCCCGCAAAAAGGCCCGTATGGGTCTCCAACAAACTAGCTCATATGGGTCACAAAGAGCATCCCCATATGGGTTCCCAACAAGCAAGCCCAAATGGGACACCAACAATGAACCCAATACGGGTCCCATTATAAGAGCCCATATGGGTCCCCAGCAAGTAAGCTCGTATGGGTCCCGGCAAGCCAGCCTATGGGGGCCCAATATGGGCTTTAACTGGGATTATTAACCACATGGGTTCCGTAAGGGTCCCACATACATTGTCATGCCCATATCAGTCCCAGATAGGATCCAGGCAAAGATGACAATATCGGTCCCAGCATGAAAGCCTAGATATGCGTCCCCCAAAAGCAAACCCATATGGGTCACAGCAAGAAAGCCCACATGGGCCCCCAAAAAGCAGGCCTAGATTGGTCACCAATAGCAAGCCCATATGGGTCCCAGCAAGAGATACCATATGGGTTCCTAACTAGCAAGTCCATATGGGACCCAGCAAACATGCCCGCATCAGTCAGTCTGATGTGTGCTTCTATGACCAGTTTAAGGCAGTTATTCACGGCCGCCATTTTGACTTGAGAATCGTTTTGTCAATTGCAGATTTTCTTTCGAGGAGCACAATGCAGCCTGCATTCCTTAAATATCAAGTAAGTAAATATGTGTTTTGCACTTGGAAAAAAATGTTTTTCATAACTTAATAATCATAATTGCACGTTTAATCAGAATTGAAGTAAATATATCTCTTTTGTCATGTATTTTCGCGACTATTTAAAAAATGTAACTTCACTATCACAACTGTTTCAAAATTTGTGTGTTGTTTTGTACGTGTAATCTTTGTGCAAATAAAGCATGGGTTGTCAGTAGGAAAACAATATAGTTGCTTTTGTTGAAGTTGCATTATTTATTAAAACGTACACCATATGGCAATAAATTGAATCTTGATATAATTTCACTATTGGAATAATAAATGTTTCATGCATTTGAGTTCTGAAGTATAAATGTATGAATAAGCTTAAGCAATCTCACACACAAAATATACATCCTATATTTCATTTTTACATGCCTTGCAATAATTATCATGTTGTTATTTATCGTTATAATCAATATTAAAATATTTAATTACAAAAGAAATAAACAGCAAATGCATTTGTGTTATAAATCCCGTTATATTTAATTCTAACATGGCACGGCTACACAGCTAATGTTTTATAAATAAAGAATACAATCAACCATGTGTTATTCTGCAACAAATTATGGGCGGAGTCTAATGTTTTTCAAATAGTTCCGGTAATTAAAATGGTTCCGTAAAATGCACGTGCTTAATATTTTCACTGTATTTATCAACAAGTATAACGCCATTCGCTCAATGTTTATCAATGAGGCTGATGTCATTTTGAATTGTTATGGTTTAATGACATCAATGAAACGCATGTGAATGTACTTTTGTGGAAAATGGGCGGAGTATAGATTCCTAAAGTTCTCATTCATAACCTTTAAAATTACAAAAGAATTTTGCAGAAGATCGTGTTGGAATCCAAATAATTGGCAGTTTAGTGTTGGTTAATGCCATAACACGTATATTGTATTCTGGGCCAGACAAATACATTGTATTGATTCTATGATAACACAGTTGTCTATTGGAAATTACAAGGATTGAAACTGTTATATATGCTGTATTCTGTGCCTGATACATACAATATTATCAATATTATGAACGCAAGGTGGTATATTTCAGTATGTATTATAACTGTTATATATGTTGTATTCTCGGCCGCAGGCTTATATTTACATGTTTACAATAATTTTTGTAAATTCTGATAATAGTCATACTAAAACATCTGTGTTAGGTTAATTGGTCAAAACTATGCAATACTGTAATATTGGTATATCTACTGGTGGAGTTGTCTCGCATTTGATTCCATTATCATACCTGACTACCAGTAAAGGCTGTGTGCTATAGAGTCACATCAAGTGTTAGGTTTCCACACTGTGTTTGGCTTTTTAATGTGTCTGAATTTACTCATGATGCGTTATTCTTTGATTGCTGTTTTACTGTGCCACATTTGTGCAGTCCACAATCATGCTTTATTTACAGAATTGTATCGTTCTAGACTAGTTGATATGGTCTAAATGGTATGGTCCATTTTTGTAACACCGACCAAAATGTCATCATGAATAGTGTGTGATTGTTTATTTTTCCTGTTTACATGAAGAAAACAAGTAATTGATTGTACATAAATGCATTGTCGGGTTAACATTATGGATAAAGGATCTATTGAATACCCTTTAACGACAACAGACATATGTAAATTACTAGTAAGTGTTGTATTCTGCAAATGGCAATCCAATTAAAGCAAGAAAGGATTAAATGTGTTGTTGTATTAAAGAATGAACTTTAGTTATGAAATTTATATATAAATGCCCCGCAGCTTGTGAGTAACATTCATAGAATAGTTATTATTTATTGTATTTTGCAATGCATCATGTAGGTACAACAAACAGGACTTTTACATAAATGAAACCTACATGGGACCCATGCAAACAGTGTTAGCAAAACCCAACTAGGATGCCCATAGGGGACCCATATCGAAACCTGGATGGGTCCTAATTGGGCAGCTCATATGGGGCCAAGTGGGATTTTGCAAACCCGTTTTGCATGGGTCCCATATGGGTAGCCTATAATGGGGCCCATCTTCGGATCCATATAGGACCCACATGGATCCCATAATGCAACCCATATGGGACCCATGTAAAAACAGTTTGCAAAATCCCACATGGCCCCATATGGGTTGCCTATAAAGGACCCATATTGAAGCCAATATTGGACCCGTATGGGTAGCCGATATAGGACCGACCTTGGGTCCAAATGGGACCCACATAGGTCAAATGTAGCAACCCATCTGTGACCCATGCAAAAACAGTTTGCAAATCCCACTTGACCCCATATGGGTTGCCCATACAGGACCCATATCGAAGCCCATAATGGACCTATATGGGTACCCTATATAGGACCCACCTTGGGTCCACATGGAACCCACATAGGTCCCATATCGCAACCCATCTGGGACCCATACAAATACAGTTTTCAAAATCCCATTTGGCCCCATATGGATTGCCCATACAGGACCCATATCGAAGCCTATATTGGACCTATATGGGTATCCCATATAGGACCCATCTTGGGTCCACATGGCAACCACATAGGTCCCATATCGTAACCCATCTTGGACCCATACAAATACAGTTTGCAAAATCCTATTTGGCCCCATATGGTTAGCACAAACAGGCCCCATATGGTAGCTCATATTGGACCCATATGGGTCCCATATATTTATGCTGGCTGGGATATATGTACCCCGGCACATTATGCAAATGCACTGAATATCGTTGGTTAACTTTTCAGGATGGAGTCTATCTTTGCCATTTTGCTCCGTTTCCTACCACTGGGTAGCTACTTACGTTCAACAGCCTCATCGTCAATGGACGGAGTAACTTGCCCTTGGTTGCATCACCCGACAAAGTGACAGAAAAGCAATCAAAGTTCACACCCGCAAGGAGATAGCTAAACGCAACTAACAACAGGACTATCACGAAACCTGCATTGAAAAGATATCAGATGCCATATTCTTTAGATTGGTTGATTTATTCATATTGTATGTGATCACAGACCGTACTCAAAGAATATATTGGCCCCAAAATCAGAATTTTCCTGGACAAAAAAAATAATGTAAGTGAAATCAGTTCAAAGTCGAATTCCATTTTCTATTCGAATTTCCCACGTATAATAACGCAAGGCATCTACGGGTACATACATGTATATGCAAATTCTGGTATCACTGAAAGTGCTAAGTGCATCTATTTCCTGTCATCCCATTAGTATTTTAATTTTCATAATGACTACTATATAATCGATATTATTCGCTTTGTAACTCGTGTCCCATTGTTTCCAAGTAGAATTCTGATATACTATCAACGCTTTTTGATAACTTATACCGTTCCAATATAGGTTTGTAACAGACTACACATAATATTTTTATTAATTATTGCAAGTATGTATCACCGGATATACTTGAGGTGCAAACATGTCTTAACAAGCGGGCCACGATGGCCCAAAGCGATTACCTGAGTACTGGCAATGGCAGAGATCAGTTCATGTCAGCTGAATGTCACTGCATACAAATTGACCCACGTCAGCCAGATTACGTGTGTTGTTGATCTGGGCTATCGACAGGCGCAATACAGATGCATGGCCGGCCTATTTCTGTAGGTGACTTGACAAATGACAGGACGTGACCTTGCAATCCGCATGTGCATGTGCGCTTGTCCGGCCTACTTGTGCTGTTCATCTGGCAATACAGATGCAATACAGATGTATGTCCGATTCAATCAGTTGGGACCATGAGGAATACCACATTAATGCCACACGGGCACCATCAAAACATTGGGCGAGTGCCAATTGGACACTGGCCAAAAACGGTCCTGAATTTTGTCAAATTTCCTGGTAAATCGGCAGATGTCAGCCAACCATCGCAAAACCCCCGAAGATATCTTCTATCAGCGGAATTCCTAATCTCTATATGACGACAAATGCCTAGAAATTGGGCACACTGGATAAATGCCTGGTACAATGTAAATTGGGCATTATAAAAAAAAATGGTCATACACAAGCCTAGAAAGCTTGGATAAAGTTTGTATAAAAGAAAGTATTTATTAAGAAATCAAGGACATGCATTGTTTTTTCGTGGAAACGGTACAATAATTATGGTACTTGGGTGGAAAAGGAAGTCTGTATCCTTTTTTGCTTTTTTTCCACACAACAAGGGGCAATAACTCTGATGATTGTGCCTCGAAATGGGCATATTTAAAACTTATTTTGAGATCTAATGATCATAGACAAGGTTTGCAAATTTGGTCAAATTAAGATAAAAATGAAGCTTCTATTAATTGCACAAATTTATTTGTGCAATTTTACTCATAAAAAGGGGCAATAATAGATAGTAGTGGTTTCTCATATGTTTGGGTTACCCCCTATCTAGTTAATACGAATTGTTTCCATCTAGATTTTAAACAAAGACTGCTAGATCAATTTAAACAGTTGTGGTATACTGCTGTTAATAACAGTCGAAGTTTGTGCACTTATAAGCTGTTTAAAATTGATTTTGACTTTGAATATTATCTTGATAAAATACCTTTAAGATATCGTATTGCATTATCTAAACTGAGAGTGTCATATCACCAATTAAAAATAGAAACAGGCCGACACGGCAATAACAGAATCGAACATTGTAACAGATATTGCACTTTTTGCAATAAAATTGATTTGGAAGACGAATATCATTTTATATGCATTTGTCCCCAGTATAGTGACATTCGGAAGACATATTTAAGTAAATATTACTATACTAAACCTAGTGTGGTCAAATTTATTAGCCTATTTAAATCAAAAAATTATAAAACAGTATTTAATTTGTGTAAATATACATACCATGCTTTTAACAGACGAAAAGGTATGATTAATACTGTACAATAGTTGCAATAGTTTGTGTTCTCTACAGTAGCATATATTAGTGTACATATTGTACATACATTGATTAAGCTGTCTCGTATTTTTGTCTTATGTTTTCGTATGAAATCTACAAGTCCCTCCTCTGGGCCAGTACTTTATTAAAACACACTCGTCGTAACTTTCTCTGGATTTTGTTTTTTTTGCTATGCGAACTAGAAACAATAAATATCATTTGTTTTATATACATATTAGTATTATAAACTGTGTATATATGTACATATGTTATAAGGTGTCATGTGACTATTATTATTATTCATTGGATCATGTTACGAAAAACATGTATATGTTTAAGTAACGAAATAAATATGATGAATTGAATCTTGAATAATTATGGTGTTTCTGGTCCTAATTGGCTAATCATCAAACCCAGCAGAGGTTATATGGTCATACATAAACTTTGCAAGTTTGGTCACGATTGAATGAAAAGTGGAGTCTCCATACGCGACCGCAAGTCGATTGTTGACACATTACGGCTAATTGTTTCACAAACAAGGGCAACAACTCTGGTTTCTCTGTTGTTTCTGCTCCGATCTGGCCCATATTCGACTGAGAACTTCTGGTCCTGTACAAATAGTGCAAGTTTGGTGAAGATTAGATAAAACATGAAGTTTCTATCCTGAACCATGTCCGTGTTTGCATTTTTACTCACAACAAGGGACAATGCTTAAGTGTTTGTTAGCCGATATGGACATTTTTTGTTTATTCTAAGATCTTATGGTCTTACACAAGCTTTGCAAGTTTTTCAAAATTAAATGAAAAATGTAGTCTCTATGTTGCACAAATTCAACTTCGCAATTTTTTTTCAACAAAACGGGACAATAACTTTTGTGTTCCTGGTCCGATCTGTCTGATGGCTATATGTTCAATAGCTTTTAAGCACTTTGAACAAATTGAAAACTCAACAAAAAACAAATGAATTTTCCAAGTCGGAAAAAGGCTGTAAATTAATCAAAATCAATGTGAATGTTACAGTTTTTGTTCTGCACACTTACGTCATCACTTAATATGTTTACCATAAATATATCAGAATGCTAAACATTCAAGTGTTATCAAGAAAAAGGGACTGTGTACAAAATTTAAATAAGCAAAAATAGTTTTGGAAGTCGAAAAGGGTCATAAATCAATCAAAATCCAAAACAGAGTTATGGTTTTTGTCATACACACGAATTTCATCATGCATGGTAATTATGAACGCATCTAGTCGTATAGATTCAATTGTATTAAAAAGAAGTTGACCTAAACGAAAAACTTAACCAAGAAAAATGATTTTTCTAAGCCAAAACAGACCATAATTATATCAACTTCCATGACATAGTTATGGTTTGTGTCCTACACACTCATCAAACTCACTAATTATCCCATGTATTTAGGCTATATATTTTTGTATTGTTTTCTAGGAAAAAAAGTCAAGAACGAAACACTTAACAAAACAATCAAAGTCGAATAAAGGTAATAAATCAATCAAAATTAAAAAAAAGTGTTATGGTTTTGGCCGGTACACAAATCTCATCATTCCTAATAAGTATATACCAAGTTTGAATACTGCATGTCTAATAGTGTTCAAGAAAAGTGGACCTGAACGAAGAACAAAACAAAGTCGAAAAGTGCCATAATTCAATCAAAATCAATGACAGAGGTATGGTTCTTGTCCTGCACACTCTGTCATCTTGCTGAATAAGTATACCAAGTTTTAAAGCTGTAGGTCAGAAGTCGCCCATGTGACGACGATATTTTGTATTCAGTATTAAAAATCGGACGGGACAATAACTTCTAATAAGATCTGCTCGAACTCTTAAGTCGCTGCTTAATGATATAAATAAATGAAGGTTTTCTTTTCCTTCTTCTTCTTCTTCTTCTTTTTCCCTTTTTCTTCTATAAGAAAGAATATCATTATATTATTACTTTCAATTCCTTTTAACCAGCAGTAACTGTGATGTTTGCATCGTTTACGTTGATCTTCTAAATGAAGCCATAGCGAACGTTCTAACAAGCTGCAGCATGACTTGCACATTTAGCACTGTACCTATTTACATAACTTCATCTTGACAGGATATATATTACTGACGTCTGAAACCATGGAACCAGGGACAAGAAGCCATGCGTTTTTACAAGGACACGGAGAATCTTCGAGAAATGGTACTTGTTTACTTAAAAATAAATAGATAAACGTGTGTCCAATATCAGAACAAAGACGTATTAAATCGTTTCGCGTTACAAACGCTGTACAAGTGTATGTTCCATAGGAAATTATTGTACATGTACCTATGCAATATATGCCGGTTTTTTCTGTTGGTACTGAGTCGAATTAACATAGCCCTGCCCACGGTGATCTCCCTTGCCATATACAGGTCCAATTACCCCAAAACGGAAGTCACATCCTCAGGGTTACATAAAAGTCAGTTAGATAATAAGCACATATGGTTGAGTGCAGGATGCATAGAATTGTAAAATACAGTTTAAATGGTACGTTTTGGTATCATTTTAAAGGTATATATGTAAGCAATAAGAAAAAAAGCATGTTTGTTGCACTACTTGGCCCACGTATTAATGCGCAAAATGGCAGCATCCATGCCCGTCAAAACCGGTGTGTTCTTTCTAAAGTAAATATTTTGAGTTACAACGCATAGAATTTTTTGACATATTGTTTTTTCAAAGGTTATGGCCTTATCTTTGCAACAATGTATGGTGATATATTGGAAAGTAGCTTGGTCATGGTGAAAACTGAGATTAAACTTTGAATATTTTATATGTAACAACGAAGGAATTTATTTGCGCAGAGTCTGAGGGGAGATCAACGTGAGGAGTTATGCAAACTCATTGCAGAGGTTACTTCCCCATTGGCATTGTTCAGTTATTACTGCCATCAAGAGTTACAAACTTACAGATTTGGACGTTTTCAGGGGAGATAACTGAAGGGTACCAATGGGGAAGTAACCACTGCTCGGAGTTTGTGCCACACGAGTTAAACACTACAGATTTGGAAGTTTTCAGGGGACACGATTATGAGGAGATTGAAGATTTAGTTTTACAAAATTGTAATTTTATCATTATTTTACGGAATTTACGTTGTCCAGTTTGTTATCTTGTGCTTGTCTACGATTTTATTTCGCGCCAAGTGTTTGCCTATAGTCACGTGAAACTTCATGCCGGCAAGGCAGGGATTTAAATAGAGCTATTCTCGGACACTGTTAAATCTCTACGCGGACGTTGTCGTGGTGGCAGTGGTAACTAAAGTGTACCAATGGGGAAGTAACCACTGCGGGGAGTTTGGTGTATGATCTAAAATAAATACTTTTCACAATTTGATTTTGCCGCTACAATACTAACGGAATAAATTTCCGTTTATTGCTTTATATTTAGGGTATCGCTAGCATGACAACGTGCTATTTTATGACAACGCGGATGACGAATAGCAGGCAATATCCATGATAACTGATGGGATAAACCCATCAGCCTGCACT
Organism: Congeria kusceri; assembly: GCA_027627225.1. Lineage (NCBI taxonomy): Eukaryota > Metazoa > Mollusca > Bivalvia > Myida > Dreissenidae > Congeria > Congeria kusceri. The sequence goes on from CM051035.1 coordinate 45,978,727, forward strand.
CTGGTGATATGAATATGATTGGCTTTGGTAGAGCGTCCGTTAAGGAGACTATGTTTAACAAGGAACCCAAAGGGGACCCATGCAGTAAAAAATCGGAAATGTATTTATTAATTTTTGCGTATCATAAAGGTTAAAATAATGTACAAGTAATTGACAGAAAGTTTACGAATTCTGAGGAAAAAAACGACTACAATTTAGGTTATGTTTGTTTGCCCTTATTCTTGTTTACATTTTGACGTCAGATTTGTGGGTATCTCATATAAACGTAGTTCCATGTTCACAAATCAAAATAGCGCCGATGTTTCATGCGCTGTCAGTTGTCATTTGGTCATATTAGTCCGTCGTCGCGATACCACTGTGAGTTTTTGTATTTTTCTAGACTGAATGTGTTAGTGTTTTTTATTATTATTAATGTCTCATTGTTGTAAACGCCTTTGTATTGCTCATTTCTATAACATACTACTATTAAAATGTCTGAAGGAGAGCACGTTTTCACTATGTTATATTTATACATGTACATAATTATGTTTGTAACTTGTAGTCGATTAAAAAGCCAATGTGAGCTTATGTTGTATTGTTGTCTGTCTTAAAATAAATCTTTTCTTATCTTATTTCAACCATTCTTTAAACATGGATTACTTTTGATCGCCCATTGACCGTTCATTGAATTTCAATAATGGGAAAGTAGGGCAATATAGAAACTAGAATGTAATAAATATATAGCTGAATAAACTAGAAAATACATATATCAAATGTCTTACTACTCGGTTTGTGTATTGGTAAACATACCGTCAGTAGTAAGTTTTACTCGTCAACTTTTCTACGCAAGGAAACCAATGAAATCAAAACGGTTGTGTTCATTGTAGCTTCATAGGTTTCGTGACAGCTTAAAATTGTAGTCATTCGGCAGATAAACCAGTCAATCAAATCTTCATATGTCCGACAATTTTATTACAAATCGTATGCCGTTTTTGTCTCTTTCCTTTAAACGCCATGTTGCAATTCTTGTATCTTTGCAAAGATGTTTTCCCGCACTAAAAAAAACTGTTGTGTTACATGTACTTCTAAGAAAATACCATTATCTTATAGAACGTGTCAGCTATTTATAAGCTCGTTTAAGTATAATATATAAGTATTACGTTTTTATGCCTTTGGTATACCTCTCCATGTTTATATATTGTTTTTGATTGTCATTCATCGTCTTATACGCATCACGGCCATACTATTTTTCAAAACGTTCGATAGTATAAAAATGTACTTTGTAGCTGTGGGTCTAAAATAATCTTAATTATTAATCAACTTAACAATATTACGCACAATATCCGTAAAAATGCACGACGTGTATCAGTAAGCACGAGTAAATAAAACGATCAATTGTTCCAGTATGAATTCAACAGTTCCTCGGACAAATAATAGTACATGTACACTGTACCTGTATAAAATAACTTATTTAATAACATAAATTTAATGCACAATTTTTGTAGGCGTGATTTCGAATCTGGAAGCAAAAACTATACATGTATTCGAGAAAAATGGGAAATTGCTTAAATATTTTTCTATATTTATGCAAAATGCCGTAGATATTGCCCTTTAATCATAATAACATAAACAGTTTTTAAGCACTTCAAACATTTTTAGACTCCTGTTTTGACACGTATACACATTAATTATAATATTTATTGTGTGCAACTGGCTAAATAGTGATTTGTATTCGCCAATACACTTATATGTCTGTCTGTATATCTGGGTCGAGTTTTTGAAATCTTGATTCACAATTTCTCATAATACTTTACTACATAAACATAATGATTCTCCTATCCATTGTCACCTAGCAGGAAGTTCATTACGACAATCTGAAACATTCAAAACTTGTTTGCCGCTATGATTTATTGGTGTATTTCCACGAAAAGCCGATCTAAACTTTGTCCGATATCAATATCCGTTTAACCGCCTCTTTCACAAAATTTATTATATGATACGCTGCTGAATAAGTTCGTACAACGTTAACGATTACATTCAGTAATCGTCAGATTACAGGACATGTATATTATTGCTGTTGATGTTGATATAATTGTGTGCGTTTTTCGAACAAGGTTTTTAATTATAAAACTGTGTTGTGTATTCAAAAGCAAACAAATCAATGGCAAACACAATCCTCTTTAAGCTCAAGTCATTCAACTCTGGTATCTCACGCAATCTTTACTTTCGATTCGGATTTTCTGCAAACGCATATACACCCTTTCCGTGAAAAGTGTTAACGTCAGAGCACATATGCTAATAACGCCACTGACGGATATTTTAAGGCGGGAAGTCCAAGATACTTGTTTGGCTAGGTGGGCATATATATAACAACTAAAAATAATATTCATGGGACAAGCTTGCCTGACCATGAGCGGACGGAGACTGGTCCTGAAATTGCGTCCAAAGGTGCTTCTGCGCTGTCTGTGTAAGAATGAAACATTGATGAAACTTTATGGTGATTTGTTTATTGAATGAACTTAATCGCTTATAGATTGGCCTACATGAACAGTAGTATGAACATTTACAGTGTTGGTTAATAGATGGCATGTTTGCTTTCGCACCAAGAGGTGCATTTGCGTTGTCTGTGTAAGAATTACAGTAATACTTAACTGGACTTTTAAGTATTTACTCAGTATTTTCAAAAACGGTTAATTCGACAAAATATTGTTCTGTGTTTTATGAAATAAATTACTTGAGAAACATTTGCATAATCACAAAAATTAACAATACTTCAGAGGAGTGATACCAAACTTTAATACACAAACATGACAGCTGGGTAATAGTCTTAAGTAAAAACAACAGTTTCATTAAAAATACGTATCATAATGGAATTTTACGATTTAATAACAGCATGAAGACTTACGTATTGATAACTTATACAAAGTGTCACGATATTTTCTGGAGCATTAGAGGATCTATGAGATTGGAGCAAATACAAAATAAATACAACTTATATATTTAGATGAAACACTGCAGTGCAAATGGACGGTATAATCACAATTTACAAATAGTATATTCTGAACTCTGGATAAATCGATCAGGTAAACAACATTAAAAACATGCCATGTTCGATTTTCATGAATACGTGTTAGATATATATGGTCGTTTCTGAAATACTGCATTATATGCCGAAATTCGAAAGGAAAAACATAGATAACTATTTTTCACCAAATCATTTTACTATTTTCGTTAATTATTCAATATAAGCATATAATATAACGCACATGCAAAAGTCACATTTGTTTAATGATTTTAATAAAATATAGACTTATTCCGTTAAATAAAATGTATTTTTAAATTCCATTAAGCATGATATTTTATATTCCTAGTCAATTATATTTCTCTTTCATACACTCTTCTTCCGTTTGCTCCGGAACAGATTTCTTCCGTAATTAATTTATTAAGTTAAAGGCACAGGTTCTGGTTTGAATAAATACTATTTTGAAAATAACTAAATAATTATATGGTTGTTTTTAGAATTGAATTATATTGACAAATATACACATAGTACCCCATTCTTAACCGTACTGTAAAACAATATTTTTCGGAAAGTGAACACGTTTTTAAATCTATTTATGCATGTAAAAAGCTATAAACTGATTAATATCGTTTTATTCAACTATTTTTTGTGTTCAATAAAAATATTGTATGCCTATTGAATTTGGAGGCTTTTACATTGTTCTGTTTCCGCAATCATACTAGCATTTTAAAGAAGGACTGTCTGATTTTTATAGATCTCTTTCGTTACCAACTAACACAAAACTGTTTTATATAACATAAAAATTGAACATCGACAAAAATTACTTCTTTTATTGAAACATGCAAATAAATAATTTCTGTCGATACAGACCCGTTTATCATACAGCAACGACTACATTCGGGTTTTAATGAGAAAGTAAGAACTGCGCATGGGCCAACAATCGATCTGAGTCGACTAGACGCTGTATATACATGTATATAATAATTCGCTGCGCAGAGCGAAGTATTAGTTTTGTTTTAAATTTCTCTCTATATACGGATTTCTGAAAAGTTTTTTTTTCTCAACATTTTTTATAATAATATTTGTAAAATATACTGACATTATTAGAAGCAATGGATGTTTTTACATTATAATTTTCGTACAAAATCGTACAGTCCCTCGTTAACCGTGAACCATGGATAGTGTTCACTGCATAACTACCCGCTGCTAACCAAATACAATTATAACCCATGTGATCATTATACTTCAGCTGATGACACGGGTGATGACGAGGTAATCTTTGGCGAAGCAGAAGATGTGGTCAAGCCTGCATATGTTTCTGAAGACGAGTTTGTAAAACCATGCGAGGTTAGAGACCACATGACCAAACATCTCGGCGGACAGCGACCTGGCAGAGACATGGCTAGAAATAGTGATCAACCACCAGGGAGAATCAGGGATAGCTTCAAACGGCATAATTGTGGAAACCAGCCATCTATAACAGGAAGTCGCCGCCACACAAGTAAAGGCACTGCAGCATCAATTGCGAACTGTCAATGTCCATCGGCACGAAAACAAGAGGGTCCGACGACTACCATCGAAACCAATCCACGTCGTGGTTGTGAAACAGCAAACATTCCTTGTTACAATAACGGATCGTCTATGAAGCTAATCAAATCTCCCGTTACAAGGTACTCAAACACATTTGCTGCTGTCCCAGCAATGAAAGAACCATCGTCCTGTAAGCATTTCGATGAGCCTAAAGGCATGATTAGAGAGACCGTTCAGACAGCCCTTCGCGAAATGAGACCGGAACAGGTCACGTGTTACGACGCAGCGATTGTTTACGACAGAAGGGATTATGACGATGTGTTGATGTTTAAACACGAGGTGACCAGGATGACGGCAAACTCAGACCCCACAGATCCAATCAGGATAGAACTTTACGATAGTGAACGGTTTGCGCAATCGTATGTGAAAGTTGTTAAAGACGTTATATCAAAATGCAGTGTAGTGTTTGTGTACCTAACAAAATATGCTAACACTTCATTTATTAATTACTTTTGCGAAGAAGCCATTGCGACGACAGAGTTTCCTGAAAGCAATTTATTTAATGACCCACTGGGATATAAAAGATGCATTATCAAGCCGGTTCAAACGAGTCCAAGCAGATCCAGAACGTACACGATACCCACTGGATTAGCTTCGTTCACTGGTATAAACTGGTATGATAGCAAGTCTGATTTCACTCGGAGACAAGTCATCGCGATATTGAAGGATGCAGTTGTCAAGAGAAAACGGAAGGAATCGGAAGGGAATACTAGAAGGTCGTTTGCTTTTATGGCTTCATTGGAGACATAACTTGAATTACTAAATGAATGCGACATCCCTTGTAAATTATTATGCGATATTCGTTGACATCCCTAGTTATTACCACAGATACAAATTTATCTTGTTAGAATTGTGTAATTATCTGAATCGAACGATTATAATTTTGACACCGTTAACAATATATCTAGGTGTCTGGATTTCCAAAAGGCTACTTTCACTTTGACTTATTTGTCTAAAATGCTCTACTTGTCTAGTAGGGAGTTCATATGACTGTGATTTAGAGTCCCAGCGCAACTGAATAATCACTCTGTTCGGTTGTGAGATTAATGCATTGTTTGCCACTCTATGACCTATGTTATCTGTATTCAATTACAGGATCAAGTTTGTTTACATTTCGTCACGTGTTACGATATCTGACAGGTATTTTTCTCCCGGAAAGTACGGTTTTCTGGAAGAAAAAAAAATTAACAAGAAATATATGCCCCTCGTATATATTCATAAAAAGATGATCGACATTTGTAGCTGTTTACGTACATAAATTATAATTCTGTTTCTATATAAATATTTGTAAAGCTACAGTCGCACAAACGCCGAACCATACACGGACCATCCAGAATTACCCAGGATAATCCCGGACCAAGAGAGGCCTTGATCCGGGGTAATCCTGGATGAAATTACGTAAATAGCGTCAACGGTCCCCTCCACGATCGATTAACCCGGACTGTCAAGAACAATCAACGACCCAATAAGGTCAACCAAGGACCCAACACGGATCAGACCCCGGATCCAGTCAGGGATTGTTAGCTACAGTCCGGGACGTTGGTGTGACTGCAGATTAAAATACAACGGATTAGCGTTTTGTAGTTTGCATTGGCAATTTCCATCTAATACAAAATCATGAACATACTTATTTCTTGCAAGACAGCACACAGCAGGTTTTGTTGGTCATCAAAAGCTGATCCTCATATAAAATTGTTTTTATAAAAGACGTTCATCTGTTGTTGTTGTTGTTTCCTGAATTGTTTAAGATAATTATACTTGTATTGTCTGCACTTTATTTATTCATTCGATGGCTGTACTAACTATAATTTTCTTTGACACATTTGACTGGATTTATTTACTGTGCGCTTTCAATCTTGAACATACATAGTGGCATGAATAAGAAAAAAATCAACCAATAAAGTTAAGTACTATATGTTTTTAATTTAAAATCGAAGAACAGTGAAGAAGAACCTTGATGCAAAACACATAATTAGCTGGTTGTTTTCGGCTGTATGGTCAATACTGACTCGACAATTGTTTTATGTTGCACGCCACTAATAAACGATGCAAAAATCGACATATGTGTTTATTTAATCTATATTTTAGTGTTTCCATCGTGTTTTTTTCTAATTTCAAGTTAATGTATCACTTTCATCTGTTTACTTGTTATTACAATTGTTGGCATAAAACTTCGAACAATCACACTTTTAGTGTGTTAAAAATCAGTGGCTGTCTGCACAGCGTGTATAGCATGCTATTTTGCAATGTTCCTTATTATCGTTGAACCATATGACAGTTTATTTTTTTCAAATTCACGTGCATTTAGAAGCATATCGCACGCGCATGAGTTCGCTTTGTGATATTTTCCTCATAGCTATTTATTTCATAATTTTATTTTAGTCCCATCATGAAAAGAAGAAAATAAATAAGCTGAGGTACAAATTAAACATTCTGTTTAGGTTCCTGGTTATAGCTGCACTAGTCGGGCACCAATTGTGACAGAAAGTACAAAAGTGTATTCAACGTACATGTACATACAGTATAATAGTGTGTTTGGTAATCGACCATTTTGGCCGAATAAACCGTGACCGTGATACCATTTTGACTACGTAGTCGTTATACGACAGGAAGTTTATAAAACAATTATGAACATCGGTCTACAATTTGTCATTAAAATAACACAATATAAACTATGACAAAGTCGTAGAGATATATTTAATATTACATTGTACTTTGTTAATATATAAGGTTTGTCGTGGGAAACCCGGGCTTAATGCATGTGCGTAAAGTGTCGTCTCAGATTAGCCCTTGCAGTCCGCACAGGCTAATCCGGACGAAACTTTCCGCCTTCAGTGGATTTATGTTTAGAAAAGATTTCCTTAAAACAGGAAATGCCATTAAAGCGGAGAGTGTCGTCCTGGAGTAACCTTGTGCGGACTGCACAGGCTTATCCAGGACGACACTACGCACGTGCATTAAGCCCGATTTTCCCATGACAAACCTCATATATTTGTATTGGAACGGGAAAACCATTGCGCCTTTAAACTGGTATTGTCGTGATATTACCTTTTACTTTCGATAAACACTGTAGGACGCGTGCTACTGCAAAATGATTTAAATAAAAACTTAACAGATGCGTTACTTACTAACGCTAATTTATCAACGTCTTGGTTATTCCTAATCCAACGCTGACTGCGTGAAAGACATGGAAGAAAAAGAAAGGCAGCAACCCACTTCTAAATGGAAAAGAAACATGTGTGCTCCGGAAACTGGCTGTCTGTAATATTCTGCGACTTAATTTTCATTTTCCATGGAAAACATTGACTTGGCTACTATATACGGTATACGCGTGACTGTCATAAGACACAAACACTGTTCCATATGTGTGAGCTATACACTAATTTTATAATAATCTGTAATATGTAGGAAAAACGTATCGTGGACTTCAGCACATGATGTTAGACACGAGTAAAACAATAACAGTCATAAACAAATACGAGTGAAACAGGTCGATTTCGTTTTTATTTTATTTTGTTTTTCTTTTATTTATCTTAATTCTAGCAAACAAAATCAGTAACTTTAAATTAAAACAAATTATACTGCAGTAATAACTAATATAATTATCGAATACATATGGTTAACGGCAAAAGACACTTCTTAGCCAGGTTTTCCCTCTCAGGATAACCCAGAATTTCCAACCAAAATCCTTCAGGTTACAATATACCATCCAATCCTTATGTAATTTAATGTAAAACCGATAACTTTTAACCAAAAATAAATATAACATTTTGCACATAGGGACCCTCATAACGATACCTTTTCTTAAAGAGCATTCTAAGCTGAATTGATTTAAGCAATCAAAAGGGTATGTCATGGAATATGTAAGAAGAACTCGACACTAAACAAAGTTGACTGTTTTATCACCATCTTTCTATCGGCTTTCTAGTTGAATGTAACCCGCCTCAGCGCAAGTGTCATACTGTAGTCTCCCATCTTAAAACATATCAGTGATTTATTTGTGCATACCAATGCTTACCCTACCAACATCTCCAAAAAGAGTATCACAGGAAGTGTCTAAACCTAAAAACATGTCTTCGAGTTAAACTTCGAGTTAAACTTGTTGATTTATTTAGAGAGTACAGCCGTACATGACTTATTTATTTAGTGTAATGTGACCTTCATTAAAACACGCGTTTGATACCTTTAATAAGGGCATTGAGTATTATATAAATATGCTATTTTGTAAAAACAATATTTGTTCATTTTATTTGCTAAATCAGTGTTATGTAAATGTTGTAAATATTCACTGTGCGTAATGGAAATTCCGCCGTATTTTCCATTGGTATTTTACCATTCGTCACACGATCGTTCGACATCGTGAATCGTGTCGTGTTTACATACATGATTTACTAAAATTTATTGATAAACAATATGACTGTTGCAAAATATAAGTGTAAAACAGACGTTATTGCAAAATTCATTTTAATAATTACATGTGTGAATACCCCCAAACATTTGTTCTTATCCTCAGTGACTTGCGGAACAGGTGTTTTATTGTGCAGTCACTGGATTTTTTATGATGTTGGAGTCAACAAACGGTCGGCAGGTCAACGATGCGTTCCGGAAACTGCCGATAATTACCGAACATGAACAAACGAGTATGGTGATAGTTGTTCTGAGACGAAGTTTTACCAGGATCGAACTCCGCAATTTGTTCCTGAAAAGAGAGGTAGGTACATGCCTTTGGTGGGCTTCTTTTCCTTTTGTATAAATTGCAGGATCATTAAAAAATGATTTCATGGATGGTGGGGGCGTGTTAAGGGTGGCAGGAAAGGTCAAAACTGTTATTAACAATTAGTTACTAGTTATGTTAACAATAATAAAGCTCCAGCTACATAAATATTAGCTGCATTATAACATTTAACATGTCTTTACAACTTTTACTAAACAGAATTGCAGAATTGCATCACTTTGAGATAATAATTGTATATACATTTCAATCAGTATATAGTTTTTTTGTTTAAGATACACCCAGAGACATTAATATCCGTAGACACATATATTTTTTAACTTAGAATATGCATGTTACCATTCTAATATAAAAGTATAGGACGTGCCATACAATATGTTATCTGTAAATATATCACTAATGACAGAGAATGAATGAGTTCCAATATTAAATTGATCCAAATTTAAGATATATAGGATCTGACACGAGTTGTCATTTCATACAATATTATATTAAACGAGTTAGGGAATTTTCTGGACGAGTTTAATACAATATGGTATGAAATGACAACAAGTGTCAGATCTTTTTTATCACATGCTTTCAAACGAAAAACAACTACCAAAAGATGTTGATAAATCCTAAAAGTTGTGTACTGACGTGACGTCATTTCATGTTGACGACGTCATTCCACTTTATCACGCCGTGGTAAAGGGAGGTCTTGCATACAAATTTGGCACCAATTTCCCGCGGTTTCATACGGGCACACTTGTCAGCGAAATTGAAATTTATCAAGAAACTAAGTGTTCGGCACAACACAGGGACGTATCATATTATATTAAAACTCTTCGCACAACATCACCATCAAATGCACATTGTTTTACTACATAATTTACATTTATATCTTTCTGTGCGATAGACACGTTTATTGTCGTTGCTTGATATGCCAGTTCACTACAATGGTATTAGACATTCAGTCTTATATATACCAGGAACATATATAAACATGAGGAAGTCCATAGCTGACTACAGTTAAACATACATCGAGAAATATATGTATTATTCGGTTACAAGAGTGCTCCGAAATAATACTAACTGGGTGGCAACTTTCTTTATAATATAATTCGAGATATTCGTCATTCAATTTCATCAGGTATGAAATTTATATGGTCTTACACGTTTATAAGTGTAATGGTCTCTTGTCAAAGCTCATTCAATTAAATCAGCTATGAACTATATTTGGTCTGTCACGTTTATAAGTGTAATCGTCTCTTTTCAAAGCTCATCTATTTAAAGCCGTTCGCAAGAAAAAGAAAATAATTGGGTTAATTTCTCCTTTTGCCTCATTTTTTCTTTATTGTATATAGGTTACAATATACTAATTTCATCTCTAATGCCCATTCAAAATAAATATGTTTAATAGTAACAGTTCATAAAGCATATATAATAATCAAAAACACACTATGTAATGTATTTCCAAACAAATTTAGTTCAGAAATGATCCATTAAATATATTCATTCTATTGATACGTTGTTTATGTATGTTAAAAAGAAACAGGAAAAAGGCCACACAGGTACCCTATATGAAATCCAATATCCCCCAAACAAGTTCGGCGAGCCATTCTTTTTATTAATGTTTTGGTGTTAATATACATTGGTTCATGTCTGTGCGAAATTTTAAAAAAATCTAACAAAATATGCATTTGATAAAAATGAAGCTTCAGAAAGCATTATTAGTTCCCATTTGACACACTTGAATGTCCAGTCAAATTCATTATTTAAGCAGTAAATGTAGGTAAAACGTTTTTATTATCAATATACACATGTATATTGCCAAACAAAGCATGTACAAACATATCAGTTGAAAGAACCATAACTTTGTTTGAAAAATAACTATCTTATATACTTAAAACATTGATAAAATCCCAACTGAAAAAGGGGCTTCGACTGGTACCGCTATTTTTTAAGACTGTTTCAGTTTTAGGATACATTGACGCATGTTTGTGCCAAGTTTTAAGAAAATCTGTCGTTGGAAAAAAATTGAAGGAAATGGTTGCGAATCAGCTATGAAATATATTTGGTCTTACACGTGTAGAGTGTAATGGTCTCTTTTCAAAGCTCGTTCAATTTAATCAGCTATGAAATATATTTGGTCTTACACGTTTATAAGTATTATGCTGATCAGGTGTCTTTTTAAATGTGCTATGCACTGTTGTTGCTTTTTTTCCATCGGAAGTCAAGTGATACCGAATCTGTGTAAAACACGTTTGGTATTGGGAAAATAATGAATCGATAGGAATTGGTGCCAACGTTTTGTATACCTCTCTACTTTTATCTTTTTAAAAAATACATACAACAATACGAAATGATTTTGTGATTGCTTATGGAACATTGAACAAAAAGTTTGTGGATTTAGATTTTAGGAAACTAAACTATTTATTGAGACGGATCTGTTTAAACTTGCAAGAAGTCATTGATTGATTTGAATTTCGAATTTAACTCATATGTACTCGAACAGTATTAATGTCTTTAATATTGTATTTTCTGTATCAACGCTTAATTGCCTCTGTGTGTATACTTAAGACGTGAAATAACGTAACAAAAGTATTTATGGTTATACTTTTAAGAATAATACAATATGTTATACCTTACATAAATATGTTGATTCGTTGCGTATATAAAAGTCAACAGTCCGTTATTTATGTTTAAAAATCCAGTTTAGCGGGCCGATAAATTAGTATAGTGCCCGGAGCCAGGGGGCACTATTTCGTGTGGGTGAATATTTACTTCGGCTTCGGTCCGTTCAACGTTTTTGGGCTGACTTGTCGGTCACTATAATTCGAGAAGGCCCTCAGTGGTCTGTACTATTACTTAAATAATTATAATTACGAGTACGAACAAAACAGTTTCAAATCAGTATGTCGATTACAAATGATATCTTAATATTGTTTTATAAAATAAAACATAAAATATGAAACGGTGTGTGTTTTTGAAAAATGAAACAAACTTGAAAATGTTAAGTGGGAAGTTGACTAATTATAAATATGGTATGTAGGTCCTCGTTAAAATGGGGATAGTATATACATCAAAATGGTAATACAATGGTACAATGTAATTGACAGTATAATATATAATTATTATGTTTAACCTCATACAATACCACTCAATGTCATATAGTTGTAATGACGAACCAACTATCATTTTGCAAATACAAAATAAACGTTTGGCAGTCATTTTTTTCGATAGAATAGTCTTAATTACATACACATACTATAGAAATGCGTTATAAAATTCAATCACCGGCAGACAACAATAAAAATAGAACTTAAAAAAAAATATATATATATATAATATATATATAATATATATATATATAATATATATATAATATATATATATATATTATACCAAAACCAAATTCGCTCAAACTTAGTTAAAATATCAGCAAGAGAGTTATACTGTACACAACAAAATCCACATGAGTAGTCTACCTTTGTTGTTGGTGATCGGGAAACCCTGGGAATTTCCTAGAGCATGAATAACATTGTGCGAATAAACAGGCATTGGTAAATTGTAAATTGTCACCGGTATTTATGTTATATATCAATTTTATTATTATGTATTGTTTTTTTTACAGCGAAACCTTGATTTTTATCTCCTAAATGGTTAATTCAGGTCAGCATGTTTTAATATTGGTAACATTATAGTGCGTAGCTATAATTATATGCAAAATTATTTAAATAGCCCATTGATTTCATCATAGCTAGAAGTAATATAATAAAGGTGCCTTGATGTAGGAAATGTGTGTATCTTTTTTCTATTTTTCATATACTTAAACAGATCATTTTTTATAAGATTGCATGCTATTAAAAGACCAAAATATGTAACAATAACATTTATATATTTATTCAAATACAAGCTACATTTATTGTAGCTCTTGTACCAGAAACAATGCTCAATATATACTAAATAGAAAATAATATTTGAACATACAAATGCATTTTGTAGGATGCATATAATGTATTACAGTCGATGCTTGGAATTTTCTGTAATATTTTGCACATTACACATGATGCACTGTGTTGCTTCGGATATATTGTGCATTAACACTTAGGTTGGTGCTTGTAACATTCAGGGGCGTAGCTTAGGTTAAAAAAATGTATAGGCACAACAAGCGGAATCTACAAAATGACGCTGTAAGCGATAATTTGGGCCAGGAGTGTTTATACTCGTATGTGGCTACAAACAACTAACTTCAGCTAAACCCCGATTCTACAAAATAATTTTTAAATAAGCGTGTGTTTCATGAAATTTATTTCATATTGACGTAATCGACTCGTTAAACAATGAAGTATCAACACAGCCAAGAAAGATCCCCTCACCCCATCCCCCTTTTGTTTTTATTGCATTTTTGGCATAATTAAATTTGTCATCTCTGGAAAATATGTATAGGCACGTGCCTATAGTGCCTAAAGGAAGCTACGCCCCTGAAATTATAATCTATATAAATTTCAAACGATGCATTGACAATTAACGTTGAATTCGATTAGTTCTGCATTCTGTTATGTCTGTTAAGGTGGAATTGATAAATGTCGTAGATATTTGTCACTCCGACATGCCCATTATTGCAAGTAGAATTTACATAAATACTCAACGTTTATATAGTGGCATGCATTCCAAACATTGTTTAATCATTTGGCGATATTCTGATGCATGCACACAGTCTGTTTTACAATGCGTCATTAATTAAGGTTTTTCCTTCGGAAATTCTTCAGACAAAAAAATAACAAAAAAATACAACAACTTAAATTTCCATATTTCCTAAACAATACACATTTAGATTTGGTATGTTGAAATCATAATATATTAAAATCGCACCCATAATTTATAAGTTTCAAATTTTAAGTTTATCGCCAACGTTTAGTATAAAAAAACTACTTAAAATAAATAAATTAATCATATATAGAGAGCATAAAACTATTTTAAATCTTTATTATTTTGAAATGCGTATGTTTACTGAGTTCAACATTAAATAATTTCAGGACTCTATCGTGGCGGTTTATCATCTTACGAGTTTCAATAAAAAAGCAGCAAATAACCAGTAACGTTTATATTGTACATGTATATGACATTACTAAAACTATATAATGAAAGCCATACGGAGTATAGCTTTATAATAAATCGTGTATGCATTTGGAAATTAATTGAGGCGTATCGTGGAAATACCGGGCTTAATGCATGTGCGTAAAATGTCTTCCCGGATTAGCCTGTGCAGTCCGCACATGCTAATCCGGGACGACACTTTCCGCCTACAGTGGATTTATGTTTAGAAGACACTTCCTTGAAAAGAAAATACCGTAAAAGCAGAAAGTGTCATCCCAGATTAGCCTTTATGCACATGCATTAAGCCCGGATTTCCCACGACTCGCCCCTATTATATAATCCACACCTGATTAATAGATTGTGGATACTGGGCTATTCTATAACATTCAGGTTGGGAAAGACGCAGAGCGATAGAACAGAATGCTGCACCTTGTTCCTTTTATTGCTTCCCTTCTGCTGCTCCGTTGGACTGATCATTCTTTCTAAATGGCATATATTAGTGCAAAAATGAAATATAAATATATTATGTTTATATATAATAAGAAACTTTAAATCGGTAAAGATTTTAACAAATTATTAGAAAATGTCCAACAAATTGCCCGATTACGTTTTTGAGCTGCAATAGTAATTTCCTGGAATATGTACACATTACACATGGTGCATTGCCATTTATTGTTGTTGTTTTGGAATTTACTTAAATGTTTAACACATTACCCGGAGCATTTGTAATACCATTCTTGCATGGATATACTATACAATTTCAATTATTTTACCAGATACAGTGCAAAAACAGTCGGTGATCGGAGTTTAATAACTTACAAATTACATATTATGCTTTTAACTCTTACATTTTTAAAGTTTCCAATGTGCATTGCTTTCAGACGTTTGAACATTTTTTGTGTTAATACTTTTTGTTTTGATTACGAAGAAGTCATTGTAGTATAATTTTTGAACTTGTGAAAACTGCACTTGTTTTCTCCTGAAATATTTTAGTCTTGAAACTGCTTTCTCTAAAGAATAAAATTTTATTCCCGAATTAATTAGTCCTTTAATTCAACAACTGAACTCTAAATACACATAGTTTCGTGAACAACATTCTATCATTTTATGTTTCCTAATCAGCAAAACATGCGTTCATAATTCACTTGCTTTTAGTTTCTTTTTTTGCCAGCAGTCTTTCTACGCTGTCAGAGTTTTGATTGATAGTGTTGTTGTTAATATAAGATAAGCATGATTTTTCTTGTTTATAATTTATGATTAAAGCAATAGTTTAGCTTATCAATGAACACCTACATGACAAAAACAAAATATTCACAAACAACTTTTCATTCCAGACTTACCATGTCTGCCAATACACGGAAATACACTGCCTGTGATACTGTAACATTTGCATCAACATCACGTAACAGCCACAGTTTCCTTGGTTGCCAACTCATGTCAGACACGTACATAATTACTGGCAATGATTGTGAAGTTATACAAAAGTGTGTCTTACTCAACTAAAGGTGCAATATCGTAGGCGTTTAGCTGTCCCATAATATTATGATAGCGTATATTTGACATGTCAATAAATAAACAAATAACATTATGTTGCATTAAAATGGTTAATATTGCGTATAGGTGATTTAAAAAAACTGTTTGCTTAAGGGCGAACATATGTGTCTTTGTTGTAAATTTCCATCATATACAGGTGACGTTAGGCCGTGCCCCCCCCCCCCCCCCCCGTGCATTGCATTGCATAACTAAATGCACTTACTTTTGTTCAGCATGTTCTTCCCTCGTCAGTAGGTATGTGGGGGTTGGGGTACAGGACACCCCACCCTATCTACGCCCCACACGGTAATGCATTCAGTGCAAAGATGGTACAATAACAAAGTAATTAATTTAATGAAATGGTCGTGCAATACCATAGTAAAGCATTCAATGCAGTGATGGTACAATACCATAGTAAAGCATTCAATGCAGTGATGGTACAATAACATAAGTAAAGCATTGAATGCAGTGATGGTACAATAACATAAGTAAAGCATTGAATGCGGTGATGGTACAATAACATTATAATGCATTTAATGATCCGATCGTGCAATACATTCAATGCAATGCTGTTACAATAACACAGTAATACATTTAATGCAATGAGGTTACAATAACACAGATATACATTTAATGCAATGATGTTACAAAAACAAAGTTATACATTCAATCCAGAGATGTTATTATTGCAAAGTAATACATTCAATGAAATGATGTTCAATAACACAGTTATACTTGCAATACAATGATAATACAATTATACAGTAATACATTCAATGCAATGATGTTACAATAACACAGTAATACATTAAATGTAATGATGTTTCAATAACACATTTATACATTCAATGCAATGATGTTACAATAACATGTTTACAAGTATTATGAAGAATTGGGCAAAGTATTACACAAATATAATTTGATTGAGAAGCCTTTCAGAATTTTTAACATTGATGAGACAGGGATATCTCCTGAACACAAGCCAACTAACATCATTGGGCCTAAAGGAGTATCTGTGCCAGCAGTTACATCAAACAAATCCAACACAACTACAGTAATTGCAAGTTGCAGTGCAACTGGTCAAGCAGTCCCCCCATATATTGTATTTCAGGGGATAAGATTCACCAATGATTTGTTAGAAGGTGCATTGCCGGGTACAGGGTATTGCATGTCAGAAACGGGCTGGTCTAATAGTGAAATTTTCTATAAATACATCACTGAACATCTTCACAAACATGTCCCAGGTGGTATAGGAGCCGACTACACACTGATACTGTATGATGGTGCCTCCACTAGTTTTAGCCCTGTACTTATAAACTGGGCATTGCACAATAAAGTTATTCTAATAGTGATTCCTGCACATAGCTCACATTTGCTTCAGCCATTAGATGTTGGCATCTTCAAACCTTTCAAATCTGCGTACAACAGTTCATGTCAAGATTTTATGCGCCAAAATGTTGGAAGGCAAATAACTCGATATGACACATGTAAATTGGCTTGCAAAGCATATGTGAAATCATTGACACCAGCTAACATCATCAGTGCATTTCGAAAAGCAGGAGTTGTTCCACTCAATCCAACCGTCATTGAACCTGAAAAATTAATGCCAAATATCATTACAAATGAACAACAATCAGCAGATTCCTCACATGAAAATGGCAATAACACTAACCTAACACCAGTGGAAATATTTTTGAAGAAAAAAGTACCAAAGTTTGTGCCCCCTTTGAAAACAAGAGCATGCAGCTCAAATAAGATTATAACATCTGGAAAAGAAATCACAAACCCAGAATTGGCAGAAAAGCTTATTGCTGCAAAACAAAAAAATGACAAATGCAAAGAAGTAACTAAGAAGAAAACATTCAATCCCCCGTTAAAAAGTACAATACCTGAACCTGGTTCTTCTGGAATGGCAGCAACAAACGCTTTGCTTGGATCAGATTCTGAAACTGAAACTGAAAGTGATAGGGGAATCTGAAAAATGTTGTGTTTGCCATAAATTTTATGTAGAAAAAACAAACCCAGATATGTTTGTATCAATTACAAACTGGGGTCAATGTGACTTTGATGGTTGTGAGCACTGGGTTCACTTGAAATACTGTACCACAGTGAGAGTGTTGAGAAGAAATGACACTTTTGTCTGCCCATGCCACCCACACCATGCTGAAGAATAAAATTATTGCTTAAAAGTTAAATCTATTACTTGTATGAATGTTAAAAAGGATGTTTGAAATGTGTACATGACTTACCATGAGTGATATGAAGATTGACTGCTACTGTTAAAGTTTTGTTCAAACGTACTTTTAAATAAAACAAATGCCAATTATGGCAGTTGACAATTGAATTACCTATAAATATGGTGCAACAATACCTGTACATATGGTGTAACAAATCAATCTATGTTTTATTAATGTTATAAGATATTGATATACCCCAGTACATACATTATATGATGTAACAAATGGCAGTTAGCCATAAACAAACTGTTTTAAAATAAATAACAAAAAATGTTATCCAACTTAACTGAAATCTGGTTGAAATCTGATGAGGACTTCTTAACCTGTGTTTAGACTGTTAATAAACAGCTGACAATGTTTACATTTTGCGACAATGACTATTTTGAGACGACCCACGAAAACTTGGTGGTGACGCAAAATTCAAAATGGCCGACAGTGACAGTAAAAAAAAAAGGCGTTACACGAAAACTGGTTAGACCATCATAATCCAATGATGTTTCCATAACAAAGTCAATGCAGTGATGTCACACAAACTTAGAAATGCATTCAATGCATTATTGTTATAATTCTATGCAATGATGTGACAATAACATAGAAATGTTTCAATGCAATGATGTCCCAATAAATTGTAAATATTAATTACAATTGAAAATACAACCGAGACAAATAAAAAATATATAAGACCTAGTTTAATCCTTTTTTATTTGCCCCCCCCCCCCCACACACACACAAATCTGGGGTATTGTACCCCTGTGCATCGGCACCCTGCTGTGGTCACAGTGTGGATACAATGTGGCGACCCTTATCAGCTGATATCAATACCCTGCTGCAGAGGACACTGCATTTAGCCCCATTGCTATTAAAGTCAGCAGAGAGAAAAGATTGCAGATAATGATAGGAGATTTTATGGCGGACAAATACACAGAATAGAATACCCCACGGCGACGCCAGACATTCCTTAAACAAGGCCTTTAAGAAAATTTAACTGGTGCTATTATAGAATCTTCTTGCAAGAGGAGACGAGGTTGTTGTGAATGTTTGTGTGTAAATTCTTAAAGCAATGCATTTCCTGAAAAATATTATATTGATAATTTAAAAATTTAATTATATTGTTGCGTCCCTAACACAACTGTTTGTTTCTTAAAACAAAAATTAAATTTTGATAGACGCATACAGTATATAGTAATAAATAGATCGCCTTTTGAGCATCGTTTCTATACCATAGCAGACATGTAATATGACAAGTTGCACTGAGAATACGTCTAGTTGCTTCTCTTTTTAATTTAACCATCTCCTATTATTATTTCCCATTCCTAACTATGACAAGTGCGTATCAAGTATACCTAATTGCTATTGTTTAGTTTAATATGTTAATTTCTTAGATGGTTTGCAAGTTAAATTAATTTACTTAATTTGAATACGAAAGACATATGTGGAATTGTCTATTTTACTGTTTAGACAATGACAATGGAAATTGTGTTGTATTTCTTACATATTTCTATAAGTTTCGTCATAATTACATATTTCTATAATCAGAAACAGACTTTTATCATCTTCTTTCATGCACGTACGCGTAAGCTTAATAAGTTGTTTTTTTTTAAATCTGAAATCCTATTGCTTTTTTACATTTATGGTGTTATACTCGATTTCAATGTTTTATTCCAAACGAGAGTGAAAACTAGAATATTCAGCGGTATCCTCATAAATATTGATGATAACGAAAACAAACAACAAATACATGTAATTTTACGTAATAACAACACACATTTGTAAATGTTTAAACTCTTTTTAAACGGTATTTACTCATGCTTTAAATAGCGCTTTAAATTCTCGTAGTACGCAAACGCACGTTTAGTGGGTTTTTTTATATCAACTTTGGAGTTTCCAACGGAGTTTTGTGTGAGTGTTTGTAAGCCTTTGTTCTATCTGACAATAATTCACGTGAGAGCAAGTGTGTAATAGTGTGTATCGTAATTAAATTAAATTCAATGAAACTATTATATCCCTACATCCCTGTACAAATTAAGTCATTCAATAATTGCGATAAATAACAATTAAATCTAGTTGCAAACACCTGTTAAACATTCAAGAGCTGAATAGTAAGTGCAGTTGCAATCAAATATGAGATGAAAAATACGTTGATCCAAGTTAAAACTGATTTGATGCGCATAGTATTATATATTCAAATAGAAATGCGTGTTTTATATTGTGTCACAGGCACAGTGGACGAATAATAGATAATTTAAGAGTAAATTATGATTTCGCATTTGTTTAATTATGTCAATTTTGTGGTGGGGGTGATTTGTATAAAAAATGTTTTAACATACAGTATGTATGCATTTGTAATAAAAACATAAAACATATTAAACCATAATTGTATTGTTATACAAATACAATGAAAATACTATCAAAAACACGTCCACAATCTGTGTTACTATTTTACATTAGACCTTAAACGCGATACATCACATTGTATGATTGCTAGTTATGTATTAAATATAAAAAATGCCCCATCTAATTATGAGCATTCGTGTTTGATCACAATGCACTTAAATATCAACTGTGCAGTTATTGAATTAAAAAATGCTCTTTGCAGATTTCAAATAGTGTCGACAACGTGAATGATTATAACGAGTGTGTTGAGGAAATAATTAATAATCATCGTTATTTCATATAAAAACTAAAAAAAATAAATAAACAGGAAATATTATTATAAACATAAATTGCAAAATGGTCTCAATCGGTCACGCGTTAATGTTCTTAAAACGGCGTGGAAATCCCTATGGGTTTTCCATAGTGGTATTTGTAGTTACGGATTCTTTATTGCAGTTGTAGTGATTCATCTGATAGAAGAAAGTAAACGGCAGCTTCAGGGATTAAACTATCTATGTGGTTAGCACTAGGCAATTAAGAAATAATTTTCGATGTATCGTTGTTTTCGGCCAATAAACAACGATTTGGAGTTCTAATGCATAGGATTTAAATCACGTTAGACCGAGATGTTTAAGAACGACGCATCAGAAGGACAAATAGTTGTTTATTGTTCGATAAACAACGATAATGCGAAAATTATTGCGATTCTAACATGATTTGACATATATTTTTGCAATAGTCATTGGAACTACTTTTTACTAAGGTCTGCTCAGAATCAGAACATCTTTTTGCGTTGTTTAGTGTGTAGTTTAACAACGACAATATTGTTCTTTATATATACAAAAATTAGATAGTGTCTAGTTAAAATAATAAATAATGACATATGACTCGTAAGTGCAAATTGCTCAACGAGCTGTACATGCGTTGAGTAATTAAATGAATGTTATGCGCAAATAACACAATCCTTGCTAATGCGACTGATGACTTACGTCGATGGATGAAACTTTGTTTTCTCTATATTTCTAAATAAATATTTTATATGCCGATCGAAATGTTACATGTGGTACTGCATTAAATATTCAATGAGTTATCTCTAAAATAGTTTCTTACAGTAAATTAATACTTCGTATTAAACATGAACAAGAACATGCATGCAATGCACAAGTAGGTCACATTCTATGTCAAGTTCTTCATTTCTGTTTCAGGAGATGAACGGTTAAAGTCAATAGTTGCCACACAAACAGCGAGGCCTGACAAGCGCATAAAAAGCACACAAAAGATCTTAACCTATAATGCACCATGGCGAAAAGGATGCCAAGTCGCAGACAGATATTCCAAGTGACATTAAGGATTTCATTCGGTTCACGGTCGAAGACCAGTTTAAATCATTGAAACCAAAGCAAATAAAGCACTTTGATGCAGTTCTTGTATATGATAAACGCGATTACGAACAAGTGGTAAGGGTTAAATATGAACTCACGGAAATCATGCGGTGGACCGATGAGAAAAGTGACACTCGGATAGAACTTTTTGACAATGAGGCCTATTTCAGCCAGTCAAGGATTTCCATCATACAAGACGTCATGAACAAGTGTTGCCTCCTCCTGTTTTATCTGACGGCAAACGCCGACAATCCGTATTTCCATTTCCTTTGCGAGGAGGCGATCGCGTACGCGAAGTTGTACACAGAACTACCGGGAGCGGCGGTAAGTCCAAAGGGGGAATGCGTGGTTAAGCCTATCCATACGCTGCCGCAGGGTTCCCGTAACTACAAGGTTCCACCAGGACTGTCATCACTTACAAGCATCGACTGGTTTGACAGAGGGTCTAAGTTCACCCGTGATAAGATTATCTCAGTTTTGATGAACGCAAAGGTCACGAGAGAACAGAACGAGGCGGCTGATAACACGCGGAGAGAATTTGTCTTCATGCACTACGCTTCCGATACGCTCCCTGGTCCGAGTCCGAGCTTTAACCCAGATAGAGGTTCTCCAAGATTCTAAATCAGCGTATTTATTAAGTATTAATTTTTTATTGATTTTAAAACATATTATTTAGTATTTTATCATTGGTTATTGGATAACAAATACGGTTTCTATTAATGATAATATGTATTCGTCATATATTAATTTTAAATACCAATTTCCACAAAATTGCAACCGAGGTTCCGAAGCACAAGAATTGAACGACGAGAAAAAGTTTGTATCAGTTGATATGTGACGATAGTTATTCGCATTTTGGTTTTTGTAATTTTCGTCGAAACAATCGTCTTTCTTTGTGGTCCAGTTTTTTGTTGATTGATTAAATTTTCTCTTTATAATAAAATTCGTATTAGCTAGCTGTTGCGTTGTTGTTGACTAAGGCGTAAAAAATACGTTTGTTTTAGGTTACCCGACCTACCCTACAAAATGCCACTACCCTAGAACATTATATCGAGTTCGTGAGATGTTTTTGTTTATTTTTTTATTCAATAACTTAATGTTCTTTGGTTAAATAAGTGTTTGTTTCGATAGCATCCACTTCAAATCAATGTTTAAGGATATTACCTATATATTTAAAATACCGATATGACCATTTACTAAAAAAAAAAATCCTATCTACCTACCCTAATATTTTTGGTCATGTAACCTGAAACAAACATATTGTTTACGCCTAAACAGAACGAAGCAGACGAAATGTTGCTTTCTTTATGGGGAATGTTTTAGTTAACAGTGCAAACTTTAAACTAGGGAAAGTGTTGCGGTTAAACAAGAAAGCAATCAAAAATTAAAATGGCTTACAATATACAATTATAAATACAAATACATTTGTACAGTTTGTCACCACAATAACCTTTTTAGCTCATTTTTAAACTCTAATTGTAGTCGAACGTGTATTTTTGTGATGCTAATTTACATATATATATCGTTGTTGGTGGTGTTGTTGTTTTTGTCTTTTCGTTTTAAAACAATATTTTTTTTCAGTTTTATATTGTAATAGCCTGGCTAAACACTGTCCGAACTTAGTGCTGTCCGAATTATAGTACTAACTGTAGTATGGAAATTACCTGGTACTTACAATTGATGACTGTTATCTTTCATCCAATAATTCATTTCCTTGCTGCATGTAATATTGATCCAGCGTATATTTTAATTTATTATCCATTGTTTATAAAGTGAATTTCTGACTTCCAGCATCAGGGGGGAGATCGTAAAGTGAACTCTGGCTACCTTTAAGTGAGGCAAAAAACAGCTGGTGCTCAAAATGGCCGGGTTTGAAACAAATGCTGGATGTTTTTCTATGGTTCGTACAGCTTTTTTTTCTGCATTTTATCCCAAGAATGTGCTCATGTTGTGGCCCAATATTCCATGTAATCGCGTGTTTTATTTCAAGACTATAACTTTTCATATAAAAAAGTTATTGAAGGTACAGTGTGTGCAGGTGTGTTGTTGATTTATAGATCTCGCAACATTTTGTCTCGCATTTTAATAGTTTAAAGACAATGTTCATACCATTTATGACTATCGAAATGTTGTTTAGCCGTACTCTTACACAATAGCCAAGTTTGACGCTTCTACTGCAAATATTCGTACTTCAAGACTGCAAAAACCTACTTTAAGCTCAACAATATTTCCGATGACAACTTGAAGTACAAAATAACAACTGGCATTACCTTAACATGTACAATGCACACTATACAATTTATTTTTATTATTGATTAATGATGTTAAAACCTCAAATGTTTTGGTATGGGTATACCGGTCATATAATACGAAGTAGAGAAAACCAAATAATTAATTGAATCGTATACATGTATTTAAAATATAATTATATATGGTTTCTTTCTTTTTCAAAGTTATCCAGTTTTATGATACTGCAAGCACCATCATCTTGCCTTGGAAAAAGGCTGTTTGAAAAAAATTGGGTTGAAACACTTGTGCTGTAAATTGATCAATAAAGTTGCTTGAATATCTGGAAGTGATTTGATCCATATTAAGTTTACTACTAAAAAGAATACGTACAGAAAATTGACAATACCCCTTTTGGCCGGTAAAAAATAGTTATGCCTTCCCTGTCCGATGATTTAGATTTTCTAAATTGTTTAATTATGTAGACCCAATAGCTGGTTAGCCGCCCCAGCTCTATTGGCATTTAATTATGTAGACCCAATAGCTGGTTAGCCATCCCAGCTCTATTGGCATTTAATTATGTAGACCCAATAGCTGGTTAGCCATCCCAGCTCTATTGGCATCTAATTTAGCATATTGCTAATCATTGTTGTTGATTGCTTTGTATACTGATCCTGTTAATTATTTTCTACTATACTAGTAAATGGGACCGGTGATTAACGAACAAATTATAAG
Organism: Congeria kusceri; assembly: GCA_027627225.1. Classification (NCBI taxonomy): domain Eukaryota; kingdom Metazoa; phylum Mollusca; class Bivalvia; order Myida; family Dreissenidae; genus Congeria; species Congeria kusceri. The sequence goes on from CM051035.1 coordinate 46,003,615, forward strand.
AGTATCGAAAATGACAACTAAAGACTTTGAAATAACCTGATTTAATTTAATCTTGGTTCCATATTTTAACATGTATTTTTCAAACAATACAATACATATAAATGGATGATACAATAAACACATATTATGATACTTATTCAATAATAAATATTGAATATTGAACAAATTTATTAATTCCAAACACCAGCAGCACATTATTAGTTCCACTTTAAATAATATTGTTGGACTGCTACAGCTAGTGAACAGTTTCCTGGGTCAACCGTGAATGGACAGAAAGTGGCCGTCTGATCATTACCATGGGAGACTCGCTCACTGAAAACGTGAATTAACATTAAAATTCAATAATTTATATGCAAATCATTCAAATTTATTAGTCAATATTTGATTATCTTATATGTAACACTACAATATCATTGAACAGTTGCACCACGATAATGTGATTCTGATATTTCATTTAATTATTATATAAGTTATTTCATAGTTTTGATCAAATTAATTCCTTTCAATTAGGTAATTATTTAATGCTCAGACGTTAAAGTGTAATGGTTTCAACAACGTACAAAAATTACCAGTTGTTATCTTGTACTTAAAGTCGTCACCAGAATTAGTTTTGAGCTTAAAGTACGTTTTTGCAGCCTTAAGTATGAATATTTTTGCTCTACACGTGTCAAACTTGGCTATTGTGTAATAGTAAGGCTAAACTGCATATCAATAGTCATAAAATCGTATGAAATTGTCATCAAACTATTGAAAATGCGAGAAAATGTTCTGAGATCAACAAGTCAACAACATACCTGCACACACTGTACCTTCAATAATTTTATTATATGAAAAGTTATTATCTTGAAATAAAACACGTGATTACATGGAATATTGGGCCACAACATGAGCACATTCTTTGGATGAAAAGCGGAAAAAAAGCTGTACGAACCATAGGAAAGCATCCAGAATTTGTTCAAAACCGGCCATTTTGAGCACCAGCTGTTTTTTGCCTCACTTAAAGGTAGCCAGAGCTCACTTTACGATCTCCACCCTGCAGCATATCATACTAGCGCTTAAGATTTTGCATCTGACCGCCATTTACATTCGGTGTTACATTCGGTATCTCCGACGTAGGAATACTGTTATTTTCCTATTTGCAACCACTTGAACGTCAATACTTATAAATTATATTGCTACATAAGTATTATTATAATGTGTTAATCTAATATATCAACTTAATTCGTAAATGTATGTTAAAGTTGACATGATGTGTGGCACTATTTTACTGTATATAGCGCAGTGCTTGAGATATGCAGACACAACAAATCTTTAAAGTCTCCTTTCCTCTCCATTGTTATTGTTAATGAGTTTTAGGCTAATTATAACATATGTGAAATGCAGATGCCTATTGATTAGGGATGGGACCGAATACTCGAATATTCGAATATTCGAATATTGGATAACATTCGAATATAAAAAAAACGAATACGAATATTCGATTTTCTCATTTATTTAAAGAACAAAATTTCTTTACAAAATTATGTTTTTTCCACTTTGATTGCAAAGTTAACCTGAATTCCAGTCGTATTTCCTGCCTAGCGGGTGGGCGGGGGCAGTGTAAAGTTTTTACAACACATGCTTAACATGTCCAATTAACAACAGTTGCTAATTGGCAGGGGGCCACGTCTCTACAAGGGCCGCGAGTTAACGGTTTGTAGGAGGCGCGAATATGACGCATTGTATACACAAGTACTAGACATATTTCGGATAGGTAAATATTCGGACAGGGTGCCGTTTATTGTAGTATATAGTTGTATTTACAAAACGAAATTTCGAATATATTCGAATACCTAAAACGAATATTCGAATATTTATTTCAGTATTCGGTCCCATCCCTACTATTGATGCATATAATTATATATTAATCTAGTACACTGTTTAAGCAGAAGTTTAACCGAAGTACCGCCTAGGTACTTCCAGCATTCTGATTTGCATACTGGAATTTGATTGGCTGCCAGCAATGCAGCATCCAGCTCCAGCAACTGGCCCCATTGACAAATTAAACATCATCTTTTTAAAGAACTGCACGCTACTAAGTTTACATCTTTGTTTTTTAAACACTTTACAAGTAATCGTTCAACAAATATGTTGTGTAATGAAACGATGTGATGCAATGAAGTCGTTATGTCAATTTATTTCTGACGTTTCCCTTATTTATTGACAACATATGGACCGCTCGACTAAGAAATACCCCCTGGGTGCTTACAATATTAAGCGACACACTAAAGCGTTTTGTTTGCCTTTTCGTTTCGAAAAGAATATACATGTACTTGACTGCACCGATATGCATCGTGTTTTACTTTTCCATTTTCCTAATGGGACTATGGCATCGAAAAGGGCCTCAAGGGGCCAATTTCTTCAAACAATCTGAAATAAAGATGTTAATACTTGCATATAATAACGGTTAAAACAAGGTATACATAATGGGGAAATAGTGTACGCATTCTGCGATAAAAATTAGTTATTAATAAGGGTCGTATTTGTTCGGCCCTTTTCATGTTTACATTTTGACGTCAGAATTATGAGTATTTTGTTTGGATTAATTATGATTTAAAAAAACAAAACAAAAATATTACACACCTATCTCATTTTTCATGGAATTTCAGAAAAATGAGATAGGTGTGTAATAGTTTTATGGCGCAAAAAGTGTTTTTTTACGTAACAATCTGATCTTTAATTGAAATGTTAGCTGAATGACAACTTAAAATCAATGTTTCACGTTTTCTAGCAAAACAGCGGCAATATTGCCGTTTTTACAATGACCACATCACACAGGGGAAAGGCCTCCGTACTCTGCGCTATATTAAATCTTAAAAGTAGTGTAATTCGACATTTGTAACATCGCCACAAGGGCATGTAGTGTGGTACCACAGGCGCCTGAGACGAGACGCAATAACTTACATACATATTTTTCGAAATGACTTTTAAACTGCAGAATATTATCAAAGTAAAATATCACAGCCTGCACATGTATTGTAAATTAACAGTCGAGAAAGAAGCATGATACAAGTTGCGTCGTGTGGTGGACTAGTCTGTAAATTGTTATGCAAAAAATTAACACGTCTTCTTACATCGCGTGTCTGAATCAAACGCCCAGAAATGTCAAATTCAAAACAAAATTAAATAAGAGGGCCAAAATAGCGCTGGGTCGCTCACCTGAGTTTAATGAATCATAATGGCACACTTATATGGAATTATTTCAAAATCAAGCTAGTGGCTATAATGGACTGATATTTTCATTGTTTCCAATAAAGCTATATTTTTTAAGTTTTTTTTGTTAAATCATTTTAAAAAATGAAGACATTTCGTAGAGTGTCACCCAAGGAAAATTTTAGTGAAGTTATTTCTAGTCCAACCAGTGGTTTCTGACAAGATTTTTGAAGTTTTCAATATAGGCATATATAGGAAAAAGCCTTCGTCCCCTGGGGGCTATGCTTCTAAACGTATCCAACTAATTTGCGGAATTTGTTTACACCCATGGAACATTTCTGTGAAATAATCCCGAAATCGAACAAATGGATACTGACAAGAAGATTTTTAAAAGTTTGAAATATAGCCATATGATGAAAAATGCCCTGCCCCCCCCCCCCCCCCCTGGCGGCCATGTCTGTTAAGGAATCAAAGGAATTTGACGTATATTGGTAGAGGACCACCCGATGAGCATTCTGAGAAATTATTTTGAAATCCAACCAGTGGTTACTGACAAAAATATGTTAAAGTTGTTAATATAGGCATATAAAGAAAACGGCCCGCCCCCTGGCGGTCGTGTTTTTTAACAATCAAAATAATTTGAATTATTTTGGTAAAGGACTACCCAAGGAACATTTCTGTGAAATTATTTTGCAATCCAACCAGTGATTACTGACAAGTTTTTGTAATGTTTTCAATATAGCTATGTAAACAAAAAGGCCCCGCGCCCTGGCACCCTGTTTATTAACGAATCAAAATAATAGAAGTATTTTGGTAGAGGACTCCCCCCCCCCCCCCTTCCTACCCCCAAGGAACATGCATACCAAGTTCGGTCAATTTTCATCAAGCGGTTTCATCGAAGAAGATTTGTTAAGTAAATTGTTGACGACGGACGATGTCGACGAGGACGACGGACAACCATGACCATAAAAGCTCACCCTTAACCAGGTGAGCAAAAATAAAAAGCGGAAATAAAAAGAAAGCAAAATTACGACGCGATGATTTAACGGTGTTTTATCCGGCGTGTCATCCATTTAAAGTGTACCATGTGATCGGATTATGGTCACGTGAAAGTCTTTGGTGGCAGGGATTTTTTATGAGCTATGCTCGTAACCAGTAAAATCATTGCGCAAAGGATATCACGACCGGACATTTTACAAAATAACCCAGTGTGTATACTCTCTATCGTGTGTTGCCGACACAGTTCGATGTTCGTGGTATGATCATTGTGCGGACCATCAGTGATAAAATAACGCATTGTTGATCGCGCGAGGTAGAACAAAAGAATTAAAAAACCGGTAAGGTGATAACGATGATGATGCTGATGAGGAGGAGGAGGAGGAGTTGAAAGAGGAAGAGGATTGTGACGATAATGGTGACGATATCGATGATGATGATGATGATAATGATGATGAGAATGATGATAATGATGATTATTATTATTATTTTTTATTTTATTTTATTATTATTATTATTTTTATTATTATGACAATTATGATGATAACGAAGACGACGTCGACGAAAATGCTGATGATGATCATGATGCCAACGAACGCAGCGCCAAAATGATAAAGATTGGCTAGGTGCGATCATATTGATAATAGACATTGTCACGTGGAATAATTATATATCCCCACGTGCAATGAAAATAGCAATTATGGTCAGAGCGTGTGACAGCAGCTATAGATACAGCGCGGGGTAATTGGGTGGTAATTCGATATGGTAATAATGTTTATGGTGTTAATTTGTTGCATTGATATCATGTTTAGAAAATGTATCCGACAGTGCTGTGGTGTTTGTATTTCTAACTTCGCACATATTGTTAGAGGCGTGCCTGCGATTGAATCTGGGTCACGCACTAATGCTGGGGTGGGGTGCTGCTGATGTTGATGGTGGTGGCGGTGTTGGTGGGGGTATTGATGATGATGTTGATGATATTCGTTGGAATGAACATTGATTCAAGGAAGCGCAAAAAAACTATGCTGCTGCACTACGCAGGTGACGAAGTGGTTGACATGTACGAAACGTCGGATTTAGGTGACAACGATTCCAACTACGACGAAACCAAGGACGCACTGAAAAACTATTTCAGTCCGAAAAAGAATACCGAATATGAAAAATACGAGTTTAGAAATTTAAAGTAACACCGCGGCGAATCAAACGATCAGTTTACTACTCGATGCGCCAAAAAGCCGCGAACTGCGAATTCTCAAACAAGGATGCTGAAATTAAAAGCCAGTTAATTCAAGGAGTGTCGTCCCAGAAGCTACGCATCAGGAGCTTAGAATCATCATAAAAGTATCTTTCTTATTTGTTGACAATCGCACGTACGATGGAATTAGCGAAAACTCAAGCCGGAAACATGTCACGCGATCAGAACAAATCATCCGAACATGTACACCGACTCCGACAGCGACCGTCGGTGACGTGGAACAAGCCACAGGATACACATCGCAACGCACAGCTCGCCAAGACAAGCATACCAAGGACAATCAGAAGAACAGGACATCGTCTTGCCGGAAGTGTGGTGGCAAATACCTGCACCACAATGGCCGGTGTCCAGCTGTTGGATCTACCTGTAATTATTGCCACAAACAAAACCATTTTATAGCCGTGTGTCGGAAACGCCTCAGCAACCAACAACACTTGCGTGAAATCGACGTAGCCGACGAAAAATCTGACAGTGACGATTCGAGCAATAAAGATTCGAACTCAGAATCAGAGGTTACATATGGATTAAAAGTGAATGTCATCCAGAGCAAAAAGGTGCCGACTGTAAAACTAAAAATACAAGGAGTAGAAACAAGTGTACTAGTGGATAACGGAAGTAGTATCAACGTCATATCCGAAGCCGTCGTGTCAGAAATGACACCGCGTCCGAAACCCAATAAAGCAAAAATCAAAGCGTATATGTTCTCCGTTGAGTCCGACACGAAGTTTGCCACAGCAGAGTTTCATACCATAAGAGGTACGTCAGAGACGCTTCTAAGCTACGAAACAGCGGTAAATCTCGGAATCGTTCCAGTAATCAAATCAGTAAAACGTTGTGAGTACGAGGAACTTTGTGACAAGTACAAATCCGTCTTTACAGGCCTTGGGAAGTTGAAAGACAAACAAATTAAATTTCACATCGACGAAAGCGTAATACCGTCAGCGCAGCTAGCCAGAAGGATCCCGTTCCACCTTTGTGAGCAAGTGGAAAAAGAATTAGATTGGTTAGAGAACCTTGACGTAATAGAGAAAATCTGACAGACCATTCCGCGCAAAGCAGGTCACCTCTGAGAGCTCAATGATTACGGTGAAATCGCTGCATAACCATGAAATTCGACAACGTCAGCCACGCCAAGAAAGACACAACCCGCCCTACAAGCCACCGCCGTTACTATTATGCTAATCAAATTGATCATGCAAAACACCAAAACGAATCATGGATTAAGAGCGTTCTACAATATACAACAGCACTGCCGAGCACCAGGTTACTAGTGATTAATTTAAGTTAATCTTCAGATTGTCTTAATTTTCAGGTCTTAATAATACCTTTTTTGAGCATCAATTTAATAGTGATTACGTTACGTAAATGATATTGTGCTAAATAACAGGTCATAATAATACCTGGTACGCGCGTTATTCGAGTGTTTTTAACAAATACACATTTAAACACGCTAAAACATAGAAATTAAATACACATTTCTGCGAAGCTACTAAAGTCAGCCGCAAATTCCTGGATTCGTGTCCGCCATGACCTGAGCAGAGGTTACAACCAAAGCGAACATTATTTATGGAGACAGGCCGTGAAATTTAATTGACTAACCGCTTATCACCGTGTCAAGAAAATTTTGCATGTTTTCACATTTAGACTATTAGGAAGCCATTAATCAGTGCCAGCGGAACTTTGATTTTGCTCGTTTAACGTGTTGTTTCTAGCAGAAAATAGGGGAGGATTAGCGATAATTTGTAGACTGTACATTTTGATTTTTGTAGATTGTACTTTTTTAATCAATACGCACACAATTATGATAAGCTCTGTAAATACTAATATAATACATGTCGCTAAACATATCGTTAACACTATGATGGTTTACGTTAGGTTTGTTATACTTCTCAGTTCTCTTTTCACATGCTTAAATAATCCATTCATAATATGATGGAGGGAGGTAGTGGTCAGCGATTGGCTGATAAGCCACGCCTACTCTTGGCTTAGCGAATGAGAGTTTTGTTGTATTATCATGCATGCTACTTTGTTAGCAGTTGCCTTTAGATAGTGATACAGAATAAACGTATGAAATACAAATCCCTCTTGGGTCTCGATTTAACCACCCCTTTATGGGTCATAGAACATTACAAAATTAATGCGCTTGACTCGTTTCGAACGTGTTTTTTTTTTATTACATGTGTATTACGGATTCTAATTCTTATCATTATGACAACAAATTACTGCAATTTATTCATTTTAAACTGTAGTATGGAAAATCGAGATAATTATTGCATCGTATGACCTTCTTTTGACTCAGTAGGCTACGAAGCACTAGCACTAACAATCGGTGGTTTTAACAACTACGCTTCATCGGTTATTGTAGCCCGTTGCAAATTGACTTGTTAGCTGGCATGTATATAATTCCGTTAGCATAAGATAATAAGCTCGAAAAAATATTTGTTCGTTACTTACAAATTAGTTTTATTGTGATGCCGTATACTTCCTGTTTAGCACAAATACTCTCATACTTCACAATCTTTTAGTTTCTTTTGTCACCAACAGTTTTGATGTATTAACTTGCCTGCTATTGCCTGGGAAATCAGTGGCAAATCACGACTGAATCGGAATATTATACAAAAACCTGACCAGTGTATTAATATCTAAGTTAGAACTCAGCAGAATAAGACAAAAAGGTCATGCCATGAAACCAGAGCTGGCATCGGTCTAATGAAAATACCGGTACTCATTACATTGCTGCTGGCATGAGAATCAGTATTTTGTTCAGAAATACGAGAACGTTGTTAAAACCAAAATAACGCAATGAGATCATTGTGACGAGTTCGGAAAAATGAACAGAAATTTTAACATGTATTATCGTTCTTTTCCACATGTGTTCATATTTAGTATAAAAGTAATGCCATTTGTTTTCACCATACAAAAGTTATGTTTATTTCTTCTTTGAATTTATATTTCCTATTTATTAACCATACATGTCCTAATTTAATTTGGGTTTTGAATGCTAATTAATGTTATCATTATAAGCATGTTGTAGCCAAATAATTGCATTAAAAAGGCACTCGGAGAACGCAGACCTCCGCCAAGGCAGCTAATCCCCCCCCCCCCGACCCCATTTGTTGTGCAATTAATGAGTTATATATACCATAGTGTCGCAATTTGCCCTACCTCCCATACTAAAGATTCCTTTAAAAATTACTGGATATAGACGGTGATTCGAATCACCACAAAAGTTATTTTCTAAAAATCCACAATATAATATCATAAAGGGTCTTTAAAGTTTTCGCATAGTCTGTATGACCTCCACGCATTGTCATATCTTCTAACCTCTATCGGCACACTGTAGATCTAGACTACCATGATTTTAAACATGTTATTTGTTTGGCGGTTTTCGAGCTTAACATAGATCTACGAGTTATCGTACATATCGTTGTTAAACAATGTAATTCATCTAGTGCGTTTGCTTACATAATTATGTTAAGTTAATAAGTTAAGTTTTATTTTAAATAAGTCACATAATCCCGTCGGCGCTTTGATTATTGATAAATAACTAGATCTATAAAATTTAGGCATGCCAAGCTTCCTAGCTATTCTGTAAAATTTAATATCCCAGAAATTTTACTGTTTTAAATGTTGTTCCTTAATGTTTTAAGCGAATTATTAACATATAATAGATCTAAATGAAATTTATAATACATAAATAATTAAATATGCTGTACATTATATGTTGCACAATTTATTGTCTGCAAATAAATGAGGCCTACGTCTGCGGTGAAAATGGAGCACACATATAGTTCCTTGAAAACCGCTTTTGATTCTGAAAATCCGTAGAATTTCATAACGTAGGGTCTAATGTTGTTCACCGTACGATTATTTTGTCGACGACAGGTTTTACATAGATTCGCGCATGTTTAATTCAGAACGGGATATTTGCCTTCCAAAATCTCACCTGTATAGCCGTGTCGTGTCAACAGACGGGCCTTTAATCGGACGGTTTAAAGGGACTATACGTCTACGAAAAGCGCCCCTGCGGGGGTGGGGGCATCATAAAAAATCACCTAAATATTATGTGTTTTTTTATAAAAACAAATACAAGCAATTTTTTGTGATTTTTTTTATAAAAACAAATACAAACAATGCTTGGAAGTACGAAAATCCAAAGTGGGTATCGAACTTACGACATCAGAGTGATATTATTAAGAACAAAGGACATTTTATAAACTACTGCGCTATTTTTATTTTCTTGAGATAATTAATGCGCTAATACCCCTGTCACACTATACCGCGTTTCCACTGCGTTGGCACGGCGTTGTTTATTTTCCAGAGCGCCGTGAGATCGCAAGAAAAATCTGATATTTTTCGTGAAGATATAGATGTCACGGCGTCCTCACAGCGACCAAGGCGTTGCTACGGAGCTCCCATGGCGTTCCATCGCGTTCCTACGGCGTTCTTGCTGGCGATTCTCTGCGCTCTCAAGGCGCTTGCACTGCGTGCACTGTGCTTTCACGGCGCTCACACTGCGCTGACGGCGTGTTGAAGACGTTTTTGTTCGTTGTTGTCATGCTAACGCCGATGGACGCGGTAGAAGCGCCTTTGGCGGGTAATGATCGCCGTGACAGCTCCGTTCAGTCGTTGTAAGAGCGCAGTAAAATTAATAACACTCCGTATAAGCGCCGTAGACGCACCGTATAAGCGCGGTAGAGACGCAGTGACATCTCAGAGAACGCCGTACAATCTGCGTGCAAGCGCCACCGACAACCACAGCGTTCGCACTGCGACCTCTGTGCACGCCCGCGGAGCTCCTGTAGCGTTGTAGGAGACCTTACTGCGCTGCTATGGCGACCTCACGGCGATCCCACTGCGCTCTCATCAGAACGCCGAGCGACGGCGTTTGTTTTGTGCATGCTCAAAGTGCGCGCCGTCGCGATCCCAACGCGTCTACTGGCGATGCCACTGCGTTGCTGCGGCGATGCTTGCGATCTTACTGCGCGCACCTCGGCGTTCTGCATTTTTCTTGGACGCCGTGGGAGCGCCGTGAGAACGCGGCCCTAGTGTGACAGGGGTTTAACTATGGTTTTAACATAAACGCACAATTAATTAGGATGTTCAAATGTAAACAAGAAACGGGCCTAAGTAAAAAAAACACGAATTAACTATATAAATCTACATGTAATGGTTATTTTTTTCATACTGTTTTAATCTGTACGCCTTTATATTGCTCAATCTATATAGATCTACATGGCTATAGGAGGTCTTTTTTGTAGATATAGTCTTTTTAAAACATGATAACGAAAATGTCATGCACTAGATGCGCTTGTGTGTTCTTGTATCTGCAATGACAAGTGTCGGTCGTTTGGACGGAGGTCGTCTACGTACGATTAATATACCACCATGTTCACTCGCTCCTAGCAAACGAACATCCAATACTACCGCCTATACCACGCGAGTGTAGTTGTATACATCCAAGGTCATTCGTTGTCTCGCCTGATGCGATTATCTGATTTGGCTATGCGTTTGACCTACTTTCGACTTCTCATTTACAATGTGAGGGGCGTTCTTGAATGTTTGTGCTTAAATATCGAACCGCTTATACAACATTTAGCAACATTATATAGATATGAAGACATATATAGCTATATAGCCGAGCACTGTACATATCATAGTTGATGTTTTGTATATGTTAAAATATCGAGTAATAAATAACGCATATGCAGCAGTCCATGTAATTAAAAAGAAAATCCGCGTATTAGGGTAATTTAGATGTATATTGTATTTGAAAGGTCAAAAACGCATATCATTATAAAATAACAATTCTGAAGATTGCATAAATAATTTAGCATTTTTCAGTTGAAAATTTATTTTCCTACAACATTTGGTTGTAATTCCACTTTTATTTTTTCATCATTTAAACATGGTTATTTCTTGCAAGTTGTATTTTTAATTATTATTAATTAATAACCGCCAAAACCCGGTCGGAATTTCGAAACCAAATATGACCGAATATGTGCTTATTGCAATACCTGCATGCAATCAAAGCTGCTGACGGATCGCTATTGGATTTATAACCACGCCTACTCGTGTCAACCTCCCACAAACACCGTTTACGTAATACAAAATTTTATGTTTTACACGATATGTCCGTCAAACAGTGTTGTCCTGGTTTTCTGAATTGCTAAGCCAATTGTCGATCAAATCGCGTCGAAATGTTCATAGACCATTCGAGTTTCTAACACTAACATGCCGGACTTTAGACTGAAAGCGATTGCCGACATGCGGGAATTTGACATTCCGAATGATTCCGGGTTCCGGGGAAATAGACCGGTCGGATTTTAGATCCCGGTAATACAGGCCCCCGGCCATTTGATAGGCATAAAGCATCTCCCACTGAGGGGTTGAGGACAAGTATACTTAGAATTACTTCCCAATTTGTCAAATTCCTCTGGATCAGCCCGCCGCCCTGGGTGAAAATATTGATAGGTGCATTATTGAAAGTAGGTTAACAGTTAAGCATGTGATATCCGAGTGCAGTGGTTGGATAAAACGCTTTATTGATTTGCATATGATTGACATGTGTGGAAACGTCTATTCATACCTGATGATGTCACGTATACGCGCCAAAATTTAAAATCGCATACAATTATGTGGTTGGTGCTGCGCGAATGAAAACACTTACACAATTATCGAACCTAGCTCAAGCAATGATATTACAATAATTTAAATTTACAATATTACAATAATTTAAATTAAACTTTCTTCAATCAAATGTTTTAATCGCTTTGCTACCTTTTTGTGAGAAAGTTACAATGACCCAAATTCAATATTGTACCGTTTTACATGCATACAAATGAGGCGAGTCGTGGGAAACCCGTGCTTAATGCATGTGCGGAAAGTGTCGTCCCGGATTAGTATGTGCAGTCCGCACAGGCTAATCCGGGACGACACTTTCCGCTGTTTTGGTATTGTCTGTTGCAATGAAGTCTCTTCTAAATATAAATCCACTGTAGGCGGAAAGTGCCGTCCTGTATTAGAATGTGCGGACTGCACAGGCTTATCCGAGACGACACTTTACGTACATGCATTAAGCCCAGTTTTCCCACGAGACGCCTCAAATGTTTTTACATAGATTCCCGCGTCGCAAAACTTGCGATGATAATTATATTGGCCTCTTTTTTATTTTGTCACAGGCAGAAAATGTAGCTATCCTCCCTCTTTCGCTATAATAAGGACATGACTCTAAAAGACCTCATTTGAGCAATATAACTACAAACGTACTCTGAAAATAATACATTTATTTTACGATTTAATTATGAGATCTATAATTATTTATCTATAAATGCCATGAAATAGGTAAAATCCTTTCATAAAAAATAAAATGTAGGTCTAATTCTTTATATTTATTGTGTGATAAAGGTTTAATTGATAATGTTAACAAAGACCCTTTAAATGTCAATGCTTCGATGCATGTAAAGTTTATTTTACACAGTCTTTTTCTCAATGACGTCTTTACATACTTTTCTCCTCGGTAATACAAAGAAAAAAGAAATATCTTTATAAAAGATATTCGGCGTATGTTGTTAATGTTTGTAAAGAATGTAAGTTGAATATCTCCTACATGAACATTTAAAACTGATGCATATGTTGATTTGGTTTATAAACGAACAGTCTCATTTCTTCATAGATCGTTATTCTACACGCATTTAATATATTTTTTCGATATTATTTAAAATGAAATAAATAAGTCAATTTTCATTATCAAATAGCGAACTCATACTTTCATGTGGCTAGCCCTTAAACAGTAGTATGAAATGTTTCGATATTTGAAAAAAAAAATCATTATTTCATGACAAAGCAATGAACTGTCCCATGTTTTAGATCAGTGCTACTCGAATAACAGAAATAAGTCATACTCATCTGCTCATCAACGTCAGTATGTTTATCTATACAAAGTAAAAAATGTTTTATAATTACACAGAAATATCTATATATAAACGAAGCGTTTTTATTAAATTATTTTAGTATACAATGCGTTTATTCATAGTGTATATTAAAACAACGTCTATTTGTAGATTGAATAGCCTCTACACGAGAATTTTGTAGAAACATCAGTAATTCACAAGAAAAACAATCATGCAGAGCATCATAAGGCGCAGTGAAACTATGAAAAGTCCATGTGTTTAAGATATCTTCATTATGTAATGTCCGTACAATTAACCGATCTTACCGCCTCATATTTTTCATCAGTGAGTCTTTTTTAATCTAAATTATGTATATAGTATTTGTCAGGCAAATCAAAAATTTACTAGAAGTTACATTGTTTCCAAGAAAATAACGACGAGAATGAATTTCAGCGTTCATCACATTTGTAATGGAATAAGCATTTGTACTATGTGTGCCAAATGGAAACACTCGTCAGGGAACATTCATAGCAATTAAAAACAAGAGGGCCCTGAGGGCCCTAGGACGCTCACCTGATACCTTGTAAGCCGATTGGAATTTGCATCCCTGAGGCGTGGCTTATTTTTATCCCAGGGGCATTATTTGAACAATCTTGAGCGAACCTCTGGGCCTTGCGGTTTGAAGTAAAGAGGACCACTATGAAATGTTACGTACCAAATATATGAAAGCTGTGGGCCTTGCCGTTTCAGAGGAGAAGATTTTTAAAGTCATTTTGCTATTTAAGTCTTTATAAACCATGTGATCCCGGGGTGTAACCAGTTTTGATATTTGTACAGGACTATTATACGATGTTACATACCAAATATGAAACCTCTAGGCCTTGCGGTTTCAGAGGAGAAGAATTTTTAAGTCATTTGGCTATTTAAGTCTATATAAACCATGTGACCTCTGGGGTGTGGTCAGTTTTGACCCATGGGACGTAATATGAACAATCTTTGTAGAAGACCACTATAGGATGTTACATACCAAATACGAAACCTCTGGGCCTTGCGGTTTCAGAGGAGAAGATTTTTTAAAGACATTTTGCTATTTAAGTTTAAATAAACAATGTGGCCAGTTTTAACTCCAGGGGCATAATTTGAACAATCTTTGTTAATGACCACTATATTATGTTACATACCAAATAAGAAACCTCTGGGCCTTGCGGTTTCTGATAAGATTTTTATGGTCATTTGCTATTTAAGTCTATATAAATATTGTGACCCCTGGGGCGTGGCTACTTTTGACCCCAGGGGCATAATTTGAACAACATTTGTAGAGGACCACTATATGATGCTACATACCAAATATGAAACCTCTGGGCCTTGCGATTTCAGGGAAGAATTTTTTTAAAGACATTTTGCTATTTAAGTTTATGTAAACCATGTGACCCCGGGGCGCGGCCAGTTTTGACCCCAGGGGCATAATTTGAACAATCTTTGTAGAGGACCACTATAGGATGCTACATACCAACTATTAAACCTCCGGGCCGTGTGGTTTCAGAGAAGACGATTTTTAAAGTCATTTTGCTATATATTCTATATAAACCATGTGACTCCTGGGCGTGGCCCGTTTTAACCCCAGGGGCATAATTTGAACAAACTTTGTAAAGGACCACTAAATGATGTTACATACCAAACATACCAAACCTCTGGGCCTTGCGGTTTCAGAGGAAAATATTTTTAAAGCCATTTTGCTATATATTCTATATAAACCATGTAACCCCCGGGGCGTGGCAAATTTTGACCCCAGGGACATAATTTGAACAATCTTTGTAGAGGAACACTATAAGATGTTACATACCAAATATGAAACCTCTGGGCCCTGCGGTTTAAGAGAAGATTTTTTAAGTTTACACTTTTTAAATCTATTTTTAGCTCTGGTGACCTACATATGCAGCGGACCGTAACAATTTTAATAACTTTGAAAGACGGTCACCCAATGATAATTCCTGTGAAATCTGGTGAAAATCTGCATCGGACCGTAACGATTTGAATAACTTTGAAAGAGGGTCACCCAATGATCATTCCTGTGAAGTCTGGTCAAAATCTGCCAAGTGGTTTAGGAGGAGATGTTGTTTGAATGAAAAGTTGACGACAGACGGACGGCCGGACGCACGGACGACGGATAACAGGCGATCACTAATTATGATTTGACTTCATTTTGTGATAACAAAAACGTAAAGTTATATTAAAAAGTGGCGATTTAGATTTTCTGAGCGTCTCTGTGTATAACTATTATAGTTTATAATGCATTCATAAAACGCACGTAAAGTAAAAATACCAAATTTAAAATTACGATGTGCCAAGCTTCCGCCAGTGTCTATTTATAGGAAGATGCAAAATCTATTTATACATTGAATACCCTCTACAAGAGAAGATAAGAGAACATGCAATTCTATATAATTCTTAATGAATAGATATACCAACCGTTATTCAAATTAAATTTATAAATATAAGTGATTCTCTATAATCTTATTGTCTGTGATTCTCTGAATGCTTGTTAGAACGATTCAGTGTTGTTGACGTGTATACTATAAATAGGCGCAACTTAGTCAGTTATTGTATTCTCTGGAATGCTTGGCTCTAGGGTGTGGAATTGTAGACCCCCCCCCCCCAAAAAAAAAAATAACAAAATAAATAAATAAATTTAGTCTAATTCCACTAGGTCAGCCCGCCACTCGCCGACTGGGGGGGGGGGGGGGAATAATGATAGGTGCATTAATTTGGTTTGTACGACTTCATACAGTCTACTTTTATATGAAGTGGAATCTCGTAGAATAATGATATATAGTTATCTACAATTTCTTTTAGTAGGTACCTACTAATTATTTAGTTGGTATACCTACCTATGTGAGAGTTCAGTCGCAGCTAGATCGTGAGCCATAACTAAGTATACTGACTGCATGGGTAAAATCTACTCAATTAATTTTAATATTATTGACTTTTTGGAGAATTTATATTCATGTTGTAATACGCTGTTTGTAACTGGACTAGCTTGTGGTTGTTGCTG
Source organism: Congeria kusceri (assembly GCA_027627225.1). Classification (NCBI taxonomy): domain Eukaryota; kingdom Metazoa; phylum Mollusca; class Bivalvia; order Myida; family Dreissenidae; genus Congeria; species Congeria kusceri. The sequence continues at coordinate 46,020,002 of CM051035.1, forward strand.
CTGATAACTTATTTTCTGCTAATAACTTATTTTCGATGTTTCTATAAATTTATTTCATTTTTTTTCTATAGTTTAGTAAATCATTTTGCACAACCATCAATCTGTATATGCAGCATAATAAAGTATTGACACTACTTCGAGCCAGAGATCTAACTAACGCCTAAGTTCAGTTGCATTATGATGTGAACATTTTTGTTGATATTTTTCTTGTTTGTAATATGACCTGCTAAATATGGAGTTTAACTCATAGATGCCCGTTCCTTCCTATATCGGTATGAATAGAGCACATTTAAAATGCGTTTAAAACACGTGCTTCACATTTTGTTACACACTTAAAAGTACATGTAAATACCACGTTTTCCCAATAACCGTTACCGTTTATTTCTCACATTTTAGCGTCTGCTTACCATTGTTATTGATCTACCCTCGTTTGCCGGAAAATCCCGAGCAGGTGGCCGACAATAATAATCGTAAAAATCTATTTTTAGCCATACATTGCATGCTTTGCTACACGTGACTTCGAACGTTAACAGTTCGGCACGTGAACGAAAGCATGATTATCTGTCGTAAGAAACAAAACAGTGATTGCACGTTTATTATCTGGAATGTGACTATCAATTTTCATTCAAATAGCATACAAGGGTTGGTATCGATGGACTTAGTTTAATTATGAATTCACAAGCGATGGAATACGGTGTTAGCCAGGCCATGATCTCTCAAAATTTAAGTGAACATTTAAGTGAGCGTTTTATGGCCAGTGATGCGGACCGGTGAGTAATTGTTTTTTAATTGAACATTGTTAAGCATTATGATCAAGTATTGCTTTTATGAACTATTCTAAAACTGCATAATTTTTAATTAGTTTTATAAGCTGAATAAGGTGCGATTTCAGTTATTTGAAGTATTTAGCATTTCACAAATTGTAATAAAAATGCATTCAGTATAATTCATTTAAATTGATAAATTCATACATGATATAAATGCTTATCAATGCAAACAGAGGTACTGTCGCAGAATTATCTTGCAATCTAGGATTTAATTTTGCAAGCAAATCCGCAAGTTTAACGGTATGCAGTTATTATAGTTTGAAAGGGGGCTGGGCTACCTGAGCACTTAGTGAATCATGTTGTATATATAGTCAGTTGATCCATGACGTTAAGACATCCAATGCAGTCTTTGACCTAGTAAAATATCAGTCCAGTTGTTTAAATGTAAAACAGATATTCTAGCAACTATTTTGTTTCATCAAGAAGCTGGTAGCTGCTGTAGTCCAAATACATGACGTCATTACTTTATAATTTAGATATTATCAGTGAATTGTGAGCATTCTGTATGCAGACAGCAGACAAAATGTAGTTCAAATAAATACACAATTTGACAGTGGATTCTGAGCAGGGTAACTGATTAACAAAGTAAATGCAGCAGCTGTTTTCACTTTAGCGAGTATGCGTCAGTGTCATTTAGTTAGACTAATCTGCATATTGCAGGAAAACTATAAAGTCTTTAAAGTCATTGAAATAAAACTCCATTGCGGTAGTTGGCATGTGGCATTTACCATATAGGTCACACATTCATACATGTGCATTGGTTGTATGTAAGAAAAAATCGCTGTGAGCACTGAGCAGTGATAATTAACTTCATGAAACGCACCTTTGACCTTTTTCATGTAATTACTGCTGAGTGCCTGATAGATATTGCTGGCACATGTTGAACATCGTCAGAACTTGTGACTGCGAGACACTAGTTTAACTTTGAACACAATATGACTTGTTTTTCACAATGTTGTCACCAGCTCAAGTTTTAAAGGTAAAATCTTTCACGGGGAAAATGTGCACAAGTATGTATGCCATGTGCAGTAGCATAAGATAAAATTGACTTACACTTTTAGAAAATTATGAAAGTGTAAGACTATTTTTGAGTTGATATCTTTCTCCTGTCACGATTTTCATATTTAATTTATTTGCAACGACTTTCTGTGTTCAAGCATTATTTGGACATGGATAGGTAGTACACTAGTAAAGTTAAAATATTAAAAAGTTTTGAGCAGCCGAGTAGTGGTGAAAGTGCATGAATTCGAAAAGGAGTTAAATGAAAATGGGGACAGTTTATTGGAAACAAAAGAAAAATAAATACTGTGTGAATTACTTAATTCAGTTAGATACATGTTCTCTCTAAAATATTTTTGATGAAACTTAAAGCTAATGAGGTAAACATATTTATCAGTTAATCAGGATTAATTTGTACTTCCTTATCCCCGCAGACTGCAGCTGGTTAGGACTCTGTGTATCTGAAAAAATCTGGTTTGCGTTAGCAGGCAGTATTGGAAATTTGTGTTATAGTTCTTTCACAGATTATTTTTTGTTTAAGTTTATAGTGTTACTTACCACCAATACGCTGGCAAGAAAATCAAGAATATGAGGCAAAACCAGGCTAAATGCATGTGCGTAAAGTCCGCACAGGCTAATCCAGGAGGGCACTTTCCACTTTTATGGTATTTTCTGTTTCAAGGAAGTCTCTTCTAAGCATAAATTCACTGAAGGCGGAAAGTGCCGTCCCAGATTAGCCTGTGCGCACATGCATTAAGCCTGGTTTTCCCACGACATGCCTCATATAATGTTTATGTTGGTTATTATTGTTAGTCAGGTTTACTTTAAGAATGTCTCAGATAATACAATTTAATAAGTTCCTTAATTAAGCACATGTGCTGAGTTTACCAGAATGCCGTGTCAGCTAACTTATTATTTAATGTTTCCTGCCAACTACCAGTCCTGTTGTTGTTGTGTTTGTTTTTTTAAGAAAACACACCTTGATCTTTCCATTAATATGCATTTCGAAAAGCCATCAGTCTACATGTTATTTATGATGCTCACATAAATAAAAATTGGTTTGTCACTAAACTTGTAATTATTTTGACTTTGGCATATGTGCTAAAATCTTACATGTACATGTTTAAGCGAACAACATTGTTGACCGGTTTGTTTGTTTCTGTTAGATATCAAGTACTGGGAATACCCAGGAAACACAGTCGAGGCTACAACATGAGATTGGCCTTGGAAACAAGGTACCAGAAACTTACTTAAGCTTAGCTTTCAAGGTTTTTCCATCCACCAGCAGCAATACCAACATCCCTATTAGCAGTGATTGTGAAACTTATGGGTACCATACTAATGTACAAGAAAGTGAGCTTTGTGCGCACAGCAAATGAAACTACGTTGATATCTTCTTTATTGCACTTGAAATCAACAAGTTCACTCAAGAGTTTATTTTACTTTCAGTATATAAAGGCCTGTCTCTTTGCACTTATAAAAACATAAAATATCATCATCATATTATGGTTTAATGTCTGCATTCCAAACTCATTCTGTCCAATTTTCTTTGCCTCCTATGTGGAAGCACGCATTTGAACAGCATTTTAAGTCTTTGGAAACCCTATATGATTCAACATGATTTCAGTAGCTGAAGAAACTTAGCCAACAGTTTATATAGTACTGACTAGACCTCAAAAAGTCTAAAATTATAAAACATCGGCATTTTAAGTTATGGAAGCCAGAAAAGTTTAATTAGATTTGTTAAAGCCAGTTTTGTTACTACATGTATTGAAAAGCATATAGCTCCCATATTTGGTTAGTTACTTGCACATATGAAATGAATGTCAGTTAAGGATTTAAGTGTAAACGTTATTTTTCACCTTTAAAAAAAAGGGCCTTTGTTAGTTCACACGTATATCTAGGCACTCTTTAGTGTTGATGCTACATTCTGAGCTTCATTGGTAACTATGGGTAATTTGTAGAATGCAGTCTTTGAATTTTCCCCGCCAATTTATTTCATGCCATCTGTCTCAGTTCTTCCTATACTTTCGATACTTTCGGTCTACAGTATGAGATATTTCACAGCCTTCGTACCTTTTTGGTTTTCTAATAGGACAAAAAAGTATGTTTCCTTGTTAGTTGCGTCAGCGTGCAATTCTACGAACTAACTAGATGTAGGTAGCATTGTTAAAAGTGTACAACTTAAGTGAGTTTCTGACACAAGCTTGCTGTTATATTTTGTAACTCAGTGCTTGTCAGCATTGCAGCTATCCCCTCTTGACTTCCATAGGATGTACAAACACAGAATCTGAATTTACTGAAGTTAAGACATGAAATTCGTCAATAAAACAATAAGGGCAATCTTATGCATAAACAGTTTGTGCAAGTATATAATTGCTATTTATGCTGTGAAACACGTACTGTAACAAGTTAATGGTTACATAATTATAGGACATTCTAATTATAATGATTTATTCAACACATTTAAATGATTTCTAAAGAATATTGTTACTATACTCGGCATTGCTCATTTTTGGTGTTATGTTCAAAATAGTACACTGCCAGTATTTACAACTATTTAATATTATTGTTACGCTGTGATTTTAAACTTTACCTCCAATCGACACTATTTATTACATTGTTATCCACAGAATCTATTATTGGAGAACTGTTTGAAATATGTACCTTTCAATGTGTTATTATTCGAAAAAGTTAGCTTATGCTTATAATAGCATAATTCGGACAAGGCCACCCTATATCTATTTAATATGTTATTGTTACAGACTGATGGTTATATGAAATGGTTTACATATATTATGCAATGCAAGTTTTCTTATTTTACAAATAAGATACTTACTTGTCAAGTGACATTCGTATCCGCCATCTTGTCTGAAACCTGACAGTGTGTTTTTCTAAACCGGCGTTCGGGACCGTATGTTTGTCAGATAACCCTATGCAGGGTATCATTTCATTCCATAAACATTGTTCTTTGTAACTGTCCACTGAACGCCACATTATAAATTGTAATTAACTGTATTTTTGTATTAGAAACGGAATTTTCGCAGAAATATTCATTTTAGAACGCCGACAGCATTTATGTATCAACTGTTTTCATTGGTCCATATTTTGTAACGTACCGTCCCATTGGCTGATACTCCCTATAAAAAGGCGAGCGTCACAGGGCGGGATTATTAAAAATTCTTGGCTCAGAACAGTCAACATCTCATAAGGAGAATCAGACAATGGTTCGGGGGTGAGCCTGCTGTTGTTGTACGTTGTATTATAACTGTTGTTGTTTTGCCTGGTTATCAAGAAGAATATAGAGAACGTTTTCGTTAACCTACAAATAAATCTTAGTCTTATTATTTAAAATCCCAACTCAGAACAAATAACGAAATGCGACTCGCCAACCTCGACGAACATTACAGTACTACTTATACGAGCCATTTTTGGGTTCTCAGTGTATCCATTACTGACTTAACGTAAAAGTATGTGTTGAGTGCATTTGAAGCCAAATGTTTCTTAGGCTTAGCATTTGTTGTACATAGGTGTGCAAATCGTTTCGTGTAATTGCTTGGCATTGAAACAGTATCTAGGTCAGTTGGTGATGTACAAATCATTTCGTGTAATTGCTTGGCATTAAAACCGTATCTTGGTGATGTACAAATCATTTCGTGTCATTGCTTGGCATGGCATTGAAACCGTATCTTGCTGGTGTACAAATCATTTCGTGTCATTGCTTGGCATTGAAACAGTATCTTGGTCAGTTGGTGATGTACAAATCATTTCGTGTCATTGCTTGGCATTGAAACCGTATCTTGCTGGTGTACAAATCATTTCGTGTCATTGCTTGGCGTTGAAACCGTATCTTGGTGATGTACAAATCATTTCGTGTCATTGCTTGGCATTGAAACCGTATCTTGGTGATGTACAAATCATTTCGTGTCATTGCTTGGCATTGAAACCGTATCTTGGTGATGTACAAATCATTTCGTGTCATTGCTTGGCATTGAAACCATATCTTGGTGATGTACAAATCATTTCGTGTCATTGCTTGGCATTGAAACCGTATCTTGGTCATGTACAAATCATTTCGTGTCATTGCTTGGCATTGAAACCATCTTGCTGACGACAAGGCTAAAATGTATTGCTACCATGTTCTGCAGTTCCTCATTGTTGACTACATGTAGCTATTAAAGAAAAACAAAAATTTGAAACAAATTAGTTAAATGTAAATAATAATGTTTAGCCGAGTTTGATTTTTAAAATGAAAATGGCAACACCCATAAAAATGGGAAAGTAAAAAATACATCAGAGTATTAACAATGAGAACATAACAATTAGTATTATCATGTGCGTAAAATTCTTCTTATTTTATGACAAATGTTGTCATGCCATATGCAGCCAGAATATAAGTGTCCTGCTTATATGTAAACGCATGATTTGTATAATTGCGTTTTTTGTATGTCCTGGATTCATTTAGTTTTATGTGCTCTTATAACATTGAAGCAATATTTAAAAAATTCAAACATACCAGAAGACCATGACAAGTCCAAATCTATTCGGGCAAGTTAAAATCATGTCCTGTCTGCCAAAACTAGCAAATAGAAGATTTATGACAATTAGAAAATCCATAGTTTCCCTGAGCTAATTGTAGTTTTCGTTATTAGCTATACTTGAAATATTTCAAACTTACAACACCATGCTTATAACATGATGTCAGAATGTCAAGAAATGTTGGTCCAGTTTATATTATACATGTTTTTATTATTCCCTATTAATACATCAATGATCAGCCTGCTGTTAGGATAGTTTCTATGGAATATTTTTTTTTCGACCAAGTTCAGAATAGATTCATGGAAGATAATATTGTGTGGTCTATTCCTGAATGCAATGGGCAAGTCCAACCGGACATTAGTACGACTACCGTAAAGTTTCAAATTGTCACAATTACAACATGTATGTTAGATAATGACGCACAGTTTAATCAGTCATGAAGTTCAAAGTTCATCCTACGACGTACTTGATATCAATCAAGTATCATTAGGTGAAGGTAAAAATGTGACAATGTGCATGTGTTCATTGTATCCCCATCATGATCAAAGAAAAAATTGTCCTATCAGCAAACATGGCAAGTTGCACCAAGTATTCATTAAGGAGATAACTTTACAAGTAGCTCATCTTTAACACATATTGATATAGTGGCAAGTTTGTCTTACCAGTAATTTAAACTAGTGGTATCTGGTGTTACATTCTGTCAAAAGTTTTGCAGCACATTAATGATTAATATTAATTATATTAACTATTAGCTTATAAATGCAAATTTTAAATTTTAAATGGATATTAATAGGAGTAGCAATTAGGTCATGGTTTGCAATTCAATTAAATTTTATTTTGCAGGAAAAAGCATATTGGCTCTAGGAAAATGTAATTTTTAGTATTGAACAATATGTATAATTCATAAAAACACACAAATATCTGGTATTTTTCATGGGCCAGGTATTTTGACCTAAGAGATACATTTAGGCAATATGAGGACATAGATTTCTATTGGGAGGGCAACCATTTGACACTAAATATACCGTGTGAATAATACATGAATAAGCCAAGGAGGTGCTAAAGTCGTTATGACGAATATACATACCCAGTACCTGTATTACATCCTGGTGCTGAACTTTGTATATATACCGTATTTCACACATTTGAACATTATGCCAAACAGTGTTAGTTTCTCATGAATTCATGTCGCTAGACTATTACGGTGTGAACATTGCTATTTTCAGGTCACTCAATTTTGGCACCTCCCCAAGTGAGGACTATGACATGCCATTTGCGAAGAAGCCAAAAACAATCCGAGTAAGTATAAAACACTCCCACACGGGAGTTTGATTGCGTGACAGGGCTGTAGTGTTAAACTACTAGCTGTAGTGAAATACTGCTAGTTGTTTATAATTTAGTCATGAATGAAATATAAATGAGGCATGTCGTGCTTAATGCAAGTGCGTAAAGTGTCGTCACAGATCAGCTACCTGTGCAGTCCTCACAGGCTGATCCGGGACGGCACTTTCCGCCAACAGAGGATTTATATTTTAAAGAGACTTTTTTGAAACAGAACATACCATAAAAGCGGAAAGTGCCGGAACGACACTTTACGCACTTCCATTAAGCCCGGTTTTCCCACGACATGCCTCAATAATGCTTACGAGCGAGCACTTGTGTGTTCTATGTTTTGAAAACTAAAGTTCGTCAGCAAAACCTACACCCTACATGTGGTCTGCTTTGATGATATATGTTTTGAATTTCTTTGCTGTAGTCCTTATAGAATGTTGGCCCAGTGGGCCGACTAGTGCCAACAGCTGACACAGCCTGCTTCCTATCCAAGAGCAGAACACTTACTTTCCATTCAAAAATAACGTCTCAATACTTTTGGTCCTGTTGCCATTGAATCTTGTGCTGGGTTTATTTGTGATCTTTATGACATGATTATTAATAATGTTCTCGTTTTTTGGATGTGTATTTCAAAAGAACTCATCTTTAAAGATAATGCCAATCAGAGCATCTAGATCAGAAATTCATGATTTGATACCTTTATTATAATTGTATTTGGCTGTATAAGAAAAAAACAAAAAATTACTGGCAGTATGTGAGCTTGCCTTATTAACAATTATCTGACACAGTTCTATTGCTTGATTGTTCTATTTAATTGATGAACAATGGCTATCTTCACTGAACTTTCACTTTCAAGTAATATTTTCTCATTTTTATTATTATTTAAATATCGTGAACTAATATTGATTTTCATTGCTTTCCAACTGATATACTAAATAATGTCCTTTTGCAATATCAATTGAGAGAATTATACTTATCGACATTTATGGTGTTTACGTTTTCATAATCGCAGGACCCAATGTCTCACCGCGTTATAGAGAAGCGGCGACGGGACCGGATGAACAATTGCCTCGCTGACCTGAGTCGTCTTATCCCAACAAACTACCTAAAACAGGTGACCCTATTGATGATTTAGTGTACTTTAACCTTGGATCATTATATCACATGTATTCTTCAACTTCACGCAGTGGTAGATGGTAGGGAAGTGGTCTATAACACAAGGTATTTGCAGTTAATTGTATACCTTTATCAGAAATTCACCACCTGCATTTGAATATTTCTTACAAGAACACTAGATGTGGTTTAATTATGTGGTTCTTATATTTGACCTTTACAGAATTCATTTGTATGTTTTTTTGCAAGAATATTTGAAATTACCTGAAGTCAAAATCACAGAAGTTGCTCAGTTGTGTAGTGTGTGAATTGTCACTGGTGTTCCAGCTATCAGCTGCACTTGCAATCCATTATCCATTATTCATTACCAGTACTCTCCTGATATGTTAGTTACTAATTAACACCTTCATTATTTGCCAGTCAACTGTGCTTGTATCATGTTTCTTTTTATCATCTTCTGAGATTTGTAGTTTGTGTTATTTATTCTAGACTTGTATTAAAGGAAAATCATTTTTGATTTGACTTCATTAAAAGTCAGTATACCCCATATTTGTTAAAAAGGCAGTTCACAGTTGAAGACAAGAGATATTGTTTATTAAGTTATAAAAGCATGGTTTTGACATGTTCACATCTATGTATGTCTGCACTTCAAATATGAACATTCCATATCCATTGATTCTGTCTTTTCAGTACTTCCGGTAATGGGTTCAATTTACAAGTCGATAAATAATTCTTACGAGTGCATTTTTAAGTTCTTTCCAATCTTTCAGTGTGCTATAGTCTTACTTTATGTATGTTTGGAAGCCCATTCTATCTACTTTGTATTAATTCTAATGTGTGACAGCGTAGCCAATTTTATCAAGCCAGACTGTTACATAGATTGTGTACATGTAAACATGCACGTTATAATTACTGACTCAAACAACACATGTCTTAAAAGATCTACTTTTACATCAGAATATTAACATTTGCATTGTATTCTACTGGGTTCAGTTACTTAAAACTCGTGGCCAAAATAGCTTGCATGATAATAACTTACAAAGTAACAATAATTTGTTTCAATAGCAAGATTTTTTGTCAAATTTGTTTTATAAATTGGTAAAACTCTAATAACTACTTGCAATAAACCTAATGGTTGTTAGCTTAATTGACCATTGAAGTTTTGAGAAACTGGCTAGTAGAATGTACTGATTTTGCATAGAAGTTCTGATGCTTTTTTACTTATCATGACCCAGGATGTGTGTTAAAAGCTTACAGTTTATGGGTTTGGGGTGTTGTTCAAGTCGCTGGGACGGTCAAAAACTACAAATTACTTTTGAAGAAATATATCAGAATTGCTTTGGGCTTTGCTTTGCTTTTGTATCACCGCACAATGGTCTCATTGCACTCACTGTGTCACCTCGATGTCATGGCAACACATTTTATTGTCTTCGGAGAAAATAACAATTACCATCAAGCGATGAAAATATTTGTCCGTCAGCGTTTAATCATGTAGATTTCCATTTGCCCTATATTTGCAGTTGATATTGCTGTTTCAGTTAACATAATTACCATTTCTTCACAGTGTTATACCATACTTTGAACTGACCATTCCCTAGGGGGAATATAGTCTAATATATAATGCTAACTGGCGGTTGAAAACCTGCAGCAGTAAAAATCAATATCCTGTTTAGCAATCATTAAGCTGTTCTGTGTGCGAGTTATGCAATTTCTTATCACTCTGTATTTCTAAGAATGCCCCCAAACAATATGTTTATTTCTCTATAGTAAAGTATAAAAATGGCAGATTTATGATTTTACAAATTAATGTAACATATGAGAGCTCTTCAATCCTGTTCACATTGGAACATGTTTTTGGTTTGAATTACATTTGTCAAAAATAACGGCACAAACGTAGGAGCTTAGCTGACGTTAACAAGCCTATAACAGTAACTATGTGCTTACTGGTATGTCAGGTAACTGTTTAGCCTTTAATGTATAGTCTATAGCATTAGTGCTAATGCCTTCCATTCTTCCATTATTTACCAGCACATTTGAATAATGCATTCAAACTTAACTATATAGGATAAAGTGGGACACGTAGGTACATTGCTGTTGGTAAATTGCGAAAATACATCAGGCTTTTTCGTATGGATATTTTCTAGTACCAGTAAAATTAAAATTGTCATATGCAAGCCAAAACAAGTTGAACCCCTTTAATTTGGTTCCAGGTATTTTGCAATATTGCTACGACATGTAGGAATGTGCATAGGATAATTTTTTTACCTTTTTGTCCCAATACAAGTAATTATTTTGAAATTCCGTAAGTAACAGACTAAAATCTAGGCATGTTGACTCCTGCATTTATTGTTCTACTTCTATTTAGTGCATTGTACATGCTAAAGGTGGGGAGCATAGAAAACATCAGTAATCAACCGGACAGTTTGTGAGAAAGTAGATTACAACTCTATGTGAAGCTAGTGAATTTCTAAAACAGCAATTAGCTGTTGTTGGCCACTCTAGCTACCAGTTCAACGATGGAAACCAATAGATGCAAGTTTTTATAACACACCGATTAAAAAAAATGTTCATACAGACGTTTACATGATTGTAGCTGAAAGGAGGACTGTATACATGCACTCGGTGATTTGTATACAGTCTTCCTGTGATTTGAAATTGATGGACTGATCAATAATTGTTGTATTAAAAGTATGAGAACTTTATTGCTTGTTTGTAACATTGAGAGAGGGTGTAATCATACTGAGTGAGCGAATGTTCCATTTGATGTTTTCACTGCAACTTGATATGAAATCTGACATAATCTCTTAGCTATTAGCTGCTGCAGGTTCAATTATTATTTTTCAATCAGGTGTTTATTGGTCGACCCGGTTTGTCGGATGCTGCAGGTTTCGGCATGGCCCTGCATTGATGGATTTTGTTGAATGTTCATGGAGGAAAAAGTGACAATTTTCTTCTTTTCTCTTTTGATTTCTTACATAATTATCTAACTCTTTTAAGTTTTAGTAACTTTTACTTGGTTTAAATGTTAGCATTTGTAATTAAGTTGTCGTGTTTTTTAAAAATAGAATTTGAAATTTAAAGGGACGTTTGCAGATTAATATATTTTTATATATATTTAAGCTATTAACTAACTTCTTGCTTCATTTCACTTTTACGGTATATTTATCCTGCCAAGACTCTTCTCTACACATTTAATGTAATCAGTCCATGAACATTACTCGAACAAATCATAAATCATCAACAATTGAAGTAGCAATTTCATAAATTAAAAACTAAGGTACTGTTTTTAATGTATCAAGCGAGCATGCTTGTAACATATAACTGTATAATTTTACTTTACTAACACACAATAACTGTCAATTTATACTTACTGTAGACCTGTGGGAGCATTTTATGATGCTTTGCAATTCACATATCATTTTGTGTTTCTCATGTTTTTCAGGGTCAGGGCAGGATAGAGAAGACGGAAATTATAGAAATGGCGATCTGGCACATCAAGAACCTGACGAACGTCAACAAGCATGGAGGTATGTTGTGTCTTGAGTCAAATCTTTAAAAAACATATGAGGCGTGTTGTGGGACTCCTGGGCTTAATGCATGTGCTTAAAGTGTCGTCCCAGATTAGCCAGTGCAGTCTGCACAGGGTAATCCAGGACGGCACTTTCCGCTTTTATGGTATTTTCTGTTTCGAGGAAGTTTCTTCTAAACATAAATCCACTGTAGGTGGAAAGTGCCGTCCCAGATTAGGATTATCAAGGATGACACTTTACGCACATGTACACACCATTACTGAGGTACATGTATCAATGTAAACCCTTAACCCATCTCACACAAAATGTACACACCATTACCATGTGAACCAATAAACCAGCTCACTGTCTGTCACCAAACTATCTCACACCAAACTGTCTCACACCAAAATCTCACACAAAACTGTCTCACACCAAACTATCGCTCACCAAACTGTCTCGCACCAAGATCTCACACCAAACTGCGTAACACCAAACTGTCTCACACCAAACTGTCTCACACCAAACTGTCTCACACCAAACGGCCTACACCAAAGTATACGCCGCTACGTACTTGTCCATTTCAGCGCTAACGTCGAGCCTGCCGGACCGCTACCTGGGTTTCAAGGAGTGCCAAGATGAGGTGATGCGCTACCTCGTGGAGGTAGAGGGCTGGGATGCCCATGACAAGCTCTGCAACAGGATGATGCTGCATCTTGAACAGGCGGGCGAGAAGTTCAGAATCATGAACGGTACATAACATTTGGTGATTTTGAAGTGCATTATTTTAGGATCTAGTAGTGACCTAGTTGTTTGGTCCATAGCTTATTTTCTGTGATCTCTATAAATACCAATAACAGTCAACAAAATTATTGTTTTTGATTTTATTAATCCTAAAACCTTGTTTGAAAATGTTTGCTTCACTAAAACCCCACATTAGGACCACACAAATTTTACGACCACCCTGCTTAAGCGAACACTTTTCAAAAGACCCGATTGTTTTTCTATATAATAATAACATAATTATTCCCTCAGACGACTCTCTGAGCAAGGCTGCGAAGGAGGAGCAGTATCGCAACGTAGAGGAGGAAATACCCGCGGGCCGCGACATCCGACCAATGGCAATGGAGACGCCACCTGATACCGGACAGGTATACATTGATTCCTTCTGTCAGTGTTGAAATGGTGTTGTATTGATTAACTCTGTCGGTCTTGTGTTGATTTTAGTTGAATTGAATCAATTGATTCTTAGATCTTAGTATAATAATATATATTCTAGTGGCCTGTCCTGTTTTGATTTATATTTTGTTTTTAGTCGTTTGTTTCATCACTTGACTGAAATGCAGTAAGTTACTCTGCTGTGAAAATGTAACAAAATCAATTTTAGCATCTACTGGTGAGTGAGTATTTGTCGGACAGTAGTATTATCCGGACGTTTTTAAATATTCGCGTTTCGTAACCGCTTGTCGTATTTTATCATCATAATACAAATAAACGCTTATGTTTTCAAGTACGTTTCGTTTTTCTTCAAAAATAGTGAGTTTATTTTTTGGTCAAACCCCAAATGTTTACGTTGATAGTCTGAAACGCATGCAACTGTCGTCTGGGGAAGTAAAATGACGTGCGCATGCACGATAAAATCCCAATTTGGGGCCCACACAGGGTTCGTGATAGTTTTGGCGTTCTGCTCATTATAGCAGATGAACTCTGGCAGAACATTATTTAACCCGCTACGACATTAAGGACGTGCGTAGTAGCTACATAGATACGTAACGTCTAGTAAACTCTTTAAAACGTAATGCTTCCGGTTTTTTTTCCAACGCCTTACTTATATTCTCTAGTAATTACTAAATCATATGATAAAGTGGTATTATTTTGATATAAATTACGCATTTGATTATTTATTTGTTGTCTAATATAGATAAAATAAAATTATAAAGCATTTCTCCATATATTTCACTGTTAAAAAAAAACGTCAGGAAAATACTACTGTGAACGTGAAAAAGACCATATTTAATGTACCCCTTTCAGGGCCTCAATAGTTGCGCATGCGCACAAGTGAAACTTAATTTTTGTTTACATACGTAAACAGGTGATCAACCCAGGATGTTACAAGCGAATTTTCATCGTTGAGTTTGTTCATGAATTAAAACTGTCCCAAAATAAATGCATATTTCGTCCGACATATACTCGCTCACCAGTATGATTGCCCAATAAATTTTATTGCATTGAGGAAGTAAAAGGTATGCACATTTACATGTAGTAAAAAATTGTGATATGTATTTTCAGGGGTTGACAGATTACAACTTGGTTTCCCCACATGTTATTCAACACTTTCAAAGCCCCGTCCAGCACTCCCCTGTGCCACTCACGCCCACACCGTCGCCCGCTCTCTGGGAAATGGACACCAGCGCCCCTCCCCTACATTTTGGTGGCTTGGAGGCGTTGGCCAGTGCACAACAGATTACGCAAGAACATCTGAAGCATGATAAGCATTTGTGGACTCTCTTGGCATCAAAGTATGATGATACGAAAATTAATGTGGAAGACAGTTCTTCACCGTATCCAAGTTCTAACTCGTCCAATAAGACTGACTCTGGTATCAAATGCTCATCAAATGGAAGTGATTTGTGTAAAGTAACAGTGGAGAGTTTATGCCATAACAGTAATGTGGAAAGTTGTTCGGAGAAAAACGAAAGTAATGTTTACAAGTTCAAGCATAGTATAACCAAGCGCTTCTCCGAGGAGGGTAAAAAAACAGAGGCCAGTGACTTGTCCAGTATGAGTTCTAGTGACAACTTGAAAGAGCGTCTAAAGCCAGTGTTCAGGCTCACACGAATGCAGAGTCCTTCAAGTATGATGTCATCGCAGTTTTCTAGTTCTGACTTGAATGGTAGTTCCTCAACAGGGGAATCTGCCAGTGGCAGTAACATAGACACCAAGCCGGCTTCACCACTGCCAGGCTTTGTCCTTCATCCCCATGGTTCCCATTATGTTCCGATGTCCATCCATCCGTCAAATCTCGGTTGTGACCTATTCGAACGAAATAAGCACGAACGATGCCATGTTTTCCATCCTATAAGTATTCCAGTAAACTTTTCTGGGCCACTGTTTTATTTGAGGAGGATAAAGGAGAGGAAAAGTGAATCAAACAGCTAAATAACTCTCGCTCAGGTTCTGCGGAATGTCAGAGTGTGGGCGTTTGCTCAGTGGAATTGGGACGGTGTTTCGAACAATAGCCTGCCGCCAAATGGCTCTTTGTGTTTGGAAATGTATATTATGTATATATATATATATATATATATATATATATATATATATATATATATATATATATATATATATATATATATATATATATATATATATATATATATATATATATATATATATATATATATATAATTTATATATTTATTTATTTATTTATTTATCTGTTGCAACAACATTCTAAATGTGATTTTTGTAACCAAGGTGCATTAAAGTTGTTTGTCGTTGTTAAATTTTTGTTTAATTTTATAGTAAAATTGCAAAAATGGTATCATCATAAAAAAATGGGCATGTTGCTTTAAAGCATGTCATATATATAAATACATTTTATATAGACAGAGAACTTTTGCAAGTATTTTGTGCTCTCATCCCCATTTCAGCATCATTCTAAACACTTTAAACATGAAACTTCACAGTGTTGTTAGTATTTATTCACAGGAATCCTGCTTTTTGTGAGTATTTATTCACACATATATGCATTAACCCGCAATATTAAATAACAAAGGCATGATTATTATATCCATTCAATCTGATGTGCTTGGAGTGGGAGGGTTTTTAAAATGCCCTTAAAATGTAAATGTGCTCTGATTTCCTAAATTATAGTAAAGTTTAAAGTATCAACCAAACAAATATTTTCTGTCATAATTTCTAGCGGTATTTCTACTCTTGAATGTCACTTGCATTTAGCTCAGTCTGTTTTTTAGCGATTAATACCTTAAACTCTTAGTATATGAAGAAGTTCATAGTAATGTCAAGTTTCTATTGCGCCAGGATGCACTGGATTGTTATAACGCGGATTTCGATGTTAAAATCTAATAGGAGTGGGAATACTGACAATGCCGTTGGTCGCATGTAGAAGTGGCACTTTAAATGTACAAATATAGATCTTCATCAGTGTACAATGATAGGGAGCGAAATTGCGGAGATGCAATTTATATGAAACTTCGAGGTTTCCATTATAACAGAATGATGTCCGCTGGGGACTGACTTCATATACACTCCAAACATGACAGAGACGCTTTTAACTCTTGCATCTTAATAGGCTTTTAGGCCAGTGTTAAGAAAACAACATGAACTGTTGTCAATAACAAAAAAATGTAATTAGAGGCGTGTCGTGGGAAAACCAGGATTAATGCATGTGCGTAAAGTGTCGTCCCGGATTAGCCCGTGCAGTCCGCACAGGCTAATCCAGGTCGGCACTTTCCGCCTACAGTAGATTTATGTTTAGAGCAGACTTCTTTCAAACAGAAAATATGAAAGCGGAAAGTGCCGTCCTGGATTGGCCTATGCATTAAGCCCGGTTTTCCCGCGACACGCCTCTAAATTATCTCACATTAATATGAAGGCGTGAGTCCTAACCCTTGTGCAACATGCGCCCTGGTATTTAGCATATACGGAAAAATATCGTAGTTGTCATAACAGACCCTTCGACACCCAGCAATTCTAACAATAAAGGTCCAGTATATACAAGGGAGCGAAATAACGCTACGAACATGGAAATATACTGTAAATACCGTTTCGTTTATGAGTAATCATCAGTTGAAATCTATAAAATTATAAAGCGTTTGCAGCGTTAAACTATGGGATAATTTGGAATGTTTCTGATGTGTTCGTTAAAATTGTTGACAACACGTGGATCACTTACATTAAGTAAATAATGCAGAACAATCTGTAGAAAACGGCATGGCCGAGTTGTTAAGGCGGTAGCCGTTTACTCCAGATGTCCCGGGTTCAAATCCCGGTGGAACCAACTTTTTTATCTTTATTTTAGAATCATTTTCATATTGTTATACTTTATATCTTTAGTTCCAATTCTTAAATCTGTCAATTAAGCATATGGAAGAATAACCGCCACTCAGGTGCGCTATTGAAAATCCAATAATCCACTTATCCTCTTCGGCGATTGCAGCCGATCATTGCCGAAACCCGGCGTCGTTTTCCGATGTTTTATAGCTTTCAATCGATAGGGTGATAAAATATAGCCCCTAGGCTATGAGAAAATTACTGATAAGTTAAATTGCAATGTTAAGCCGCAAGAATCATCCTTAAATAGATAAAATTAAATTGATTCCTAGATTTCTGAGAATAAAAAATAATACATAGTGTGCATTGATCAATTGAACGTTATTTAATTAAATAAAGGAATCATACTTCAGCATGATGAAGCTGCTGAAATCAGCTGAATAAATTGTACTTCTAAATTGTATATAAATGGTGTCTTATACTCAGAAACAATAGACCTCAATACATGTAATGTAATTGTTTGTATTTATGTTAAAAATAGTTTATACTGATTTAAAAGAAACGCCAACATCAAAATTATATAGTTTAAAAAAGCAATCATGTTTTAGTAAGTTTTAAGTTAGTTTATTTTTATATAATTAATAGCTTTGTATTTATCTTCCATATATTTTTTATTTAATTAAAAGAAACGCCAAAATCAAAATAATATAGTTTTAATAAAACAATCATGTTTTTTGTTTGTTTTGTTTTTTCAAAATGTTTGCATGCGAATTTCCTAATGTTCCTGTTTGACCATTGGAGAGGTAATGTTTGTTAGATAAAAAGTTGTATATTGATACTGTTCATTGTTAAGGTTTGATAAAAAGAAGTTTCTTCAGTGATTTAGTTTATCATCAAAAGTGTTCACCCCTTTCAAAACAACCAAATTTATTTTCCTCGCATTATAAAATTTAAATGAATTAATAAAGTAATGTTCTAATTGATAAATAAGTGTTATCCCTCCACAATGGACACGATTATCCCTGATAACAGTCGGGGTATTCAGATAGCCATCTTTATGATACTGTCATAAAATCTTATCGGATTAAGTTGACCACGGAAGTGAGGCCACAACTGAAGAAGGGTCAAACTATCGGCTAATTATGTTTCTTCAAAATAGTTTATATGCTGTGATAGGTAGACTATACGAATATTTTTAATCCGTGCACACTTAATCTTGAAAACTCGTTATTATTTTTATTATTTTAAAATCTAACAAATATCAGCACCAAAATCTACATACATGCAATAAACAACGTTCAAAATAAAAAGATTTATAACATACATTTAAAAAAAATGACTTTTTCGAATATATTTAGATACATTCGCTAGTTCCGTTGAACTTATGTATTTTTTATTGATGTTTGTTTAATACGTGTCAAAAAACTAGTATAAAGATTCCAATATATTCTTTATTTAACAACGTGAAATTATTTTAAAGGTTCAGGTTTCATTTAATTTCGGTGTGATCTACTATATATTGTCCTTGTTTTATTACCCCCATAAAACCAATATCCCCGATTCAAACACAGATCTTATCAGTTTATAGTGGTCATCCCCGAGCAAAAGTAGCGGAAAATCCCGAAGTTTGACGGAAACCAAAAAGGTATAACACCAACTAATTTTAACCGCAAAAAAGACTAAAAGAATATTTGTTTAAATTCATGAAATTTACATATTGTATAATAGACATAATATATTTTGTGAAACCATTTACACCTAAGCTTTTGGTAGAATACGTTTCGAAAATCGAAGCAAAACGCTCAGAAATTTGGCGAAAAAAAACTTACCAAAAAATTCTGAGTTTTAGTAGAAACATATAGCAAATTGAGATGGTAACCTATTTCAAACTTTAAAAGGACTAAAAGTTTTTAACTTTAAAACATTAAAAAATGTACCAATGACTAGATACACGATTGAATTTACGCAAACCATTTGCACATAAGGATTCATTTAAACGATATTTAAGTTATAACGAGTCAAAGATTTTTTCGGCGTAGCTGCCTAATATCAATTTGGACCTAGATTTTCTTGCGATAATTTTATGCAGCGGGAAAACTGAATGCCAATAGAATTGGGCAAATTTTCTAATTTTAGGGAATGGAAACATAGAACAATGCTTTGATGTCTACCAATAACTGCTGCATATTTTGGGGGGATTAACATTTACATAATTGTTTTTATATAAGCGGTTAAAATAAAGTTATAAACATATCTTCGACATACATTCTAGAACTGAACATAATTATGAACAATTGTATTAACTATTTGTCATGAACAGAATGTACTATTCATTCACAGATGAATTAATTATTTTGTTTAGCCTTCACCAGCGGCACGCTATATAAATAGAAATTACAATGATCCCATTGGTTGACCGATATCTGAAAATTATTGTGCTCTGAAACGTTTCGGAGCCATGCGTATATATTCGGCAAAGATCGGTATGAAATGGTCTTTTCTAGCGTATTGATGATATTGTACTGACATTGTTACTATTAACCGAGGATATGGCAATCATAGGCAAATCTCCAGAAGAAGTGCACAACCATTTAAATCTTGTATCTACTTATTGTAATTGTTGGGGATTAAAGGTATATACTAATAACACTAAAATAATGGTGTTCCGCAAACGAGGAAGACTATTGCCATCTGAAAAATGGACATATGACGGTCAGCAAATTGAAGTAGAAAACGATTTTAACTATTTGGGAACTGTTTTTAATTATACTGGAAATTTTAATTTGAATCAATAACATTTATGTCGTAAAGCACTAAAAGCAATTAATATTTTATTTAAGAAATTTAAAGAGTTTGACCGTAAGCCCAAAACACAATGCCAACTGTTCGATGCTTTTGTTGGGTCTATTTTGAATTACGCATTTGAGGTATGGGGTAATACAAAGTCAAAAGAATTTGAAAGGGTGTACTTAAAGTTCTGTAAACGACTGTTAAACGTTAAACAAAATGTTTGTAATGCTACAGTCTATGGCGAATTAGGTAGATACCCACGTTTTGTTCATCGATACGTAAGGATTGTTAAATACTGTTTTAATATTATTATAAAATCCATATATTTGCAAGCTTTACACGATTGCCAGAACGGACGTTCAAACTGGGTTTCAAATCTTAAAAAGCTGTTAGACAATTACGGTTTGTCTTACGCTTCTAATAATCCAAACTCTGTTGATGTTAATACATTTATAACGCACTTTAAAAATGTTGTAATTGATACATATACACAAGAGTGGTTTGGATCTGTTGTTAATAGTTCTGTTTTAAATATGTATCGTGTATTTAAGCCTATTTTCAATTATGAATACTATTTAGATTTGCTACCTAAAAAGTAAGACACTATGCCACAAAGCTTAGAACTTCGGCTCTGCCACTGCATGAGTATTCAAACTGGAAGATATGCCGATCAGAATATCCCAAGAAACGAACGCTGTTGTCTTTGTTGCAATGAATTAGATGTGGAAGATGAGTTTCACTTTGTCTGTAAATGTTCTTCCTACCCTGTTCTTTGGCGAAACTATTTAAAGCAATGCTATTACAATAGACCTTCTGTTTACAAATTCCACCAATTGTTAAATACAACTAATAGATGCGAACTTATAAAGTTAGCAAAATTTGTAAAAGAAGCACTAATTATAAGAAATAATTGTCTTAATGTTGTGACATAACTATGGTAGTTATCCTCCGTAGAAATTACGAATGTGCATTATACTTATTTATATATATATGTACATGACAGTTAATTTGATTGTTTTTGTTATTATTGTATTCATTTTAATGTGACCAAATGTATGTATGTAAAACATTTTAGTGTTTAGACGATGTACACTGTACAAGTTTTAATAAATATTTGTCTTGTCTTGTCTTGTATTTGGCACAATCCAGAGAAAGTATACGCATAATTCTAACAATAGCGCGGAATAGCTGTGCTTATAAACATTCACCGATTAGCGTCCGGAGAATCAACCATACATTCTAGAACTGAACATAATTATGAACAATTGTATTCATTTTATGTCATGAACAGAATGTATTTTTCATTCATTCGGTATGAAATGGTCTTTTCTAGCGTATTCGACACACTCCAGAGAAAGTATACGCATCATTCTAAAAATAGCGCGCGGAATAGCTGTGCTTATTAACATGCACCGATTAGCGTCCGGAATCATAAACCCGAGAATTTCAATAAATTGGGAATTTATATTTATAAACTTACTGTGCATGTTTATTTAATTTATATTTTAATTTGCGGTTGCGTTTTATTAAGAATTATTTATAATTGCACCGTTCTATCAACTTCTCCAGTAAATGTTATTCAATCTCTAAAAATATTTAACATGTTTCTATAAATAAAATGTGGTGAAAGAAGTCTCGTAATACGTCGAAATGTTGTTCAAGTTACCTTTACTTCATTTGCGTAGCATTAATACACTATTTGCAAAACTAATGATACGTATAGTATATTTTTAACTTAACTATGTGCACTCGTCTGATATATAATAATTTTCATTTTCATTATTTTCTGACAATGCTATTTTGTTAAATTTGCCTGACAAATTCATGCAACAAATATAATAAGGTAAATTACTAGAATTTAGGTTATTCACTGGTGAAAACATGGAGGAATGATCGGTTTATTCACAGTACACATATTAATAATGTTTGAGTTTATCTCAATTTAATTTTGGGTCCGATACGTTTTCTTATGGTGTCCGAAAAATCTACAGTCCGAGAAGTCTCCTTAGTGTGGACAACAAAAGCTGGGGGCCGTAACCGATCATCTTGTCCCTCTTCTATTATGTTTCGGGTAAAAAATGACATATCAATATTAATGTCAACTTTTCTATATGCCGCTGTAGCTGGATATCGATTACCTCGCGGCGGTTATTCTTCCATATGACATTTGATGGCATACTTCAAAATCGGCAAAATTCTGTAAACGAGTCTCTTTAAGTCATAGCTTTCTGAATGGCTAAAACATTGTTAATTAAATCTCGTCGTAAGGTCAATAGGGCTGAGCGAGTCGTAATCCCAAAAATGTGGCAAGCAACGTGACTACGAATGAACATTTTCACACCGGTGCCTATATCTCGCAGTTTATCGCCTAATCAAACAGTAAACATCGTCACGTGAATGAACATGTGAGTCTAGCGAGCGCCGCGAAGCGGTAAAGCCCTTCCCGATCGATAGGCGAGCGGCGGAAAGCGTGCAGACGACAAAACAGCAGGTTGTCAACACCGTGTTACCCCACATCGGCGCAGGAGCTGTCACGTTATTGGACCGACAGTCAGAGGCGAGCACGTATGCCGTACAAGCTGTGCACCTTTGAACTACGTTCTTTGTAACAAAGTCCGTATTGTCTCCATCCAGCTGACTATAGTACTGGTTTGATTGTGGTACATCTTCTTGATGGTGGTGGTGGTGGTCTTCGTGTTTGTAGCTCACCTGATCACGATGTGCTCGGTGAGCTATTGGTATAGGGGAACTGTCTTGCGACGTCCGGACGCGATCGAGACTTCACTTTTCCTGCAATCTTGATCAAACTTGCACAGTTTGTGTATGGCATTAAAATCTCGGACATTTTCGATAATGGGTCAGATCGGACCAGGAACACCTGGTTATTGCCCCTTTTTAATGAGAACAAACTGCAAAATGGACTTGAATGAGCACAAGATTTCAAAATAGTCCAAAATGTTCTAGATTAGGTTACACACATCAGAGGTATTGCCCCTAGTTTGCGAGAGAAAAAAAGCAAAACATGGACAATGTGGAAGATAGAGACTTCATTTTTTTGTCTAATCTTGATCAAACTTGCACAGTTTGTGTGTGTATGGCCATAAGGTCTCATTTTATGTCAAATATGGGTCAGATCGGACTAAAAAGAGCCGAGTTATTGCCCCTTGTTTGTGAAAAATCAATAATTTGTCAAAAATTAGTTTTCAGTCTCCATAGAAAATTAACTTGTCATTCAGTTTTGACTAAACCTGCCCAGTTTATGTATGACCATAAGATCTCATCTGGGTGCAATGATTGGGTAGAAAAGAACCAGCAACACTAGAAATATTTCCCTTTTTTAAATTGGCAGTCCATAAATATATTATTAAAAATACAACTTTGCAACAATCATTTTTAATGAACATCTTAATCGTCCTGGTGCCAGGTGTAAAAAAAAAAAAAAAAAAAAAATATTCAATATTAGAAAACTTATCTCGTATTTACGACTTTTTATCTCGTAATTACTACTTTTTATATATCTCGTAATTACGACTTTTTATCTCGTATTTACGACATTTTATCTCGTAATTACGACTTAGTATCTCGTAATTACGACTTGTTATCTGGTAATTACGACATAGTATCTCGTAATTACGAAATAAAAAGTCGTGATTACGACTTAAGAGTGTAGTGATGACGCAAGCCAAGTGTGATATAAGCAGGCTATTGTATATTGAAATAGCACTAATAGTACACTGTCTGTCTGTCTGTCTATCTGAAAAAAAATACATAAGATAAAATTCTAATGTTGATACCTTCATTTAATAATTTTTTTTCATATTAATATGATTACTTATTATTATTATTATTCGTAGTACTAGTAGTAGTATGAGTTGTAGTAGAAGTAGTAATATCAGCAGCAGCAGCATTAGTAGTAGTATCAGTAGCAGAAATATCAGTGGCAGTAGGAACAATAGTAGTTGTATTAATAATAATAATTATATTATTATTATTATAAATAGTAGTAGTAGTAGTAGTAGTAGTAGTAGTAGTAGTAGTAGTAGTAGTAGTAGTAGTAGTAGTAGTGTTAGTAGCAGTAGTAGTAGCAGCAGAGCAGCAGGAACTGTGGCAGTAACAATAGTAGTTGTAAAAGTAATAGTAGTAGTAGTAGTGCTAGTAGTAGTAGTAGTTGTTGTAAAAGTAGTAGTAGTGCTAGTAGTAGTAGTAGTAGTGGTAGTAGTAGTAGTAGTAGTAGTAGTAGTAGTAGTAATAGTAGTAGTATTAGTAGTACTAGTGGTTGTAGTAGTAGTAGTAGTAGTAGTAGTAGTAGTAGTAGTAGTAGTAGTAGTAGTAGTAGTAGTGGTAGTAGTAGTGGTTGTAGTAGTGGTAGTAGTAGTAGTCGTAGTAGTAGTAGTAGTAGTAGTAGTAGTAGTAATAGTAGCAGGAGGAGGAGGAGGAGAAGAAGAAGAAGAAGAACTACTAATGCTGCTACTTTTAAGCCATTCACCGCAAGACATCCTAGAATTTCGGAATAATTTAAGCCCAATTCGAATAACGATCGAATTTGAAGGTCCATATCAATTTGTCTGATAAAAGTAAGGTCACGATACTATTTCAATCTATGAAATACTGCTTCTATCACATTTGGCTTTATACAGTTTTATCTCGTAATTACGAGATAAAAAAAGTCGTAATTACGAGATAAGAAGTTGATATATTTTGTCGTAATTACGAGATAAAAAGTCGTGATTACGAGATACTAAGTCGTAATTACGACATACTAAGCCGTCATTATGACATAACAAAAAAGTTGTAATTACGAGATTAAAAAGTCGTAATTACGATAAAAAGTCGTAATTACGAGATACTAAGTCGTAATTACGAGATACTAAGTCGTAATTACGAGATAAGTTTGTAAATATTGATTAATTTTTATTTATTTTTATTTTTACACCTGGCACCAGGACGCTTCCATCAAAATACCAAAAAACGCATTGAAATCGGTAAAAAAAATAACGTTTTGGTAACTTTTTATCGTATAGTTTCTGTATGCGATAGCTGGTGATGCCTCTGGAGTATAATCAACATGTACATTAGTGTATATTTTTTCCTACCAAGCGTTAAGAAACAGTTTTCAGTCGATACACGGAATTAACGTTCATTAGAACTAATGGCAATTTAAGATGCATTGAATTATATTCTACGGACTGCGGCTTTAATGAGAAAACTTGAAAAAGAAAGACATATAGTGCAATATAGAAACTTCATTTTTTCATCTAATCTTGATCAAACTTGCACAAATTGTGTATGACGATAAAATCAGATAATAAACCAAATAATTGTCCAGATTGCGGTACAAACTACAGAGTTATTGGCCCTTGTTTGTGAAAAAAAGCAAAGAAAAGAGGACTACATGTATGTTTAGAATAGAGACTTCATTTTTTAATAGGGTGGCAACAAATAGTTTTTCAGTAACCGGTTAATTGGTTTTGGTATTTGAGCTGTTAAGCGGTAAACTAAACATCCTTTATAGCACTTAAACATGCAATTAAAATGCAAATACATCCAGTATTATGATCTGTTCGGTAATCGATGATAAAAGTAAATAAAAGTAAAGACAAGTGTCTTTATTGCTGTCACCTGCGACTGTTCTCATATGTGTTCTATAAAAAAATACGGAACAATACGTCATATATGAAAATCAGCAGGATGTTTGAACCTCATGTGATTGGAGAGATTTGATGAACCTCTGTGTAAGGTTAGTGTGCTTAGGCATGGTAAACATATCACCGATTGCCTTAGCCTTGTTCCCTAATGTTTCGACCGAAAATGCATGTGTATTGCACATATAAATTCATTATTGCCTGGTAAATAACTGAAGTAGGCCAGACAGGCATCTGTATAGGGCCTGTCAATTGCCAGGTTAACTACTGAAGGCAGGAAGGCGTCTGTGTCGCACTTGTCGATTGCCAGCTAGGTCAACACCATTAAGATATCTGTCCAATGTGGGTCCGATTTTAGGCAATGCCATTCAGATATCAGAGCTGGTCTCTGTCATTGCCCGTACTCAGGTGAGCGCTTTGGGCCATTATGGCCCACTTGTTTGCAATTCGTGTAGTATCTCACCAGCACATGATGAAATGAAACAGGTAAGTTATTAAACTGTACAGTTACCACGAACACCATATGTCGTTGTTATTAAGGCATGATTGTCTTGCCTAATTACATGTACATGTACACCCTCTTTTTGCTTTTCAGCGGTCGCCATTTGAAATGATGGGCGTCGCATAGGTATGTGTGTGTAGTACATTTTTTCGAGCGCACTGGGATTCTTTCCTATATGGCCATCGCCCCCGGAAGACTTGTTAGTTAGGTTACAGAGGAAAGTGCAGGACACAGGAGACGCCCCGTTCCAGAGGCGACCCTGGGTCTTTAGTGCCCGGTGTGAAGCACCTAGTACACTGCACCTCGGTTTAACGTCTTATGCGAAAGACGAGTTAGTAGGTTAGGTGAAGCGGGGGATCGAACCTGCGACCCCTGGATTGTGAGCCCGGGGGTTACCACTAGACCACGGATCCGCTACGTCGCCTAGGTACCCCAGTTTTCCCCAACATAACAAGATGACATTAATAATAGCATGCTAGAAAGCGGCAGATGTGACACACATTTCGACATGCACACTTAATAGTAAAGTTGAGCACTCTAATAAATAAAGTTAAGCACACTACTTAGTAAAGTTGATATACAGGTACTATTATTGATTCTAGATGTGTTTTCTTGTGTGCGAGATACTTTATAGGCATGAACGTCATGTGAATTGAAAGTAATGGAATTATTACGTGTGCTTATGATAACATTACGTTAACGAAATCAGTTCATGGCAAACATTTATGAAGATTTTTTTGCGGACCCATGATGAGAACACTTAAATGTCTTTCAACCGATATAAGTTTGCTATATCGTGATTGCCTGTAAAATAATTCCATTAGTTTATAAATGTATTAAATGATGTTGAATTGTGTTCACCATTGTCAAACCATAAGCGATGAGTCAATTCAAAATGATCAAACTCGAAGGTGAGAAGCATAGTTCAAACTTCTGAGTTTACTAATTGGAAAATCCTCAGACAGATTTTGTATAGTGGAAAACCCGTGGGATTTCCGAAGGCAACTTTAGTTCATCCCCGGACCTATAGAATAAAACTGTACTGATGTCTGTAAAAGATATTATATATTTGACAAAATTATATTTGTTAAATATTATTGTCACATAAAATGAATTCTTTCGAGGTCAACCTGAATAGATCAGGGCCCGTATCCTCTCAAAGATCCTTAGGTGAAAACTTGTTTTTATAAAATCATAAAATTATGTGGGTGTTTCATGCACAGGTTTTTTAACGTTACAAATGTTTTTTTAACTAGTAAAAATTGCTTTTTTGGGGTAGATTATCTTATAGAAACTTTGGTCTAAGAGTAGCCGGTTCATGTTTATACATGTGTGTTTGTATTACAGTATATCTTTGCAATAATAATAATAATACGTTAATTGAACTTTATTTGTTTCAGGTAAACTATCACAAACAGAATCTGAAATGTCTCACCGTGATTTTCCAGGGGATTATTCACCTGATTGCAGTATTTCGTCTTGAATTAGCATATTGTGACACACAACACCACTGATATAATTACATTTATAAAAAATATATAAATATTATGTAATGTGTGTTCAAGTTAAGTTATATTATTAATTGTCCAAATTCAAGTGAATATATTTAAAATAATAATGTTAATGAATTGTTGTTACCATAATAGATGGTTGTTGATGGATTGTCACAAGTAGTTAGTAATCGCACATCTGTGCGCATACAAAGTTCCAAAGTTAGAAACATGCTCGGGAAAAACATCATTGGTGCGAAACATTCCGGAATCCACAGACAGTGGAAAAGTGATCCATTGGTGACCTGAATAATCTTCTTCGTCGATTCAGTCTGCCGGGCTACGACCCTTGACCGCTGTGTGATTTTGTATAAAACCACTGCGGGAAGTAGTTATATATATTCTATAGAAAAATTGTTCATTGTGACATTGGAACCAGCATAAACTGTGACTGTCCAAGTTCCTTTTCAGAATGGGTAAACTGGAAATGTCTGGGGTATCAGCCCAACTCAATAGCTGGTGATGAACCTGCTTGGTTTTTTACTGTACTGTACTAAAACTTGTGAAAAAGTGACTAAAGTACTGGTTCTGCACAGGAATATACTTATTAAAACATTTCCATGCTTTGAGCATTACTGATGTATTTTTTGTGATACATGTTTCAGTAAAATTGAATACTTTATTTAATTTTGTTTATTTTTGTGCTGCGGATGTGATTTTGAAATGCTTTATATTTATAGCTTATGATTAAAAGAGAATACCCCGGTGACATGGACTTTTGTTTCTTGTGTTGTTTATGAAGTGAAGATAATTAAGCTGCATATATTTCTTATGATGGTACTAGTAGGACACATGTCTTTTATGTGGAACTGCAGGACCCATCCTGTACATACTGTAGCAAAATCTACAATTACAGACTTTACAACGGACGCTTAACCTACTCATTTTCCTTAGCCGATCTAAGCGGTTGATCAGTACCAAATGTACATACTTTAATAAAAGTAACTACTGCCCTTCTTGAAGCAGAGATAGGGAGAGAACGGCCGTCGAAATTATTTTATGACCAATCCCACACAAGTTATGTGGCCGGGCTGGGGCTCGAACTCGCGAACAGCCGGATTGATAGTCCAGCTTTCTACCAACTAAGCTAGGTTTGTATTCCGGTTGCATTTGTCGAAAGAAAAAATATCATTTAAAAATTATATATACATTAAATCAATATATCTGTGAGAAACCCCACTCATCAAATCAAATAAAACTAATTTTCTGGGTCCATGAACATGTAGTCAATGTTGGGCTATTTTTTTTTTACACATTTAGTACAAAGTAAATGTTTAACAAATTGACCTGTTAAATGTTTTAAAAATAGGTGGGTGGAGTTTTTCAAAGTAGCATGTCAAAAGAGTTTTATTGTTTACATCTAACCGAAGGTTTGGTGTGGTGTTTCTTGTTCATGTTTGCCTATAAGACACATTGCTCGTGTGATCATTAATACTGTTATTTAGCCGGGTCTAAATTATGTGTGTAAACATTAAAATCGTAAATTAAAGCAATACGTCTTCATATAACGTTAATTAATTGTTTATTTTGAAGTTTAATAGCAGTTTATGTGAAACTGCATCAGCAGCTGATCGATGTTTACTTAAGAGCGAGAACACGGAACTCCCCTGACCTCAAAATCTCACGTTATCTCGACAGTCTCGTTACGCGTGATTTGACAATGCCGATATCGTGAATACAGTGCACGAGTTGTGCGTCACACGCTGACGTTTCCGTTTCTTTTCGGTACTTGGTTTTCTTTGCGGCACATACTAAATTCGGGCAAAAAATGGAAGAAAAACCGACTCCAGAGAAAATTAAGCAATTATTTTCATCATTTCTCGGTGACTATGATAATGAAAAGTATGAAAATACTTGTTATTAGCCATTTCAGTGTTTTAAAGATTAATTAGTTATAATAAATTGCTTATATCTACATAAAACTGTACTTACGAAACTTGCTAGATGTCGGATATTGGTACATGATTCGGATATGTTCGTGTCAAGGACTAAAAAGCCTTAAAAACAATGATTCTTTTATTATAACCTAACAAACTGTGGGTTGACTGAGCAGCGTCAGTGGTTTCGCTGGCTCAAAAAAAGTTGTCACCACTAAAATTCGCCACTTAAAAAGTTTGAGCCAATCATATATCGTAAAGTGACCTCATTCCGTGGGAGACCTCATTCCGGTGATTTGTATATATTGATTTTTGGATGACGTCACACGCATGCGCTAATCCAGTATTTTACACTAAAATGATTTTCAATTTAAATAATAATAAACATAACGAAAATTGGGAGAAAACGTATAAATCAATATAAATATCAAACCTGATGAAACCTACACCATTTTACTAACATGACATGCTTCAGAATCTAATTAACAGTAACTGTCACCATTAAATATCATTAATAACTACATTATCATAATTAAAACTTAGAAGTATGATCGTTAATTGTAGGAAAATAAGATTTTTCAACACTATTTGAACATATTTAGTCATGTTGATCGTTTTGTAGGGTTGCGAAATTATATGACAATATCAAAATAACTCCAGAGTCATGATAAGGGATACAACCATAACGTACGTCCCTTCCCTGTCCCCCCTACTCGGTGCTTCAAATGTCAGATTTTTGGTCATAAGGCTGGCAGTGCTGAATGTTCTAAAACAGAAGTTTGCGTACGGTGTGCCGGTATCTTATGTGCGCCCAGAAATTGTACTGCTAAAACTCGCCACTGTGCGAATTGTAGCCATCAACACTCTGCCTCTTACCAGGGATGCCCCGCCTATAAAAGAGCTGCCCAGGTAGCCTCCTATTGCAATATCTACGGGGTGAACTGGTCTGAGGCGGAGTCGTGATTAAACGCACTGACAGTAGCCACCACGAAAGAGTGTGCCCAACCTCCCAGCAAAACCTTAATGTCAACTTCCAAGCATGATACGGTATTGGCCCCCATAAATAAATCATGCGCTCCTGTGGGGGATAAAGAGAAAGCATCCTCCCCTTGCAGCCCCCCTGTAACGAGACCTATAAGTGCTACTTGTTTAAATACAGATAGGTTGCTGCTCGGAGTGATAAACACCCCCCCCAGTCTCCCCCATCCAAAGAGACTGTATTACTCCCCCAGGGCACTCTACTAGTGGTCTCAGGGAGTCCTCCACCCTGTCCTATCCTACGGAGAGTGGTTCGACCGTCTCGGACAACTCCATATTTAATGTTACAGGGCACGATTCCCTGGTGTCAGTGCACAGCAGCATTTATTCGCAGCTGTCTATCTCCGATGTGTGTGGGATTGAGGAGGAGCCCGTGGTTAGTGCCCCCCCCAACCGCCCCCGTATGGTCGACACCCAGACCTCCCCCATGAATTCCCCTGCCCCAAACGACAGCATTAGTAACTCTAATACAGGGGATTCATTTATAAGTATTAAAAACTGTACAGGTAAAGGTAAAAAATATCGCCTTATCCATGTCAGTGAGCTCATTGACTTGGTTACTGAGATAGTTAAGGACCAGCAACAGCAACGGTCCACTGGGTGTCGAGTCAAGACCTATATATGTAATAAAATAGACACAAGGTTCCTTAGGAGCCAAGAGTCTATTACCAAAGTTAAACGCAAAGATAAAAATAACTCCCCCCTACCCAAAGAAAGCCATACGTGTGACGGAGCCGATCCCAAGCCCGCATGCAATGGAGAACCCTCCGGGTCGCCCAGGGAGCCGGCACACTCTGCCATGAAACCTCCCATTCCTTCCTCACGCCAATGCAGAACACATGCCAAACTAAAATCAGCCCGTATGGGACGGAAAACAATGTTGAAGTCCCCTTCGGCTACAGTTAATAACATTAGACGCAGGTTAATTGAGGGCCACTATGGACAGTAGGTTTAATATTGTCTCATATAATATAGGTGGTTTGTCTTCGGTTAAAACATACTGAAGTTAAACATTTCCTAGACACAAACCCATCCATACAAGTCTTAATTTTACAAGAAACCAAGTTTAGGGGCTGTGAGTATAAAACTAATCCTGGCTTTAATATTGAGCATAAAAACCACTGCAACTTGAACCATAACTCTGCAGGTGGATTAGCCTTTTACATTAAAAATAACATCAACTATGAGGTATTGAGTGTGAATAACTCTTTAAAAGCTGATGGTAGTGCTGTTATCGAAGTGCTGGAAATTAAGGTGATTATAAATAAGAACCGACCTCTTAACCTGGTTAACATATACTCAAGAGGACGTGATCTTGAGTCTTTGAATAAAATTAGCACACAATTACGGACCATTAAAGGACCCCATGAGGTCATCTATACTGGGGACTTTAATGCACATCACCCCGCTTGGGGCTCCCCTAAATCTGATGCGGGAGGTAAAGCAGTCACAGCCTGGTTGGAAGAGCAAGACCTCATTTTGCTCAATGACGGTTCGCCAACCAGGCTTGACTACACAGGAGCTATGACTCATATAGACCTCACCGTAGCCAGCCCTGAGATTTCTAGCACTTCTGCCTGGGAACCGTTACCTGATAGCCTAGGATCTGACCACTTCCCTCAAATAGTCACTCTGTGTAACTATATTACACAGGGAACTGATACCCAGGGTTCAGAGGAACCTAGATTTATATTTAATAAGGCTAACTGGGATCAGTTTAGGTACCTCTGTGAAGATCTTTCCCTGGCAGACATTCACACTCAAGATCCTCTTCTATTTTGCAAAAATCTTACCAACAAACTGCAGTCCATAGCTGAATGCAGCATACCGGTCTCTTCTGGCTGGAACAAACGCAATAAATCAGTACCGTGGTGGAGCGATGAATGCGCCAAGGCTGTACAGGACAGAAAAAAAGCACTAAAAATCTTTAAAAATAACCCCGCGGAGCATAATCTTAAAAATTATAGGTCTCTAGAAAACACTGCGAAGCGGGTCATTTCGGAAGCTAAAAAGCAAAATTGGAAAGAATTATGTGAATCCATTGATACTAAACACTCTACTGCAAAGAAGTTTTGGCAAAAAATTCACAGAATTGAAGGAATTCCGTACTGTCCTGTGCCTTTACTTAAAATTAAAGGCGAAATTGCCTGTACCCCAAGAGACAAGGCTCAATTTTTGGAAATTATTAGAAATCATGATCAAAAATAGACTTGAGCACTTATTGGAAACCAACAATATTTTGAACCCCTTCCAGTCTGACTTTAGGAAAGGGCGTTCTACCCTAGACCAGCTAGCTAGGCTACAACATGACATTATTTTGGCTAAAAATCGAGGGCAGTCAGTACTTGCAATCTTTTTGGACCTTCAAGCTGCCTTCGATTTAACTTGGACTTTCGGCATCTTAACAAAGCTAGCTGATTACTGTATCACCGGACACTGCTTCCACTATGTAAGGGCTTTCCTGGAGGGTCGTAAGATCAAGGTCAGAGTTGATGGTGTGAATTCAGACGAAGCAATAACTGAAAGAGGCACCCCTCAAGGGTCTGTCATCTCTCCCCTGCTGTTCTCCATCATTGTCAATGACCTGCCTGAAACCGTTAAATCATCAGGCATGGTTATCTCCCAATTTGCCGGTGACTGAGGCACCTGGTTAATGGGGTCCAAGCTGTCAACCCTGCAAAAAAAGGCCCAAGCAGGGCTGGACTCCATATGGAACTGGGCCATCGAATGGGGATTCAAAATTTCACCCACAAAAACAGTAGGAATCCTGTTTGGCAATCAAAAACAGCACTCTTTGGACCAAAATCATTTTTGAAAAAGTGGTGAAATTTCTAGGTATGTACCTAGATAAACTGTTAACATTTATTCACCACTTCAAATATTTGGCAGAAAGGTGCGAAAGGGACTTAAATTTAATGAGGATGTTGAGAGGCACATGTTTCGGGTCCGATAAAAATAGCCTCCTTCTCCTCTACAAGTCCCTTATTCATCCAAAGATAGATTATGGGGCCCAAATCTATTCATGTGCTACGCCAAACGCACTCAAAATGGTAGATTCCATACAAAACAAGGCCCTCAGGATAGCCCTACGGGCACTGCCGTGTACACTGGGTTGTACATTAGAGGAGGAGGCCGGAGTGCTGCCCCTCAACCTGCGCCGAAAACAACAAACCCTCCAATATTGGGCCAGGGCCCAGGTCCAGACACGGCTCAAACTCCGTTAACAAGCTATTTGGGACGGGCACCTTCATCAGGGGACGGGAGCTTAAAAAGAAGCATGTTGCCTTCCCATTTGGGGTCAGCACCCAGACCCTGGTGGAGGAGGCCGGTCTCAAGGAAGTTGCTGTGGCAGACCTGAATCCCTCCGAAACCCCCCCCTGGCTGCTTCACTCCCAGGATGTCGACAACTATCTATCTACAATAGTAACGAAATCTGACTCTCCGCACCTCGTGAGGTCAGAAGCTCTCAATTATATTAATATTCAGTATGCTGAGCATTTAAAAATTTATACAGACGGCTCCAAATGCCCTGACTCTGGCTTGGTAGCCAATTCATTCGTAATTCCCTCCAAAAAAATTATAAGAACATTCAGACTCAGCAACAATCTTTCTATATATTTGACGGAACTTTTGGCCATTAGCTTTGCAATGTGCTGGATATTAGTTAACAAGCCAACTAAGATTGCTATATTCTCGGACTCTCTATCATCACTTGAGTCCATCAAAAATAGAAATAGCAGGTCTAGGCCTGATATTTTAAATGAAATTTTGGAACTGAATCAAAAGTGCCTAGACAAATCTTTACAGGTAACTTTAATTTGGTGCCCAGCACATGTCAACATCCCGGGGAATGATCAGGCGGACAGGGAGGCTAAGGAGGGCCTCAAAAGGGAGTCGGTCAATATAGGGGTCCCACTAGCCCCAACAGAAATATACTCCCGGGCCAAGGCCTATGTTACGCGTGAGTGGAACAAAATACCACCCGCTAACGCTTCATATAAAGCCCCTTTCCCAATTGCCCAGAAAACCCTCAGTCGGCCGCATCAATATTCTCCCAATATCATTATAGACAAATGCATTAGCCGACTGAGAATGGGGACCAGTCTTTTGCCTGCTAGTGCGGGAAAGTATATTTTAAAGCTGGACCCTCTCTGTCCTCAATGTGGGATCCCCTTCACAGCCGACCACCTGCTGACACAGTGCCCCCAGTTCTCTACACAGAGAGAACAGCTTAAATCCACTCTTTCCAAATTAAATATTGATTCTACCTTTAATAATATCTTAGATCCTACTGGCCAAAATAAATTGCCAGTGTACAAATCTCTGGCAACTTATCTTGTGGACTGCCAGATCACGGATAAAATATAAATTCAAATAGGGGTCCTGCAGCTTAATAATAAAACTTAAATTCAGTAGACACTTTCCCATATATGGGGAGAATAAGGTGATTTAATAATTTATTTATATCACTGAATAGCTTCTAACTGTACAATGCTTAAATTATTCCTTTTTAGCAATGATTACATTTATGTACTGTTTTCCAGTGTGTTACACACTAATTCCCTTTCTAGTACATTACAACCCCATATATATGGGGAATTGGGTGATATTTAGCCTACTGAAGGGCATATAATACCTGCCTAACCAAATTTTTATACACCCCTATGTCTTCCCATCATGGGAGAGAACTCTTAAAAATCAACTTATGTCTTATCTAGTACACTCGGACAATAATAAACAATGCTCAGTAGAGCATCTAGAGGGTTAAACCCAGCCAGTGTTTATATTGTGCAATACTGGCTATGTCAATGGTCAACAGTACCGTACTCTTAGTTACAATTTAGATATATTTGCCTGTGTTACATGGTTAAAGAGGTTCTATATCTGACTTCTTAATATTTTGTGCTCATATATTGTGCACCTTTTATTGATAATTTAAATGTTTTCCCCCTGGACCTCAGGCAAATTGACTAAATTATGCCACTTTAACTTAACTTAATTAGTACATTATTGTTTTCAGTGGAACAATAAACAATGCTCTAATAGCTGCAGGAATCCCCCTACTCCATTTCCTTTTCCCCCCTTTCCCTCTGTGGTCTTACATGAGCCATGCTGGGTCGGGCGCACAGGAAGATAGCAACACATGTCTTAATTTAAATATCATGTTATTATATATGTCTCTGATGCTAACGGAGCCCTCCCTCAACCATGGCCAATCTGATTGACCAAGGATTCCTTATTTTAAGCCATTTTTTAGTAAAGCAGTTTGCCCCATTTACTATTGTAAAGTATTAATAAACCCCATTTTATTGGAGATTTTATATTAATTGGGGAGGACCCAGTTATCAATCTTTTAATGTGTACTATATATTGTTGTAACTCACATGGGTAGTAAGTTTCTTAATTGTTTGCCAAGTATTTTGATCATATTGTTAATAATGATCAATTTTGCCATAAATTCTGTGTGATACTACATAATAAGATCCTCTGCAGTTTTTCTTAAATGCAGTATTCTGCATACTGTTAATGAACAACTCATTCATAGCAGGGATTATTCACATTTTAGCTTTTAATATGTTAAACTACCTCTTTTAAGTGTCCCTATCTATGTAAATCATTTAAACCTGTGCGCCCCCCTGGTCCCAATATCTCAAAATACCTCTCTAGCACTGCTGGCCGAAATTCCCTTCCCCCACCGGTGCTACCCCATCTTTTAAAAAATGAATGAGACAAAGTCTGCCTCACATGTGCCCC
Organism: Congeria kusceri; assembly: GCA_027627225.1. Taxonomy (NCBI): domain Eukaryota; kingdom Metazoa; phylum Mollusca; class Bivalvia; order Myida; family Dreissenidae; genus Congeria; species Congeria kusceri. The sequence continues at coordinate 46,056,487 of CM051035.1, forward strand.
CCAGGGTGATTCCCCTTTTTACCTGTATATAATTGTACAGCCCAGTTAGTTCTTTTTATTACGTATATCTTGTTTTATCTATGTTATTTTTAAAGGCCCTAAAAAGTAAGCCGTTTGATTGTACCGGAAGGATGTAATATATGTTTTATCCTAATTTTACTGTATATTGGATTCTCATCCCTTTATGTTTGTCCTTGATCTTAAATTGTCACCCTGGGGAAGGTTACTTTCCATTAAATAGCCCAACAATCTTGTATAAATCTCAATGGACAGGGTCTCAGGTTGGAGCAATAAGTTATATTCCCTGTCTACAAGTGCTCAGCATTAGTTAAAAGCATGTCATGCAATTGTAACATCCATCATTAGAATGAATATAACAATTTAAAAAATAAATAAATAATAAAATACTACATACCAACAACATACACTTGCAGATGCAAAGTGCATTAGTAGTCTTATATTACTTAACTTCCTATTAATTAAATAGTTCATTTTACACAGTATATTCAAGTAATATTACTTGACCTTTATTATGAATAAAGGTTAGAAAGCATTTCTTAACCTTCATATGTAAAGACATGCAAATAACACAGACATTGTAAAACAATGCTGAACCACTTAGTGATCTGGAAATAATTAACACTGTTTGTTGTCGTTATTGTAAATACTATCCCATGTGTATTCGCACATTGGTTTTTAAATTTAATACGACATATAGTGTATGGTAATTATTACCCGAACTCTCCCAGATCTCTAAGTAAACAAGACTCCAACAATCCCGTTGCAGCATTTGCTGCATAATGGGTCTAGAAAAATGGTGATTCACATAAAATTATGTGTTCCCTCCAATTTAATCTTATTCTAGTTAGGCTATTTCTTCAAACTTCCCCTTTCTCATGTTAGTATAGATCAAACTCAGTGTTTATCCTTTATTTTTTTTCCCTGTTGCAAAGTACGCTATACTTATTTAGTGCTATTGCCCTAATATACAACAGACTGAACTCTTTTTTAGTATAAGGGAGGTAACTCCTGTTGAGAAATAAGAGGTTGTTGCAGAATTGCTTCCCTTTAAACTGTGTATACCCTGGTAGTTGTCTCCTTATACAAGAACAGTGTGCTTTCATGTGTCATGTAAGCTATTGTACTAGATTTACAAGTATTCCTATTTTTAAGCATAGATTTTTATTTTTAGCACCGCACCCACACTGCAAAGTTTTATATATGTATTGCCAATTATTAGCAAAGTATTTATGTTAAGCAGTGTGCTCGGGCAATGGTTTTTAACCGAAGTCCCGAGGGTAAACAACTCCAATTGATTGATTCATGTTAAAATTCATCATGACTGTGGACAAACAGTTTGTTAATGTTCAGAAATAAATCCAGACACAGAACAGTTTTCCTTTGTTTTAAGCTACTGAGAGTATATTTAGGCCAGCCTCATTTTGGAATGAATGTTTACCACATGTCCCAAGTTGCTCTTTTTTTGCTACCATTGTTGTTATTTTGAACTGAAATTTCCCCTATTGCAAAGAAAATCATTACACAATAATAACTAGTCATAAGATTAAAAATCAGTAGTGCTAATTTGGATTTCAACTGAGTGTGACTGTGCCTAACCAAGCGGAAAACTGATACTGTGATGTCAAAGAAAAGCTTTCAAAGAAAAATAGTTTAAAGTGATGTGAATAAACAATGTTCGTTATGTTTTTATTTAAAATGATGAATGTTTAAATTAAGAAGAACCTTTGATGAAACACACACATGAATGAAATTAGTAATTTAATTGGGCCAGAATAATATTTTACTGTACAGACAAATTCCAATGAGTGGATATTAGTTACAAAAATTAGCTTACAAAATACTAATAAACTAAGCGAAATAAGGGAGGTACATATCTTTATTTAGTTAACCGTAAAGTGTTTTCTGTGTTAACTTATTGCTTTTCGGGCTGATTTCAGATCATTTTGTCATTTTGGAATCCTTTGGTAGAACAAAAATTGAAATGACATTAAGTGTATTCACACTAGATATTCATATTGCAATTAATTTTTACTTGATAGACTATATTACAAGTAATTGTTTCATTTTGTATTGTTTTTCGTCTTTTCAGTAAAATAAACAACGATAAAGAAACTCCGTGTGAAGTTGATCCACCAGTTTCTTCTGCTGCTCGCAACATAAAGCAGTTTTTTGAACGGGTCGAGACATTCACAATATCCTTTCATAAATTTCATATATGTGTTTTTTCTTTGTTGCCATAAGGTTTTATTATAATAATAAAATAAATATCAAATGGCAGCATGGGTGACCTTGATATTGTCAACCCGAGGTTAGAATGCCACCCGAGGCAAAGCAGAGTGGTGACATATAGTTTCGAGGGTTGACAATTTCAATGTCACACATGCTGCCATTTGATATTTATTTTATTATACCGAACAAAATTAAGTAAATAAAAAGGTAAACATGCACATTTTAAATTTTGCCATCAAGATTGAAGAATGTCTAAATCTTCTTTCATCAGAAATACTTGCAAGCTATTTTTCTGACAGTTAATTTTGAACTGAAGAGAATCGTGTGTTTACACATTGAATAATGACGTCACGACTATATCACATTACATGACAGTCAATTTCATTTGGTCATGTGTCATAAAGGTTGAAAATGTTTTTGACAGTCAAAATATTTTTTCTCAGGTAATCGGAATTGATCATTGTAGACAAAAGTGAGGTATAACAAAGGAGAAATACATTGATCTTATCATGGTGTTTATTGTGTCACAAATATTTATGACTTTTGTGTTGTCTGTTTTATTTTTGGTTTTTAATAAATGAATCAGTGTCATTTACAAACCATCATTTCCACATTATAATATATTGATTCCATCAATTTAGTTCTTGTTGTATGCAGGTTCAATAACTCTTTAACTTAATTAAGCATTAACATGGTTTGCCAAGCCCGAGGCGTTTTCTCCTTTGGTGTGCTCCCGTTACGGCTGGAAGAACATCGACACCGACATGCTTCAGTGCGTCAACTGCAGAGCGATGCTGTGTGGAACATTGCCTAAACAAGTGGATGCCTATTCCTGTATGTGGTGTTCTCGTATTCTATGCCAATTTTTTGCTTATTGTTAAAGTGTTCCACAACTATTTTAGTATTCTCTATTGAATACACATTCATGGTTTAGAGGACTAAATTAGTTTGGCAAATGTAACATTTTTAGCTCGACTATTCGAAGAATAGTTGAGCTATCCTACTACCGTTGGCGTCAGCGTCCGTGTCTGAATTAGTTGAAGTTTTTATTTAAAAGTCTTGTAGCTTCAAAACTACATAAGTTATTCACTTGAAACTTGGAATATACCTTTGTCATCAACTCCAGTATCAGGGGCGATATTCCCCATAACTCTGTTTTGTATTTTGACAGAGTTATGCCTCTGTTTCACTTAGATTTTCTGGTTAAAGTTTATATTCAAAAGTTTTGTTACTTCAAAACTACATAATTTATTCACTCAAAACTTGGAATATACCTTTAGCATCAACTCCAGTATTAGGGACAACATTCCCCATAAGTCTGTTTTGTATTTTGACAGAGTTATGCCTCTGTTTCACTTAGATTTTCTGGTTAAAGTTTATATTCAAAAGTTTTGTTACTACAACACTACATAATTTATTCACTGGAAACTTGGAATGTACCTTTGGCCTCAACTCCAGTATTAGGCGCAACATTCCCCATAACTCTGTTTTGTATTGTAACAGAGTTGTGCCCCTTTTGTACGTAGATTTTCTGGTTTAGATTAAAAAGATTTGTAACTTAAAAACTACATAAGTTATTCACTTGAAACTTGGAATGTACCTTTGTAATCAACTCCTGTTTCAGGGTGAACGTTCCTCATAACTCTGTTTTGTATTTTGTCAGAGTTATGCCCCTTTTTTACACAGATTTTCTGGTTAAAGCTTATATTCATTTGTTTTGTAACTGCAGAACTTCACAAGTTCTTTACTTGAAACTTGGAACATACCTTTGACAGTCATCAACTCCAGTATCAGAGACAACATTCCCTATAATTTATATTCAAAAGTTTTATAACTTCAAAACTACACAAGTTATTCACCTGAAACTTGGAATGCATCTTTGTCATCAACTGCATCATCAGGGGTAACATTCCCCATAACTTGGTTTTGTATTTTAAGAGAGTAACGCCCCTTTTTCACATAGATTTTCTGGTTACAGTTTATATTCAGAAGTCTCATACCTTGAAAACTACATAGGTTATTCTATTGAAACTTGGAATATACCTGAGCCATCAACTCCAGCATCAGGTTCAACCACCCCATAACTGTTTTGTATATTTAGCTCACCTGGGCACAAAGTGCTCAGTGATCTATTGGTATAGGGGACCTCTCCAGCGTCGTCTATTGTCCGTCATCAATGTGCTGTCAACAACTTGGACCGTTATCGCGATAAAGACTACATTTTTTATTCAATCATGACCTAACTTGCACAGTTTGTGTAAGACCATAAAATCTCGGATGGGATTGTTATTGGGTCAGATCACACTAGTAACACCAGAGTAATTGCCCCTTTTTCATGCAAAAAAAGTGCAAAAGTGCCCTTTTTGCAAAGTATAGACTTTATTTTCCATCCAATATTAACCAAACTTTCACAGTTTGTATATGACCATCAGATCTCAGCATACGTAAAAAATGGGCCAGATCATGTTTCAAACACCAGAGTTATTGCCGTTTGTTTATTAAAAAATTATATAAAAATGGACATTATTCAGGATAGAGAGAGACATTTTTCATCCAATCTTCACCAATCTTGCACATTTTGTCTATTACCATGAGAAAAACAGTTGAATTCCAGATTGACAAGATAGGACCATAAATGCCAGAGTAATTGCCCTTTGTTTGTGAAAACGATATGCAAAAATGGACATTATACAGGATAGAGACTTCAGTTTTCATCCAATCTTTACCAATCTTGCACAGTTTGTCTTTGACCATACGGTTAAAGGTGAAGTCGAATATAAGCAAGATTGGACTAGAAATAACAGAGTTATTGCCCTTTGTTTGTGAAAAAAATATGCAAAAATGGACGTTATTCAGGATAGAGACTTCATTTTTCATCCAATCTTCACCAATCGTGTACATTTTGTCTATGAACGTAAGACTACCAGTGTTCTGCCGTGAATTTGGACTGTTGGGGACAAGGGCCCTCTAGGCTTGAAAAAGTCAAAACAAATTACAAAAATGAAGGGACACAGACAAACAAAAGTTTTTCACCTCATGAATATTCCCAAAGCAGCTAGGTTTTGTCTTGAAAAGTATGTACTAGCTGTTTTCATTCATGTTCATTTTTATTTTCTGTTTGAAAAAGGATTAATACATAATATTAAGTTCTTAATTAATTCATAACGTTCTGTTAATCAACGTGCATTCTTGCATACCTTATAACCTTGCATTATTTATTCCAGTTTAAACAAACAATAAAATCCGTTATAAACACAAGGCGTTAATAATGAAACTGGTTAAAACTACAAAGTGTAACAGTGTCACATCATCAATTAGCCGGGCATCCAAAACTGCAAGCCGTTAGTAACACCCATAGCAACAGTGTCGGTTAATTCGACTTCAAAAGTCTTTGATGTGTCTGCCAAAATGCAGCTGTTGTCTATCAGTTTATTGCTGAAAAGCGTGTTTCACGCTTAGCATGTTGACAGCGTATCGATTGATACTACTGTATCTTCCCTTCTACTTTCCAAAATATGTACCAACTGAAATACTTCGAATAGTCGAGCGCGCTGTCCTCTGACAGCTCTTGTTTTGCATACAACCTATATTAAACTACTTTAGAAAACCTATTTTTGTATTGTTTTTTTAAAGCTGTATGATAAGAATTCTTATTACTGCCAAAACATTCAAATATGTAGTGAGACATTAGTTTACCCAAATGTATAATCAGTTTTGATAATACATTTTGTATTGTTTCTTAACCATGGACACAGACAAATTAAGAAACATAATCAGTTTATTTATTTTCAGATAAGGAGAGTTGCAGGAAGTTAAAAGCCAGTTTGATCGAAGCCCATGAAACTGCCTGTAAGTGGACAACTAATCCTGCTCCAGGTAACACTTGCATTATATCATACATCTCTCAGGCCGTTAACCAATTCCTGTATTCCTATTTTTTCCTATATTTCGGAGAATTTATATATATATATTGATATTTTGAATATATTTTGAAAAGCCTCCTATATTTTCCTATATTTTAGACTTATTTCCTATATTTTTTATAAAAAAATGTGAACATCGATCGGAAAATTACGTAGATATAGTTGCTATTGCATCTAATGATGCTTATTTACAATACAATATGTTCCTACTTTCCAATGCATTCACAGCAGAATGTGTTTTTACCCTCGGGCTTATCTCTTTGGACACCTTTAAGGAAAATTTGACAACTAACCAGTATGTCAGTTTTGAAGAAAATCTCGTACCTTAAATTATTGTCAAAGATTATTATGCCATCTGTCTAGTTCTCTATTAGGGATGCAACAAGTACCCGAAAATACCCACATTCACGGTTCCATAAAAACTCGCGTTCGGTTTCTCATAAGAAAATTCAGGTCGGGTCAGGTATTAAAATAATAGTGTAATTCATCCTTTTAATCATAGTCATCTTTCTTAAAATTCTTCTAAATGTAAACTTATATTCAACAAATTAATAAAACCAAGACCCAGTAGGCATAGGTGTTTCTAGTTGACAGGTTTTTACAAATAAAAGCAAATATTCTGCTGGCGCTCTTGGATATTGGAGTGCATCTATGAACAAACCCCACTGAACAGCTGTATGGACGTCTTAAACGAAGGAGTTTCAAACCGTTTAGTTGAGGTAATATGTGATGCAGAGTGCATTGGCTTTTAACGGAACTGAATATAAACTCAGAGCATCATTATTTATATGACGAAACCTAAGTAAATGTTAAGTTTATAGTTACGGGTAATAAAAAGAAGTGATCAACATTTACAGCGAACGAAACTGTTGACGGTTGGGAGTGTGGTTATTTTGTATTCCTCCTTTTTTCACTGCGCCTTATCGTTTCCCCGTCGACATTTCAATGATGAATCAGTACCTTTATAACGCATATATAGGGGTGCTTAAGACGCTAGTGCATTATTTCCCGCTGAATTATTACCGTTAAACCTCTGCAAAAACCTATGCAAATAAATTACTGAACAAATCTGTATTTATCGAAACGAGAATACTTTTTTTTAAAACATAGATTTTATCAAGGTTTATTACTTAGAACTTAAATATCCTGTAATACAACTAATCTGTACATGTGTATATTTTCCCATAAGTTTTAACTTGATAATGTTGTTGGTTTCCTTATCATTTAGCTGAAGTCATAAATAGGCAAAATTGAGATTTTGGCGGTAAAAGATGAACTCTAAAGCTGGAGGAGCTGGGCCATATTCGGCCCATAAATTCACCTTAACAAACAACGATGTTAATGACAAAAGTCCAGTGAAAAATAACTATTAATGAAACAGGTACAGTTCAAACTTCAAAGTTCCTTTCTAACAGTATTACAGAACCAATGTCCGATTACAACATATTTGTTGCTCTTAATAATAATCAGGGACCTATAAAAACATATTGTTTATAGGTCCCTGTAATAATGCAGCAAATTAGCTTAATTCTGATATAGTTTAGATGTTAGCAGTATTACAATGACAATTGATAACTAGGGTATCAGTGAAACTGATGGATGCTGCCCAATGCACTTTGTCAAGCAATATAAATGCAATGAGAAAGGCAGAGATATTAAAATGATTAAAATCACTAGGCAGGACCAAATCGGACACCAAAACTGTATGTGAACATGTCACAAATGAGAATAATTTCATTTATCGTCTAATCTTCAGGGTAGAAACAATGTTTGCTGATCGGAACAGCCCTCTGGAGGTGCAGTGTTGATGTGTACTTTTACTTATATCAATACACGACCCGACCCTTAAATACCCAACCTGACAAATATTTGCTATGGTGCCTGTTGCATCCCTATTCTCTAGGCATGATCAACTTGGCATTTCACAAAAATAAAAAAAAAGAGAAACATAACAATTATAAAACTCAAAATTGATAGCATTTTTTCATTCAAACAATTTTTATCAATAATGACAACATTTGTTTAATAATGAAACTATATAATTAATAACTCGGTCATAATAGAGTCCACAGCCAAAAATATGCCACGAAGCATATACAATGAGTTTGTCAAACTGTAAAAATGAGAATTTTGTTAAAAATTTCCAAGATGATCCGATTATAATTAATAGCACATAAGTTCTGGTCTTTTTGACACAGAGGTGTTTACTTCTTGTGACTTTGTCTATTTGGTTCTCGAAAAGCCCGCTTGCTTGTTACAAACACATACATGCCATACGTCCCGGTCTCGCCGGGATTGTCCCACTTTCGCGTGGTTTGTCCCGGCGTCCCGCTCAGATGCATTTTGTCCCGACCAACCACAAAAATCGATGTTAGTGTGCTTTATTAGGCCAACAATTTACTTCACATCGTTTGGTCCCTATGACAACAACACCCGTCAGCCATGTGTCAAAAAGGAGTAGTAATGATTGTCAGGTTTGGTCCGTATTTTCGCGCCTACAATGCTAGTCATTTACACCTGTATTGTGCGAAAAACAATCACCGACCCGCTCAACATCAGAGTGTAACAGTTTGACGTCATCAGCTAATATCGCGCGCGCCACCCATGGCAACGTCTTTTCTGGTGCTACATGTGGAGGGTGGTTACAGTAACTGTATGTCATAAATAAATACTAACCTATCTGAATTACAATAAAATTATCGATATGGCGTTACTGCTTGTCGTTGTAAAGGAAATTTTTATGGTTACAAAAGACAGAGAAACAATATGTAATGCCTATCATTCGAGATAAATCTACAGATACCCAATTTTGTGGTTTTGCGCTACGAAAGTTTTATACAAAAGTAAAGATTTCACTGTTCTTTGCGCTACACAACTTTTTTAAATCGCGGTCAATACACCCACGCTTTCCATGCGGATGACGTGACGTTGTAGATATCGGCATAATTTTCTAGCAAAACACAGAGTTTACATGCAATGCATGTGCATCTTAACTGCAAATAGAACTCGTGTTAAGTCGCGTGAACAGTAAAATTCGGATAGGCGTTTCAGATTTCGATTTTATTATACGCATATTCATACGTGATGTTATAATTACTAAATAGTTGAACATATGTTATGTTACACATTATGGACAACAATGAAAAACGTCGTTGTGAGTAAATATTGGTAACTTTTTATGTCGTGAAAACAGGCAAATGTATACATAGGTGTCCCGCTCAAATGTCAAATTTCTCGGCGATTTTTTGTCAATGTCCCGTTTTGGCCTGAAAAAAATTATTGCAAGTCTGACACACACTCATGATTTTTACAAATATAATCAAGAGTTTATCATTTATACCTAAGTTATTTGCTAAAATTTTCAATAAATCTAGAAGTTATGATTCGACCAATTCATTGAAGTTTTATTAGGAATTCAAATATACTCACTTAATAAGAAAATCTGACCACATGCATTAGTGGTTTAATTTGTGCCTATTTATAATTGAAATATACAAATTTTAGAACATAATCCTTCAAATCATAATTGCATATATTCATCAAAACTCATCTTTTACTTCTCAAGTTTGTTTGCACATTGGTAGCTGGATATTTGGAAAAACTTTTTGTTAGATATACAATTTCGCTGTAACTTTTGAATACATAATAAAAACCCATAAAACAGCTTTGCAGCAATGAAAAAAACACAGACTAGTTTCCTTCAAATTATGGAATGTAAAGACAGAAATAAAAATTCAAGATTAAGAAAGGTATTTAGCAATATTGTTGACATAGTTATACACTGGTATTCCAATATACTAACAAAACCTTACAATATATATCACTGTTCCTTTAAAAGCTGTGATTAAAACAGTGTTCGTTTCATTTGTATATGTTGTTAGTTACATCTTTAATTCATTAATTTTCTTTTTGAATCCTGCATGTTTTCTATGCTCTTTAACACCCACTATTCCTAGTTATGGTAGGAACCATGACTGCCATTTCTATCAAAGTGCATCTACAAACGTGCTTTCAAAACTTGTGATATTAAGGTTAATAATCCTGTCTGTCTAAAATCTGAGTACAAGTCAAATGTTGTCATTTTATGTTTAATTATGAAGTTAAGTGTTTCTGTTGCAAATTTTACTCCATCAAGTGGTTTATATTTGCTAGGTATAAAAATGCTACTATCAAGTTAATAAGTAGGTACTTTCAATCTAAACGAAGACTAAGTGCTCCTGAAATTCCTATATTTTGCCTGAAAAAGTGGTCAGAACTCCTATATTTAGCTGAAAAACAATACTATATTTTTCCGATATTTTAATCGAAACCTGGTTGACGGCCTGATATCTGTTAGCGTCTGGTTTTTGTCTTGCAGAGAAGTTTTACAGTCTGCCATTTCACAGTGGAAAGGAGTTGTTGAAGGGTTTCTTGTTCAGACTGGCATCCATCAAGTCCCTCAAGGTTCCCCATGTGTCGTACAAATCTACAACTGAACAGGCAAGCACCTGGGGCCATGTTCATAAAGCTCTTGCAGTGTTTTTATGCCCCCGGCATCTTGATGCAGGAGGCATATAGTGATCGTCCTGTCCTTCCGTCCGTGACAAGGTTAAGTAGATTTTACAGTTTTGTCCAGCACCAATACCGCTTACTACAGCACTTTGATACTTACACAGTTGTTGCTTATGACCATTCCCTATCCACCCATATCACCCAACCTCACTTTGACCTTGACCTAATTTGGACTTATAATCATTCAAAAGTGCCATATCTTGGTTAACTAGATTTTACAGTTTCGTCTAGCTCCAACACCGCTTACTACAACACTTGGATATTTATACAGTTGTTACTTATGACCATTCCCAATCCAATCCCAATCACTTTCAACTTGACCTAATTTGCACTTAGAATAATTAAAATGAGCTGTTTCTTGGTTAACTAGATTTTACCATTTCGTCTAGCACCAACACCGCTTGCTACAACAATTGGATACTTACACCGTTGTTGCTTATGACCATCCCCAATCCACCTATATCACCCGACCTCACTTTGACCTTGAACAAATTTCTACTTAATATAATTCAAAAGTGCCATTTCTTGGTTAACTAGATTTTACCGTTTCGTCTAGCATCAACTCCGCTTACTACAACACTTGGATATTTACACAGGTTTTACTCACTTTGACCTTGACCTAATTTGGACTAAAAAATGGGCTACCCATTACCAACCGGGGGCATGTGTGTTTATCAAACACAGAATCTCGTTTTTTTCCTAGTCAATTTAGTGCGAAATAGGGCCCCATTCAGAAAGCAAAAAATATATTTTTTCAGAAGTTTTCCACTAAAATTCACAATTGCTAACAAGTTTATGTCTGACTTTGTGTGTGCTGTTTTATATAGTGAATAGGTTTTTGTCTAGACTGGTTATGATGTTTATTTCAGATGGTCAACCAATTCCTATATTTTGGAAAGAAATCCTATATTTTGAAAAACCTGTTTTTTCTATATTTTCCTATATTTTGAAAAACCTGTTTTTTCTATATTTTCCTATATTTTGAAAATTGTTCCTCTATTTTTGATAAATTCGGTAATTCACACGTCTGCAATTGGTCTGTGAACAGTATATTGCAAACCTACATGTTGATTTTTTTCTCTCGCTTTGCTCGCATGTACTTAAATACTGAAATTATTTTTAGGCCATGGCATGCATGTCTCAGTTGCTAATTGATTACCATGAATATGTTTAACAAATGTTTTGGTCATTAAAGCTCAAACTGTACAACTTATCAGGCTAGAATATGATCCCATATCACTCTTATACTGAAGTATTTCGACTATAAAATTCGTATATTTTCTCGAATAAATTGACAAAAAGTCCTATATTTTTGGTGAAAATATTTCTATGTCGTTCCTATGTTTTTTGTTAACATGATTGACAGCCTGTTATATTAAAAGGCTTATAATATGTAGTAATTAAATTGAAATTGGTTTCAACATTGTGTTATTAATCCTGATAAAATAACTTCATACATAATAGGTTGAATGATATTTTCACAAAAGATGGTAATACGGTGCTAAAAATTTTCACAATTCAATGGGCCCTGGCCCCATTTACGAAGGACTGAAACACACTGCAGTCTTGAATCTTGCATTTTACTTAAGTGCCAAAGGAGTCATAGGTCCGAGGCATCTTTCTAGACTGATTCAAACATAAAACATCTGTTGTACACTACATTTTACCAGAAGAACTTTTTGACATTACAATGAATTGTTGCCAATTGGTAGTTCCAGTCTAAACAATGATGTTGGGCATTTATTTGTTTGCATATATAAGGCTTGTCATGGGAAAATCAGTCTTAATGCATGTGCGTTAAGTGTCGTCCCAAATTAGCCTGTACAGTCCGCACAGGCTAATCCAGGACGGCACTTCCCGCCTACAGTGGATTTATGTTTAGAAGAGACTTCCTTGAAACAGAAAATACCATAAAAGCAGAAAGTGCCGTCTTGGATTAGCCTGTGCAGTCCGCACAGGCTAATCCAGGACGGCACTTTCCGCCTATAGTGGATTTATGTTTAGAAGAGACTTCCTTGAAACAGAAAATACCATAAAAGTGGAAAGTGCCATCCTGGATTGGCCTGTGTGGACTGCACAGGCTAATCCGGGACTACACTTTACGCACATGCATTAAGCCCGGGTTTCCTACGACACACCTCATATGTTTTATGTTTGACAGTGGCATAATAACAATCTGAATAAACTTCTACTCGTATATTTTTTGGTATTTACATTACAGATATTGTCCAAGGAGTCACTGGTGAACATGATCATCCAAGTCCAGGAAACAACTGAAGTGGAACCAGCCCTCTTGGCCCTCTGTGGGTGGGAGTATTGGTGGGTAACTCATAGTTAAAGATACAAATGTTTAAATTTTAACTGGCTTAGAATCTTGAGTTGCATAAATCATTTTTTCTATATTTCAATTGTCGTAAACCAAGTTTTGGGGGGCATTTGCGTCACTCTAACATTGATCCACATGCATTGAGATGTTTGACCTTGGAGTGAGAGGTCACTAGTTGGAGGCCTGATCTGGCCTAATTGGGTACCTGATAATTGTTGTAGGTAGGAATCAGTGTCCCAGTATTTAAGATAGGCTGTCGAATTGTCTTCTATGTACTGTATGTAGGATAAGTTATCCAAAGTTTATTTGAGTTGAGTAATTTTTGCCATTCCACAGGTCAATCTTCAAATAAATTTAATACACCCTTGGTTAACATTTGAAAAGGCACTACAAACAGTAATCAAGTATGAATCTCACATATTTCAACAGAAGACACCATGTATCTTGATTATGACATATTGCCTTAAATCATTTACAGTGAATCTCATCAGAATGTGCTACAGTGTTCGGTGTGCAGACGGAAGATTGGGCTCTGGAACTACTGTTCACCAGAGGAAACTGACACCGCAAACACAGACTCTACAAATGTTTCTGGTGAAAATTCCAATGGTGTTCAGAATGGCAACCATTGCGACAGTGACTTATTAAAGGGCGATGCAAGTTTTGTGAATGGAAAGCGTGAACATACTGGTGCAATACAAGCTGAAGATGTGGAAGAAGTTACTTCCGAGCCAGCCAAGAAGAGGCCAAAACTGGTATTTAGTGAACATTTCTCTTTCTACCACTGTCTTTTTTTCTACTAAGCACAATGTCGTCTTCACCTTGTTTCTTTCATCAGTGGACTGTTCAGACAGCGCTTCTTTCTTTAACACTTCACACATTGCCAGTTTAAGACCTAATCTGATTAAGTGAGCCCAAGTTCTTCTGGATTTATATTCTCCTAGTACAGTAAACTCCTCTTGTAACAATATTGCTTAAAATGCAATTAACATTATTTTAGAACGTTATATACGTGTACACATGTCATGAAAATTCTGAAAAAGAAATCGTTGTTTTATTATAAATAGTTAGATCTCTATTCACTAAATGCATGTATGTAAAATGATCAGTGTTGCATCTCTTTTATATTCTTTATGTCCATGCTTTTGATAGCCTATTTACGAAATGTAACAGTATGCAGATATAGTGATATAAATCCTATTGTCTGCTGAATATCCTTACAAACGGAGTTTACTGTCTGATGTCTACAACAGGAGAAGCAGTGTTTTGATCCTGTAGCCGAGCACAGGTATTGGTGTCCATGGATACAGAATGACGCCTCAGATCGAAGTGAACAGTCAGCAGGGAACACTTCATCCCCCTCGATCTCTATGGCAACCACCGAGCATGCAGAGACAACTGGGACACCAGCCTGGCTACGCGTTGTGAAAATGTTGAGCCATTCAGACGAGAAAAATCAATTGCATGTCCAGTTAAAGAAGGTACAGAAATGTGTGACATGTTCTGACGTTGAACGGTGTTGTAGCTAGACTGAAAAGTCCTTTCAGCATTATTGTCTCAATGACAACAAAACAACTACATAGTTTGTATAGAAAATTATATTTGGTTTTGATGTCAGTGTTTTTCTTCATTTTATTTGAATAAAGAGAATTATTTGTTTTTATTTTGGTCATTTAGTGCCAATGAATGGAATAACTATAAGTGTCAGTATGAGAAATTTGTTAACATGAACACCTGTTTGCAAAAGTTAAGAGAAGTCTGTACCAAAAAATTACACAGATATAAACTAAACACCTAAGCTGAAATTTTGTTTAAATATCAAATGCTTAATGAATACATAATTTTTTTAATGACATTTTGAATACACTACAGTACATTTATGTACCTTTCTTCATTGTAATGTCATTGCCAACAGGACAAGTAACAATTAAGAAAATACCATTTACTTCTAAGGCCCCAAAAAATGTGTTTCGAGCAACTCGACCCTGTCTAGCAAAAAAAAAACAACCCTAAAGTTTTTAGTGATGATTTTTTCCATGAAATCCTTATTAGTCAGATTTAGATAATTTGCACTGCTTTTTTACTTAAATGTGTCTTTAAAATTATTATTTTTATCCCGACCCTGTAGTGATTGTCCTGTTCGTCCGTCCTTCCGTCCGTCCTTGACAAGGTTAAGTATATTTTTCTGTTTTGTCTAGCACCAAAACCGCTTACTACAACACTTGGATACTAACGCAGTTGTTGCTTATTACCATTCCCTATCCACCCATATCACCCAACCTCACTTTGACCTTGACCTTATTTGCACTTTAAATAATTCAAATGGGCTGTGTCTTGGTTAACTAGATTTTACCATTTCGTCTAGCACCAACACCGCTTGCTACAACACTTGGATACTTACACTGTTGTTGCTTATGACCATCCCCAATCCACCCATATCACCCAACCTCACTTTGACCTTGACCTAATTTGCACTTAAGAGTATTTCAAATGGGCTGTTTTCTTTGTTAACTAGATTTACCATTTGGCCTAGCACCAACACTGCTTGCAACAACACTTTGATATTTACACGGTCGTTGCTTATGACCATCCCCAATCCACCCATATCACCCAACCTCACTTTGATATTGACCTTGACCTAATTTGGACTTGTAATAATTCAAAAGTGCCATTTCTTGGTTAACTAGATTTTACCGTTTCATCTAGCACCAACACCGCTTACTACAATACTTGGATATTGACACAGTTGTGACTTATGACTGTTCCCATCAACCCATATCACCCAACTTCACCTTGACCTTGACCTAATTTGGACAAAAAAATGGGCTATCCAGCACCAACTGGGGGAATGTGTGTTTATCAAACACAGAATGTTGTTTGAGACCGTTGCTCAAAACACACAATTTATTTATTTTGTTAGCCTAATGATACTGAGATTATCAATGATACTGAGATTATCAATCGAGCTCATGTGGATTATGATATAAAACAAATGAGATTGTTTACAGACCTTATCATTTTGTTTAGTTTTTTGCCACTGATCATTTTACCTGCTCTGAAACTATTGTCTGAGGTTATACATGTATTTCCATTAATAGTTTTGCAAAATTTACAGTATTGTCACAACTTTCACGAGAATTGCCATGCTTTTTAGTTAAAACAAGATTAAAAGTTAATCCATAGATAAACCAGTACAAATATTGGATAAGCGACTCAAATAATTTGAATATCGTTGACATCCATGGCATTAAGATTGAAGATGCATTTGTTAATTTTGTTTATTTTCAGAGCCCAGAATTGGATAGCCTGCGACATTTACGACGAGTGCTGCATGACTGTACAGCCGACAAATGAACTTGAACCTTGCAGCATAATACCTGGAGGACATCGAAAACAGAGCTTTGAACTGAACATCCAGGGCCCATATTCACAAAGCTCCACGGGGAAAACTTGAGAATATTTCTTAAAAAATCATAAAACTCCTTAATTCTGTGGCTGTTTCATGTAAAGGTCATTTTACATTAAAATGGTCCAGACTAGTAACTGTTGTCTTTCATATTTTACCAATTGGTAAACATATATCATTGGATTTCACATAGACATTTTGATATGAAATGTTTCCCTAAGGAGCTTTGTGAACACAGGCCCTGTGCTCAGGCTTCATTTTTCAAAATAGCCAATGGCTACAGATTTTGAAATTTATTATTGGCTACAATATTTTCTTTATAAAAGAAACCAACAAATTAGTAAAAAATGTAACATGTTATTCACCAAGTAAGAACAATTTGGTAAAGAAAATGTTTAGTCAGGAGGCAGTAAACCTATTTTCAATCAGTGCTATTCCTGGAAATGAGAATACATGTCTGTTGTCAGATTGATGTCCTAGTCTCGCAGCTGGGATTGTATGTTAACCAGCTGCTACTTTGTTAAATAAATGAGGAGCGTCGTGGGAAAACCGGTCTTAATGCATGTGCGTAAAGTGTCGTCCCAGATTAGACTGCACAGGCTAATCCGGGACGGCACTTTCCACTTGTATGGTATTTTCTGTTTCAAGGAAGTCTCTTCTAACCATAAATCCACTTTAGGCGGAAAGCGCCGTCCTGGATCTGGGACGACACTTTACGTACATGCATTAAGCCCGTTTTTCTCACGACGTGCCTCAAATAAAGGATCATTGGAGTTTACTGCATCTCTGAGTAAGTGGTAACTGCATATGGATGCCCTACACTATAGTTTGAGCATTAAACCTACTGGGTTTACATTAAATGAGGCGTGTCGTTGGAAATTTGGGCTTTATGCACGTGCGTTAAGTGTTGTCCTGGATCAGCCTGTGCAGTCAGCACAGGCTCATCCAGGACAGCACTTCCGCTTTTATGGTATTTTGTGTTTAAAGAAGTCTCTTCTAAACATAAATCCACTGTAATCAGAAAGTGCCATCTGGGATTCAGAAAGTGCAGTCGGCACAGGCTGATCCAGAATGACACTTTACGCACGTGCATAAAGCCCAGTTTTCCCACAACATGCCTGCAAGATAAATTCTATTTAAAATATATAGAGGATATTTATTTGTTTTCGGTGTGATAACGCGTTATATCACTGGAAAGGGAGACAATATTTTCACGAGCGCTTGCGCGAGTGAAAATATGTATATTGTCTCCCTTCCCAGTGATGATATAACGTTTATCAAACAAATTTTCTTTTTATTTTATGCTGTTGAGTATTTTTTTACATTAAAAAAAGTAGTCCAGTACAGTGAGTAATATAGGGATATATCTCACTGATATTTTCATATATTTCACTACTTAGCATAAAATAAATAAATTGTATTTTATTTATCATAAACTCCTTTATGAAAAGATAAACTTATTCAGCAGAATACTTTTAAAGAAAGTAGTAATTCTTATGATTTACTTTGTTGGTATGAATGATGTTAGAAATATATTTTTATACAAGTTATTCTTTTGTTCAAATTTATGCTTTAGATGTACTTCTATGAAATTTACTTTTTCATACACTGTTTTGACATCATTATACCTTTGTGTAGGGCACTGTATTTAAAATGTCATATATTTATATATCTGCATGCAGCAAATGTTTTATGGAAATACATTCTTAACACCTGCCGCAGAGTTGATGGCTTGTCAATCATTGTATATTTATATGTTAATATATTGAGATGCTGTAAATAGTTCATACGTTGGAAGATACACAATTGTAACATGCGTCAAACCATTTACATGTATACATGTATATGTTATGATCTATGACCATTTAGATTTATTGTTAACTGTGTATTGGTTAGAATTTACTATACGACGAGATTTGATTGCCATTGTGTTCAGCCATTCAGAAAGCGAGGTCAGGGGATGAATTCCAGAAACATCGTAAGTTAAATCTTATCCTTAACCTTAAAATCATAATTTTTCATCACCATTTTATTTCACAATTGATTTGTGCTAAGTGTGTATTAATTATAAACTTACTATTATCTACTGTTTATTTAGCAGTAAAGGGATTCACAAATTTATAATATAAAAATAAATTATTTTTATTATGTAGTTTAAAAAATATTACATTTCAGAAATTCGAACTTAAGTGAAAATGGTTTAAGATAAACTTAAGATGTTTCTGGAATAAGGACCCAATGCTTAATTGATGGACATGTCTTCTAAAAACGTGTATGCTGTCAACGGTGTTTTTCGGAGTTTGACCGAAGTATGGCAGGTTATAATCCAATAACATATCGTCATGTGTGCTATTAACAGTATAGTAATTAGTGCCATCTGTTATTTATGGGGTGTGTGGGGGGGGGGGGGGGGCGGGGGCTTACAGTGTTATGTACATGTAGGTTCTAGGCAATTTGGATGTTGCTGTGAAATGACTGACAGGAAAGTCCACAATGTTAATGGTCTTTTTGATATGCAATACAATTGCACTCGGACTTATTGTATTTAATCATTTTACGGCTTGGGTCCGTAATCACCAACTCGTTCATGCACTCGGACTTATTGTATTTAATCATTTTACGGCTTGGGTCCGTAATCTCCAACTCGTTCATGCACTCGGACTTATTGTATTTAATCATTTTACGGCTTGGGTCCGTAATCACCAACTCGTTCATGCACTCGGACTATTGTATTTAATCATTTTACGGATTGGGTCCGTAATCACCAACTCGTTAATGCACTCGGACTTATTGTATTTAATCATTTTACGGCTTGGGTCCGTAATCACCAACTCGTTAATGCACTCGGACTTATTGTATTTAATCATTTTACGGCTTGGGTCCGTAATCACCAACTCGTTCAAGCACTCGGACTTATTGTATTTAATCATTTTACGGCTTGGGTCCGTAATCACCAACTCGTTCATGCACTCGGACTATTGTATTTAATCATTTTACGGCTTGGGTCCGTAATCACCAACTCGTTCATGCACTCGGACTTATTGTATTTAATCATTTTACGACTTGGGTCCGTAATCACCAACTCGTTCATGCACTCGGACTTATTGTATTTAATCATTTTACGGCTTGGGTCCGTAATCACCAACTCGTTCATGCACTCGGACTATTGTATTTAATCATTTTACGGCTTGGGTCCGTAATCACCAACTCGTTCATGCACTCGGACTATTGTATTTAATCATTTTACGGCTTGGGTCCGTAATCACCAACTCGTTCATTCACTCGGACTTATTGTATTTAATCATTTTACGGCTTGGGTCCGTAATCACCAACTCGTTCATGCACTCGGACTATTGTATTTAATCATTTTACGGCTTGGGTCCGTAATCACCAACTCGTTCATGCACTCGGACTTATTGCATTTAATCATTTTACGGCTTGGGTCCGTAATCACCAACTCGTTCATGCACTCGGACTTATTGTATTTAATCATTTACGGCTTGGGTCCGTAATCACCAACTCGTTCATGCACTCGGACTTATTGTATTTAATCATTTTACGGCTTGGGTCCGTTATCACCAACTCGTTCTTGCACTCGGACTTATTGTATTTAATCATTTTACGGCTTGGGTCCGTTATCACCAACTCGTTCTTGCACTCGGACTTACTGTATTTAATCATTTTACGGCTTGGGTCCGTAATCACCAACTCGTTCATGCACTCGGACTTACTGTATTTAATCATTTTACGGCTTGGGTCCGTAATCACCAACTCGTTCATGCACTCGGACTTACTGTATTTAATCATTTTACGGCTTGGGTCCGTAATCACCAACTCGTTCATGCACTCGGACTTATTGTATTTAATCATTTTACGGCTTGGGTCCGTAATCACCAACTCGTTCATGCACTCGGACTTATTGTATTTAATCATTTTACGGCTTGGGTCCGTAATCACCAACTCGTTCTTGCACTCGGACTTACTGTATTTAATCATTTTACGGCTTGGGTCCGTAATCACCAACTCGTTCTTGCACTCGGACTTACTGTATTTAATCATTTTACGGCTTGGGTCCGTAATCACCAACTCGTTCTTGCACTCGGACTTACTGTATTTAATCATTTTACGGCTTGGGTCCGTAATCACCAACTCGTTCTTGCACTCGGACTTACTGTATTTAATCATTTTACGGCTTGGGTCCGTAATCACCTCGTTCTTGCACTCGGACTTACTGTATTTAATCATTTTACGGCTTGGGTCCGTAATCACCAACTCGTTCATGCACTCGGACTTACTGTATTTAATCATTTTACGGCTTGGGTCCGTAATCACCAACTCGTTCTTGCACTCGGACTTATTGTATTTAATCATTTTACGGCTTGGGTCCGTAATCACCAACTCGTTCATGCACTCGGACTTATTGTATTTAATCATTTTACGGCTTGGGTCCGTAATCACCAACTCGTTCATGCACTCGGACTTATTGTATTTAATCATTTTACGGCTTGGGTCCGTAATCACCAAGTCGTTCGTGCACTCGGACTTATTGTATTTTATCATTTTACGGCTTGGGTCCGTAATCACCAACTCGTTCTTGCACTCGGACTTACTGTATTTATCATTTTACGGCTTGGGTCCGTAATCACCAACTCGTTCTTGCACTCGGACTTATTGTATTTTATCATTTATGGCTTGGGTCCGTAATCACCAACTCGTTCATGCACTCGTACTTACTGTATTTAATATTTTTTTTTTTTTTTTTTTTTTTTGATTCTCACTATTTATTCGTTTACAAGTACATATATATATATATATATATATATATACAAAGACTACAATATACATGGCAATACATAGCAACATATACTTGGTTTAATCCACTATAATATATGCTATGACATGTATAGAATTTATGTAGTAGAGAATCAATAAATGCATAAATACAGGAGAACAACAAAAGGAAAAAAGAAAAAAACAACGTGGTAAATGTTACAGCATTTTTATCCATCAAAATATATCAATGCTGATTGAGGGGAGTGGGTGTATAAAAATAAACAATAACAGTTAATATTTTAACATTAATAAATGTATTTAATTTCGGCTGCAAAATAATTTTAAAATGTTCATACAGCCCTTTCTTTCTTCAGACAGGTTAGTTTTTTCAATAATTGTGCATGATAAGTTTAGAAGTCTTTTTAAACCTTCTAATGCTGGGATGGTGTTTCTTCGTTTACAAAGAAAAATGTAACGCTTTATCTCTAGACAAAATAGATTATAGGCTTTTTTAGGTGAGCCTAAGATGAATGATTTAGAAATCATTGCAAATTCAGCATCAATTTGATAAACAATATTGTTTACATTGGATAAGAACGCTTGAACAATTGTGCAATCCCAGAAAAGATGTATAAGTGTTTCTGGTTCAGTTTTGCAAAAAGTACATTTGTCACACTCAACTATTTTCATTTTGGTAAGAAGGCTGTTGCAACCTAATATGTTATGAGTTATCCTAATTTGGAACCATTGTAAGTAAGAATCTTGTGTGACATCAAATATCCAACTATGTAAAAACTTCCATTCGGATTCATGAATGTTAAAAATACTATTCCACTTTTCACGACATGAAGGAATTTCTGGATTGTTGATGAAAGTTTTATATATAACAGCATTACCTTTTGTACACATAATTAATGACTTAATATAGCTCGGTATTAAGGGGAAACACGTATCCATTATTTCTGTGTTGTCGGCAATATGAAGAGATTTTAAATAGACTTTAATAGATTTTGTAATACATTCATATTGCAAGAAATTCACTGAAGTTCCAATTCTCTTGCTAAATTCCGATCTATCTAGAAATGACTTATCATTTTTCATAAGATCTTTAACATAACGAATTCCTCGATCATACCAAGCTTTGACAAAAATTGGTTCATTACCAACCAACAACTTGTGATTATAAAATATAGGTAATCCTAAAAACTCGGTTATAGTAGTTATAACATATTTATCAATAAAATCCATGTATGACTGAAATACATCTGCCCAAAATGGGTTTTTACATTGTTGTAGAATATTTTGAACATAGACCTTACCAAAATTGAATAAGTGGTTAATATTTAGAATATTATTGCAAACTAAAATACACCACTTGCTATCGGCACCTGGTATTAAACGCTTAAACCAGGTTAATTTGATGCTATTCATGTATGCAACAACATCAAGCATTTTCAATCCACCATCAGTATAATCTTTGACTAGAACTTTACTTTTTATTCTTGTTTTACCTTGCCAGACAAAATCATAAAAAAGACTATTAAGTTTATGTGTATTTGGTCTTGGTAGGGTAGCAAACAAATTAGTTAAGTGTGGCAGTAACAATGATTTAATAACTGTTATTCTACCTATGGGTGTAAGTTCTCTTTTATTCCATGACTTTATACAATTACTTATTGTATCAATTTTGTCTTCGAAATTTAATGATATCATTTTATCTAGGTCAACATCAAAGTTAATTCCAAGTAATCTGAAACAAGTATTTCCCCAATTGAGCTTCCATTTTGTTTTTATTGACCGTTTACTATATTTTAATGCTCCAATCCAAATAACATGTGTTTTTTCAAAGTTAACCTTTAGTCCAGAAATCAAAGAAAAATCTTGTAGAATATCTAAAGTAGATTTGAGAGAGGCTTCACTTCCATCCAATAGTAAAGATGTGTCATCAGCAAATTGAGAGATTTTATATTCAACGCCGTTAATAAAAATTCCTTTTACATTTTTACTGATTCTTATTTTTGCAGCTAGTATTTCGGCACAGAGAATGAATAAGTAGGGGCTAATGGGGTCTCCTTGACGACAACCGCGTTGTATTTCAAAGAAATTAGTTAAAAATCCATTCAGCTGAACTGCTGTTAAAATTTCTGTATAAAACAACTTTATCCATTTCATGAATGAAGGACCAAAGTTAAAAAATAATAAAGTGTTATTAATAAAATCAAAAGATAATGTGTCGAAGGCCTTTTCAAAATCTATCATCATTAATAGTCCCGGAATATTATATTTTTCAGTATGATTCATTATGTCATAGATAAGACGTATGTTTTCACCAATAAACCTCCCTTTAACAAATCCTGTTTGGTCTTTATTCACTAATATATCTAAAACCGATTTAAGACGATGAGCAATTGAACCTGAAGCTAATTTGTATATAGTATTCAAAAGAGTTATAGGTCGCCAGTTTTTTTAAAACTGTTTTGGTTTATCCTGTTTTGGAATGCAGGTAATAATACCTTGTTTTTGTGTCACTGATAGTTCACCATTAGTAAATGCAAAATTTAGGGACCTAACTACAAAATGGCCAATTTTATTCCAAAAAACTTTAAAGAAATTTGTTGTAAAGCCATCCGACCCAGGACTCTTATCATTTTGCATAAGTTTAAGAGTATTTGAAACTTCTGAATATGTGAGAAGGCCTTCTAATAAATTTGTCTGGTCGCTGTTTAGTTTAGGAATATGAGAATATTCTAAAAAGTTAGGGATATCAATATTGTGGTTATTGTTCACTTTAGAGTATAAATTTTTGTAAAAACACTCAGTTTCTTTTAAAATTTCGTTTTGATTATATATATAATTTCCATTGCTTGTTTCTAGAAATGGTATAACTTTGTTCATGCAATAATGTCTTTCTAGGCTACAAAATAGCTTTGTTGGCTTTTCTCCATTGTCAATCCACTCTGCCCTTGACCTTATAACATGGCCTTTGATTTTTTAATCTCGAATATTTTGTAACTCCGTTTGCATTTCGAGAAGTATTGATTTGTTTTGGTCATTTATATTAGTTTCTATTTTTTCAATCTCTTCTAGTAAAGTTTGTTCTCTATCCCTCCTAGTTTTATTTTTATAAGATGCATAAGATATTGTTTTGCCCCGAATTTCCAAAAGAAGAGTTTCTAAAAAAAGTTGATCATTGATTAAAAACTGCATATCCTGATCATTAACAATATTAATGTTATCAAAATTATAAACCGGTAAGGCATACTGTTTCTTAACTTCTTCAATTTTTTGGTTTATACAGTTTAAATAATCTCTGTCCAATAAAAGTGAGCTGTTAAATTTCCAAAGACCTTTTCCATGTTTGATATCTTGTAAGAATAGATTTAAAGTTATTACCGAGTGATCTGATCGGTAACTACTACCAATATTACAGCTTCTCACATGTGGCAATAAATCTTCAGTAATAAGGAAGAAATCTAACCTTGCTTGTTGAATAGGATTTGTTCTGCGCCATGAAAATTTCTTGATATTGCCATTTAATTCTCTGAAAGGATCACATAAATGTTTTTGTTGGATAAGATCGAGAATAAATTTCCTGGCGTTTTTGTTATTGTTACAAGATTTATAATTATCATAGTCAAGTTCATTGTTAAGCACTAGCTTAAAATCTCCACACCAAATGAGTGATTCATTTCCAATTGAATCTGTGATTTCAAAAATGTTTTTAAAAAAATCAGGACAATCTGTATTTGGCCCATAAACATTAATAAGGGGTAAATTGTCTTGATTGGTAAGTTATGTCCAACACAACATAATTGCCATAAGTATCACAAAAAGATTGAGAAACTTTAATATCTAAACCCTTTTTAAACATAATACCTACGCCTCGGGCATTGGACTTGCCGTAACTAAAATATACTTGAGAGTTCCATAACGAGTACAAATGCTTTTCCATATTAGAAGTAAAATGCACATCTTGTAAACAATATATATCAGCATTTTTTTCTCTTAAAAAATTAAAAACATCAATTCTTTTATGAATATTATTTAAGCCTCTACAATTGTATGAGATAATGTTACATGAGGTCATTATGATAAATTTTTAATAATGTTTTCCTACAGTTTTTCACTGAGCGCCTCATAAACCATTCTCTGCAGGTGTCAGCCATACTTTGATACATATAACATATATTTGTCCACTCAACAACAAAGACTACTGAGATAGTTTGATAATGTATAAGATAACTTGACAAACTGGATATATCGGCGCAGATGCCGAGTTCCAATATACCGTTGCCATAGCCGCGTATGCGCGAGTTCCAATATACCGTTGCCGTATGCGCGTTCTGTAACACAAACTAATATTAAATTAATATATTTAAGAAATAATTTTCTATTAATCGTTGTTTATCGGCCAATTAACAACGATTTGGAGTTCAGATGCGTAGAAATTTAACCACGCGGGCGTTAGCCCGTGTTGTTTAATAGCCACGCATCAGAACGACAAAGAGTTGTTTATTGGTCAATAAACAACGGTAATGCGCAAATTATTTCGATTCTTACACGATTTGACATATATTTTTGCAATAGTAATTGGAACTACTTTTTACTGTGCTACGCTCAGACTCGGGACTTCTTCATGCGTTGTTTATAAGGTAATTTAACAACGATAATTTTGTTCTTTGTCTATAGACAAATTAGCGAGTATCATGTTAGAATTATTATTATAGTGCTTAGCAGTCCTGATGTGTGCGAAAAATCATTTAAAACAACTCTTTAGTTTTTCGACGTACTCACAAATTTGGATTGTGTCAGGAGCTTAACAACTTCCCGTCTTAAAGCGGAGAATTGTGATTTCATCACGACATCAAAACAAACCTATTCATGGCGTCCGTGATTAACCATTAAAATTAAGATTGGAATGTCTAAACAATAAACATCATGCAGATGACAACCAAATCTACTGATGTTAAAAGCATAGTTATATTTTAAGAGTTGGGCACAGATGTGAAGAGGAATTAAATCTATTTAAGAAAGCATTTTCGCTGAGCGCAC
The DNA here is from genome assembly GCA_027627225.1 of Congeria kusceri. Classification (NCBI taxonomy): domain Eukaryota; kingdom Metazoa; phylum Mollusca; class Bivalvia; order Myida; family Dreissenidae; genus Congeria; species Congeria kusceri. The sequence goes on from CM051035.1 coordinate 46,082,768, forward strand.
ATGATTATCACCATATGTCTGTCGGTAAACAAATGAAGTTACATCAGAATTTTTTTTATTCAAGCATCACATGTTACACAATGTGCAGACAGTCCGGTTTTGTTGGGGAAGCGAGAATTGTTTGACTGGGAGGCCACGCCATCTTAATAGTTGTGTCGAGTTATTCTCGGAAATGGCGCTTTTGAGCACAATATATAACAGTTTCAGCGGCGGTAGACGTAACTGTTATACAGTTACTATAAACTCGGTGTACACGTTTATAGCTTGAACATTTTGTATCCATCCTGATGATGTATGCAAAATATGTTAAATTGTTGGATATTTACAAACAATCTGTTTTGTTGTTGTTTATAAATATTGCCATATCCGCGATAGTTTGTGTTGAATTGTTAACATAACAAGTTGGTACATTCACCAAAAACAATACTTTCAAATGTGTATTAAGTATTTTGATACCAATATTCTTCCACGTGCCTCGTCCGTTACAAATGAGAGCGCAACAATATTTTCCGCAAAAAAGTACGGAAATGCTGATGACTGACATAAATGTCGAACTTAGATCTACTCTCGTATCAGTTTTAATAGTTTACGTGCATCAGACGTAAGCAGTTGTTACGTCAAATGTCGAACGTAGATCTACTCTCGTATCAGTTTTTAAAATTGTTCGTACATCACGCGTATGCAATTGTTACGTCGAGGCCTACTTGTTTCTACGCATGTCACTACAAGAAATTTTGAACACAATGACCATATCAGTACCGTCATATTGTAATATACACTCCAATGTAATTTTGATATTGACGATTCTGGTCAATCTTATACCGTTCAGTTACAGTTCCAAAGGTAGTGTTACTGTACTCGATGCTATTTGCCACTGACAGTTCGAACTTCTCTTAAATACACGTGCAGGTATGCTAGCACTGAAATCGTATAAAGATATACGTGCGAAATTCGAAGTTTATGAGGTTCTTCCACGCCGAAGCAGCACTACATTTATGTGTGGACTCGGGGGGGGGGGGGGGGGTCCCATCAGCTCTTCCTAATTCACTTTTAGAGACACATACGTGTATAAAATGGGAGGAGTCGAATTATTACTGCAGTTTCCAGCAACAACCTGTATGAATTGTTTACTTAAATATATTATATACTTACTAATGTTGGTGCGGTCTTGTGCTGTGAGAGGAAGCCCAGTACCCAGAGGGAACCCGCCTGTCTGGTATGGCGACCACTAACCAAACTCGCATCGTAAGCTACCGCGAGTAGCGGGTCCGTGATTGTGTGGTAACACTCCGGCTTTACATCCCAGGGATCGCAGGTTCGGGTCCCAGCCACACACTAACTTGTTTCTTGAATGAAACATCAAACCGAGATGCACGTGCAGTGTACTAAGAGACGAAGGGTCGCCTCTGGCATTCTGTATCTTGTACAGATTATTACATTATAATGAAAACCGTTTGAGTTGGTATGCTTATTTTCAGATTCTACAGTTTTTATTTTGTAATACTGCAAAGAACGAATATAATATAACGTTAAAAGTACCGGTAATCCTACGTAGGCCAACATCAGACTGTTTATAAATTTAAAGGACACTTGATATTAAATTGTGTGTAGTATTGCCTTTCAATACGACACAACTTCAGCAATTTACATTATATTACATATTGCAGGATTTCTATTAAAGTTTTGTTTGAATTATTTTCTTATTTAAAACATTGTTAGTAAAACTATTGTCCCCAATTAATGGTATGAGTTTTCATGGTCTATGAGTATGCACATGTACGAGAGATGATCCAGAAAAAAAACCGTAGACATTCGTAACTGCGATTTCATTTTAAAGAACATATGGTTAAACTTGTTATCTGTAAAATTTATTATAAATAGTATGGTGTGAAAGGAAATCTCGACACGCCTATGTGGGTTACAGCTGTTTCAATACCCAAACTAACGCGAAACCGGCGCAGTCCAAAAAGACTTTTCTCTTTCAAAATGATATCGAAATATTTTTTAAAAGGGCTAAATGCATTGTCTTTATATTCCGCCAATCTATTTGACGTTCAATTTCTGATGTTGTCTGCAAACATGACGTCATTCGGATGTTTAAACGCGTAAGCAACAATTATTAAGCTAAGTTTAAATAGAAAAATGCTGTCGTCACAACTTGAAGTAAGATCGCTCATCATATTTTGTAAAGAACTTGGCAGAACTCCAACGCAAACATTTGATATGTTACAATCAACATCGCATAAGGAAAAATGTAAGTCAAACGTTAGTTTTCAAGTGTCACTAAGCGTTTTGAAGACGGAAGAGAAGACTTGACAGATGATCCGAAGCGGGGTCGGCGCCCGACAATTCGGACAACGCCGAGAACGCCAATTGAGGACGCCCTGAACGCTGATCGACCAGCGGAACGGTTCGGCGCGGGATATGGAACAGTCTGCAGAATCTTATTAGAATATTTAAAAATGACAAAGGTTAGAAATATTTGTTTATCATTTTACATTTACAGTTTTAGATCATTATCAACTCAATTTTGCCGTTACAGTTACAATGAAAAACACGTTTGTTAACAATTCAATAAGTAGCAATTACAATAATTTTCGCTTAATCTATTTAATTTATTTAATCTAAATCATTTTATGAATAACTACAAATCAGTTGCGAGTATATGTTAATACAAAAAAAATAATTGTACGAGAGAAAAACGTATATAGCGAAATTAGTTGCGTAATATTAGGCCCCCTATTTCTTCTGAATTAAAGGTCCATGCGCGCTGGATACCGCGCCTTTTGAAAGACGATGAGAGAGAGCGCCGGGTTCGGGATTTACCTGCGTTCCTTCGGCGAAGTGGAGCGGGAAGGCGACGAATTCCTGTCAAGGATCGTGACCACAGATGAGACGTGGCTGTGATCGCATGATCCTGAAACCAAACAGCAGTCCGCAGTGTGGAAGACGCCGGGCTCGCCACCACTCAAGAAGGCGCGCGTGTCACGCAGTGGGGGCAAGGCGATGTTTATCATGTTCGCCGACAGACAGGGGATGATTCTGAACCATGCTGTACCCCAGGGCAAAACCGTGAATGCTGAATACTACAGCAAGGTACTTTAAAATACGGATATACATTTTGTTTCCATTTCTTAAAAGTTTGGCTATGTTTCAATGCAAAATAATGACAAAATGGTATCTTATCATTTACCGTATGTTCAAGTTTTTGTTAATATTATAAAACCTACTTATGCATCGAAAGATGCTGCATATAGACTAATATAATTATTCGTTTTTAATAAAATGCATTTGTATAATTAACTAATTAATTGATATAATCTTTGTTAAGGAAATTTACATGCGATACAATATGCTGTTTGCATTTCTAAAAAACTGGTGATTCGCCGTGATCTTGCACATGCGCTATCCAAGACGAGACTGGGACTTCCCTAGGAGCACTTTATCCTTCACATGGACAACGCTCCGCCCCAAACCGCCAGCACTACACAACTTGAAATCGCCGTGATGGGTTTTGACACAACATACTCCCCTTACTGCCTAGATTTAGCGCCTTTTGACTTTGCTATTTTTTCCAGCCATCAATGCACCTATCAATATTTTCCCCCCGGGGGGGGGGGGGGGAGCGGCGGGCATATACGGGACTTTAGACTGAAAGCAAGTCCCGACAGACATGAATTTGACACGCCCAATGATTCCGGGTCCCGGGAAATAGACTGTTCGGATTTTTAGATCCTGGTAATATTGGCCCCTGGGCCATTTGATACACCAATTAAGCATCCCCATTGAGGGGATTTGGACAAAAATGCTTGGCTCTAGGGTGGGGAATTAGATCCAAAAAAGTACATTTAGTCTAATTCCCCTGGGATTTGCCCGCCGCTCCCCCTCCCCCCCCCCCCCCCCCTGGGTTGAAATACAATGTATTGATAGGTGCACAAGAGACAACTTAAAGGGCGCAGATTTAGCTCCCTCACAGCGCTTTGGAATAAAACAACATCTATAATAAGCGAATACGACGCTGACTGGTATGCGGACATATATCGCCAGTGGATCCACCGACACCAGCGGTGCATAGCGTGCGGTGGGAGTATTTCGAAAAACTGTGAAGTACGGCTTTTAATTGACGTCGTTCTGTAGATTGGCGTGCGCCGGGTCTGCGTTGATATGTTTATGTTTTGTAATGCTGTTCAATGTACCGGCGGACTGTTATTATGTTTTCTACATTGAATTGTAGCGAAGATTCTTCGCTTTCTGTTGATGTTAATTTTGTAGTGCTTTTAAAAAAGATGTGAATGCTGTAACAAAAATCTACGTTTTTCTGTATCATCCCTCGTACATGTGAGGCGTGTCGTGGGAAACCCGGGATTAATGCATGTGCGTTAAGTGTCGTCCCGGATTAGCCTGTGCAGACGACACTTTCCGATTACAGTGGATGAATGTTTAGAAGAGACATCTTTGAAACAGAACATACCATAAAAGCGGAAAGTGCACAGGCTGATCCCGGACGACACATTACGCAGATGCATTAAGCCTTGGTTTCCCACAACACGCCTCCTTAGTTCTTTTATACTAAAATTCAGTCGTAGTGCAACAGACAACACGCAGACAGAATTATCCGTTTTATTCACTTACACATACAGAAAAATCATCCAACATTTTCAACAAATCATAGTAACAACATAACTAACTTTAGAACATAGAAGTCCACACTTTGGTACAAAACAAGAGAGCATCAATAATGCACAACACGTAGAAAGCCATCTATTTCAGAGAATAAATGTAAGCCTACCATAAGAATAAAGTAAGAAACATTATCAAATGTAATATGATGCAAAAGTAACTAACTCATAAAAGAAAAGCAAACAAACAAGTAACGCTGCTGTTTAAAAGCTATATTCCATTTCAGCTTTCAAGTTTAGAAAAACCAGGTTATTAGGAACAAATATATCTAGATGTATATAGTTTCCGTTATACATGACACATATTATTATATATACTGTATACTAAACATGTGTTAACAAACTGCGAACAATTATAATGCCACTTATGTTCATAAGGTACACACGATGATGTAATATTTATCTGAAGCTAAAATGCTGATGTTATTATATTGCACAGATGTTAAAAGACTAACAAAATGAGGATGAACTAATTGTATTCATTGCCAAAATTTCTACTAAAATTTGCAGTGAAACGAATGATGCTTGTCATGGGAAAACCGGGCTTAATGCATGTGCGTCGGCTATTCCAGGACGGCACTTTCCGCCTACAGTGGATTTATGTTTAGAAGAGACTTCATTGAAACAGAAAATACCATAAAGGGGAAAGTGTCGTCCCGGAAAAGCATGTTGGGAATGCACAGGCTACTCCGAGACGACACTTTACACACATGCATTAAGCTTGGTTTTCCTACGACACGCCTCAAAATGTTTTTTTATGAAAATGAATCACACTGTATTTATGGTCTATTACCGGTACCTCATAGCAAACACTGTAGTAAGGATGACCAACAAGGATATAACGCTACAACACAAGTTCTCACATGTATCATCTACAGGTAAGCAAAATCAGTAAAACCAATCCCCGTCTGATGCACAAGTACAAAAGCAAAATAAACATCCAGGACCATTGCTTTAGACTTAAATTTAACCCTGGCACTATAGTCAGGTTAAGTAACGATGTTCATTATTTGGTGAGTTTGATATATGTTATAATGCACTTGTCAATTACAACATAAAAATCATGAACAATTAACTTTCACGGATAATTGCGTCACAATTTATCTAAGATCCATTTTTAGAATGCAACCATTTAGATACTACTGTACAATAAATCTTGAAATAAAAAATAAATAACAAGATTCTGTGTTTGATAAACACACGTGCCCCTGGTTAGTGCTGGACAGCCTATTTTTTAGTCCAAATTAGGTCAAGGTCGAAGGGAGGTTGGGTGATATGGGTGGATTGGGGATAGTCATAAGCAACAACTGTGTAAGTATCCAAGTGTTGGAGCCAGCGGTGTTGATGCTAGACGAATGGTTAAATCTAGTTAACCAACAAACAGCCCATGTGAATTACTCATGTGAAGTGCAAATTAGGTCAAGGTAAAGTTCAAAGTGAGGTTGGGTGATATGGGCGGATTAGGAACGGTCATAAGTAACAACTGTATAAATATCCAAGTGTTGTTGCAACGGTGCTGGCGCTAGATGAAACGGTAAAATCTAGTTAACCAAGAAACAGCCCATTTGAATTATTCCAACTGCAAATTAGGTCAAGGTCAAAGTGAGGTTGGGTGATATGGGTGAATAGGGAATGGTCATAAGCAACAACTGTGTAAGCTGTGTAAGTATTCAAGTGTTGTAGTAAGCAGTGTTGGTGCTAGACGAAAAGGTAAAATCTACTTAACCTTGTCACAGATGGACGGAGGGCCGACAGGACGATCACCATATGCCTCCCGCGTCAAGATGCCGGGGGCATAAAAAAAAAATACATGTAAGAATATGATGTGTAAAAGCGGAAATGTGAATTCCTAACAGCTTGGACCAAAGACAGACTGTGGTTAATAAACACTGCAGAAGTGCAAATGGAATTAAATGTTAATACTGTAATTCTCAAGGGATAATAAATTCTTTTGTAAATCGACAGCATTAAAAAGCATGAGGATTCAGACACCCATAAAAGGGCAGAATGCATTGAAATTGAATCATGTCAGCAGAGTGTTTTACTGTAATAAGATGTAATTTTATTTTGTTATAAGTATTATGTACTTGGTTCTGGGCTCGTAACTCTGTTGCCCTGGCAACCAAAATACTAAAGATGGTTGCCCGTTTGGGCAACTAACCATAAGAAGTTAGTTTCCATCCCTGATTAATAACACATCATATAACAACAGCCAAATGAAATATTCACATCTTCACAAAAAATACAAGTCTGTTTCAATAAAGGCTGGATTTGTAGTATTAGCACTTACTTATAACACACAAAAACATATTCTGAAATTGTCGGAGAACCACTCAAGTGGCTCCACATTAGCCCGGAAATTTCACTAAACGGAGTCTTCCTGAGTAACCACTCTGTTTGACTCAGTTTGCAGATCATTGACAGAGTTGTCTGTCTTACTATCTAGGCTAGGATGATCCACTCTGTCATCAACAGTCTCAGGAGAACAATGGTCATTTGAGGGCATAACTCAATCGCATACGTTTTTTACGTTATCTGAGAGAGATGTCTTATTTCCCTCGTCAACAGTATTCACTTGTGGTACTGTGACTGCTACGTTACTGTACACTTCTGCACTGTCAGTGTTCACGCCACGAGAAATATCCATGAGAGATTCATGTGGAATAGCTGCCTCACTTTTGTCGCCCGCCTTTGCACACTCTGACGCTTGTACACAAGCTGCACTAAGATTGTCCGGCTTGCTTGCAACTTCAGTAGCCTCTTTGTGCACAACTAGCATTTTCTCCAGCGCATTTATATTGTGCTTTTTCTCTCTTAGAGCATCCAGGCTGTCTTGTTCAGGTTCAGTTTTCACCAATGGCACGAACTGTTTCTTTGGAGTGACTTCACCCTCAGGAACGCAAGTGCCAATCACGTCCACAAACTTCACGTGAGTCTTAGGTTTCCCCACAGTAGAGTGCTCACTCCTCTCACCAGGTTCCATCTTTTCAGAATCAGACTCAAAAGACACCTGACGCTTCACAGAATATTTTGCAGACATCTTGAGACCAGGATTTTCACTATCCCACAGATGTGAACTAGAGCTATCGGAATCCTCCACCTTCATGGGAGTCTTGTCTCCCCGAAGTTTATTCATTGCCAACTCCTCCTCCAACTTTGCTCGCTGTTTCTCGAGGCGTCTTTCTCGTGCAGCAATGGCCGCCTCCCTGCGCTCCTTTTCCTTCTGAGCCAGGTCTTCCAACTCCTTCGTTCTACTTACTGCCATCTCTGCCTCCAATCTGAAACAGAACACCAACATTTTATCAGAGTTCATGCTCTCATTCTCAGAATAAGCCAATGGCTACACACTTTTATATGAGGCGAGTCGTGGGAAAACCGGACTTAATGCATGTGCGTAAAGTGTCGTCCCGGATTAGCCTGTGCAGTATGCAGTATGCACAGGCTAATCCAGGATGGCACTTTCCGCCTACAGTGGATTTATGTTTAGAAGAGACTTCCTTGAAACAGAAAATATCATAAAAGCGGAAAGTGCTGTCCCCGATTAGCCTGTGCGGATTGCACAGGCTGATCCGGGATGACACTTCACGCACAGGCATTAAATCCGGTTTTCCAACGACGCACCTCATATATATGTTTAATATTCGGCTAAATAAAATTTAGTTTGACTACATTCTCTTCATAAAAACCTACAAATTAGACAACAGTGAATGACTTCAATAAATTGTCATCCCAGTGTAGCCCTGATTATCATTTAATGGCTATCAGTATAATAAAATCTAATTCAATATTCAGTATTTTAATTATGTAAAAATAGTTCAAATAAATGATCCCACATACAAATGCATGGAAATGTGAAACTGAAAATGTGGATGCAGTTTTTGTGTGTACAATGGAAGAGAGGTAACTTGTCACTCATGATTTTACAGTCAGTATTCATAAAAATTCTTACATAACTCAAGTAAATTTCGAAAACCATATAATTTCTAAAGTCAGTGGCTATTTCTGAACATGAATTTGCACTATTGGGTTATACAATACAGAGTAAAGGAAGATGCTTCTTATTTTGAAAATATATCGTCCGTAGTCACAAACAAAATTTGAGGTGAAATTTAGTACAATTTATGATTTTCCTTAAGAGATTTATGAATACGGCCCACGACTTAAATCAGACAAGCCAGCTGACCTCTTATGCTCCTCTATCATCTCACTATCCAGCTCTGCATAGTACTGTTTCAGCCTCACGTGCCAGGCAACGCTCGTTACAGCGGACATTGTCTTGAATTGGTGGATGACGTTGCGTGGGATAAAGTAGATGTCGTTGTCACGTAGCTGGATCCTCGCATAGCGGATGCCCTCTCGGTGCAGGCAGTTCAACTTGGCAACCTCCAGCCAGGCCACACACTAGCAGCACAAAGACAACAGTTGTTAACTAAACATGTAGGGAAATGTTAACGTTTACCTATACATTATTTAACATGCATTATGCGGAGATTTTTACACAAGAATTTGACCTTTTTTTTTACCTTAAACCAACTATAATACTGGTATGCTACGCATAATGGTGTTTGTGAATAGCAACTGCACAAGTTTAACTGTTAAAATTAAATAGCTATTCTTAGCATTTTAGCGCTGACCATGTCTTTACGTTTATATATGTGGTAGGGTATGTTTGTATTTTCTAAAGTATTTTTGTATTTGCATAATATCCCCAATTATGCTTTAGGCTTTAGGTAGTCCTTTATTTAATGTGTGAAATAAAAAGTCAAAGTCCAGATGCTAAAAATTTGTATTGTTAATTACGGTATGCTAACAGCCATTTAAATTTGTGAAAACATTGGGAAAACAAACATTCAAGGACTTGTGTTTTAGTTTAAAATTTTTATAACTTGTAAATATCTATTTATTAAAATATTTTGATTTTAAAATTCATTAAAACGAATAGTTAAAACTCTAAACTGAGCAATTGGACTGTGTTGTCAGCACGTTAAACACTGTACCTGTGAGACAGGGGGTTCATGCAGATCCAGTTGCAGCTTGTCCACTAGAGCTATGAAGTCCCCAGGGTGGAAACAGATCACATCCTTCACTATACGGTCCTGAACAGGCCTGGAATGGTCAACAGAATCATATAGTTTCTTATTGATGATTAAAATGATAATAATGTCTTTACACAAAACAATTGCTTACCTACTGTCAAATAAATTTCAAATAAAAATTACCTGTAGTAATAAGAGCATAAAGTTGGCCTGTTGTAAGAACATGACATACATATTCAAACTGTTCTCTTTGTGTGCGTACAAGTTTAACTGCATGAAATCTGGGTGGGTCAAGTTTAAAGTACGCAAACCGTAAAACCTGATGACCATATTTGTTTGTGAAAAGAACATACTATACAGTGTTACTGTATGTATAAAATAAAAATATCAAATGCAGCAGATGAACATAGTTTGGCTGAAAAGACAATCTGTGGGGTAGAAATGCATCATAATCAAACACTATGAATGTCACTTAGAGGCATTGTATTCTGTTATGATTTTAGACATGGATAAAAAGTGTGTTAACTTACTTCTGCCCACAAGTGACAGCTTTCAGCATCCCAACTGCTCCCGTTGTGTGTCTGTCAAACCCGTGACCAACGTGGTCGGCATGGCTGCGTGTTCGATCTTCTATCAGCGTCTCTCTAGGTTCTGAGACACGCGGCAAATAATGAAGGTTTTTCAACTCATTCATTCCCCTTAAAAAAAAAAGTATCAACATTTGCAATTGTATCCAGTGTCATGGTCAGAATTCTGTATTTCATCAGTATTGATAAACAATGAACTATAAATTGAAACTAAAATAAATACATGAACTATTTCATTTAACTTAAAACAAAGACAGTTAAAGTGGTTATGGTTATGTATGTGATTTACTCATACATGTAAAAGATGGTGTTTAAGTGTTACTGTGTATGTGCTTCTATTATTTTCTTACCAACCTTTATAACACAGATTTGTCACGGCTGCTTCTATATAATGTTGAAACTAAAGTGAAATTAAAAGCGCAATAGAAAATTAACCCACCTTTTTCTCTTGAAAGGTGATTTGGGCATATCAGCTGTTGGTATGACTTGCTCCCCAGGTCTTGTCCACAATATTGGTCCATCATTGCTCAAGTTACGACAGGCCATTCTCACCGAAGACATTTTTCCCCAGGGCATCACCAGGTTCAAGAACGGATCTTGTTCAAACATGTTTAAAACCTCTGGAAAGTAGTCGCCAACTTCCTCCTGAGCTGTGCCCACCAGACTGATCTGCAATAGCGGTCCACACCGGAACGTACCGGACTGGTAGCTCTTATGTAGCTGTTCACGATACTTCTCCATTGTCATAGTCTCAATATCACTTTTGCCGAGAACACCAGCCTTGACAGTTAAGTTTGGATATTTGTCTGCAAGAAGCTCAACAAGATCTGGCATATCAGATAGTGCTTCATGAACAATACCCATTACACAGTTGGCAACACCTGTTGTTGGTTCTCCATACACAAAATCCAAGAACTCCCTGGCAAACTCAACTTTTTCTGTTTCCGAGAGTTTATTAACTTCCTCTTGGTACGCATGACATACCAGTCCACCACCGTTGGAATATTGCTCAATATGAAACAAAGACTTAAACTTGCACTTATCCAGAGCATCGGTGGTAGCCGTCCAGTGCTTGTTCTCAAGAGATTTAGTGGAGAACTCGTCATGGTATTCAACAACGGTTTTCTCTGGTGTGTCTGCTGAAGAGCGCTTTTTGGGTGTCCATTTATTAAGCTTTGTGGCATACAGTTTTTGCTGCTTAGTGTTGGAAAGATTTTGCTGGACATACGCAATCCTCTGTTGTTTTTTCTCAGATATTTTTAGTGAGTCATCAGAGGAGTATTGCTTTTCCGCATCTAAATCCCCAGATATCTGTGTTTCCTTGTTTTCCATTCTACGTTTGTTCATGTTAACCTGAACCCCACAGTTGACTATGCGCTTTTTCCTGTGATGGCTGCGAGATTTTTCACCCGACGTTGTCTCAGAAGACTTTGGTTTGCTATGGGATTCATGAGAATGAGACTTTGACCTTTCATGGGAATGATGATCTGTTTTCGATGACTTGCTCGGAGTGGGATGCTGCTGCTCAGGCTTGGAACATGACTGATTGGATGGCTTTGAAACAATGCCTGACTTGCCAGTTTCACTTTGAGTGGAGCCCGATCTATTATCTGTTGATGACGTATGGATACTTTTCTGAGATGTTGTGTTACTGTCCTGAGATCTGTCTATGGTAAGACTGCTGCCATCTTTCAATTCTTTCTTTTCTGCAGTTGCAACTACTTTTCCATCGCCGTGCCTGTGTTCTGATTTTGGGTGGTCAAGTGATTTACTGGAATGCCCTTCTGGTCTCTCTTTGCTATGCTTGTGATGTTTGTTTCTATGTGAACCTGAGTCGGTCGACTTAACCCTTGCAGAGTCTTCTTTCTGCTTTTCTTTTACTGACATCACTTTTGATCGATCGTCTAAACTACCTGAAACACTATTCACATCTACTGTCTTTGATTTTGTTAAGCCTGAGGACACTTCCACACTACGTTTATCAACAGAACATTTACTTATTAGTTCATTGGAAGAACATTTATCCAGTGTATCCTCGGGCTTCTTCTCAACCACATTATTAGATTCAGAAGTTATGTCATTGGTGACTTTCAAACTGTTTTCCTCACACTTATCATTGTTTTTAGAATCAGATTTATCATCGATCTCTGTTTGTTCTTCACTTTGATTTGTTTTTACATTGGAATTAGAGTTCATTCCCTCTATCATGGGACTGCTTTCTTTCTGACCGTCACAGCCATGTTGAGACTTGCTGTCCGTTTCAGGTTTGCTTTCATGCTTGCTATGGTGGTGTTTGTGATGGTGGGACTTTTCCTTGTGGTGAGAGTGGTGGCCATTCTGGTGAGAGGTCTTGTGCTTCTTGTGCGGCTTTGCAATGTCTTCCGAACCTGAGATATGGAACACTGATGAAAATAAATATACATAATGAGATACACCACAGTTGTTTGATTATGATACCTAGTGAAAAAATGTTTTCTTTAAGTAAAATCAATCTCCTGTATTATTATTAGCAGTTGTCAAAATAGCTTAATGCTTTTAAACTCTTGGAAAATATTTAAAAATGAAGTATTTCTAAACCTTTTTGAGAAAATCTTTTAAATTTCAAGTATTTTTGAAGATTAACAAATTTGGCTTGTAATTTTAATGTCCAAGTGCCATCCTATAGAATCTATATATGATATGTTTTTACCATCATGTGACAGTTCTGCATTACCTTCGACACTTCCATTGACGAAGGAACCATTTTCGGTTTTTGACAACTTTATTGTAAGTTTCACATGTGGTATAGCATCTGCTTCTGTGCTATCTTTCCCTTTTGGCATTACTGCCTTACTCTTATTGGGACTCGGAGAGGCAGAGGTTGCCTCTGAGTCTGATGAAAATCTTCGTTCTCGACTTGTTTCGTAGTCATCTAGGTAACCAGAACTCGACAGACGTCTGTAATCATGTTGAACCCGCCGCCTTTTGCCTATTTCCGGGTTATCAAGATTATCACCGTTAACTGTTTGTGCACCTGGTGAAAGTTTGTGCTTCTTTGAATATGGTGTCTCTTTAATTTGGTCTGACATGGTAACATGCACGTTGTGATTACCGGGTAGATTTTGACGTTTTTCTACAGTAGCCCTTTTAGAACATGCGTTGACATCCTGGTCAGTTTGTGGAGAAATATTGACATTGGGCAAAACACCACTTGCATCTTCGATTGCTGCTTGTTCTTTTACACTATCCGTGCTTAAAATTTTTTGTTGTGAACTATTTACACATTCGTCCATGTTGCGACCAATTGCCCGGATATTGGAATATCAAAATATTGTTCACTTATCCTGTTCTTGATTGGTCAAGATTTCTTTAAGTAGGTCAAAATCGTCCAATCAGGTTTTGCGTAAGAACGTAATGCTTCTTCAACAATCGGCTACATTAAACTATAAATATTATAAACAATAGGTTACATTACACTTATTAATGACTCGTTAAAAATGGTCATTTTTCCTATGTACATTTGACGTCAGAATTATGAGCATTTTGTATAACCGTAGTTTACAAACGATTCCTTACCAAGTATGATAGTGCAGTTGGTTAAAGCGCTGTCTATTGTCATTTATTCGTATGGCTCCTAAGTCGTGAGTTCGATACCCGCTTGGTTTTTTTTGCTAATTTGTTTTTATCAAATATCTTATTGTATATTATATTATTTTTATTTATTTAATGCACATGTCTTAGTAAAGCGCATTACTATCACATAATATAATTTATTGTGCAACAGGAAGCCAATTTTTCGTTGACATAGTCCCTTTAAACAAGTATATCTGAAAAACAAGTTTTAAATAAAATCATAATACTAGTATCACATAAAATAATAAAATAAATTATTCAGGTTATATATAATGAAGAGGTAAGCCAATTGTATTTTTTTTATTTAATTTTGTTATTTCACTCGTTCTCGTTCGTTCATTCGTCCGTACGCCCGCGCGCCCTCGCCTTGTCTCGCCTCGTCTCGCGTCGCTTCGCCTTGTCTCACTCACTCACTCACTCATTCACTCACTCACTCACTCACTCACTCACTTATTCATTCATTCATTCTTTTTATTTCCGGCATTCACAGTCTACTGATTCTATCCAGATCGACGTAAAGATCTTAATATTTTGTATCCCATTTAAAGTATTTAACCGCAAATGACGTTTAAAAATACTCACAAGTCTGTACTGAATTTAAAAGGCAACTTGTCTGATAATGGTCTTTCATCTGTACAAATCGACAGGAGATATAACATTCACTAACATAATGAGATATACACGGGATCAATAAACTATTCAAATAATATTCATTCACTTCGACTGCGTGTTTCGTTTGTCATATCTGATAAATAAATCAGCCGTAGAATTTTTTGAAGAGCTTTATAATGTACATGCCCATAACTGAATCGTATTTAATGAGTGGGAATTGATTGGGTTTGCAAAGCGAATAATTTACAACCAAACTAATGCTTACAAATGAATGTACAGTAGTGAGATCTGGTTTTGGCCAAGTTACAAAACAAAGTGTAAGGCGATTTTTCCGATTACCGCCGTTGAAGTGAATTGATTTTAAATTGTTAAATCAGACGATCGAACAATGTAGAAGATACCACACGTACTCGTGTCCATTGCTCGGGAATAAATTTAAACAAAATGCTATTTATTGGTCTTGTGTTCATTACTGGATAGCTGGATAGATCGGTTACAGTTCCGTGATTTCACTAGACGGACATCTATATTCACGTGTATCTGGTCCTTACTCAGTCAACAACGAACTGGCTACGTAACTTGCATGCAGCTGTAAGTAAAACTACAACACTTGTCGACTTTAGCGAATACTCTGAGGTACAAGCGGTGACCAAACGATATCATCGGCAATGCAGACCTCTAAGGTTGAAATGATCACGTGCACGATGTGCCAGGAGACGTACAAGCGGCCGAAGTACCTGCCGTGCCTGCATACATTCTGCGAGCCGTGCCTCGAGCGATATATTGTCAAGATTGCCGACATCTGCACCAAGCTCGATAACAAGCTTGCCGCCTCCATATTTGATAACAAGCCGTACGTATGGACGGGCGAGGGGTTCCCGTGCCCGGTGTGCCGCAAGCACGTGCATCTGAGGGACGACCAGCTGAAGGGAACATCACCGCAGCAGTGGGCCTCTTTGTTCCCCATGAATCAGCTCGTTCTGAGCATCATGGGATACGAAGCGATTCCCACGGAAAACTCGTGCACGCCATGCCATAAGATTCAGGATCCCAAACCGGCCGACCACTGGTGTCTGGAATGTTCAGAGGCGCTCTGCGCATCTTGCTCCGCGCATCACAGGGTTCTAAAGGCCACGGACACCCACGCGGTTGTTAAACTGAGCGAGCTGAAGAACCAGAAAGGAACGGTTAGTCACGTGGAGGTTAGCACGTGCCACGCGCATGGCGGGAAAGTGGTGGACCTGTATTGCGTGGACCATAACAAGATAGCATGTGACGAGTGTGTAAGAAATGAGCACAAAGACTGTGAAAATCTTATACCAATTGAAAAAATAGCCGGCGAAATTCGCAATTCCGCAGAAGCGCATAAGCTGTTGGATAAACTAAGAGAATGCAACGAAGAAAGCGAATGCATTATACTGGACAGGAATAGAACGATAGATAAACTGAACTCTCGTAAGGACGTCTTTATAGCAAGAGTAAAGAAGGTACGGGATGAAATAAGTAAAGTTTTGGATGAGTTGGAAAATATATTTCAAGACGACTTTGACGCGACTCATGCGAACGTGACAAGCGATCTCGAGGACCAGATTGGAAGGTGCCAACTTTTACAGAAAGCGGTGGATTCCTCCATGGGAATTCTAAAGGCGGCTATTGAACACGGAACCGACAACGAACTGTTTGTGGTGGCCCACAGCATGGAAAAGGAGCTTCATAAGTATGAAGAAGTGATCGAGAAAGAAACCACGCGAATATTCGAGATGGACTATGAGTTTGACGTAAATTATGAAATAGAACATATTCTTCTTTCTCTGGATGAAATCGGTTCAATGAAAGTGACCAAATTGCCGACAACGGTGTCTCCGTTCGTGAAAAAGCACGCTAAAATCGTGGAACGTTTCGACGCTACGTCGCCGATGGACGAAAGGTGCGCGGAGCTCACCGGCGGAACGTTCCTTCCGGATGACCGCCTGATGCTGGTAGACACCGCCAACGAGAAGCTGAAACTGTTCACACCGGAAGGAGATTTGCTTTGCGAATTTGAATTAAGCTCCGCTCCGTGGGACATCACGTGTGTTCCTGGTGGAATGGCGGCGGTAACACTTCCGGTAGAGAAGAAAATAATGATGGTTTCCGGTCTTAACGACTGCATTACGCCGATAGAGCAATTCTCGACAACTGGGAAATGTTACGGGATTGCATACTCGTACCACTCCAAAGAGTTAGTGGTAACTTGCGACACGCCGGGCGACGGCATGACGGTGGTCAAAGTTATTTCCCTTTCCGGTGAAGAAGTTCGCACTATATCTATGGGGGAAGATGGTAAAAGTTTAATATCTCGACCAAGCTACGTTGCTACGAATCCATTCAACGCTGACGTATATGTCTCAGACGACTGCAACAACACGGTGATTGGGATAACCATGAATGGCGACTTCCGGTTCAAACATAGCGAAATGTACCTACGACTTCCGGTTGGCATAGCAGCCGACAACCACGGATGCGTTTACGTCTGCGGCAACGGATCTGGTGACATTTACCAGATGTCACGTGACGGTCAGCGGATACGGTTGCTATGCGACGGTTTACCGCACCCGCGGGCAATAGCATTTGATTCTTACGCGGAACGTTTCTTGGTAACGAGCGATGGTTCTTACAAAAGCACAGTTCAACTGTATACGTTGTACTGAAGTAAATACAATTACGCTTGTTTTGCATTTGATTGATTTGCATTCAACACAATTATGTTGATTAACATTATAATTCTTAATTTTGCAAGGTGTGCTGACTTGAGACTTGATGGGTCTGCCAGGTTTGGTAGACGAGTGACTCTCCATGGATGCTATGATAAAACTGGTGTTTTCTATGTAGATCTAGCTTACATTTTCACATTCTAGAGAAGTTTATAAATTATTCATGTTAACCTACACTGTGGTGATTAAAAAATAAATAGATGCATACCACTTAATATATGATAGAATGCTTAATTAATGACTAATGTACACTATTTGTATTATGATCTAACAATAACATGTTTTTTTTGCTTTAATAGTCTGGTCATGTTCAGCAGATCTCCCGCCAAACGTAGAACCATTGAACTACTTTTTCCCAACACATTGTGCTTAATCGACAAGATCGTGAAACAAGGATATCGAATTTCATTATCATTGTCTGAAGTTAGACCAGTTTTATACTTGTATAATACAGAGTATTTCATACTTTCGAGCATTTAATTATTGGTAGCTTTTCATATCGACATATTATTTAGAAAGCTGTACTACCTGGACAGCATTATACTATTGTAGTAAATAAATGCAGTGAATCTATTATGTAATTGCAACCTGTCATAGGCGCTCAAATATTCGACAAAACAAATTGGTATTGAATTTAATTAAAATGTGTAATCTGCATCACCTGCATGCAACTCATATTTCAATTAAGAAATCATTTTCGATTTATTGTTGTTTATCGGCCAATAGACAACGATCTGAGATTCTGATGCGTAGGAATCAAACCACGAGGGTGTCTTTAAAAGCCATGCATCAGAATGACAAAGAGTTATTGATTGGCCATAAACAAAGATAATGCGAAAATTATTTCGATTTTAACATGATTTTACAAATATTTTTGCAATTGTTATGAGAACTACATTTTACTATGCTCCACTTAGAATCGGGACTACTTTTGGCGTTGTTTATTGGGTAGTTAAACAACCATAATTGTGTTCTTTGTCTATAGAAAAATTAGCGAGCACATGTTAGAATTGATTTCTTATCAAAATAGTTGTGATAAAATTTTAAAATTGTATCACTTTTAAAGACATCTACATGATGATAACTTCCATCACGACATGTCGAAAATTAAACAAACGGACTGAAGCAATAATACCAAAATATTTTGTACTTTTTATTTTATTACTTAACGTAGAAAAATATATATGTCTATGCTGTGATATGGAATGAGTAACTGGTGACATACCAAAAGTAGCTATATCAACCATAGGAATAAATTACATATGACAAAAATCAAAGCAGAACAACAGAGGGCAATTAACCAGTAGACAGAAATTTATCTGTCTTTCGGCTCGGCCTTTCTGTTTGTCCAAGGTTGTTTGTCCAAGGATTTGAATTAATCGATTGGATTATGCAACCGCGTGCTATGATTTACCACTGAAATATAAACACATAATTGGTCAGCTCAATCATTGATTGACAGGTATCTACTGGTTAATTGGAACAGAAACAAAATATAGGGTAAATCATCAACACATGTAACAAAAAGTTGTCAAATAAAATGCTGCAAATTAAAGAACCACAACAGCAGAAGAAAAAAAGGTCATTAACTTGTCCCTATTCTTTCCAGTACCAGTACCATGTTTTCCCTTAGACCTATATTATGCTTGTATTTTCAGAATAATTTAAAGATATCTTATAATTATTTTAGCAGTACAAAGCAAGCAAAATAATTAAACATAATCAGGAATATCATAGGAAAGTAACTGTTCTGAAACAGTATCTGACCATCCGTACATTTTCAGTAATATCCAACAATATCTCTAAAGACTATAATATCATTGCAGGAATAACATATACCGGTATCAAACAATGCGTGCAAGTATATTGAATGGGTACAAATGAGGCAGTGCAATAAACTGACAACAAAATATGAACAGTGGGATAATCAATAATGAGACCAAAACTATTTGAACACAAGATATATAAATAAACCATGGACTAAATTTTATTTTCAATAAGGCATACAAAAATTATGTTTGTTTCAGGTTACATGCCCACAAAAATTAGGGTACGTAGGTCGGGATTTTTTTAAATTAATTTTTTTATTTTGGTAAATGGTCAACTTGAAGATTATAAAACTGAACAAATACTCGAAACATATCAGTAATATCCTTAAACATTGTTTATAAGTGGATGCTATGAAAACAAAACACTTATTTAAAAAAAAAAAATTATTATTGAAAAAAGTAAATAAAACAAACAAGGCAGTCCAAAGGACAGCTATATCCCCCGTCGTGATCCTTCATTAGATTTTAAAGGTGACTTTGAAGTATCACACTGACCTTAATCAGTTTCATGAAAATTCCTTAAAGGGCTTAGGAGATATGGAGCTGACACGAAAATGGAGGCTCAAAAATTTGACCCCCTAAGTGTGACCTTGACCTTGAGGTGGCAAGACTGCTCCATGCCTTCTGCACATTGCCTCAATGGGATGATAAACATTTGAGCCAAGTTTCATAAAAATCCTTCAAAGGGCATAGGAGATATGGAGCAAACACAAGAATGGAGGCTCAAACATTTGACCTTCAAGTGTGACCTTGACCTTGAGGTGGCATGACTGCCTCATGCCTTCTGCACAATGCCTCAATGTGATAAACATTTGAGGCAAGTTTCATGAAAATCCTTTAAAGGGCACAGGATATATAGAACGGACAGGGTACAGGATATATAGAACGGAAAATACAGGCTCAAATATTCAACCTTCAAGTGTGACCTTGACCTTGAGTTGGCATGACTGGCTTATGCCTTCTGCACATGGTCTCAATGAGCAAAACACGTGAGCTAAGTTTTATGAAAATCCTTCAAAGGGTATAGGAGATATGGATCGGACACGAAAAATGGACATGATAATGGAGGCTGAAAATTTAACCTTCAAGTGTGACCTTGACCTTGAGCTGGTGTGAAAGGCCCATGCCTTCTGCACATCGTCTCAATGACCTAAACATTTGAGCCAAGTATCATAAAAATCCTTCAAAAGACATAGGAGATATGGAGCGGATACAAAATGGAGGCTCGAATATTTGACCTACAAGTGTGACCTTGACCTTGAGCCAGCATGACTAACTCATGCCTTGTGCACATCGTCTTAATGACCTAAACATTTGAGCCAAGTTTCATGAAAATCCTTCAAAGGGAATAGGAGATATGGAGAGGACACAAAATCTAGGCTCGAATATTTGACCTTCAAGTATGACCTTGACCTTGAGCCGGCGTGACTGACTCATGCCTGCTGCACATCGTCTCAATGACCTTAACATTTGAGCCAAGTTTCATGAAAATCCTTTAAAGGGTGTAGGAGATACGGAGCGGACACGAAAATGTTACGGACAGACGGACGAAGGGCATTCCTATAATCCGGGGGATTAAAAAATATCTGACAACCCCAATAAAAAGTTCTAGGGTCAAGGCATTTTTGTAGGGTAGGTCGGGGGTAACCTGAAACACACCAATTTTTTTTTTACGCCTAATATATAACATATTTCACACAAATCACCCGTAGGAAGGCTTCCTCGATGCACAGTCACAATGACGTTGACAACAGTTACTACATTACATTGGCCTTGAAAGGAGGAATAATGCTATGCTGTCACCCGACAGGCTTGCGCCTGTGCACTGAAGTGTCATAATGATGTATGTAAGGTAGTCTTGTCAGGGAATAAGGTTGTCTTAATTTCTCGAGCTTGCGCCTTTGCACTGAAGTGTCATAATGATGTATGTAAGGTAGTCTTGTCAGGGAATAAGGTTGTCTTAATTTCTCGAGCTTGCGCCTTTGCACTGAAGTGTCATAATGATGTATGTAAGGTAGTCTTCTCAGGGAATAAGGTTGTCTTAATTTCTCGAGCTTGCGGTGGCTTGCGCCTTTGCACTGAAGTGTCATAATGATGTATGTAAGGTAGTCTTGTCAGGGAGTAAGGTTGTAATAATTTCTCGAGCTTGCGGTGGCGTATGGATATGGTTTCCGCCTAGCGATCGGGAGGTCTCGGGTTTGATCCCCACTCTGTGAGCGTACTCAAGATCTCCCCCAAAGACACCAAGTAATGGTTCTACCCAGGAAACGGAATCGAGAGTGTCTCAATAAGCCTTAGGGATGCAAATCAAGCTAAAATAAATTTTTTATAGGTTTAAACTAAACTACTTTCTATAGAATATAGCCATACACAGTATTAAGTTTAAATTTAATAGTGTCCAAATGCCATTTTGCTCAAGGTCTTAAGCTCACAAACTGTAAGAACATTTTAATATGTTTTACACAATGTTTTCTAGACATTATATAGTAGTGCTCAATGTAAAATAATATATTTACTACCAGATTAATTATACATGGAAGTTAGATCTGGCCAACAGAGTACAAAGAATGGAATGACATTGGACATAAAATTACAGATAATATACAAAACTGATAAAACACTTACATTTTATTTAAAATCAAAGTTATTTACGGACCCAACAAAGCACGAAAGTAACACTCAATAACTTTGAGAAGGACCTCTGATGACAAACACGTATTTAGCAAGTTAGTTTATCCCAAAATAATTTTAGACTGTACAGTCCAAAAGTCCAGTTAATGTTAGGTAAGTCAATGGCATTTTTAGGTTACGCAACACCAATATACGATGCAACATTTATATTGTAAGTGAGCATGACAAAAAAAGTTATGGTTTTTAACAAGAACCTTTCGTAGTGGGTTGTTATATTTACATCAATGCACATGTTCATCGTTACAATAAAAAAGTCAAAATTTTCATAACAATGAATGTGATATGTGTAATGGACATGTATAAACTATTAAAACATAAAGCAACAATTGCATTTTGAACACAGTGTACACAACATAACACATAATTATTGTTTAGGGAAGGGCAATCAAACAATTTAATGTTACAATTGGCCAATTATTCATATAAAATGCAATATAGATAATTATGTCATACTTGAAATAATGAAAATAACCTCATTAAAAAAAATTCAAATGTGCAAATATATATTCCTGATTTCTAGTACTGAGGTTCATAACTTTGTGATAATTATAATAAATTAACAATACATTATACAGGCATCCACTTCAACATCACTAGACAGATATATTCTCAAATCAAACATTCAGATGATTCTTTTTTTGCCAAAAAAAAATATAACAAAAATAGAGTAAAAAGTGACTTTTGATCAGAAGACTTAGAAAACCCATAAAACAACAACTCCTCTGACACGTTCTGCTCTGTTTGTTGAGCTAAATACATTCTTTTCAAAGAGAATTTGAAATTCATGTACAAAGATTACATAACCGGAAACACTGAGGTCTTGCAACTATGAAAAATCATAAAACAAGAGACCATGCATTTCTCTGTTAGAGGAACAAAACTATGTTAGCCAAATTAAAACATCAATAAGTCTATGCATACAATAATATCATTGGAAGAGATACATATAACAAAACTCTTAAATAAATGGATATGTGTATGATTTGTAATGGGCTTGAACATTAGCACAATGTTGCAAATACATGTTAAAAGGTGATTATTGCAATATCCAATAAAGATTGTTTGATCTATTTTTGGAATACGCGCATCATATAAGTATCTGCAATAGGGAAAGAGCCAGAGAAATAAAGCCGGGGCTATACCATAGCCCATTCTGCCTCATCCCACCCCTACTACAACTCTGCACTGTCAAACACAGGAATGATTTAACGAAATGTATGTTTTGAGATTTAAATTTATATTGCAAGAAGTCAATGAAAAATGTTAAACACAGTTTAAAAACTTTGAAAAAAAAGTAGAGATAAAAAGCCTGGAATAATCAAATAATTAGCTAATATCAAAGAACTAATCCAACTGTCCCACTGATCCTTTTAGCAGCACTGTGTATCTGGGCCCGTATTCACAAAGCTCCTTAGGGAAAACTTAAGTAAATTCCTTAAATTCATAAAATTCCTTAAGTCCCTGGCTGTGTCATGTATAGGCCTTTAAACACAAAATGTTGTAAACTTGTAAATATTGCTTATATGTTTAGTATTGCAACCCTCTTCGTATATAAATCATTGGATTTCACATAGAAAATTTGATCTCAAATTTCCACTTAAGTACAATTTAAGTTAAGATTTGCCTTAGGAACTTTGTGAATACCAGCCCTTGTCTCATTATGGATCTTATCCTTAACTGCTACATACCAATACACCACTAAATAAATGATTACCAACAGGCATTATTCAATTACAAGTGCCTCAAACTTTCAACATCTACTTAATATCTAATGGTGGCGCGTCGTGAGAAGACCGGTCTTAATGATTGTGCGTAAAGTGTCATCCCGGATTAGCATGTTCAGTCCGCACAGGCTAATCCAGGACGGCACTTTCTGCTTGTATGGTATTTTCTGTTTCAAGAACGTCTCTTCTAAACATAAATCCACTGTAGGCGGAAAGTGCCGTCCTGGATTAGCCTGTGCGGACTGCACAGGCTAATCTGGGATGACACTTTACGCACATGCATTAAGTCCGGTTTTCCCACGACGCGGCTCAATGCAACTAGAAACTAACAGAGACATGGGCAGGAACATACACTTCTCCACACACAAGATGACAAATCGATCATATCTGATTATTATCACTCAATTAGGCCTACTAAGATGTACATGTACATTGGAACCTCTTTCAACTCAACCAATAGCTAACCTACAAGCAATTTGTTTTGGGGAGGCTGGGAAACGTAGAACACGAATTTAAACATATTACAACAATATAACATACTCAAAGAAAAACTTACTGAAAGGGTAAAGTTTGGAAAATACAAACATAACATGCATAAAGTGCTGTCTTGTAAAATAGTTATGTAATATTTTGCTACAGAACTGGTATGGCTACGTGTTCAAACAACACTGAGAAACAGAATATATTTGAGGTGTGTCGTGGGAAAACTGGGCTTAATGCATCTGCGTACAGTGTTGTCCTGGATCAGCCTGTGCAGTCAGCCCAGGCTAATCCAGGACGGCACTTTCCGCTTTTATGGTATATTCTGTTTCAAGGAAGTCTTTTCTACACCTAAATCAACTGTAGGCGGAAAGTGTTGTCCTGGATTAGCCTGTGCGGACTGCACTGGCTAATCCGGGACGACACTTTATTCATGTGCATTAAGCCTGATTTTCCCACGCCACACCACATTTATAGACCCAACCACCATGTTCTAAGTTATTAAGTATCAATAAAAACCACCATGTTCTAAGTTATTGATTTAGTATCAATAAAAACCACCATGTTCTAAGTTATTGATTAAGTATCAATAAAAACCACCATGTTCTAAGTTATTGATTAAGTATCAATAAAAACCACCATGTTCTAAGTTATTGATTAAGTATATAAAGTTGGCACAAGTCCCTACTGTCCAACAAGAGATGGCTGTACAAAAGACGTTAAATAGATACTGCTTACATGTAAAAATCAATCTATAATTATGTACTAATCTTCACTGCCTTACTTCACAAGCACACAAAATCTTGGGTTTCCCAATCAATAATTAGATAATTCTTTCTTATTCTTGCAAAGGGTATGGCTACCAATAGACCGTCAAATGGCAATAGCTTTAGATATTTAAAAATATGATACTGAATATGACATTTTATGAAGGTATAATAACAAAAATGTAAAAATGAGCTTGTCAGTTCTTTTACAGTTGGTTTACAGTTTGACTCAAAATTATGTATCATATGACATATTACATTAGTTTATATAATTGTATACACTTAAAAGGCCGAATAGTGCAGACTGTTAGAGCCATTTGTTCTTACTGCTCACATTGAAATTTCTATAATATGTAAATGTTTAATTTAGATCTTTTTGTATCGCATAAATTAATTTAAAGAAAATATGTACCGGTATTGCTACACACCTTTTCGGAGAAAAGTGCATTTAACATTCTGATTTTGATGTTCCCCAAATAAATAACTCCTTGCATGCAAAAAGCATATTAGACTATTACTATAAGTGCTATGTCACCAATGGAAAGTGTTCATAATGTAAACTTATGTTTCAAGAATCTTTAAGTAAACAAACGTGACAAGTTTGTAACTAATTTTAATAATTCCTACCAGGAAATGAAAAACATTATATTGAGCACATGTTCAACATAAAAAATGTAACATTACAATACTAATGTACAGATCTGAGTTTCTATTTAAAAATTATAAACTGCATTTAAGCTGAAAACAGGGCTCAGAGCTGACCAGAAATTAACTTAACTGATGTTACTCATAAATCAACTACTGGCAATAAGATACGTCACTTGATGGAACGTAAATTTGACATAGTGTTTAAGAAAATTAAGGTTTAGTAAAGTTGTTATTGCATGCTGATTGCTTTATGATAATATGAAAGTAAAATGCCAGCATTCACATAAATTTGCCTGCAAAAACACGACATATTTTATTTTGTGATGTTTCATTTCTGGCAATACTGGATTCAATAATATTTCTTATTTCCAGCATTGTTAAAGTGTAAAAACACAATTCTCAGATCTGTAGCCACACGATCAAGACGGTTTGCTTTTCTGTCTCCGAACAGGTATACGCGATTTCACAGGACTATCATTATTCACACTGGCCCCAGTGCTGGCCTTTCGTTGACGCACATCCCCATTTTTATCAGCAATGGCACTCTTTCCAACATCAGCATCAATATTTTCTACCTTTTCGACATTCTCAGCATGTTTACATTTGTCAGTATCATTCTCAGTCACTGTTTCATTCTTTTCAGTTCTTGGCTTCTTCTTCTTCCCAGCAGCCCCATCTGTCTCAACGTGTTCCGAGATATCTTCTTCGCTATAAGGGTGACCGTGGTGAAAGCACCAGACGTAAATCGTTCCGAACACCAAGATGGCGGAAGTGATACTCATCAGCAACAGGGCTATCATGTAGCTATGGTTACGGACGGACAGAATCATGTGTTCTTTAGCCTCATTGATCGCTTCTCCGACTTCATACAGGGCTTCCTCCATTCCATGCTTCAATTTCTCGATGCCTATTGAATAGTAAAACAATGTCAGCTCTCAACAATTATTCTAATATGATATTTACTAATTTTTCTAGACTAATTTTTCTAGACTATAGACAAGAACAAAACTATTGTTGTTAAACCTACCCAATAAACAACGTAAAAAGTAGTCCCAATTCTGAATGGAGCATAGTCAGAAGTAGTTCCAATTACAATTGCAACAAAAGGGCCATGATGGCCCAAAGTGCTCACCTGAGAACTGGTACAGATGAAGACCATACTGTTGTGACAGGTTTGAAAATTAAGGTATATGAACAATACGCAAAGGGGGATAGGATCAATTTGATTTAAAACATTGGTTAGTGCAATGGGCTAACTAAAGTACGAGTTGGGTAGTGGATGTGCAGTATTTTTGCTGATGGTTCTCCAATCATTTTTCTCGATATTCTTACCTGAACCTATTTCACTAAGTTAGTGACAATTCTGGAAAATGCAGAAACAGTAGATTTTGATGTCTTTTCGCAGACAGTTTTGGAGAACTAGTTGCAATGCGATAATTGCCATAGCTGTGCTATAAGGTCAATTTTGCTTTTTGTTTGATAATTTTCTGTCCAATGATGATAAATGATGTTAATGCAGGCTCTGAAGACATCAATGTTGCATGTACAAATAACTGCATGCAAGGTTTGCAACTGTTGGAAATCAAATTTTATCAAATTTTTATGGTCATTCGCAAACTGTGTAAGTTTGGTCAACATTGAATAAAAACTGTGTGTGCAAGCCAATAATTGATACATGTAACTTGTTGATGTTTTTTTCCAAATACAAGGGGCAATAACTCCGGTGTTTCTGGCCTGATCATGCTTATATTCGACTTCACCTGTTGTCTTACGTTGATAGACTAACTGTGCATGATTGGTGAAGATTGGATGAAAAATGAAGTCTCTATCCTGAATAATGTCCATTTTTGTATATTTGTTTCACAAACAATGAGCAATAAATCTGGTGTTTCTGGCCCGATTTTGCTTATATTTGACTTCACTTTTAATCTTATGGTCATAGACAAACTGTACAAGATTGGTGAAGATTGGATGACAAGTGAAGTCTCTATCCTGATTAATGTCCATTTATGTATATTGTTTTAATAAACAAAGGGCAATAACTATGGTGTTTGAAACACCATCCGGCCCAGTTTTGGCATCAGCTGAGATCTGATGGTCACACACAAACTGTGAAAGTTTGGTTAAGATGGATGGAAAATGAAGTCTATATGTTGGCAAAAGGCATTTTAAATCAGGGCATAACCGTGAAGGCGATGTGGGCGATAAATTCGCCCTGGAGCTATTGACATCGCTCATAAATTTCATAAAGGAGAAGTCCACTTTGCCGTCTGATTTAAACTTCGCATAGTAATAATTATCAAACACCAGTCATAAAAGCTTTGAAGTCAACTTCCATATAGAAAGAGAACGTAATCAAAGTAAATTTCAAAAACGCACATAATTACCTGATACACAAAACACATATCAATCCATACTAGATGTAAATATTCATGTTAATATCCAATAATTTCCCTGGTAACACAGTTTCCATTCCAAGACGTGTAAATGGGTCATTAATGAAGTGCTCTATTGATAAAAAAATGAATTAATAACGAAAAAAATATAACTAATATATAATTAATTTTTTTCAAATTCCAAAAAAAACAATGTTTTATGATGCATTGTGAATGTTTAGATAAAAGAAAATATTTAAAAAATATTTAAATTTAAACCTTCATTGATGTGTGTATTGCTAGAATGGAAACTTGGAAAAAAACTTGGAAACTAGAATAATGTAATACAACTTGAAAATATCTTGTTATTAATTTATGGAGAATATGATGATGATGATGACCTGAAGATGATGATGGACTTGGTAATATGATAATTATCGACATGGTCTGATGATGGTAATAACAAGCAAAATTATGGTTAAGCGCTTTTTGGAAAACACTTCTCCTTGAAGTGGCCTCACTTGTCCCTAAACTGAACTGAGGGACAAGTGACTTCTCCCTAAAATTTGTCCCTAGGCTGAGCCCTAAATTTTTGCACTTTTTTTGCATGAAAAAGGGGCAATAACTCTAGTGTTACTGGTGTGATTTGACCCAATTAACAATCCCATCCGAGATTTTATGGTCATACACAAACTGTGCAAGTTTGGTTAAGATTGGATAAAAAGTGAAGACTCCAGCGTGAATACGAACCCAATTGTTGACGGCACACGGACGATGCAGGAGAGGTCCCCTATACCAATAGCTCGCCGAGCACTTTGTAAAAATATGTCAAATTAGTTAGAATCGTTGTTTACAGACCAATAAACAAATCTTTGTCTTTCTGATGCCTGGCTATTAAACAACTCGGGCTAATGCCCTGGTGGTTTATTTCCTATGCAAAAGAACTCCAAATCATTGTTTATTGGCCGATAAACAACGATTAATAAAAAATTATTTCTTATGTAACCAAGTTATTTTACTTTTAAACACAACTATTATAACATTTAAATCTTGTCAGACTGGTGCTAAAGAAACACTAGGATTATTCCTTCAAGTTCATATACCTTTAAACAATTTGAAGTAAAAACATGCTGTTAACAACGGGCTTTAATTGATAATTAATTTTTTAAAGGGCATGCTTTAAAAAATATCTTCAAACATATGTTTTCACAAGCAAATTTTATAATTTTCATGATTTGTTTTTTTAACAAGGTTGTCTAAACAATTAATATTTAAAAACATCTAAATTAAAATAACGTGCCTATATTTGATTTACCGGTATGTGACTTACCGTATTTACCCTATGTATTGGGACACCCTGAATATTGGGACACCCCTATTTTTCGGAAAAATAATTATTGTTTGAGAAAAATGCTGACATACACCAAAAGGTGTATCCAGAATACAAGGGTTAAAACACCTAAAGGTGTATCCAGAATGAAATGGCTTAATATTGGGACACTTTTGAAATTTGAATTTTTTCTTGTCTGTAAATATTGGGACACAAAAATATAATGGTATATTGTCTTCAATTTTGCAAGTTTAAAATAGATATTTCTCGATTTCGATATGATCAGAGTAGTATAGTTCTACTGTACACCGTATATTGCAACAGATATGCTGCAAATAATAAGAGTGTACCCCTTTTATATAATAAAAACTACAAAGACTACCATTTTCAAAATTTTAATGCATGTATTACGTCATGTTCGTAAAATGATATTCATATCAAATAATTTATTGAACTTCTTATAACAAACTATAAAATTGTCAATTAATGTCAATTAACAGTTACCAGTATTAGGATAACTACCCGGTAGTATGTGATAATTGTCGGGTCTCTCATGAAGCCAATGAGTGTGCCAAATGCGGCGATCTTATCGCTATATTAACACGTCTAGGGCCTGTTTAATTGACCCATGGTGCAAATTGTGTACTAACACGCTATACTACCCGGTGTTCTTAATTGACACGTTCCACTCAGTTAAGCACGTCGCATAGCAACAATCGGTGTGTGTGTGTGTGTGAAAATACATTGGGTCGAATATTACCGTATATTTTGGGACACATTTTAGGGAATTATTTTTTTATGACCCTTTATATTGGGACAAGAAAAAATGTAATTATTTTTAAGTGTCCCTATACATAGGGTAAATACGGTAAACATAAAACTGTCAGTGACTCCCGATGCCAGATGCAAGGGTCTGTGAAGTATAAATCATAATGTACAGGTACATAATGTACTAAGTAAGTAGAAATAATATCTTCATCCATATTGATATAACTTGCCTAACACGTTTTATTCACAACTGAGAAAATATGGTTAATAAACTAACCTTCATTAATCGTCATCCTTGATTAACTTGCAGTCCTCTTCATTCACAAAACCAACGTCTCAGAAAATATCTGACTTTTGCCAGTACTGGTTACGTGGACTATCTGAAATTGTCAAAGAAGTGAAAAAATAACATTCTGTGTATGTAAGCTTCATTGGCTTGCTAACTAAGATTACTGCACCATCACACTGGCAGATAATGATTATATGCCAGGAGTGACTAAATACCAGTAGTTACACATCTGCAAAACACTTGACTCACGCTGGGCACTAAAGAGTTGCAACTCAGCAAGATTTGAATACTGTATGAGCTCTATTTGCTCTAACCATTGGGCTTCCGTCCAGGTAGTAAGTAACCTTAGTATTTGACTTTTAGCAGTGCCAAGCAGTGATTTCCCCAAGCCTCTGTGAGAAACATTAATTCCAGATTGCAAGACTACAAGACAGAGTGCAGATACTAGTTAGCACACAAAGAACAATTTTGATCTATCTTCTTTTCTATACCTAACAACACACACAAAGGAACAATTTTGATCTATCTTCTTTTCTGTACCTAACATAATCATTATGTTGCTACCAAAAAACACTTGTTAGTCTGTAATATGCATGTGACAAATGACCCTGAAAAAAGCTGATATAATAGCTAGACTGACTGCTTAGTGGCAGTTTGGACCATTCGGTGGTATGTTGTAATAACTCGTAATCTAAATAGTTGCCTCGACTAGCTATTCAATTCATTGCAATTGCTAAACAATTTTTGAATGCTTTATGGTGCATTTACTAAACCCATTTCTTATTGTATAGTAGGGAAAGATCTAGGATCAAAAAAGGTGCACGGTGCTGCTGAAAAGGAGCAGGTTGGAAAACCATAGCAGTTTACTGACATTTTCTAATAATTTTCCAAATCCTATCATGAGTCTAATACTTCTGATTACGGTGTTTGAGTATAGTCTATTAATTTGTCATTGAATATTTGTAAAAATATATTGAATTTCAAAACATATTCAACATTTCCGTGTTGACCAGCCCAGAGGGGCAGCAGAGGGGAATCAAAAAGGAGCAGGGTGCAGCGCCTTTCTATTTCGCTCTAGATCTTTCCCTAATAGAGCATTATTTATGCAATAAATTTGATGATAAATATAAGACTCCATAAACAGGGGTGCCGAAATCTCATATTGCCTTACATGTCTGTTTTTGAAAATGCTATTTGCAACTTGTCCATAAAGCAATTATACAGTAAATTCTGTCAATTGTTCACTTGTCTGTTCATGCTCAGGGATGACCCGGACAATACTGACAATTGATTTTGCCACCCCTGATAAATTCAGAGTAATGCTTTTTTTTGTAATCTGCACTTCATCTCAACACACTCTAACTATATGTTACGTGTGAAAATCGTTAATATACCTATATGGAGGTATTCTCAATACAATGACAATTGAAAGGGCAGAACTTGACGAATAAGTACAAAGAGATTAAGTACCGGTATAGGCCTATGTACCTGGTATTACTGGCGCTTTTTTTCCAATCCATTTGATACGATGTGTTGCATACAATTACATGTTATAATATGCTTGTTCATCTAAATAAATGAATTTTCATGCATGAGAAACCATGTGTCAAAACATGGCCATGCTCACACATGCAACAGTGAAATTACACATTCTCAATTCTTAAAAGGTTTATTTTTCCACATTCCTAAATCTGCAAAAACAATATTTAATATAAAGAAATGTGAATTTAAGTTCTAAATCATGACATCACGACTAGAAAGGTTTATATAGACAAAAACCATTAAAATACTGATTTCAACCAATATGCCGTTAGATTAAGTAATTTAAGTAGTGATTTAAATTACCTTGAAATGTCTATATAATTTTTTCCAATTATCAAGATTTCACAATGTGAAAATTTCAATGGCTCTTGAGCTCAAAATTTCAGGAGTCACATTTATTTATCCAGATGACATAAGAAACTTATGAATTCACAAACATTCCAATGACATAAGAAACTAATACATTCACAGAGCTTCAGTGGACTTAATAATATTTATTCATATTAAAATACTAATGATTTATCTATCAACTACAACCGTTTGTTTGTGATTTTGTCGTGCAAACATGTCAATGGAAACTGTGTTTGCAAGTAACTTAAATCTGCCACCTTGAAATTGTTCCAAACTTCGATGACACACTATAACAACATAAAACATATTGGTTTGGCCTTGTTTTTTAACAGTAATTCAAATTCTATATTATCTATTCAAGAAGTGTCAACATTGCAGACATACTTAAAGGGGCGTATCATGGTATTTCACATAAATAAAGACTCGTATTATTCCAATATTCCAATGTTACATGAATATATTTTTCTAGTAGCAATAATATATTGATGTTATTGTTCAGAAAAAATATAGACAATGCATAAAGCAAATATTTTTTTGATGCACAGTTCCAAGATTCGAACTCACCCCTATACAATCATCCACTTCAATGAAAACTCTTTCGCTACATTACAGTTAGTAATAGTGTGCATGCGCATGGCGGTACTTCATGTACATTTCATTCATATCGATTAGAATACGCCCGCAAAAAGTGTCACGGTGACAACTTTCAGGGCTCTCCCTGGCTGAAAAATTTCTTTAGCCAAAGTTACGATACTCTGTTGAAATCCAACTCATTTTGGGTATTTTCTAGGGTTTTATTAAAAAAAAGTTGTAGCCAACTGAAAATTTCTTTAGCCATATTGTGAAATTTGTAGCTATTGGCTAATTTGGCGAATGGCAGAGCGAGCCCTGCAACTTCTTATAATTATATATAAAACATATTTTTGTTTGTTTATAAAAAGAAGACCTATGTGCTAAGCAATGATTTAATAAATACTTCTTAAAATACAATTTTATTTTTGAAAATGTTACAATATATTTGCCATTGATACACCCCTTTAACTAGAGCTTTCTCATGTGTTATTATTCAGAAATGTTGAAACAATCGCCTACTCTTGTAGTCTTGAAATTGTAACTACTATAATATAGTTCTTCTAGCATCCTTACACCAAATGCAGAAGATCAACCAGGAGTTCTCTGAACCAGTCATTCTTTATTAAAACCAATCATATTCATTTAAGATATAATATTTAAATTCTTATTTTAGTCACTGATTTTGTACTTTCTGTTTCTCTTCTTTCACATTCTGACAAAAATAGTAAGTTACACGATAAGACATATTTTAGTAAACTTGTAGTAACTATTATCTTGAATATCATTGGTTTATGAACAGAAACAGTGTTTTCATTTCTGCTAAACAATAAGCAAATTGAAAACAATGAACATAACATTCACTGACAATCAGGATGTCTGCCATTTTGTTTTCAGCTTTGCACCTGATCAATCTATGGTAAGTTTAATTAGTGAACAAGAGTGAAAAAAACGTAATTATTTGATATGCAATTAATCCATCAATAATGCAGCATATTATTATGTAATGAGTCAATATAATCTCTTTGTTTGCATAACCATGCTGTTGACGTAAACAGAGCTGTAGCTCCGCCCCATTTATTGGATTAAGTCAGAAACAATCTGAAGCAAGCTATTTGATGCTTTGCTATTGATTAAAATTTACACCATATGCAAATATTGATAGGTCATGAACATTGATTGACCCTTTGTCCCAAATGATTGAGTCAACAAGGCGCATACATGTCAATTAAGGGGCGTCAAATTTTCAAGATGTTTTAAGAGTTTAGTTCTCAATACGTTACGTATCTATACAGCTATATATTCTGCAACGTGTATACTCCATATCCTATTACCGGGATATCCCTATTACCGGGAATTTCCAAAAGACATCAATATCACCCACATACACAAAGAATTTTTGTCAAATTCCATTCCTTTGTTTAAATTTTGCTGCTAGCTGCAGTCAACTTTGGTTTCCATTCAATTGTGTAGAGTTTAAATGAAAAAACTCAATTAAACTTCTAAGTCTTGTAAAAGTTAGTTTTCAACAGCATTGTTAACATAAATTATCTGTTACTATAAATATGTAAAGAAAATAGATTCAAAATTTTAGCAAATATAATGTAATATGACTGAAGTTTTGTACAGTATCAGTTGTTTAACCCTGTACATGATTTTTCTGAATTCTGATAGGCTGATATTCAGATTCACTGTAATAGGTATATTGCCAGAACATAGATGGCTAATGACATGCACAATTTGTTGACACAACAGTTGTTTAAACTTGTGATTTTTTCTATAAATTTGAATTATTTTGATAGAAGAATGTTGTATTGTTACAATAAGCCAGCATTCTGTATTTATTTCTTTTTTGTTAAATGTTGCAAGCCAGTAAGAAATTAAATTCCAGGTAATTGGTAGGTAATTGGTATACCCAGTCTAATACCTGGTTTTGTTAAACTATCACGAACAATGTCTGGGCCCCACATACAAATGTACTAGAAAATACATGTGTTTATTTGTATATGATGATAAAATACGAAAGCAGTTACAAAACACAAATATTTATTTATGTCCGGAAAATAATACTGTCTGACATATACTTGCTTGCCAGTACAGCATATTGATCTGCTTCACAAGTTTGTTATAAACTTATAACTTATGAAGTCAGTTATCACCAAAATGTGCTTTACTAATAAATGCTTTTGTGTTATATTAACATTCAATAATATATAAAACTATTTTTACATTAATGTTTAATAAAAATATCAGGATTACCCCGTCAGTTATCATAATTATTTCCATATAGTATATACAAATAACAAGCAACAGGTGCTTTGTCCGACAATTTCTATCCGAAAATACGAACATTATAACTTGCTGACATTTACCTGCAATTCTTGATACAGAGCATAATACGTACCGTTTGCTATGTAGTGTTTGTTTATTTATTTTTTGCTTAAAGATGGCTTTAAAAGTATATTTTTTCAGGTAGAATACACGCTAAGAAAATGTTGGTCGAATTTATGGTCAATAACACGAAAGCATTTCGATAGTTATTCCCCTTGTTGTAATTGTGAAAATATTAAGCCCTACTGTACTGTGGTTAAACACAACTAAATGTTGGTCACTCAAATTAAGTACTTGGAGTTCACTACATTTCTGGAGTTAATTTAAAGTCCTTTTATGTTATTTTAATTTGTGGAATTGTGGAAAATGTTTACCAACACAAAGATTATCATTCTAAAGCAATTAAGTAAGAGAATTTTAACTGATTTACTTAATTTGAAAAAAATGGCTATAACACACTATTATGTGAAGTTGGAATAAGACGTCAAACTCAGAATAAACTGTTTTATTTCAGCAATGCTTTATATGCAGTTTACCATTTGTAATTTAAGAATTTTGCACAGTAATTAGTGCAACAGACACCTACATATATAACTGCATCACTAAAATTGATTTTACCACAAAACTGTATACTTGTATGCTTTTACAAACTTTTCACACAAAAATTGAACTGTGTCCATGCGTGCATGAACACAGTTTATAAATACAGTAAAAATGATCAAAGACACAGTCAGTTTTAATGAAAGTCATGGAAAAATGCAATTTATACCAAGAGTATTGACATAATATATCAAACATACATAAACAACATGAAATACTCAGTTTTATGTGAAAAAAAAATAAAATTCATGTCCTTTCTATGTTTGATGTCTTATTCTAACTTCACATAATACAGTGCTCTATACATAATTGTAGATATTGATAATGTAACGCGGCATGTAACAATATTATCAATATGGTCAATATTAGTAAGTCGTAATGTATATGAGGCATGTCATGGGAAAACCGGGCTTAATGTCATCCCGAATCAATCCTACCCATGTCTCTGTTAGTTTCTAGTTGCATTGAGCCGCGTCGTGGGAAAACCGGACTTAATGCATGTGCGTAAAGTGTCATCCCAGATTAGCCTGTGCAGTCCGCACAGGCTAATCCGGGACGACACTTTCCGGCTACAGTGGATTTGTGTTTAGAAGGGACTTCCTTGAAACAGAAATACCATAAAAGTGGAAAGTGTCATCCCGGATCAGCCTGTGCGGACAACACACTTTACGCAAATGCATTAAGCCCGGTTTTGCCATGACTTTCCTGATAATATATAACTTTCCTTTACATGTGTACAATGAATTGATATTAGAAAATAACACCAATAACATTTTCTTAGTAGTACTAAGAAAATGTTATAGGTGTTATTTTCTAATATCAATTCAGTACTAAGAAAATGTTATTGGTGTTATTTTCAAATATCATTTCAGTACTAAGAAAATGTTATTGGTGTTATTTTCTAATATCAATTCAGTACTAAGAAAATGTTATTGGTGTTATTTTCTAATATCAATTCAGGTCCTGTACCTATTACATTAGTCTTTATTGGTAGCAAAGTACTTCATGACTGGATGAATGCTTAATGAAAAAATAGTTTGTCAATAATTAATGTGTGCATTATCATGTAATTTGTACGCTATGTAAGTGATACGCGTGTTTTAAAACGCTTTATAATTTTATCCATTTCAGTTGATGATTATCCATAAATGACATAACCTACCCATATATTTCTGTGTTAGGAGTGTTATTTCAATTCTTTATATATAATGTACTTTCCATTTTGGAATCTGTGACAAAGGTTTTTGTGAAATTGTCAATTTACAGATGTGTGAATAGGTCCCTTTAATTTAATCAAGCAAATGAATTAATCCCTGATATGTAGCTGTCCCTTGACAACTCTACTGAATAATGTGGAACACTTTTGAAAGCAGACATTTAATAATACTTGAATTTTTGCACAGCAGCCAAATGCATTGTTCAATATTAATTGTTACAACTTAAAAACTATTTAAGCTTTATGTGACCTAAAATATTATTTTCCCCCCAAATCTATAATTCCTGCCGTAAAAGGAAATTACAGAATTCAATAATAAATGTTGGTGTTAACTAACATTGCCTGTGTGTTTCCATATTCAATGTCCAGTATGCATGACACACACTTTTTAAAAGTTTAGAGGTCCAGTACAAATATTTTTGTATGGGTATGGGACCACAAATTTAGACCCAAAAAGGAATATATTTCATCATATCATAAATTTTGTTAATTGGTATTTCAGCTGCGTATTTTCTTGATGATGTTAATATCAAGCACAATTGGCTGGTTATTAATGATTGTCGCTTTATCTTTATTAAGAATTTGCAATAACTTTTTTTCTTTTCTTTTTTTTATTTTTGTTTCCAGTATTTACCTGCTTTCTGAATAATTAAGTATTTTAAATTTAAATCTGTGTTTGTTTATTATATTGTATTTTAATTGTTACTCGTACAGAAAATTTTTAAAATACTATAAACTGATCCATGTATTCATATTTGTTCTTTATTGCAAACTTACTTTTCAAATACAGGAACCAACAACAGCTACCGTCATGAGATCAGCATCATGCAGATTTAACGTACCACATTTTCGTTTTGCAAATTTTTTTCCATTTAATCAATATTAAGACCACTAGCATTAATTATTCCATGATTGTTGCTTGATAGCGAACAAAGTTAATATTGCACAAA
Organism: Congeria kusceri; assembly: GCA_027627225.1. Classification (NCBI taxonomy): domain Eukaryota; kingdom Metazoa; phylum Mollusca; class Bivalvia; order Myida; family Dreissenidae; genus Congeria; species Congeria kusceri. The sequence goes on from CM051035.1 coordinate 46,120,508, forward strand.
CCATATGACATCAACATTAAAAAAAATGACAAAAAGTATGTAAAAAGGTCTGCGAATATTTTACTCAATTCGAAACAATGAACACTGTGGTGAAAAGAACTGCACATTATATTTTCCTCTTATACGTGACCGAGTTACATACATGTTAAAATTATCAATCATAGATGCTGAACACAATACAAGGCTTCAACAATGATCAAATATCTTTATAAACAAGTTCGTATTTCTGGAGGCTGGTAGGATCCAGTGGACTTCGGACCATCAACTTTCCCTTCATGGCACCCCGGAAGATGACTTCCACCACGTCAATGAAGTCTTGCTTGCATTTGAAGGTTCCAATGAACTTTGTGTGGTCAGCAGTGCTGGAAAAGATAAGTGGTACATATCAGTATATAACCTGGCAGTGTTTTTACCATTTTACTGTCACACTCTACAGTTGCATGTTTTAATAATAACAGGTGTTTTTGTGTGTGTGCCAAATATGGGTTACAGGGGTATGGAAATCCCATGCCCGACATGTGCGTAATTTTACCATCGGACAAGTAGTTTTTTTCTGTCGAATTGTCCGTGGATAAGTACAATGTCAGGATATGAAAATGATGTAAAAGTTGCCAGTAATTATTATATTGTAATCATATATTTTTAACAACATTAACAAATTGTAATTTATTTATAATTTAATGACAAATGCTATGAGGAACCCCAGGATTATAAACTATATTATTATTATAAGTGGCATTTGTTTGCAGACAAGTAGATTTATGCGATTAACTTGAATAATTTTGATATTTCCACACCCCTGCTGAGTGCACATGTGTATGGGGCCTGGGAAAATATTCCAGTTAGTGTACCTATTCTTAAAATAAATGTATAAGTTTGAGTTTCTTGAGCAAGCTATCGAATTCCTATTTTTTCAGTAGATTATTTGTAGGAATACCAGTACTTACCCCCAATCTACTTTTATATGTTGAGCATTAAAGAAGAAAATCGTGGCAGGTATAAGGGTGATGTCGAAGTATCTTGTGTACACAGGAACTTGGTCCACATCTACTGTGTAAATCTTGGCCATTTTGGCGAGATCAGCAACTGCCTTCGAAAGCTGAAAAATAAAAACATAAATACAATCAGGATTTTTTTCCAGAAAATAACAAATTTTATATCTATTAAAAACGTGTAACATGTCTGACAAAAAATTAGGGTGTCTGACAAATTTTATCACACACCTTATACATATTTAATGCTAGTTAGACATCTGTTTAATAAATAAAGGAATTATTACTGCAACAATTAGCTGAATGCACTATGTTATGCTAAATAATTAAATAATAATAGTTTATTTTACAGTGAAATATCATGTTTTCAATAATACTGTCTGACAGGTTTCGCAGAGTGACTGAGATAGTAGTTTAATGACTAATATTCAAATGCATATTTTTAAAATGTATTACAGTATGGCTCATTTGAAACAAACATATTTCATGATTCGCTGAGTCAGAGGTACATGTTAGTTGAAATATTGCAAAGTGCTGGTAATTACCATACTCAGTTAAGAGGTCCCTATTATGACGACAATTTGCAACCATTTATTATCTCAGCGAAATATCAGCAGCTGCCAGTGCCATTGCATAGCAACTACTGACACGTGTGAATTGGTTGATTAACACATAAAATTAAATCCAATTCCAACTCATGTCATAATTTAAGTTAGATTTAAATAAACAGACATGGTCATAAGGACTCCTTCATCAGTTTAGCACCCCTGGCGAATATTGCGGTATTATATCAACTCGCCCCTTTAACGACTCACGCCATGTTGACTCGCCCCTCTTTTAATTTTATGACGATATTTAGGTTTTATACGATTATTGATTTGTGTTTCTGCAGGTACGAGGCGTTGCCTGTAAGTGTTGTCATGTGTTGGACGGCATGTGAATTTTACCTGCAGAACACGATACAATAACATCTGTAGAAAAGCTAAATTACAAATATTGCCATAAAAATTAGCAAGGGAACAAAAATTAAGCAATATTTGACAACAAGCAACCGAGTTTTTTTGCATAAAATTCAACATGCACACACATAACTCTACTAAAAGCACCCCCCCCCCCCCAAGAAAAAAGAAAAGCATACTATGATGGGGTGAATTGTTATTTATACATATGCGGCGAGTCATCATTAAAAGGGGGGGGGGGGGGGCGAGTAAACAAGTCGTTGTGCACGTTGTTAAAGGAGTGATATACTCACTATTGCCATTATAAAAAGTAGCTCAATATAAGTCCAGCGTTTAGAAAGTTATGTGATAATACATATTCAATAAAATATACTCTTTAATTGAATTTAAAATATAATGACATTATGTTAATTCCTAACGTCGCGAAATTATGTGATAAACTAGACTTACTATATTATCCAGTTGTAAACATACATGATCGTCATCTCTTCCGAATCGCAGCACAAGTACAACTTCTTCTGTGTGGCGGATTACTCTATCTACGTCCTGTTTAGTGCTCAAACATGGTAGTAAATAGCTGGCCATTGTGAGCAAGTTTGTTTACATCCGGCTGATTTGGTTCTCGACTTCACTCTTGGTTTCCAGCGGAAGTCAGTTCTGAGGAAATAAACAGAAGAGTTCCGCAAAAATGTAAACATGGCAATATGGCAGACGCTGATTTTGCCTGCAGGACAATTGCATTCTAACAACTGTTACTAATAATAGCAACATTCTTTAATGATGACCCTTGTACACACGATACTAATCATTTGAAGTAATGGTTAGAATATGATGTCATGGCCGAAAATCCGCCATATGAAGAGAACAATATGATTGAAATAACACAGGTTTTGATTTCTACACACAAATCTGATGAACAGATCCCAATGTCATGTGACAGCAGGCAAGTCCCCAACTTATAGATAATACATTATAAAATTTGTTGAATGAGACAGAAAGCATTTTAGTCCACATGCATTTCTGTGTGTAGACAAAATAACCAATATGGCTTGGCTTTAGGTTTGAAAAATTCAAAGTTTTGTTTCTATATTGACGTCTGAAATCATAAGATATTATTAGTTACACTGTTAGTAACTGAGGGTGTATGGGATATACACCCTCAGTGGTTTAATACCATACAAGAGTGAAGCTCGAGTATGGTATGACGCCACTAAGGGTGTATATCCCATACACAGAGAGTTACTAACAGTGTAACAAATATATCTCACAGACTGCACTTCACTGGTTTCTTTTAATTGACATCAGTAGAAAATTAACAAAAGAAAAACTTAGACAAAAACATGAAACACATTCAATGATGTCACGAAAATAAACAAAATGACGTCATAAGACTGCGTCATTAGACTTCTATGGGGTATTGAAATATACTCGTGTATGGAAAACACCCCATGGTCATGTGACCACTCTTAGCCAATCGGATCGCGTCGTTTACGTAGGAGGTGAGATTTTATGTTATATTCAAATTATCTGCTAAGAAAACTTAGCATTTCCTTTTTAACAGAATTTTTACTTAACAGTATTATAGACTTAAAGACCTCAAATTTGAATTTGAGTTGGACCATGTTGTACTAATTATTCGATTAAATAAAAAAAAACAACAACAACACTTCATTCCCATTTAAATATGAATATGTTTATTTAAGTCAACCTTAAAATCAATGAATGTACTGAGTTTGATCCCTGTTCATGAAGCATTCATGTGCTCTCTCTAAGCACTAAACAGATTGAAAAGTGAAATATAGTCTCAGGCCTTCAAGCAAAAAGAAATAGTTTTGTACTAAATGACCTCAATTAAAAATTATATGTGAAATGCTAATTTGTGAAATGCATGCTGTTTTATTAACCAATTTGGTTAATCCAACCAATGAAACACTTGCATCAGAAAAATCAAATTGACTAACCAAGTATTACATCACAATTCATGGATGGACGCATCATGCACACAGTAAATGGACACATACGAAAGATAGGGCCATGTACTGCAGTATTTCTTTTATGACTGCCCACTTTCATTTGCTATGTGTTCACATAAATTTAAATTATCTTGCTCATAATTTAAGTTACCTGTAGAAAATGCACAAAGCGGTTGCCAAAATTCATCGACACCTGCTTTGATGCAGAAACATGCACTCTTCCTGTGTGAAATTGTTTACGTGTATTATATAAATTTGTTAGGGTTTTTTAACTGCCATCATGCCACGAGCACAGCTGAGTGTTAAGCTGAAAATTGTTATTATCAACATCCTATATTTCCTAAATTATAGTGTTACTTTTATCATCAATTAATTATTCTTTACCTATCTCTTGTAATTACAGAGCTGATTCACCATTACTCCATTAATTCCAACATCTACTAGATTGTCAGGAAGTTTTTTTGGTCCATTTTCTCTTATTTCAAATATTTTTTCCACACATCGCACAATGTTAAATAATAACTTTTGATTAAGCTTATTATTTGTATGGTTTTAGGCTAACCAGACTACATTATCATGTTAATATTACAGTCATTCCATCTTACTTGAATAAATTTACATATTCAATGTATGTATTGGCAAACATATTTATCAATATTTTTTACAGTGTTTTAGGTTGAACTTAGTCAAGAAGAAAATGCACTAAATAAGCTAAATACCAGTAAATTAAAAAAAACAACAACATATCCATTGTTGAAATAATTTTTTTTTAAGAAATAAAAAACGTGTGATTATTACATAATTTTGGATGTAAGACATACGGGCAAACAAAATTTGTGTTTATGGAGTAAGATAGCATCAAGAAATTGTGTTTTGTTCGCGTATGAAAAATAGCTTTAGGGCATCAGTGTAGCAAGACCACTGGAGCATTCTCAGGCAATTAACGTTAATTTGGTGTACGTGTACATTGCATTTAGACCTCCATTGGAATGTCAGTCATCTATTATTGATGGTCTGCTGTCTGAGATATATGATCGATGGCACGATCATCGCCACGACAGTTTCGACAGCGATACGTTCACTGAGTACTCGAGTACGTCGGAGTTCGCTCACTGGAGGAGACCGTCTAGCTGTCTGGAGATCGGGGGCAGGCAGCTCGGGACATTCCACAGGGCGAATCTGAAAGATTATGGTAACACATATTGAAACATTGAAATCTGATAAAACAAAAACTGCAATCAAAATTGAGCTTATGATTTTTTAAATTACTGTATGAGGTACCAGTATATTATGATGGATATTTATTTTGTTATAATGGCAGTTAGATGAACTAGTTATATATAGATGCTGATATTATAGTTTTTGAATAATAATTTCCATGTTAAAAAATAGTTAAAATATGTTTTTGTTATGAATACATGGTATACTTTGCAAAATGGGAAACCCGGGCTTAATGCATGTGCGTAAAGTGTTGTCCAGGATTAGCCTGTACAGTCCGCACAGGCTAATCCAGGACAGCACTTTCCGCTTTTATGGTACTTTCTGTTTCAAGGAAGTCTCTTCTAAACATACATCCACTGTTGGCAGAAAATGCCGTCATTGCAAGGAACACTTTGCCATTTGGCAAACAAGCCAATGGCTTCAAATTTTTTCTTCATTAAAGCCTATAAAATATCCAAATGCGTATTTTAGGTTTTCAACGTAATTTTTTTAATATACCATAAGACTTTGTTTAGACAAATTGCATTGGTTATAGGTGTTTTATTTTCATTTCAGACACTGGCCAGTTATATAAACTGGTCAGTGACATGACACGGCAAGTGAGCCACATGTCTGCCAAACTGGTACGTCAGTTGAAACGCAGAGAACGCAGCGTGTCCAAACTACAGACTAATTGCGACATCGTCACTGCATTTATACAAGCTTCATCTCCCAAGAGGCGTAAGTTAACATGATCATACTTGTAGTTCGATGAGGTTCTCTTTTCTGTATTTTATATGCATCTATGTTTGTAAAAAAATTTAACCTTTGTTATAATTTCTTCAGTATAATGTCAGAAATATGTCATTAATATTATGCTAAATTAACTTGTTGTACTCAATTGTTGCAGACAAGTAGCTAATCCATCCAAATACTGGCACTGCTACTGGCACAGCAACAGATAAGGAATTTGCCAGAATGGTGTATTACCCCATCATTTTCCCAATAATTGAGTATTGAGTGATTTTATTGAGTACTGTAAATTACTTTAACCCATACAATTAACATCGATTGTTTTAAATACCCCAATAGTACCGTAAAAGCTCTATGTTTTCGGACAGTTAAAAAAATTTCCTGTCCGAACATCCTGTCCGAAAATTTGGAGACATAAAATATTCCAAAACTTTCGGTGTCCGAATATTTAGAAACACAGGGACATTATTTAAATTACGTCTGTATATGTCTATTTTTCTTTTTTGGAAAAATCGGTTTTGAATTTATAATATTCTGTTCGTTTTTTATTCATAATATTCTGCTTAATAGCATTATATTGCGGTTTTAGTACCTTGGAATATTTTCCCCAATTTGAACAAACAAAAAAATACGCTAAAAACACAACGCGTTGATGATGACACCTCTTAAAACTACTAAGCAAAACAGCTTGACATCACCCTTTAGCCAGGCATCCAAATCTGCAAGGAAATAGTAACATTCATAGCAACAGTGTTGCTTTGACTTCAAAACTCTTTGATGTGACTGCCGAACTGCGGCTATCGTCAAGCAGTTTGCATCTGAAAGCGTGTAACGCACCTAGCACATCATCGGTGTCAAATAGCATCGATCGATACTACTGTACGTGAACAAGGCAAGCGCTGTCGATAGAGCATTAATGAATGAGTGTTCTAGGCGACATTTTAAGGGTGTCAAATGGGGAGATTTTATTTTGGGCATAAAAAATATATGTAATGTTTATGTTGTGACTGTGCATTTTTAATGTCAATGTATTCAAATGGGATAAATACATGTTTGACAAACAAGGTAATTTATAATGTGTGCATATTTTTTAAACTTTATGTTAATTACATTTTTTATGAAAGAATCTTGAATATAATATTACAAAACAGCACAAAGGACAACAAAACCATCAGACTTTGATTAATAAATCCAACTTTAAACCAAAAGTGTCCGAAAATATAGAGTCATAAATTATAGGTTTTAAGCAGACTGTCCAAAAATTAAGAGTTGCAAACAATAATTATTTTGGCTAAAAGAGAGGGTGTCCGAAAACTTAGAGTGTCCGAAAACATAGAGTTTTAGGGTAAACCTACCATAACACGTAAGTGGTGTGAGACTTTTATTTCAATGTTTTCATATCTGCCACAGACTACAATCATGCATGAATGATGGTATCAAAATACTACAGGCAACGTGACATAAATCTTTACAATCTGTGTTTTTTGAGTATTTAGTATATAAATTTAGTCACTAACCAGATTTTAAATCAATCGAGTACATGATGTTTCAGAATTGGGTATTTACAAAAATACGCCCTTTTCGCTACTGGTATCTAAAATTGCATAGATTTTACTTACTGTAAGTACTGGGAAAATCTCGAAACCTAAAAACCGCATCTATTCACGTAGTTATTATGTCTAATTAAAATAATTTTATGTCAGTTAATTTATAAGACCTACAGAACTATAATATATTCTTTTAAATTATTATATGAAATTGTTACTAGGCTAATTATCTACAATCATACAAAATATAATAAATTGCAGCTATTTGTTTGTAGGTAATGAAATCAATAAAACTTTCTGAAACTAACTTAACTAGTAATTAACAATAACAGTAAGAACCATTTAAAATTAATATAAAAATGTTGCTTGTAATGTAACATGTTCTCAAGACTGGATCTATTGAGTCCACAAATATGCTGAACATCAAACACAAAATTAGGTCAAGTTAGTTGTCCAAGATAGAAAAAGAAATCAATTTCTCATATAAACATGAGCCACTCCCTTTGTATTAAATAAAGCAAATAACAAGGAGATTACCTGACAGTTCCTACTTTCTAGATGATGTAGAGTTTGTGCTGGTATTGACGTCAATGGCAGATACTTCATACTACTAATAGCTGTGGCCTGGTATTGATGTATTGGAACTCGAGTGTCAGCGTTGTATCATTAGAGACCAGAGACAAACTGTGAAATATTGGCCGCAATGTGAGAGTAACACATCTGGCACGGTCCTAGAAATATTCCGAGTTATATTGATATGTGATCTGTTGTTGATTCCTGCTGTATTTTATAAAAGGTGTATGTGTATTCTTATTTCAAATTATGCCTGATTCTAATTTCAATGATCATGTTGCTTTTTATATTAATAAAAATTATTGATATATAAAAAGTAGAACAGTATTACTTAAAGGGACTATGTCATCAAAAAGGGCCTCAAGGGGACAATTTCTTAAAAAAAAATCTGAAATTAAGATATTAATACTTGCATATAATTACGGTTAAAACAGGGTATATATAATGGGAAAAGAGTGTACGCATTCTGAAATAAGAATCAATTTATAATAAGGGTTGTGTTTGTTTGGCCCTTTTCATGTTTACATTTTGATGTCAGATAGTGAGTATTTTGTATAACCATAGTTACCAAGCAGAATGGTTAAAGCGCTGTCTACTGTCATTTCTTCGTATGGCTCCTAAGTCGTGAGTTTGGTACCCACTTGGGGTTTAAACGTTTTAAAACTTTTTTGCTAATTTATTTTTATCAAATATTGCATTGTGTATTACATTATTTATTAGTTATGGAATGCAAATGTCTTAGAATAGCTCATTTCTATAATAAAATATCATTTATAGTGCAATAGCAAGCCATTTTGTCGTTGACACAGTCCCTTTCAATTATTTTATTTTCATTGTTCCTTTCCCAAAGCTGGTTGTATTTTGATTTTAACGAAAAATAAACACTACTTTTTTCTCCAGTCCACTTATTATTAGTTTGTATTTAACAGTAAGGTTAAGATCTGCTAAAACATCCATTTTAACACATTCCTTTCAAGTGTTTCCTTTATTACAAATTCTTATTTCATTACTCAAAACGTCTAACTTTAAATTCCACTTTTGTTGCAAACTCTATTGGTCCCTGTGTTGTCAGTTATGCCTCAATTTGGACATTTATGCCTAAATCCCTAGGTTATCGAAAGGACAGATTCCTTCAATACTTAATCACTTAAAAGCACTGTTTACAACTATTTCAGTAGAAAGCGAGTCAGGTTATCAGTTCAGATTCCGAATTGCTATATATCGTCACTTCAGTCAAGCAACGCCTACAACTGCTATTGGTGTAATCCTTGTTTTGAAAGTCCCATATGACTGCTGGATGATATGAATTAGGGAAATGTTTGTGTTAGCATGGCATCCCGTTGATCTTAACTCACTGATTGTCATAGAGACGAGATGGAAAATATGTGTGGGTGGAAACAAGTTAGACATTTGGGAGACTTTATAGACATATGTTTAGTTTTTAATCAAATTTGTGGATTTTTACTTTAAAAATGAGAACTATCCAGGGTTTTTTTTTACTGAAAAGGTTTTACTCCTTCTCTGAATATATTTTCTTTTATGATAGAAATGTAATTGTGTATTTTGTAAGATGTCAACAGCTCTGAGCAAAATAATTGATGTTGCAGTAATTGATGATTGGAATGCCTTCTAATTTGACAATGATATGTTGCATTAATGTCATGGATTATCTTTAATTTCAGACAATGCGAAACATGTCAGACATATCTGTCATAAAACGTGGGTGTCTGTGAAAATTTTTAACATACCTCATACATATTTTATGATGGTTTGACTTATTTCAGTGAATTATTGATGTTTAATGAAACAGTAAGCTATATGCATGATGTTTACCCAAATAATTGCATTATAATCATTTATTTAACTTTGTATGCCAGGTTTATAATAAGTTGTATACAGTTTACATATCCTGGTGTATGAAAACCGATTTAGAGGTTTTGCGTACCCTGCACAACATCTGTAATAGCATGTACTCGATTTGCCTGTGATATCAATGGTAAATTTGAAACTACAAGACTTTTAAAATGAAAATACATGTATTTTGGTATTCCTTGTCCTGTGATTTCCTTTCAGAAAAAATATTCAATTCCAGTGAGATTTAGTCAGATATCTGTCTCTGTTGTATAATTCAGCTTATGGTCAGTCGCCATGAAAGTCTGTCAGACCTCGAAACAAGCCAGTAAAAGTGTACAAGGGCCAGTAAAAGTGTACAAGGCCAGTAAAAGTGTACAAGGGCCAGTAAAAGTGTACAAGGGCCAGTAAAAATAACTAGACCACTTGCCCTCCTGGCTGGTGAAAAATTCAGGTCAAGTAGCTACTTGTAAGCTAAATGTTTAAGAGTGGCCAGTACAATGGAGTTTAGGCCAGTAATAATTCAGAGATTATCAGACCCTGTGTCCAGTAATGGAGTTTAGGCCAGTAATGGAGTTTAGGTCATGTAATGGCCATGTTTAGGCCAGTAATAATTCAGAGATTATCAGACCCTGTGTCCAGTAATGGAGTTTAGGCCAGTACAATGGAGTTTAGGCCAGTAATAATTCAGAGATTATCAGACCCTGTGTCCAGTAATGGAGTTTAGGCCAGTACAATGGAGTTTAGGCCAGTAATAATTCAGAGATTATCAGACCCTGTGTCCAGTAATGGAGTTTAGGCCAGTAATGGAGTTTAGGCCAGTAATAATTCAGAGATTATCAGACCCTGTGTCCAGTAATGGAGTTTAGGCCAGTAATGGAGTTTAGGCCAGTAATAATTCAGAGATTATCAGACCCTGTGTCCAGTAATGGATTTGGGACTTTTTCGAGAAGACTGAATTGTAATTCATTATCCTAATTTTTTCATCGTTTACAAAATGGTTATTTAACTCACAATAAATGTTCATTCAACTGACAGGGTGATCATTTCTCTAGGAGTGGGAGTTTCTATATAAGCTTATTGGAAATGATGGTTGTTTGAGACGCAGGACGCCTTTTTTAGTTGTCTCAGCTGCCATTCAAACACTGGGATCTGGTATTGGAATATTGGCAGTCTGTAGAACAAATGGAGGTGGGCAGGAACGATTGATTTTTTCCTGAATTGTCGTAGGCTCTTTATTCAACTGGCATCATGCTGGTTACTTTTGGATTGTTCAGTGGTGTAGAATGTTTAAATATCTCCTGTGAAGCTATTTTTGTGTACCTAAATAGAAATGGAATGTTGAGATGTTTTTAGAAAGTTTTGTGGTTTATGTATGGATTTGAAGGGTAACAGTGAGGGTTCTGGGTAAAGAGTGAAGTAAGTTATAGAAAAGATATCTGTCAAGATATTGGAAGAGTGTGATGGAGTACAACAAAGAAAATATTGAAATATTTATAACATCTGGTGTGTATAGTTAGTTATGTGTGAAAGTTGGCTTTTGGAGCCATTTCATAGATAAAGTATGGGTGTTTAAACCAGAATATTATTATTAATAATTAATTGTTTTATGGAAAAATCATTTGCAGGAGAAATGGGTACAGTGTTAAATTATGTGATTAATGAGTGTACAATCAATAAATTTATTAGCTGACTTTTGCAGCTTATGTAAAAGACAAAGATTTTATTGAGCAGTAAAAACATGTGTGTTTAGTTTGAACAGAAACTGTTTGTCTCGAAAAAATGAATGAAAACATTTATGAAACGGACAACATTTTAAGCAACACATTTTGATAAAAACTGGATGCCATGTTTGGATTTCTTAACTACATTAACCTGAGTCGCCCCTTGACCTCACCCTTGGACAATGGATCACCAAGAAAACAGCAGAAAGGTACATGTATATACCATTGTTGTCATGGAAACATCTTAGTAGCCTTTAGACAGGTCATCTGTTCATTTACTGTGGAATCATTTAATTTTGTTGACATGAATTCGTAAAATCGGGCATATTCGTTGGATCTTAAATTCGTGGATTTCGATTTTTTACCAAAAACCTAAAAAAAATACTGTATCTATGTGCTTTTTGTTTATTCTAACAACCCTTGCGCTTAGTTGTCATCCGCTAAAACAACAATGTGTCAATTACTTGCATAGTCCGTATCTTATTGTCTCAATCTCGCGATAATGTGGTCCTTATTGTAACAACACCATACCAACTAGTGGGATTAAACATAGGTGCAATATACCAGTATCACAATAAACAGTCTGATTAATAGTGGTACCCATAGTGTCTTGTATAATTGTAATAAAACAGTGGGTCCTATTAATGGCAGTTTGACATGAAGCCATACAATTATTTATTTGTTCAAACATAGTTAAAGTATAATTTAACATCATGTCAGTATTCACAGTAAATAATTATCAAGGGAGGTAACACAATCACCCAAACATGGGTCAAAAGTAGTTGCGCCCCTTTAGTCTGTCGTCACAGTTGTGCAGATACTAATAATTTTCGGATATAAGACTTCGGACATAAATGTTCGTCATACATTTGAATTCGTGGTTGAGCTGACCCACGAAAATCCAGGAAAATTAGTGTACGACGAATAATAATGATTTTACAGTATTAGAAAATCACAGTATATAGTAGGTAGTATAGTAGTATACATATTTATTAAATGTGTTAATATATTTTAGTATAAACTCAATATGTTTGTGTGGTATGCAAATCAGCAAATTTGCCAGTATTATGTGGCAATAAATTAATTACTTTCATATTATTAGAAGTTATAACATAGCAAAACTGTAAGTTCTGATTAGTAATTAACTTCCTCTTTCTGACGCAGTGCTTTTTAGAAGCTCATTAATGACGGTGCTCTGTAACAGTTACTCCAGATCATCAAAAATTGCCAACACTCTTTAATAATGATAGAAATGACGTCAGACAAATGTTTGAGCAGTTACAAACTTTACTAAACAAATAGTAATCACGAACAAATAGAATATATTTAACTGTTCAAAGTGCTCCATTGCATCTACACATAGTTGCCCTAGCAACTCGTGAAAGAAGAAGAGCAATGATTTTTATTCCCCCTGGCATCTTGATGTCTCGAAATAAGCATATAATGATTGGGAGGAATATAGTGATTGTCATGTCCTGTCCGTCCGTCCATCTTTCTGTCCGTCCGTGACAAGGTTAAGTAGATGTTACTGTTTCGTCTAGCAGCAACACCGCTTACTGCTTACTACTTGGATACTTACACAGTTGTTGCTTAGGTTTAAAAAAAATGTATGTTTCAGGTTACATGCCCCCCAATAGGGTAGGTAGGTAGGGAGTTATTATTATTTATGCCCCCGGCATCTTGATGCAGGAGGCATATAGTGATCGTCCTGTCCGTCCTTCTGTCCGTGACAAGGTTAAGTAGATTTTACTGTTTCGTCTAGCACCAACACCGACTACTACAACACTGTGATACTTACACAGTTGTTGCTTATGACCATTCCCTATCCACCCATATCACTTTGACCTTAACCTTGACCTAATTTGGACTTATAATAATTCAAAAGTACGATTTCTTGGTTAACTAGATTTTACCATTTCGTCTAGTACCAGCACTGCTTACTAAAACACTTAGATATTTACACAGTTGTTACTTATAACTGTTCCCAATCCACCCATATCACCCAACTTCACTTTGACCTTGACCTAATTTGCACTTAGAATAATTCAAATGGGCTGTTTCTTTGTTAACTAGATTTCTCCATCTCATCTAGCACCAACACCGCTTGCTACAACACTTGGATGCTTACACAGTTGTTGCTTATGACCATCCCCAATCCACCCATATCACCCAACTTTACTTGGACCTTGACCTTAAACTAATTTGGACTTAGATATTTACACAGTTGTTACTTATAACTGTTCCCAATCCACCCATATCACCCAACTTCACTTTGACCTTGACCTAATTTGCACTTAGAATAATTCAATGTGCCATTTCTTTGTTAACTAGACTTTACCGTTTCGTCTAGCACCAACACTGCTTACTACAACACTTGGATATTTACATAGTTTTTACTTGTGACCTTTCGCAATCCACCCATATCACCCAACCTCACTTTGACCTTGACCTAATTTGGACTAAGAAATAGGCTACCTAGCACCAACCGGGGGCATGTGTGTTTATAAAACACAGAATCTTGTTTTTTTTGTTTGTTAAACTACATTCTATTACGTTCATCAGATACTCTTTTATTTGCTTAATTAATTTCGCTTGTTTATTCATAGGTCTTGTAAAAAAATTAACCTTGTCCACAAACTTTTCAGATGGCTTCGTAATCATATATGAGGCTTGTCGTGAGAAAACCAGGCTTAATGCATGTGCGTAAAGTGTAGTCCCAGATAAGCCTGGGACGGCACTTTCTGCTTTTATGGTATTTTCTGTTTCAATGAAGTCTCCTCTTAACATAAATCCACTGTAGGCAGAAAGTGGCGTCCCGGATGAGCCTGTGCAGACTGCACAGGTTAATCTGGGACAACACTTTACACACGTGCATTAAGCCCGGGTTTCCCAACACACGCCTCGTATGTGTACTTGTTAAGTCATAAATTTCTGTTGAAGATGATCTTCGCCATATGTGTGGCACATAAAGGTGGCACATGTGAGGTAATTCTGATCCAATACGCAAAGATTCCCCATTGTCACCAGAACATACAACAGCAGTTTGTGAACCCTGTTGACATGTGACATATTCAGCAGTTGTTGATTAAGTGTTATATTGTCTGGAAGAATACTGGCCATTATGATTGCATTGTTGGTGTCCATTTCTGTTGAAATAATGTAAACAGCTTGGGCTGCTCTTCGTTTTACAAACAATGTATCTTTCTTTGGTATACACTGTAACTCCATTATATCGTGGTTCGCGGGGTCCACGGAACGCGATCGCGATATATCCTGATCGCGATATAACTTGCTAGCAGATTTACATGTATACACTAGCCTGTTTTTCCCCAATCTCAAACATGAATGTAATAAAGTAAATAACTCACCCTTTTCAATGTAGTTAACATCCATTATGTATTAAATCCATATGTAAAATATTCCATTTGTATATGAAAATATAATATTATTCCTTAAATTCCGTTGATTAAATTTGAAATCGAGTATAAAAATATAAAGTCCGAAACGCCTATCCGAATTTCACTATTCACGTGAAGTAAACATAAATTCTATTAACAATTAGAACACACATGCAGTCCACACAGGCTAATCCAGGACGGCACTTTCCGCCTACAGTGGATTTATGTTTAGAAGAGACTTCTTTGAAACAGAAAATACCATAAAAGCGGAAAGTGCCGTCCTGGATTAGCCTGTGCGGAATGCACAGGCTAATCCGGGACGACACTTTACGCACATGCATTAAGACCGGTTTTCTCACGACGTGCCTCATTTGTAATTAAAAAACAACACTAAACATGGGACTTCAGTTGTTTATGCTTAATGCGATTAACACATTAATATGACATTGCAATTTGTTAATGAAATGGAGATATGGCGATAATGTGTTCCAAAACTCTGTACCATTATTTACAAGGTGTCGACTGGGTCACAAAGCTTAATGTAGTAAATATGAGTCTATGCGAATATTCGAATTATCGATTGAATGAAAAAGCGAATATTCGAATACCGATTTTGGTATTCGATGCCATCTCTAATTCCTAATTAATGTTCCATAAATATTTGTATAATGACACTTTCATTTTGGATGCATGAACAATTTAAACCTACACCCCTTTGCATTCTAAAATAAAACTCGATAACCGCCGCTGTGTTCAATTTTATCGATAAATCTGCTAACCCAGGTCATTGCGCCATTTCTATTGGTCATTTGATTCTATTAATAAAGTTGAAGGTGTAAACAAGGCAAGATAATGGCGGTAAATTTTGGCATATGTTAAGCAGTTTAGTTGTTGTCTATGTAAACTGCATCGTTGGATAACTTTATTGTTGCAAATAATAGGAACTGAAGTTTAAACTTTCAGGTTTCCACTACATAAAAGGTCCTTCGCCGATAAGACGTTCCAATGAATTTAGCCCAATATAAAAAGTAACTCTAAATTCTGTGTATGTCTTACAAATAAGACTAACCCATTTTGCTCTAATAAATACTTGGGTATATTGTATTAAAGAAATATCGTACATGTTTGTGACACCTTAATGAAGTGTCATTAGAATGATTGGTTGTCACTTTTTGAACTGCTTAACATTGTATTTGACATGTTTACATATACCGTAAAAGATTGTGTATTACGCGCACCCATGTATAACGCGCACCCAATTTTTGCAGCAAAATTTTTTGAGCGAAAAAACTGAAAACAATTTGCAGCTGTTTGTTAATGTCCGTTCATGATTTTTTACAAAATTTTGTCCATGTTTTTGTTGTTGTTGTTCTGGAATATTGTACTAAATTTAATTTCATATAAAAACGTTATCAATGTACATCTGAGAAATGCATACATAATTTACCTTGTGAACAACATATTAATCCAAATTGAATGCAAATATTCATGTTCATATTTAATAAGTTTGATGCCGTAACACGATCTCCATTTTAATTAAAACGCTAATACAGTAATGCTCTATCAACACTGTTTGCATTGTACGGTACAGTAGTATTGATTGATGCTTTTTCACTGACCACGTGCTAATCGTGTTACACGCTTAAAGTCCTGCAAACAGTTAGACAGTGGCCCCAGCTCGGCAGTCACATCAAAGAGTTTTTGAAGTCAATTTTTACATATGTAGGTTTTTTCGATTGAAATTAAATTACTAATTATTCTGTCTTTTGAATATTATATAGATCATTGTGAAACATCTATTAATAGCTGTATATAAATATTACATTACTTCAATAAAATAAAATAAAACCCTTTTAAAAATGAAAGTTACAGTATTATGGTTTTAGCAGCTAAACAATGTAAGTTATAATTAAACTATGAATTATTTTTTTTACCCAAGAGTATTTCAAAAAATCTCTGGTTAAAGTAAGTGTTCAATAGTTAGTGTACATTAATTATTTATGATTTGCCTCAGTCTAATGTCTATTGTTTCCTGTAAATAAAAAAAGCTGTTAAGTTACCAGTAACTGCGTTTCCATTCAAAATAAAGATTTAATATAAAATGTTGTCACTAAGTTGAACATTTATTTCACTTGTCAATGAAATCCATTAGCATGAAGTCTTAGAGGAACCAATGCTGACAGCACTAAATTTAGTGCTATTTCTGTGAAGATTTTTATTCCTGGATGTTAAATTAACCCTTAAGAGAAAGAATCAGTTTAAAATAGATAGCAAAATTGACAGAAAATGGTGTCAATCCCTTTAAGACCATTTTAGTTTATTGCGACACTGACATTTTTTCTTAGACAGCAATTTTCAAAAGGAGCATTTGATTGCAGCTTTTGTTTAATTGCCGTAATCTCATAATCCTTTATTATAATTGTGTTATTTTATGGCGGTGTTGGAAGCATTCAAAATTTGTTCAGAAGATGTTGTTTAGACATCAAGTGTCATTTCTGTGAAGATTAATATTCTATTCCTGGAAATTAATTTAAAACAGTTTGTATAAACAATTTCCAAAAAATTTGAAAGAATTGGTTCAAAATACATATAGCAAAATTGGCAGAAAATTGTCACTATGTCAGTAAACAGCCTGTAAGACCATCTTAGGTTTATTGCGACATAGACAACGAGTGACAAAATTTTCTTTGACAACATTTTAGCTCACCTGACCGTGCATCCATCGTCAACTTTTCATTCAAACGACATCTCCTCCTAAACCACTAGGCAGATTTTTACCAAACTTCACAGGAATGATCATTGGGTGACCCTCTTTCAAAGTTGTTTAAATCATCATGGTCCGCTGCATATGTAGGTCACCAGAGCTAAAAATAGATTTAAAAAGTGTAAACTTAAAAAATCTTCTGAAACCGCAAGGCCTAGAGGTTTCATATTTGGTATGTAACATCCTATATTGTTCCTCTACAAAGACTGTTCAAATTATGTCCCTGGGGTCAAAACTGGCCACGCCACAGGGGTCACATGGTTTATATAGAATATATAGCAAAATGACTTTTAAAATCTTCTGCTCTGAAACCGCAAGGCCCAGAGGTTTCATATTTGGTGTGTAACATCCTATAGTGGTCCTCTACAAAGATTGTTCAAATTATTCCCCTGGGGTCAAAACTGGCCACACCCCGGGGATCACATGGTTTATATAGACTATATAGCAAAATGACTTTAAAAATCTTCTCCTGAAACCAAAAGGCCCAGAGGTTTCATATTTGGTATGTAACATCCTATAGTGGTCCTCTACAAAGATTGTTCAAATTATGCCCCTGGGATCAAAACTGGCCATGCCCCGGGGGTCACATGGTTTATGTAGAAAAATTAGCAAAATGACTTTAAAAGTCTTCTCCTCTGAAACCAAAAGGCCCAGAAGTTTCATATTTGGCATGTAACATCCTATAGTGGTCCTCTTCAAAGATTGTTCAAATTATGCCACTGGCGTCAAAACTGGCCATTCTCCGGGGGTCACATGGTTTATATAGAATATATAACAAAATGAATTTAAAATCTCCTTTGAAACTGCAAGGCCCAGAGGTTTTATATTTGGTTTGTAACATCCTTTAGAGGTCCTTTACAAAGTTTGTTCAAATTATGCCCCTGGGGTCAGAACGGGACACGCCTCGGGGGTCACAAGGTTTATATAGAATATATAGCAAAATGACCTTAAAAATCTTCTCCTCTGAAACCACAAGGCCCAGAGTTTTCATATTTTGTATGTAACATCCAAAGTGGTCCTCTACAAATATTGTTCAATTTATGCCCCTAGGGTCAAAACTGGCCACGCCTCGGGGGTCACATGGTCTATAAAGAATATATAGCAAAATGACTTTAAAAATCTTTTCCTCTGAAACGGTAAGGCCCAGAGGTTTCATATTTGGTATGTAACATCCTATAGTGGTCCTGTACAAAGATTGTTCAAATTATGCCCCTGGGGTCAAAACTGGCCACACCCTGGCGTTCACATGGTTTATAAAGAATGTATAGCAAAATGACTTTAAAAATCTTCTCCTTTGAAACTGCAAGGCCCAGAGGTTTCATATTTGGTTTGTAACATCTTTTGGTGGTCCTTTACAAAGTTTGTTCAAATTACGCCCCTGGGGTCAAAACGGGACATGCAGAGGGGGTCACAAGGTTTATATAGAATATATAGCAAAATGACCTTAAAAATCTTCTCCTCTGAAACCACAAGGCCTAGATATATCATATTTGGTATGTAACATCCTATTGTGGTCCTCTATAAATTGTGTTCAATTTATCCCCCTAGGGTCAAAACTGGCCACGCCTCGGGGGTCACATGATTTATATTCACTTAAAAAGCAAAATGACTTTAAAAATCTTCTCCTCAGAAACCTCAAGGCCCAGAGGTTTCTTATTTGGTATGTAACATCATATAGTAGTCCTGTACCAAGATTGTTCAAATTATACCCCTGGGGTCAAAACTGGCCACGGCCTGGGGGTCACATGGTTTATAAAAACTTAAATAGCAAAATGTCTCTGAAAATCTTCTTCTCTGAAACCACAAGGCCCAGAGGTTTCATATTTGGTATGTAACATCCTATAGTTGTCCTCTACAAATATTGTTCAATTTATGCCCCAGGGGTCAAAACTGGCCACGTCCCAGGGGTTACATGATTTATGTAGACTTAAACAGCAAAATGACTTTAGAAATCTTCTCCTCAGAAACCGCAAGGCCCAGAGGTTTCTTATTTGGTATGTAACATCGTATAGTGGTCCTCTACAAAGGCTATTAAAATTATGCCCCCGGGGTTCACATGGTTTATATAAACTTAAATAGCAGAACGTCTTAAAAAATGTTCTCCTCTTAAACCGCAAGGCCCAGATGTTTCATATGTAGTATGTAACATCCTATAGTAGTCCTCTACAAAGATTGTTGAAGTTATGACCCATGGGTAAAAAATTACCACACCCCAGGCCTAAAATAAAATATTGTTTGTTTCCCCTCCCGCGACCGACCCAGCAAAATCGCCGCGACCCCAGAAAATGTATAGACCAAAGAAAACAATATTTTATTTTATTTGTGTGTGAAAATGCAGGGTGCGAATCCTTAAAAAGAATCCAATAGCGTGTACAAAGCCTTTTTTCAAAAGACACTTTTAAATGACTTTAAACGGACAGTTCTCTGTAACGCGTAATTCGGCGTATTTTGACGCATGCTTTTACGAAAAGGACGCCATAACATTCAGTGTCAGATTCTAGGGCGCAACCATTTCCGCTGGCATATGCATGTTTTTTTTTAAAGACAAAGAATGCCCACCGTCAACAAACTCGCCTTTATGCAGGAGGAGTCAGCTCAACAAGAGCCAAACAGTCAGCCAATGAGAACGCATAAAATTTCCAACATGCAAATGAGCGTAGTCGTTATAAAGTTCATCACACCATTCTAATTTTAATTGGTAAAGGTGCAAGTCATTTGTAACACATTTGCGTTAGGTATGTGATTTGTTATAGATATGCGTGTTTTTAACAGCCGCGTTTGTAATAAATTACTACAAATTAAAATAGTACATAAATAAATAATTATAAATAAATATCATAAGTTTGGTGAATTTTGGTGAAAGGAACCGTTTACTAAGAATATGAATTACGACGTCATGTAACTCGACAAACTGATCGCGTCAAACGTCTTATTTTGTTAAAAAAATACAATTACTAGATTCAGTAATAATTAACGAAAGTGTTATTCAAACTCATCAATGCACACGGATTAGAATTATGCAAAAACTTTGGCTGAGGCAACATTTGAATGAAAGTTAGCGGAACTAAAGTCCTTGTCAAAAATGAAAGTAAATAAACTTCAGCGCCTTTTCTTTTTATTGTAATTTATCAAAAATGTTCTGTTGCTTTCTTTTTATTAATGAACAAAGTCCTATTTGTTTGTATTTCCATAGAATGCTAATTCATTTATGCTCTAGCATTTGCGTTGTTCAGATACAGTGTTACAGATTGATGCTTTTAAACACTATCCACGTGCTAAGCGTGTACCGCGCTTTTCAGCTACAAACTGCTAGCTGCAGTTTGACAGTCACCGTTGCTATGGCTGTTGCTAACAGCGTTCTGTTTTGGATGCCCGGCAAATTGCAACGTCACGCTATTACTCCTTAGTTTTAACAGGTTTTTATTATTAGCACTCTTGTTTTTAGCGTATGTTATTGTTTGTTCAATTTTGATAAATTATTGTAAGGTAAGAACATAGTATTACGTATATAATCAGAACGTTATTAATCTACTACAACGAAAATATTAAGAATTCATACTATAACGTAACATTTCGAACATAAGGAAACATGAATGAAAATGACTTATTGTGTATACAAATAAAATATTGTTCCGACCTACCGACCCACCCTTTATTAGCATGGGTCGCGGGAGGGGAAACAACAATATTTTATTTTCGGCCCCAGGGGTCACATGGTTTATATAGACTTAAATAACAAAATGACTTTAAAATTCTTATCCTGAAACCGCAAGGCCTTGAGGTTTCATATTTTGTATGTAACATCGTGTAGTGGTCCTCTACAAATATTGTTCAATTTATGCCCCTGGGGTCAAAACTGGTCACGCCCCAGGGGTCACATGGTTTATATAGACTTAAATAGCAAAATGACGTTAAAAACCTTCTCCTCTGAAACGGCATGGCCTACAGCTTTCCTGTATTGGTACGTAACATCGCATAGTGGTCCTCTCCAAGGATTGTTCAAATAATGTCATTGGGGTCAAATCTGTCCACACCCCGAGGGGTCACATGGTTTATATAGACTTAAATAGCAAAATGAAAAAATCTTGACCTGAAACTGCAAGGTCCAGAGGTTTGTACAAGACTGTTCAAATTATGCCCCTGGGATAAAAATAACCCACGCCTTTGGGATGCAAATTCCTATTGGGCTAGAAGGTCTCAGGTGAGCGTCCTAGGGCCCTCTTGTTAACCCATGTGTTATCGCCAACAAAGAATACTCTTCTAAAATAAGGTAAACTCATTACAATAATAAGAAAACCCGTAGAAAAGTTGATCTACTAACACATTTGTCCGAAGTTATTACATTGTCCGTACTTACCTGATTAACCCTACAACAATTGTTTACACACTGTGTTATAAACCACTTTAACATTATTTGTAGATTGTTCAAATTATGCCCCATGGGTCAAAACTGACCACACCCCAGGGGTCACATGGTTTAAATAAACTTATATAGCAAAATGACTTGAAAATTCTTCTTTCTCTGAAACCGCAAGGCCTGGAGGTTTCATATTTGGTATGTATATGTGGTCCTCTACATATTTTGTTCAAATTATTCCCCTGGGGTCAAAACTGGTCACGCCCTGGGGGTCACATGGTTTATATAGACTTAAATAGCAACATGACTTTAAAAATCCTCTCCTCTGAAACGGCAACGCCCACAGCTTTCCTATAATATGTAGTACGTAACATTGCATAGTGGTCCTGTCCAAAGATTGTTCAAATTATGCCCCTGGGGTCAAATCTGGCCACACCCCATGGTTTATATAGACTTAAATAGCAGAATGGCTTTAAAAATCTTCACCTGGAACCGCAAGGCCCAGAGGTTTGTTCAAGATTGTTCACATTATGCCGCTGGGATAAAAGTAAGCCACACTTAGGGGATGCAAATTCCAGTTGGGTTATAAGGTCTCAGGTGAGCGGCCTAGGGCCCTCAGGGCCCTCTTGTTTAAAAGGAACATTTGATTGCAGCTTTTATTTAGTTTCCGTTATCTCATAATTCTGTAACATAATTGTGTTATTTTATGGCAGTGTTGGAAGAAGTCAAAACTTGTTTGGAAGATGTTTGGTGTGACATCAGTTTCTGAATGTCACAGGTTATTTCGAAAATTTTATTTATCATTCCTAAAAGCAGCTAATTATAATAACATTTTTCTTTTAAAGATTATTGAGTACATTTACTTTCATTTTTTTAGCTTGATTTCATATATTGTTCTTTTGTAACGTATTTTTGTAAAATGTATATTTTTAATACAGTGTGACCTTCAAAGTAACAGTTAGTCAGTTACCATAGCAATGTTCTTAATACCATTGATTTAATATTAGTTGACAAAGTAGTTATCTTCTACTATACCTAATATTTATCTGTACTGCTGTGATCTCAACGCTTAGGCAACAAAAACAATGTTTTGTTATTTCGGTCACCGTGAAATACAAAGGATTGGCTGTAATTAGGTTTGTGTAGCAATCACTTTTTTCTGACGTATATTCCTGAAACAGAGACCGTGATTTTGTACTTGTTGCTAAACCTGGGAATGTCTTTTAGTAGAAAAGCTTCTATTGTATCTACTTGTATGTAGGTTTTATAAGAAGTATGATTAAATATACGGGTAAATATATCTAACTTAGATATATAAAAAAAATCACAATAAAATGGATTTTATGATATCATTCCAGTCTTTGATAAGTGTAATTTTTATAGGTATAATATACCTTTTTGAGGTTGTTAACCTCCACTACGGCCCGACAAATGTGCTACGCACTTGGGCTTTTACCCATTTTAAGGGCTTCTGCACACTTAAACTGAAAACAAGTGTCTTGTTGCTGTTATAGCATAAAAAACACATCTAGAGTATTAAAACCACAACAAAGTGGTAATTTACTATAAAATCTTATTTTTTATATTAAAGAGTAACCCAAATTTGATCATCTGTATGACGTCATTTTTCATAATAACCTACCCGGGCCACGTTCAGCTGATCTGGAATTGTTACTAGTTAGTAACAATTTTGTTTCAGTGTTTTCCTCGATTCAAATTTTAAAATTAAATTTTATATGGATTTCAGCGTAATAATGTAAAAAAAATAGTATACATATCATGATATCGTAATCCTGTTACTTTCGCTTGCAAGCGTTTAATAGCGGACAACAGTAACAAGGACACCCGGTTGACGTATAAGTAAAACACTAAAGCAGTCGTCATTGGCCAGAACTACTGAATATCACACCTTTTTTTATGATAACTGACCACTTTTGTTCGTTAACACACCCCTATAACGGACTGAAAATGGACTTTTTATGCTATAATAATCTTTAAGTTTAAAGTCAAAGCTTGAAGTGGAGTGCCTTGGTCCAATATTTATTTTATTTCTTATAAAGGGCTTGCCCTATTTACACTATTTTTCTTGGCTCTGCATGGGGACAGAAGAAAAGGGTGTACTCTATTGTGTAGTGTGTGTTTTAGTAACTTTGCTAAAATTGAAGGCATCAAATAGTCATAATTTTTATTTGCCTAGAGAGGAAGTCGTAATCATCCTGGATATAAGATGACACGATTGCCACACATATCTGCGTCTCTGCTTTTGAATCTATTTTAGTCCGATCAATAACTTATTATAGCAGCTTACCAATTACAGACTACAGATATCCAAGGGACAAATCTCCCACACATATCGGGATGCCTTTCCTATAATTGATGATCGTGGAACATGATTTTGCAATAATTTTCCACTTCTGATTTAGCTGACTGAATCTATTTCTGTAGTATTCACATTACTTGGTTTTGAGGCCATTTTGCTTACACCCCACACAGTTCTCTGCTTCAAGATCACTCGGACATGTAGTATAATATATTGAATCCTTGAAAATCATGAGTGTGAAATGGCATTTTGAGCAACATTCGTGTCACCATAATATACGGTAACTGCACATCATGTTAATATGATGTTTTTTGTTTGTGGGCTTTAAAACTGCATTGCCAGCTTATATCTTATGCGGTATAAAATCCTTAAAACTAGAATCCGAAATAATGAAATAGCAATTCTGGGCAACATTTGTTTCACCATAAATGTAGGGTTTTCTTAAACTGCTAGCCTGCTTATTTCAGTTATGATATTCAAGATCTTCCTTCAACCCTTGTCATAAGATCTCATTTCTGGAATTACAAAGCTTATTCTAAGGCATTCCCTTGGGCTATCCAAGAAGTAATGCTTGATGTATGACATGAGAATGAAGACTACATTCATAAATAGACTGACTGTCCTCTTCATGGCCATAAATTGGGATCACCAGTTTCTTAGCTCCAAGATATACTGGAATATTCCAGATGAAATAGTTGATTCTATTATTTTCTTTGGTATCAGTCATTATTCCTGTATTGAGAGTTTTAATTTTGTTTGCTGTTATATAATACAGGAGTCATACATGAGACAGAAGAACAAAAGATGTAAAACCTCAAATTATTAGTATTTGAAAGAGGATATAGTTTTCAACATAGCTGTTTAAGACAACTTTTGACACACTTTAGCAGTAGACCAGTAGAGTAAATAAGGACACGCTGGTCATAAAGTAAAATGGCAATTTTTATGCCTCCACAAAGTGGGAGGCATTAAGCGATGCACTGGTACATCTGTCCGTACGTCCCGAAGTTTTGTGTGCTCAACTCCTCTGTAACTGCTTGGCCGTTGTGCTCAAACTTTCACAGCTGAAGAACCTTAACTTGTAGTTGATCGTAAAGGAAATAATTTTGGCTGTGACCAATTTTGGCAGAATTATGGCCCTTTCTTTTTTTCCACTATAGAATATATACTCCCAAAATTTTTGTGGACTCAACTCCTCTTTAACTTCTTTGCGGATTTCGCTCAAGCTTTCACAGCTGAACAATCTAAATGTGTAGGTGATCGTAAAGAAAGGAATTTTGGCTGCAACTAATTTTGGCAGAATTATGGCCCTTTGTCCTTTTCTCCGCTATGGAATTTATATGAAATTAAATTTGTGACGGCAAAAATTAGTGTTGGCGACATACTCTTTGTCTGTGTCCAAATATGCATCATGGGGGCATCCGTGTCTGTGACACATCTAGTTTTTTTAAGGCACCGCATCATCACATGCATTTTTGACAACACCACCAAGTATCATTTAAAGATATTTCCTGTAATTTATTTGCTCACAGCAATATATGATGGATGTTGTAGTACTATGTCAGGCATTAGTTACTTCTGGTACAGATAATCCTACCATAACATCGTAACAATATTATATTTTCATACAACATGAACACCAGCTCTCCCACTGGTCTCGTTAATTGGATTCCATCAAACTGCAGGCACAGGCTTTGCTATAATGGTACATATGATGTATAACATCAGCATTTCTGACAATTTCCATCTCCCACACAGAACTAAGATTAATAAGCATTGATTTGTGATATCCGATCATTCCACATTGATATCTGCCCTATGATGCCACTTATTGATT
Organism: Congeria kusceri; assembly: GCA_027627225.1. Lineage (NCBI taxonomy): Eukaryota > Metazoa > Mollusca > Bivalvia > Myida > Dreissenidae > Congeria > Congeria kusceri. The sequence continues at coordinate 46,146,756 of CM051035.1, forward strand.
ATAATTCAGGAAAATAATGACTTTTCTTGTCAAGCATTTAACATTGGTATTTTCAAGTTCACTTTTAAAATTAAGCTGTTGATGAAGATACATTACTTTCATAGATTATTTATATTGTAATATTGAAGAAGTTAGCCCAGTACATTAATATTAAAATATTTTTGTTTACTTTTCGATCTTTCCACTTTTATGGTATTATGCACAGGCTTATCCAGGATGACACTTTACGCACATGCATTAAGTCTGGTTTTCCCACGACGCACCTCATAACGATTTTGCACCACCAATATGCGGCAATGTTTATAGCTGCTTTATGATTCTATTACAGCTGGCAATAAACATGGGAACGGCACATTAGCCGAATCATAAGTCTGTAAATTTTGAATACTGATTGTACAACAATATGCCTTGCTGTTTCAGAGATCGATACAAGGATGAAGTTTTCCCTGGAGCCTCAGGGTGGGGACAGTGCGTTTGACCAGTGGAAGGATGCGATGAAGGCTGTTGCTAGGTTACCACTGGGCATTCCTGATGAGTTCCGGAGAAAGGTTATTATCATTAAGTACTATCTTCCATGCTATAGCAGATCTATACTTATTAAACAGTTATGCTCAGGGGCACATTTAAAAAATCTGTTTATTTTTACTGAGTATCAAAATCATGCAATAGCTGAGAATCTAATCTTTATAATAATGGTTTAACATGATTCAGCTCTTTTCTGCTCAGTCAATGAGAACAGGTCTCGCTGAAAGTCTGCAGCCAATTGTATAAACATTTCTTACCGCGGTAAACATTGATACCGCAGTAACCTGAACCTTACCATAGGTAAAACAGTTCGTATAAACAATTTCCCAAAAAATTAACCACGCACTTACCGCGGTATATTTTTACCCACCTAGCTTACCTTGGTTAGAGTATTTTAACCACAACAAACATGGCGTTCATTCATCTATGAATATAGATCAACGCATATATATAGACATACTTTAAACGTAAATTCAAGTATAAAGTGATCAAAATTTGTATCTTCAATTCTCCGATGTACACCTCACGATTTCTACACGTCTACTGACCCAGAATAGATTCGATGACATAACACATTTTTGACAAATTGTACACGTCATCGTGAAGGGTTGATGAGTCTGAATCGGAATCATATTAGAGGCACCAAATGGGGTATTTCAATAAGAATGCCAATCTTTGAAATGATGGTAGTAAAAGAGTGCTGAATAGATTTAATTTAATTAGCGTGAAATACTTGCATATTTTCAGGAGGTGTTTTCTGTACTCTGTTTATGTTTTTAATATGAAATGCAAGTTAATCCTTATTTTGTTTTTGTTATTCTGAAAAGGACACACATTTAACAAGCAATGTTTTTATAATAATCTACATGGGTCCAACTTCAGATAATGGTTAAAAGTATTTAAGTATAATTCATGTAAAAGGCTAGATACAGATTATAGGAGATATACAAAATTAATTTAAAGATTTACATTGTATTTATCTCCAAAATAGCTGAAGAAGCAGATCTACAAATCTGTTAATAATAAGTTTAAATGTGTTGAAATATTGATGTGTTGAGTATCCTCATTTCAGTATAGTGCTTGTGTGTTTTTTCACAATGTACATTTTTTTTACATATTTTTGCAAATATATCATTGTTTAACTTATGACTGTGTGAAGGCTTTTAATCAGATACCATGACTAGTATTTCTTTCCTTCAATTTCATTCATTTCGGCCATTTTGATTTCTTACTCCGATCGTTTGGAAATTTCCGCGTAAATAAATATTAGGAATCCTGGGTAAAACAACCCAGGTAAAAATCGCTCAATTACCGTGGTTAAGATACCGCGCGGTAAAAAGCTTTATATAAGTGAAAATCTACCGCGGTATCTTAACCAAGATTTTGACCGCGGTAAGTGATTTACCTAGGTATATTATAACCAGTGTTTATACAATTGGCTGCTTGATGCAGTTCAATCAAAATTGTCTCTTCAGTGAATGTAATCTCAACACTCTTACCAAACACATTTGTAGTAAAACACTTAACTTCAAAACTAGAAGAACTTTACTGAAATCAGTGTTTAAAGAAAACACTGTGCCTCTTATAACAACATTATTCCATATAGCTGTAACTTGTTTACTGAACCACGTAATAACTACAGGTATGGTTGAGCCTAGCGGATCAGTACATCTGTGATATGAAGATAGACTGGGACAAGACTGTCAAGTTTGCCTTCAATGAGAGGAGCAACCCAGATGACAACACACTGGGCATGCAGATTGTCAAGGTATGGTTTCAATACTGGGAATGTGTATTTAAGTTCAGTTTGCAGATGTGTATTTACTCTACATACATTACCAAAGACATTTAATATTTAAGGATCTACACCCTTACTCAGTGAGACATATTGCAAGATGTGCTCCCTTACTCAGTGATACATATTGCAAGATCTGCACCCTTACTCAGTGATACATATTTCAATATCTGCACCCTTACTCAGTTAGACATACTACCAGATCAGCACCCTTACTCAGTTAGACATACTACCAGATCAGCACCCTTACTCAGTGATACATACTACCAGATCAGCACCCTTACTCAGTGAGACATACTACCAGATCTGCACCCTTACTCAGTGATACATACTACCAGATCTGCACCCTTACTCAGTGATACATATTTCAGGATATGCACCATTACTCAGTGATACATATTTCAATATCTGCACCCTTTCTCAGTGATGCATACTACAGATCTGCACCCTTACTCTGTGATACATATTTCAGGATATGCACCATTAATCAGTGATACATATTTCAATATCTGCACCCTTTCTCAGTGATGCATACGACAGATCTGCACCCTTACTCAGTGATACATATTTCAATATCTGCACCGTTACTCTGTGAGAACATACTTCCAGATTTACACCCTTACATACTACCAGATCTGCACCCTTACTCTGTGATACATATTTCAGGATATGCACCGTTACTCAGTGATACATACTACCAGATTTGAACCCTTACTCCGTGATACATATTTCAATATCTGCACCCTTACTCATTGATATATATTTCAGGATATGCACCCTTAGTCAGTGATACATTCTACCAGATTTGAACCTTTACTCAGTGATACACATTTCAGGATCTGCACCTTACTCAGTTATACACACTACCACATTTGAACCCTTATTAAGTGATACATATTTCCAGGATCTACATCAAACCGGATGCAGTGTTGCTTATCTGTTGTTAGTTACTGTGTTATATTTCAGGATCTACACCGGACAGGCTGCAGCGGTTTTTCCGGGGAGGACAACGAGGCCGAGCGGGCGGTGCTGAAGAGAATACTGCTGGCGTACGCCCGCTGGAACAAGGCCGTGGGCTACTGTCAGGGCTTCAACGTCATTGCTGCCCTGCTGCTGGATGTCATGGACAGGAAAGAGGCGGACGCTTTGAAGGTAGCTTTAAGAATTGTGGATTGTCATGTTTTACGTTTCTCATGAGAGTTAAAATATCATTGCTAATTATTTTTGTTGTGAAATCAGAAAAGAAGCTGATTCTTTGAAGGTAGGACTTAGAAACTTAAGAATCATAATGGCAATGGTCACAAGTTTTGCACTGTTGTGAAAACAGCATAATGATAATAGCATATTTTAAGCGCAGAAAATTGTGTAGCAATATTTATTAAGCACATCTCTCTTTAAGAAATTGATTGTTTTGGATAAATCATTGTTGTCTGATGCTTTTCAACATCCTGCTCAACATTTATTGCTGGGTACATTTGTGTTCGATAGAAATAAAAAAAGGAGTATATTTCCTGTCATGTTTATATGCAGTAAATTCATGGATTTAATTGAACACACATTTCATAATCATGTTTTCCAACAATGGAGGTAATTTGTTGCTCGGGTTGGTACAAGTTATTTGTGGAGGCTTCATTGAACCATCATTAATATTGTTTAAAGTTAATGCTATTTATTCTACATGATATATTCCAAGATTCAAGTATGGCGTCTTGATAAAGAGTTGTAAGACTTTTTATGTGACACAAAGTCTTAATTATGTCTGAACTTTCCTGACAGAATTCTACTTTAAAGAATCTTTGTAAAAATATACATCTTGTGATGTATATTACTAGCTTGCACAATGCCTCTGTTAGACTATTGTATTGATTGGTATTGGCACATTTCTGTCTGGAGTGGGCATCTGAGGCTGTTAGGTGGAAACATTGTTTGATATTTCTGTGAAAAGGTTAGTAGAAATGTCAGTCATTCCCTCTGGAGTAAAGAACAGCTTAGTTTAGTGGAAGCATCTCTAGCTGCTTGTCTTTATGGTAATTCAAACTCCCTGATGGATAGTTACTTCAAAGACATGGGAAAATTACCATGTCCTTTGATTTGTAAACTGATGAGTAGTTTTCTTACACAAATGCAAATGGTTTACTGGCAGTCTTGGATATGCTGGTTCCACTAGTTATTATTCTTAAGATTTACCCTCTGACTTTCAAACAGAATGAATCCATTGGTGCTTTCAGGTTTGTATGCAGAAGTTTCAGAATAATAATATTTCTGCATATTTTGACATTTTACATAACTATGAGGCTTGTCATGGGAAACCCATGCTTAATGTATGTGCGTAAACAGTCGTTCCAATTCGGGGCGACACTTTCCGCCTAGAAATGGATATATGTTTAGAAGAGACTTCCTTAAAACAGAAAATACCATAAAAACGGAAAGTGTCGTCCTAGATAAGCCTGTTCTGACACTTCACGCACATGCATTAATCCCGAGTTTCCCACGACACGTCTTATAATAATGTACTATTTGGTAAGTTTGCCTTGAGGGAAATTAGATATTAATCAGTTAGTAGAAAATAATTCCTTATTTGTGTAGTTCAGTGTTTTGAAAGAATATTTGAGGTTAAATTAGTTATTCAGAAATGCCTGACATGCCAGCCATGCCATGTTGCCTCAGAATTCACAGAGAAGCAAATGGTATAAAGCATTGATCTTTCTTGTATGTTCTTATGCTTTTGTTTGTTTGAGACCTTTGGGTTCTTCAGCATTGCATTCAGATTCCTGTTAATTGATTCCAAGTAATTTGAATTCTCTGGAAAAGTTAGCATAATAAGTTTAATCATGTTCTTTTCAGAAGAAAGAAACTGTAGTCCCTCCAGAATGGTTGAGTAATTAGAAATGTAAAAAGACATAAAACATGTCATATTCTTCATTTTGTTCATGCCTTCTTGTCACGAAATAAAATTTTCTGAAGAAATAAATGTCAAAGGGAAGTTTGAGATGTTTTAGTCTGATGATTTCCAAGAATAATACTTTGATATAATTGACATATAATAGTTGTATCACTACAAAATACCAAGATAGATCATAAGAAGAATCCTGTATTAAATTATTCTAAATTGTCTTGCAGTAACTATAATGCTTCAGAAACGACATTTTATGTGAAATCCTTGATTCTGCTTAGATAAGTTGTGATAGTCGGGAAGTTCTTGAATATTCCAAGGAGATTATAATGTAAATTGTGTAAACATTAAATCAATGTTTTTCTAAAGAATCTTCAGTCTCTAATGACAAACAGTTGATCAGAAATAATAGGTTATCACAACTTGCTGCTAATCCAGGAAGGCACTTTCTGCCTACAGTGCATTTATGTTTATAAGAGACTTCATTGAAACTGAAAATACCATAAAAGCAGACACTTTACGCACATGCATTAAGGCCGGTTTTCCCACCACACGCCTCAAATATTATTTTATTGAGCATGATGCACCAGACATTCAACATTGTTAATAATGGAGATGTTTTAGGTATGTAATATTCATTAACAATCTTGAAAAAAAATGTATGTAACAAAACTTGGAAAAATATATATGAACAAAATTTGAATTAAATATCTTTTTGTTAATTTAATTATCAAGATAAAAAGGAAGAAAATTACCTGTTAAAATATGTAAAAAATACCTTTCATGGTGTGTTGGAAAATTACTTTATTTTGTATTTTGATAAATGGTGTTCTGCTAAAGTTGTTTGTGTGAAATATTCTCCATATATCATATTCATCCTTGAAAAATGACGATTATTTTCAATAGTAACAATATATCCCTGAATGGTAATCATCAGGGATGGTAACAGATAGTTAGCATAATTTACATGTTCGTTTGTGAAACCCATCTGGCAGCAGCAACAGTCAATGACAGAGATTGCTGTTCTTGTGTTACATATTTTTCTGCAGTCAGCTTTTCAAAGATATTGCTTTTTTTTAGAAAAACATCTTGATTTATATGCATAACTACTGGAGTTCTGGTGAAGTAGCATTTTGTTCTGATTTAGTTTAAACCTACAGGGTTGTCATTATTAACAGACTGCCGATCAAATTCATCGTTTAAAATCATGAGAAAATCGTGTTTTTTTTTCAGGAACTTAAAAATTACAAAAGGTAATATCGCAAGGGGCCCCCCTAGACCCCTGGCTAAATCGCTTAGATTTAGATAAAAATTGCTTGTTTCATTTAATAATGACAACCTTAAACCTATTCATTTAATCTCAAGTGCATCAAAAGCCTTAGGCTTATAGAGACATTAGAGTCCATTTCCTGGGAAGAACCAGTACTTGATGCCTTCAGAAAGATCTTGAGAATGGTCCCTGAGTGGGGATCGAATCCAGGACCTCCAGGTTGCAAGGCTCTTTTATCATGTATGAAAGCATCACAGATTATGTTAGTAACTTCCCACCTGTGTGACCGTGATGGTATCAGAGTTGGCAGTAGTAGGCCCTGTAAAAAAAGTACTGGTCATTTGATGTGCAGAACCTCTTTGCTTGCAGCTTCTTATGTGCTTTTAATAGTCAGTTCTAAATGAGTAAGTTCGTTAATAGATTTGGACAAAGGTGCTATTAAGAAGAAGTTATTTCTTTTGTCAAATGTATAGTGAAGTATTGACTATTTCAAATATGATTATTTTTTTAGACATCCTCCCTTGAGTATACATGACTCAGAGTTGGACACACCAGTAAACATGATTAACGAAAGTCTGAAAGAACTATGCTTGTTTTTTCTCCCAAATAAATAGTTAACGTCATAACTTCAGTAAACATGACTAAGTGTTGGACACATCAGTAAACATGATTAATAAAAGTCTGAAAGAATTGACACTGAGAGTTGGAAAAGTCAGTCAAAAAATGCTGATATATAAAGATCCGGAAGGCTTAGCCTGTTACGTTTCACTGTGTGTCATTGACAAGTGATTTGCGGTGTCCATTCCCGCTGCTGATGCAGATTGCTGATATTGATGACAAAAATTTCTGTCACACTCTGGGGCTTGCAAGTGGGGTTTAATGCCAAGGGGAATAAATTGGCACTTACCATACCAAATTACATAGAGTTATCCTTTAATCAAATGTCAGTTGACTTTCTAAAGTGGAATTTTCTCAGCTGGATATTTCCTAATTAACTTGTTTGCTTTATTCAGTACTATTGATTCCTTGGTTTCCTGGTTTGTCAAATCAAATGCATACCAGTATTTGAACTTTATTTGAACTGGTGTTGGCAATGTTTTAAAACCTTTGATATAGAGTCAGTGTCTTTGAATTATAAAAAAGGATTTTAAATGCGGCCTTAGAAATCCTAATGGAGTACATTTCAAAACATCCATGAGACCTGATGTTAACAGACATTTCTTTGTGTCCCAAGGGATGCCCTTATGTTGACAAAGGAAAGAAATTATTACCAGATTTCACAATTTATAGAAATGTTGTCAGACCATCATTTGGTTGTAGTATTAATTAATGAGTAAGATAAACAGAAGTACATTTATGTTATCAAGCATTTCATTCACTGTATCACCGGGATAGGAACCATTATGATAAGTGTATTGGCTGGTAGGTCAACTATGAGAAATACTTAGGTTAGTAGTACTCTGACTGATAGAGCCTATTTACATAGGTTTACCTTGAAAATGCATACCATTGCCAAGTTTTCTCTTGATTGTACCTTTTGATTGCAGCATTTGTTTGTACCTTTTGATTGCAGCATTTGTTTGTACCTTTTGATTGCAGCATTTGTTTGTACCTTCTGATTGCAGCATTAGTTTGTACCTTTTGATTGCAGCATTTGTTTGTACCTTTTGATTGCAGCATTTGTTTGTACCTTTTGATTGCAGCATTTGTTTGTACCTTTTGATTGCAGCATTTGTTTGTACCTTTTGATTGCAGCATTTGTTTGTACCTTTTGATTGCAGCATTTGTTTGTACCTTTTGATTGCAGCATTTGTTTGTACCTTTTGATTGCAGCATTTGTTTGTACCTTTTGATTGCAGCATTTGTTATTAAGGTAGTAAGACGAGCATTCAATCTCAGATAAAGGAGCTTTTTTTGCATGCAGACTTTCCAAAAGCCATCTGTCTGACGGACATATCAGGCAAATTGTCAGTCCGATTCGCAATAAAACCTACAGTCGCCCAACTGTCTGACAGCTATTTTAAAGTCTCAAAATCAATTCTTAAAACAGTTATTTCGGTCAGGCAAATTTTATTTTGGTCTGGCAAGTTATGGGATGTTGCAAGACTGAATGTCGGACATAGTTTTTAAGCTTTTGGGAAGTCTTGCATGTTGTGTATTGACTGATAGATTGAAAATGTTGGAGGAGACTACATTTTGGTTGCAGCAGTGCTTAGTAATGTACTGAGATCATAAGTTTTGCTGTTTAGTTATATAGGGTATTTCACTTCCATATTTATGATGTTTATTTTTTTTAAACACATAAATGTATACTACTTAATATGCTTTTTAATGCTGTTTAACACATGTTTTCAAAGTCTGTTCTTGCTCAAGTGTTCTGGATAGCTGCACAATGCCAGACAATGACCTGGTGAAATTCTGGCTGTTTCAACATTATGTCCCAATAGAAGGATTTGAAAAACTAGAATACTTGGCATTCTCATTACATAAAATTGATTCCATCACAAAATTGGTCTCTGTAAGGCAGTTTCTATAGTTTTTTATTTATTCTTTATGCTGATTTTAACTTGTGAATGTGCCCCCACTAATACAAATATATCTTTCAAGTATACTTGTAAAACATATATGTTTGTTAACCGTGAAGCAATTGTTTCTCTAACTATTGTATAACTAAATGTATATTGTTCCTCTTACTGCATACTTGTATGCCTGAGATGTAAATAAAGTTCAGTTCTGTTCTGCTCTCTGTTCTGTTCTATTGAACTTTGTGTGATTATAATCTGTGGAGAATATTGGAAAGAAACAAATATTGGCCATTGTAATTCTGGATGCTTCTGCAAGTGTCATGTGTTCCATTGGTGCTAATGTGATGGATAGATTTTAAACTGGACATGTCTGGATACTGCCAAGGGTGATGTTATTTCTCATTGGCTTTTGATCATTCATTGACAAGTGTTTAAACTGCACATGTCTGTCTAGTGCTAGATACAGGAGAAACCCTGTTCCAGATTGACCCAGGTATTTAAGTGCTCAGTTGTGTGAAGCACCTCACTTTAACTTTGCAAAAAAATACCAGTTTAAGTTGGTTAGAGTTCAGGTGTAGAAGGTGCTCAAACCAGGGTCCCTTAGCTTGTGAAGCCGCAAGACCAAGGACCGGTTACTTACGTTAACAGTCCTGGGTGGTGCTATTAATTGGTCATAGGTATTTCATAGTCTGGCTTTATTACTTTATATAGCAAGGATCCAAAACAGGCGTCGTCCACTGGAAATAGTTCCTTAAAATCACACACTTATGCCAAAAAGTTGACTCTAGATATTTTTTGTTCCCTTGTACCAAATTTGTTGCCTTTTTTTTCAAAACCTCCCACTTCTGCAACTCTAAAAGAAACCCTGATTGTGCATAATACTACTGGTATTCGCTCAAATAAAATGCAACATATGATGTTACATTTTCTAAAAGAAAAACGTATGTCTAATTTATATTTAAAAAGTATAATTCCAGGAAATCCTCTTTCCTAGAAATGGTGTTTGGTTGTAATTACACTGATATTTTTGTTGCTTTGAATAAGCATTAATGATGATACATGCTGAGCTGTAATCCTTTTTGGTATGGTTATATGATTAATCGTAAAATAAGTTTTGATTTGTAATTTTATACCATTCACTGTAGAATTATTTGTATGCCACCTGCATCTTGATGTACTGCTTACTACAACACTTGGATACTTAAACAGTTGTTGCTTATGACCATCTGCAATCTACCCATATTACCCGACCTCACTTTGACCTTGACATAATTTGGACTTATAATAATTTCTAAGTGCTATTTCTTGGTTAACTATATTTTACCGTTTTGTCTAGCACCAGCACTGCTTACTACAGAACTTGGATACTTACACAGTTGTTGCTTATGACCATTCCCAATCCACCCATATCACCGAACCATACTTTGACCTTGATCTAATATGGACTTAGAATAATTCGTATGGGCTGTCAAGCACTAACCGGATGGCATGTGTGTTTATCGAACACAGTGTCTTGTTGACTTGGTTTTATTTCTGATACACATGGTTATATTCAGTAAATAGTTAAGTATCAAGGAAAATAAAGAACCCCAAAAAACGAATGATCCCATCCAAAAAGATATGGTGTGCAGTAATCGATGTGATGCAGTCATTGTGGTAAGCTGGCCTACTTAGTCAGAGGAGGGAAATGAAGATTAATGGTTACTGATTATGTGTTGTCCTCAGAATGGCCAAATTGATCTCATTTCTTGGTGGTGCAGGCCCATTGATCAGAGTGAAGCCTCCTCATCAACTGAGCTGACAGATTGGTAGGGTAGTGACAGAATAAAGGAAATAGAACATAGAAGGAACATAAAAGTAATTTTCTGTTGAGACATTGTTTAGACAGGGTTTTGTCAAAGTAGTTGAATATGCAGTAAGCCTAATCTTGTGTTTAATTTTTTATTATTAGTTTCTGTCATTTCTTTGAAATAAAATAATCATTTTAAACACAGTTCTAGGTGTTAATTTGTTTTACTTTTTTTCATGAACAAAACCTGATTAGCTTATCTGTGAAAGCCAAAGAGGCATAGGAGAATACAACACACAGTTTTTTTGAAAGAATTATTGTATGCTAGTTTTGCCTGACTTGACTATCATCATATAATTATATGTTTAGACATTTAATTAAACAGCTTTGCTTCCCAACATTTTCATTTTACGATATCTTAATATAATAAGAGCTTTGTGTATTCATGTAGTGTATAATGGACGAAAACATTTTTGGCTGCAATTCCCTATGGGTTTAATGCTGATTAGTAAATGCCCTATGTCTTTAATGTAGCTTTCACATGAAAGATTTTAGTGCCATGTTTAGTGTAATGTATTGGAATAATGCATGATCATTGTACTTAAGCAACATAAAATAAGAATATAGATTTCCTAACAAGAACCCTTCCCATTACTACTGATTTTATTTTACTGTAACAGTTGAAATAGGAGGTTTGAAAGCTACTTCCAACCATCAGAGTAATTTCTATACAGTGCTATTAAACAAAGCCAAAATAGGGCCCACTTTCAAATTTTCTCTCAAAAGTCAATCTTGAAATTGTGCTTTTATATTGCTGGATATGTTATTACAGTTTTAATAATAGGTCCCAATACATTTCCTTAATACATTCCAAGCATTTTTTTCAATGAGTCTGTTCCTTTTTGTTTGAAGGATAATATTTGTGTGGCATATCTTTTATATTAGAATACACTAATAAAATCTAGGGGAGGTAATTATAAAAGTGGTGAAAGCATTCAGTTTAAAAGTTGTCTTTCTTGCTGGTATATGACTGTCTTGTCATGTGTTTTCAGTGTATATGCCATTGTTTGTTATCATTTTAATATGTTTTGTTTATTAACTGTTTTGTACATTTATTTATAGAAAGAAACCTTTAAAAAAACATATGTGCATATTTTTGTTTCCCTTTATGTTGTTCATATATGCATGTTTTTGTTCTCTTTATGTCGTAAATATGTGCCTGTTTTTGTTCCAATTCTTGTCGATTATGTATGCGTGTTTGAGAGTTCACAAACCTAACCTACTAACTCGTCATTCACGTGAGACGTTAAACTGAGGTGCAGTGAACTAGGTGCTTTACACCGGGCACTAAAAGACCTAGGGTCGCCTCTGGAACGGGGCGTCTCCCATATCTTGCACTATCCCCCGTAACCCAACTAACAAGTCTTCTTGGGGCGATGGCACATGGGATAAATCCCGGTGCGCTCGATAAAAGTCCACTATACACACACGTTTGATACCTCGGTTATCTGTTATAAACTAGCCTAACAATCTCTATATCTTTACTATTAAGAATATGTTCTTTAAAGCGGCCAAACGACCAATAAAACAATACCCCACCATACCTGACCCCAAATAATACAGTCTTCTTGGTCCACAAACACAACCCAATACTCGAGCTATCTCTATATCAATAAACATCAAAATAAAGGCCGACCCAGCACTATCACCCATAAACAAACACTCACCAGCTTCAATATACATAAATAAAACCATTTATATACTGTTTCAGTGACTTATTCTAACCATAGATAGAACATATTTTCTCATTATCTTTAATAAACAAGTAATAAACAAGACAACAAAAACCACCTAAATATTTATAACAACAAGGCCATAATACTTTATCCTAGACCTTTTGGCATTCAACCACTTTATAATTAAAATTACTAAGAAATTCAAGTAAGGCCAGGTCAAATTTCAGCGTGCACGCCTACTGGAAACAAGTCACCACCAGCCACGCTATTGCCGTCGACCAGCGCACCCCACCCTTACAACGGAAGGATCAAACAGACAACAATCACATGCAATTATTAACACTTAAAGTTACTGCCGTCCGATACACACAAATTTGGCAAATAAAAAACACACAAAATTTATAAAAACGTAATACATAAATAACACATTAAATTCTTTTATCAATTGGCTCCTTTTACTTTCGACATCTAAATTTACTGTCTGAAGTGCCACAGATGGAAGTCCTCACATAATGCAGCCTCAGGCATGGAAGGACTATAAACCCCGAACAACAACAAAAAACAAAACAAAACAACAATACACAAACATACAAATACATTATTATATAAAACCGAAAATTACAATAATCTATAATTTTCATTTAATATGTTTTGGTGATTCTCTTCCGCAGGTGATGATATTCCTGATAGACCATGTGCTGCCCCAGGGCTACTTTGCCAACAGCCTGCGCGCCCTCTCCGTCGACATGGCCGTGTTTCGAGACTTACTGAAGATCTTCCCGAAACTCTCGAGACATCTGGACTACTTGCAACATGCTCAAGACCAACCTTCAGGTATAACACACTAACAATTTAAAAACCCAATAGCAGATGTGAGATGGACTGATACAAATTATGATTGGTCGCTGTAACAAAATGTTTGAATGTTGGTTCATAATTTCAAAATATTCTTAAGGCATTAATATATGTTTAACCATAAATTTCATGAATACCAAGTAACAAGGTATAAACAAAAATAATACTAGCATTATTCAGCTATACTTAAGATATTTTGCTTTCATGAGATTTTTAGGCTCACTCATATTTTATGCATTTTAGGTGAACAATGCAAGTAAGACACAATGGACACAATAATGCACATTTTGTGCATCCCAACTTACAATTTATGTGTATAGAAAGCAGAAATGTGCGTCTCATAAATCCCTGACAATACCTTGCTTTCTGTAGGTGGTTGTTACGAGCCGCCGCTGACCAATGTGTTCACGATGCAGTGGTTTCTGACGCTGTTTGCTACCTGTCTGCCCAAGAACACCGTGCTGCGGGTGTGGGACTCCATACTGCTAGATGGGTCAGAAATCCTCCTCAGGACTGCCCTGGTCATATGGGGCAAGCTCTCCAGGTATTTTCTGCTTAGTAGAATAAAATAGATAATGCACTAAGCATACCTATATTTGGCCATTCTTCCTGAACAATTGTGGCTTATATTTTAAGAATCTGTTAAATATCTTTTTTTTTTCGTTGAAATATTCAAATAAAGCTTTGCACATATCAGTTTTTATACACTTTAAATGTTTTTCATGGAATTGTTGTTATTTTAAGTAATTATGTTTAGCCTGCAGATTAATACATCTGAGTACAATAATACAATTTCCTATGTTACCCTAGACATAAAAGATATTGTACTCATACAACAATTAGACAGAGAAGTAATTCTGCCTCCATACAGCTGATCTCCTAATTGACAAATCAGCATTGAAAGCTTTGCCTGGGCGCTCTGAAAGTCAGAACCGAATTGTTTGCCAATGAATTCTTGCATCAAACCATGGTCCAGAAACCGTCACAATACATGTAAAAAAATAGCTTTATAGCATTGCATCAAACCATGGTCCAGAATTCGTCACAATACATGTAAAAAAATAACTTTATAGCATTGCATCAAACCATGGTCCAGAATTCGTCACAATACATGTAAAAAAATAGCTTTATAGCATTGCGTCAAACCATGGTCCAGAAATCGTCACAATACATGTAAAAAAAATAGCTTTATATCATTGCATCAAACCATGGTCCAGAATTAGTCACAATACATGTAAAAAAAATAACTTTATAGCATTGCATCAAACCATGGTCCAGAATTCGTCACAATACATGTAAAAAAATAGCTTTATAGAATTGCATCAAACCATGGTCCAGAATTAGTCACAATACATGTAAAAAAAAAATAACTTTATAGCATTACATCAAACCATGGTCCAGAATTAGTCACAATATATGTAAAAAAATAACTTAATAGCATTGCATCAAACCATGGTCCAGAATTAGTCACAATATATGTAAAAAAATAACTTCATAGCATTGCATCAAACAATGGTCCAGAAATAGTCACAATATATGTAAAAAAAATAACTATAGCATTACATCAAAAAATGGTCCAGAATTAGTCACAAGTAAAAAAGTAACTTTATAGCATTGCATCAAACAATGGTCCAGAATTAGTCACAATATATGTAAAAAAATAACTTTATAGCATTAAATCAAACCATGGTCCAGAATTAGTCACAATACATGTAAAAAAATAACTATAGCATTACATCAAACCATGGTCCAGAATTAGTCACAATACATGTAAAAAAATAACTTAATAGCATTGCATCAAACAATGGTCCAGAATTAGTCACAATATATGTAAAAAAATAACTTCATAGCATTGCATCAAACAATGGTCCAGAAATAGTCACAATATATGTAAAAAAAATAACTATAGCATTACATCAAAAAATGGTCCAGAATTAGTCACAATACATGTAAAAAATTAACTTTATAGCATTGCATCAAACAATGGTCCAGAATTAGTCACAATATATGTAAAAAAATAACTTTATAGCATTAAATCAAACCATGGTCCAGAATTAGTCACAATACATGTAAAAAAATAACTATAGCATTACATCAAACCATGGTCCAGAATTAGTCACAATACATGTAAAAAAATAACTTTATAGCATTGCATCAAACCATGGTCCAGAATTAGTCACAGTATATGTAAAAAAATAACTTTATAGCATTGCATCAAACAATGGTCCAGAATTAGTCACAATATATGTAAAAAAATAACTTTATAGTATTGCATCAAACAATGGTCCAGAATTAGTCACAATATATGTAAAAAAATAACTTTATAGCATTGCATCAAACCATGGCCAGAATTACTCACAATACATGTAAAAAAACAACTTTATAGCAATGCATCGAACCATGGTCCAGAATTAGTCACAATATATGTAAAAAAAGAACTTTATAGCATTGCATCAAACAATGGTCCAGAATTAGTCACAATACATGTAAAACAATAATTTTATAGCATTGCATCAAACCATAGTCCAGAATAAATCACAATACGTGTAAAAAAAATAGCAATGCATCAAACCATCGTACAGAATAAGTCACAATACATGTAAAAAAATTGCATTGCATCAAACCATCGTACAGAATAAGTAACAATACTGGTACGTGTAAAATGTTTGTGTAACTATATAAAATTGTATGATTGCATCAAACCAACCAAGATTTGTCGCTGTTTCAGCCGTATCCTGCAGGTGAGCACAGCAGACGAGTTCTACACACTGATGGGAGACATCACACAGGAGATGGTGGAGGGGAACCTGCTGGACGCAGACGTTATGACCAAGGTCTGTCTAGCTGTGGTCTTGAAGATTCAGTCTTGTCTAACTTACACACACTTAAACAACCATTAACGTGCGTTGTATGAATATCACTCGGATGCAACGTTATGATCAAGGTCTGTTTTGTTGAACTAACCAGATATACATAAATTTGATTACAAATTGTATAGATATTGTAAATGTAGTTTTCACTCGTTATTTGGTCAGGTATTGGTCCTTAAGATTGTAACTTGTGGTCACGAATTTAAATTTGATATTTACATAGTTACATGTACACCAACATAAATTTGTGGTGACATTTCTAAACAATCATTGTGAATTGTTATTTGTACTATATAATCAGTTAGTTATTCAATATGGTGCGTAATAATACCCTTTTCTACGAAAAGTGGCTACTAATGTTTATTGACCATTTTCTTCTTGTTGGTATTAAATGTGTTGTCATTTGAGTTTAGAGTTTAAATAAATGTCTCATTTATTCCAGAGCATTTATTCCATTGCTCCATTCCCACTGCAAAAGCTGACTGAGCTACGTGAAAAGTACACCTACAACATCCGACCTTTCACCCCGGCAACCAAGAGGTCGGTGGGTGCAGACGGGGCAGCATTGCATAGCGATGAGGATGAACTGGAGGAAGAAGAGCTGGAGAATATCACCTGCTTCACTGGATTTATCCCCACAGCTGCTACTAGTTCAAACAGACATAAAGGTAGAAAATCATGTTTAAATTTGGCTTGTGTTAATACCTATTTTTTAAGCTGTTAACATTGTAAGGCAATGAACAAGGAACATCACGTTGGGTATCTATTCACTAAAAAGTATGGTTTGAATATGAATATTAGTCTCATAATAAAGAGCTTCAAATCCCAAAAAATATTGAATACCATTGATATATTAACATTAATAATTAGTACTGGTATTTCTGAACATATTGATTATTCTTGTATTAAACAGAAAAACAATGTGTTGGCATAATGTAAATATACCAATGTGTTTTGATATTTGCCAGTTTGCTTCCTGTCATTTTCCTTGAAGAAATGCATTTAAAAATGGCAGGGTGGGGATCAGTGGCAGTAGGGGATCATCTGCATGACGAAATGTACACTGATGTGTTGTTAACATGTATCCACATTCTCACCAGGTCTGGAAGGTGACCAGAGGACTGCCAGCCTGCCGGACATTTCCTCCTTGGGTCCCGGGGCGTACGGGGTGGGGGGCACTGAGGCAGGGATAGTGCCCGCGTACATGGAGAGGATGTCCACAGATATCAGTGCCCTCAAGAAACAGTATGAACGACTGAGACAGAGACAGAACCAGGCACATGTCCTCATTAATGGTAGATTTTATTTCCTTGTTTGTTCCAATACTTCTTGTAACATAATATTGTCATTAATAATATTACATATTTATATGATGTTGAAAGTATGTTTAAGGTAAGAGTTTGCTAAAAAAAATGTATTTTTTTATTTTTTAAGACTAATTTCTAAAATATTTGTTTTTGCTTTTTCTTGCATCTGTTGAATGGTACATGCAATATATAAAATATTATTTTGCCTTCTCGATCATACTCGTGCAACATGTATTGACTTTAACATGTAACTTTTGTTTTGAGCCCTCAGTGTTTAAGGCTATTATGATGTAATTCTGAACATTAAAGATTTTAAGAACTAAAGATCTCGCCACCCTTGTTCTGTTCTAGCTGCCTCTGCGAGACACCACGCCACCGAGGCCCGCCCTATAGTGCCCACCATAGAGACCCCTATAGCCATGAACCACCTGTTTGTGAACAAGCAGGACCTCCGAGGAAAGAACCGCTTTGTGGCCGCGGGGCCTCGGATTGCCAACGTGTACCCAAACCTTGCACCTGTAGGACCCGGGTCTGACTGGGGTCAGAGACGTGCACAGGTAGCTTGGCGTTTCTATGTTTAAAAAAATATAACCACTTTTAATAGATTGGAATCACTTTTATTAGCCATTGCTATAATTCATATACAAGTCACTTGTCATTTATTGTCAATTTAGGGAATGTCAAGTTTATAAATAGCCAAAAAATCACTGTAAATAACTACAGCAAATTTCATAAGTTCCTGTTCCATAATTGAATGACTACAAACACAGCTGAAAAAGGGAGACAAATCTTCAGGTTTTAACAGCATCTATATAAAATGAATTGTTTCTCCTTCATAAACGGAGCAATGGTTAAAAATTAGTAGTTCAAACAGTTTGTTTTTTGAACTCCAACCGTCAGCCATAGTCTCCACTGTTGTTTTTTTTAACAGTGTATTGCCTTCCAAATTTCAGCCTGGGAAGGCAGCTGACCACAAGTGGAGTCAGAAATCTCCTGCCAAGCAGACTATAGAAAGAGATGTTACACCGCCAGTGACTCAGATTCCAGTTGAAAATGCCTGTGAAACAGCCAAGTCTATCGCAAAGGAACAAGAAATTGGTGAAAAGACTGGTCTTTCAAATAAAGAAACAGAAATAGATTCAAGTAAATCAGATGCATTGGTCCATTCTGCAGAAACAAAAGACTTGGAACAAGCAGGTGATAGTCACTCTTTAGTTGAAAATAACGGACCTGATTTGAAAAGTGACTTTAAAGAGGTTGGTGAATCAGATGCAGAACTGGAGGAAATCTCCAGGTCCAATGTGAAGCGCACACATAGTCCCCTTAGACACAACGACTCCGGCCTGGGGACCTCCATGTATTCCTCCTCAGTGTCGGTCTCCTCTTCGGAGAGTTCACCTCAGCATGGCGGTGCTCCACATGGGAAAAGTGTGGACCTGGAGGTGGACTTGAAGACTGTTTCGGAGGAGACGTTTACTGTTTGTTCTGATATTAATAAAAACTGGAGTTGTGAACATGAACAAAGTTCAGGGTTTGAAAATGGGATGAATGTTGTGAGAGAGGAGGTAGGTGAGAAATCCAATGGTGTTACATGTATGTCTACAGAGCATTTAAATGTCAGTGGTGCTGAGGACTTGAATTCCAATGAAATTGATGTTCTTGAGTGCTCAAATGAAGGTGATAAATCAGGTGTAACTTGTGATAACAAGGTAACTTCCACAGAAGCCAAAATCTCTGACAATCACCTCTCAACCGAAATTGAAATTGACAAAGAGAAGAGTACTGACAGAAGTGAAGTCTTGCAAAATGAATATCCTGAGCCTGCCAGCTTAAGGGTCAACATTCCTAGATCTGATTGCACACATTTCAGACGTTTGTCAGTCTCTGACAGTTCCCATAGCACCAGTTGTCATGGTAACCTCCCAGACGTGTTCAGTCCCGACTCTAAATGCAACCTCTCGTTCCAGCAGTATTACATTAACAAGCGTTCCATGGTGGCAGCATCTGCCAGCACTTCGTCTATTGAATCTCATTTGCAGAAATCTCAACTCCCCCAAAAGAAGGCATTTAATCCTTTCCCTGTGAAACACGTGAATCAAAATCGAGCCAAGACTGGCATCAAACTGGGTCTTTATAAGCCATCTACCCTGGAGCAGTTTGATCGAAACTTAAAGGGACAGTCAGTACTTGGAAAGTGATCATAGTCTGAATTAAAATGTTAAATTTGTTTTTCTAAGCAAGTTAATTTTCACACTAGGAAATTTTTTTATAACAAAAATAACTTTCATTTCAATATTTATTTTCATTGCTAGGAAAATCATTAATTTTGGCAGTAATATATTAATATACAGAAAATGTACATATTTTAATGAAATTGATTGTTTTGAGTTGAAAATTTAAATCCATTCAAGGTACTTTATATGCATGGTTGTTAAACGTTTGTGCACGCTGTTAATTGTTATGGTTATGCAAAAGTTTTGTATGATTTGTTGTGTGTTATTTGCAATAAGTTATTAAAGTTGCTTGTTGTTTATATTTGTTTCTATATACATGCCAATAGTTCTAAGAAATCTCACAAAATGTGCAATATGACCATAAATTAGATAAAAAGTTATAATCTATCATTACCAGTATATCAAAATGCATTCCCATATTTTATTTCTGTTTATTTGTTTTTCATTTTACAAATATTTGGCTTGTCCTTGACTCAAATATGAAATCCATTATACATCTTTTTATGTGTTTCTATCTACATTTTCAATAGTTTTGTTGTTGAGCTTATTCTAGTGTTCTGTATTTTGTTTCATTGTTTGCTTGAGATTTTCAGTACATTATTTTCAGGAAAAACAACAACAAAAACATCAACAAAACAACAGAAGCGAAATTCAGTGTGGCACCAACAATATTTTTCCTATAATTTTATTAATTCTTAGACATGTTAAGGGTTTCATGAATGGAAATTATTCAAAACAGAACAGTCTGGTTAGAAAGATCTGATACTGAAGATATTTGTTTCAACTTTATTGTAAGATTCAAATGCTGTGTATCCAATCGCGTAGTGTAATTTGAATGCAGGATCTTCATTAATAAGGTTGAGGAAAAAAGGAAATATTTACCTTCCAAGTTGTGCAGTTCAATATTCTCTAAAATGAGTCATCTGGGTGTTGATGTGTTCTTTTGAATTTTGTTTTTTTATTGTCAGTTGGCTAGATATACATTACATGCATACATTGTATACGTCGAAAGGCTGCAGATGTTGGTGTGATTACTGTATGAATACAAAGAGTTTTGCAATATAAGATTTTTATTACTACTGTCAACTTGAGATATGTGCAATTGTGAATATTTAATTAACCTCTTGGACAATTCACCAGCTGTTGTAGTAGAGAGGTTTGAAATTACAGCCAACGATATATGGGTATTGTCATCAGACCACGTAGGGTGCAAAAAAAAATCCTTGATGGTGTAGAATTTCAAAAACAAAATCATAAGTTTTCATACAGGTACATGCATGATAATTACTGTTGTTTTTTGTTCATGGTGAAGTTTTTGGGCATACTGTTCTTAAACATAAAATATTCTGAGAAAAAACGAAAGGAAAGCGAAAGATTTGTGCTTGATCTTATTTTATGTTCATTTATTTGTGGTATTGTAGGCTTTGAAACAACAGGCCTTGAGTATTTTGTTTATGTTTTTGTACTATAACTTAATTTTCCTTACAGTGTTTCACAATGTTTTTAGAAAGAAATATTACAAAAGTGAAAGTATTCCCATGTAACTGTAATAAAATACTCGCCACTGTCTATATTAATTTGGTGTACCACTTCCCCTTCAACCCTTACATTTTTAATATTTTAATATCCTTTCAAGAACTGATACTAGTATTGTATTTGCCAGAAACAATTAGCATTTTGACTGTTTACAGTTTTTTATTATATTAAGTTATCTATAAGAGTTTTGGTGGATTTTATTTAGGGTATTAGTCTAAGTATCTATCTAACAATATTACAAGAGTATACCAGGCAACAGACTCATGGTCGTCTTATCTGTTTGCTCGGACCAACATTTAACTTTTAATGGAAATTCATGCATGGATTGGGAAATAATCACAGCACATGTTGCAAATCTTTGTTTTTGTCACATATAGAAAGTATCTTTGCAGGAATATCTGGTGAGGAAGTTAGTTGGGTGTTAAACAAGTTTACAAGCCTGATTACAATTTTTTAGAATGGCATGAGATCTACAGATGGCCATAAGGCCAACTGAAATAGTGAAATGGCTTCTCGTAATTCAACTCTAAAATCCCACTGCCCGTTACATTGTATTTAGATGTTATTAGGACCATTTTGATTTTATTAATTCAATAATATACTTCAAGATGCTTTGTTCTTTGATATATTGCCTGCCACATGGGAATTGTTGAGAAGGTAAAAAGTATTCTTACATCTTCATGTCAGCGATATTGATACATATGTGTATTTGTTTGTGAAGAAATTATGCCTTTTGGTATCTCATCAGCAGCCATGACACTAAAGATCACAAACTGGCCCACTACTGACTATTGGCTGAATAGTATATATGCAGTATATAATAACGTAATTATTAATATTAAAACTAAGGTTTCATTTGAGACCTTTTGTAGTGATGGGGCTTTGTAAATGAGGACCCATATTCATCAACCCACTGTAAGACTTAGGAATAAAGAATAGACTTAGACTCAAGAAAAAATACTTGTGAGTTGGCAAATATTCCCAATGTCACTTATGACACTAATCAATAATTATTAATACAAATGCTAAAATTAGCATTGGTGAATGGCAATTAAAATTCAAATTAACAGCATTTTAATAATAGAACAGTTTCAAAAATATTCTATATCTGTATATTTTAAGTCTAAGAAACGGTTGTTGAATATGACCCAGGTCAAATTTATCTTAGGTCCAACATTTTAAACAGCATTGGATTTTTTGCTGGCATAATTTCTTGAATGATACATGACCTTTTCCTGACCCTCAGTAGAGTTTTGAAAAAGTGGTTCTAATCAGATTTAAGATTTTGTATTGAGACCACCGAAATCTGGTCAAACTTTTGTTATTTTTTTTCTTACAATCAATTACCAAATGTTGTCATTTAATTTTGCCAAGAAACCACATAACTATTATAAGACTCTTTAATGTCTTGTAAGACTCTTTAATATTATGTAAGATTCTTTAATATTATGTAAGATTCTTTAATATTATGTAAGATGAGTCAGAATGTACATTTGCTATGAAGGAATGGTTCTCAAGGATTACGTGTCATTAAGGCATAAATAGCAATACAGTAGTGCACTTTGTCCCACCTGTGTTCAACTGTTCTTAATGTTTCATTTTTCCATGTTGATTTATAAGATGTATATAACAAAGTATATAATTTCTGTTATTTCTTTTCTGTTTATATCTTGCTCAATTTAATAAAAGCGCATTCTTACAAATATATTCAATAGTAAATTAACATAATTGAAAAATATGAAGGTTGTGTTCATAGTTACTATTTCTTGTATTTTCTTTGCTTGTTTGAGATTGTTTACAGTCTCAATATCGCATGCATTTGTGAGACTTATACATTTCAGGTAACATCTCGTGTTTAGGACGATGTGGTTTGTGTTGCTAAAATATTTTTATGCCCCCGGCATCTTGATACGGGAGGCGTATAGTGATTGTCCTGTCCGTCCGTCCGTGACATGGTTAAGTAGATTTTACCGTTTCGTCTAGCACCAACACCGCTTTCTGCAACACTTGTATACTTACACAGTTGTTGCTTATGAACATTCCCTATCCACCCATATCACCCAACCTCACTTTGACCTTAACCTTGACCTAATTTGCACTTATAATAATTAACAAGTGCCATTTCTTGGTTAACTAGATTTTATCGTTTCGTCTAGCACCAACAAAGCTTACTACAGCACTTGGATACTTACACAGTCGTTGCTTATGACCATTCCCAATCCACCCATATCACCCAGCTATACTTTGTCCTTGACCTAATTTAGACTCAGAATAATTCAAATGGGCTGTCCAGCACTAACTGGGGGGCATGTGTGTTTATCGAACACTGTGTCTTGTTTTGTTTCTTTGTGTGGAATATTGGACATGTGCTACTGACGATTCTATATCTTTACACTAATTTTAATTTGCTTTAATCTTTATTGCTGTAATGAACAAAGTAATACATTTATACAAATTGCATTGTATTAAACTACTTCTCACTCTGATTTATTGTACTTAAATTTATTATGCTTGTTTGTTGATTTTTACTAGGATATCAATAGCGATATTTTTGTCATTTATATACAGACAAATTATAAACGGACAAATATGCAGTATAATTGTTTGAGAGCCAGTTAATTGACGTATGGAAAGGATTGAATGTCCAATTATGTATCATTAATTTTATTGCCACTGAAAAATGATGATTTGTCATTTTCACCATCTGACTCATGGTGCGTGGACAGTCAGCTGATGCACAGCTGCTGCGGGGTTAAAACCCGGTATAGCGTGGCATGTGTGGTTACAGTACATGCGGTAATTATGTGTCCTCATATTGCTGTGTGCATCCAATTCAAATGTTAAAGCATTGAAACAGTTTGGTGCAGACGAATAGATAACATTAATTGCTCATTTGCACATATTTAGATAAGAATATGTATGAATTCATCATTTGTATGTTTGCCTAAAACACATACCGGTATATACAATGTATTCTTTACTTACAAGATATTTCTAGAAGAACAAATTAAAATAATTGATGACATGGAAGAAACTTGAGAAACCTAATTTTGTTATACAGAAATTCATACTGGTAATCAAATGTATACAATTTGATATTGTGTATTGATAAAGTGTAGTACTTAAGGAAATGTATTATATATCTGCCAAGTTCTGTTTACTCAAGTATGTAGTTTAAATAGAATCTCACATTGTACAAGTAAATGCACAACAGAATATATATGACTAAACATATGTTTGCATATTTTTTTTATTTCTTTAATGGAAATGTTAATTGGTAAGTGACTTGCTGTATCATGCTGTGAAAAATCAATGTCTAGTCTGTGTCGTTTCTATGCTACCAATTTAATGTCCGTGTGTCAATTAGGACCTTGTCACTTTGAGATGATACTTTAATTGCGCTCATAATTTAAGTTCTGAAACGTAACATATTTATTTCTGGGTGAGTTATAAAACACTGATACTGTCCGTTTAGGACATATATCTTTTTATATATATATTCAAATAATTTATTCGGTGATTTATGTTTTATACATAATAAATTACATGTCTTTTCATTGTTTTTGATTTTTGATTTGCTGTTTAGAATCTTGCTTATTTTGCAAATTGTTCTTGATGGCCTAAGGAGAGGTTTTTCTATTTCCAATTATTTTATTTTTTATTAATTTGTGGCGCAATAGGTTCGGTTGTGAAATACGCACATGGTTCCATGACTTGCATTTATACATACTTGTACGGTTAAATGTAAATACATTTTGGTTGAGGTTTTCTTGTTAAGTTTTGTTGATAAATAAAAATATATTGACACTGGCTTTATTTTGTATCTGTACAACATACAAACAATTCAACACTATATATTGTTTTATGACAGGATAAATAAATAATAGGTCAGCAACATTGAAGGAGATTGTATATTTGGACTCTGCAAAGATTCCTCTCGATCAACAGGAATCATTGACTTTAAAAATGTTGTGTTTTTATTCCATAATCACAAGAAAGTGGTATTTAAAAGCCTAAACAGAGTCGCTGTAGGAATTCTGTTGTATATTAGTAAGAATATCTCTGACTGACCACTACTCGAATAGACTGGTGGCACAAGTTTATTACACTGTGACGTTTTTTACCAAATGTAGGCTATTACGAAAGCTCACAAAGCAGCTATATTTTATTACAATGGCCTTCTAATTTAAGCTTAGAAATTACTATACGTAACACAGCATATGTTACTATATTGACTAGTCTTAGTTACAAGACTGCTTTAATAATGTATCTGACATATAATGCCGCCTTACTTCAAGTAATAATTTAGATACGAATAACTCATACAAACAGGTCTATAGACACCACAACTGGCTGATTTTATTAACATATCTGATTTTATTCATTCTATAATAACCAAATGATTGTACACAAATTGTTTTCAATAAACATGTGAAACAAACATAAATTTAAATCTATAATGTGAACAAACAAAGACAAATGAATGATAAAACTAGACTTTTGTCTGGAATCGGACTTTATATTATAACAGGAAAGTCATCGAAATTTTCAACACCATTTAACAATGATTGTGCAAAAAGACTTGAATCAAATTGTGTTCATCCCATTTTTTAGAGTTGATCTATACCCATTCTCTGCGCACAGAATACTCAGCATTAGTGTCAATTATTAAAGAAACACATACATATTCCTATAACAAAACATTATATATATTTTCAGCAAAATGTACTCCTTAAACTTAAACAAGAGGGCCACAATGGCCCTAGGTCGCTCACCTGAGTTTAAGGCATCATAATGGCTATTAACAAAAGAGCCAAATGGCACTAAATCACTCACCTGAGTATAAGGATTTTGGTCTTGCAGTTTCATGAGAAGATGTTTATAGTCTATATAAAACATGTGACCCACAGGGATTGGCCACTTTCTACTCCAGGGGCATCATTTGAACAATCTTTGTAGAGGACCACTATACAATATAACATAGCACATATAAAACCGCTGGGCCTCACTGTTTCATAAGAGAAGATTTTAAAAGTCATTTAGCTATTTAAGTTTATATAAACCATGTGACCCCCGGGGCGTTGCCAGTTTTGACCCCAGGAGCATCATTTGAACAATCTTTGTTGAGGACCACTATACAATGTTACATACCAAATATGAAACCTCTGGGCGCTGCGGTTTCAGAGGAGACGATTTTTAAAATCACTTTGCTATTCAAGTCCATACAATCCATGTGACCCCCAGTGCGTGGCCTGTTTTGACCCCAGGGGCATCATTTGAACAATCTTTTTAGAGGACCACTACAGGATGTTACATACCAAATATAAAACCACTAGGCATTTCGGTTTCAGAGGAGAAGATTTTTGAAGTAATTTTGCTATTTAAGTCTATATAAACAATGTGACCCCCGGGGCATGGCCAGTTTTGACTTCAGGGGCATCATTTAAACAACCTTTGTAGAGGACCACTATGCAATGTTACATACCAAATATGAAACCTCTGGGCTTTGTGGTTTCAGAGGAGATTTTTAAAGTCATTTTGCTATTTAAGTCTATATAAACAATGTGACCCCCGGGCGTGGCCACTTTTGATCCTAGGGGGATCATTTAAATTATCTTTGCAGAGGACTACTAGAGGATGCTACATACTAAATATGAAACCACTGGGCCTTGTGGTTTCAGAGGAGAAGATTTTTGAAGTAATTTTGCTATTTTAGTCTATATAAACAATGTGATTCACGGGCTTAGCCAGTTTTGACCCCAGGGGCATTATTTGAACAAGGGGTCAACACTTGGACAATATTTGTAGATGACCCCTATAAAATGTTACCAACCAAATACCAAACCTCAAGCCTTGCGGTTTGAGAGATTTTCAAAGTCATTTAGCTATTTAAGTCTATATAAACCATGTGACCCCCGGGGCGTGGCCAGTTTTGATCCCAGGGGCATCATTTTAACTATCTTTAATTGAGGACCATTATGCAATGTTACATACCAAATTCGAAACCTCTGGGCCTTGCGGTTTCAGAGGAGAAGATTTTTAAAGTTATCTGCTATATAAGTCTTTATAAACAATATGACCCCCCGGGCGTGGCCAGTTTGACCCCAGAGGCATCATTTGGAAAATCTTTGTAGAGGACCACTAGAAGATGACACTTACCAAATATGAAAGCTCTCAGACATGCAGTTTCGTAGAAGTTTTTTTTAAAAAGTTTGTCACTATTTTAATCTATTTTAGCTCTGGTGACCTACATATGCAGCGGACCAAAACAATTTGAACAATTCTGAAAGAGGGTCACCCAAGGATCATTCCTGTTAAGTTTGGTGAAAATCTGCCCAGCGGTTTAGGAGGAAATGTTGTTTGACTGAAAATGTTGACGCATGACGCACAAAAGGTGATCACAAAAGCTAAAAAAAGATCGTTTTAGCCTGACGCAACATAAAATACACACAATTATAATTACTGACATTTTAAACAAAAGAGCCGTGATGGCCCAAAGCGCTCACCTGAGAACTGGTACAGATGAAGACCATACTGTTGTGACAGGTTAGAAAACTAAGGTATCTAAACAATATGCAGAGGGGGATAAGATCAATTTTGATTTAAAACATCGGTAAGTGCAATGGGCTAACTAAAGTACGAGTTGGGTGGTGGATGTGCGTGTTTTTTTTTGCTAATGGTTCTCAAGTCATTTTTCTCGATATTCTTACCTCACCCGTTTTTTATTAAGTCATTGACAATTCTGGAAAATGCAGAAACAGTAGACTTTGATGTCTTTTCCGCAAACAGTTTTTGAGAACTAGTTGCAATGCGATAATTGCTATGGCTATGCTATAAGGTAAAGTTGTGCTTTTTCTTTGATAATTTTCTGTCCAATGATGATAAATGATGTTAATGCAGGCTATGAAGACATCAATGTTGCATGTATAAATAAATGCAACAAGTTTTGCAAGACTTAGTGTTGGAAATCGAATTGTATGGTCATGAGCAAACTGTGTAAGTTTGGTCAACATCAAATAAAAAATTGTGTGTGCAAGCCAATCACTGATAACTTGTTGATGTTTTTTTCCAAACACAAGGGGCAATAACTCTGGTGTTATCCTTCACCTGTAGTCTTACGTTCATCGACAAACTGTACACGATTGGTGAAGATTGGATGAAAAATGAAGTCTCTATGCTGAATAATGTCTATTTTTTGCATTTTTATTTCACAAACAAAGGATAACTCTGGTGTTTCTTGACCGATCTTGCTTATATTCGACTTCAACTGCAATCTCATGGTAATTGACGAAGTGTGCAAGATTGGTGAGTAATTGGATAACAAATGAAGTCTCTATCCTGAATAATGTCCATCTTTTTATATCTTTTTATAAACAAAGTCCAATAACTGTGGTGTTTGGAACACAATCTGGCCCATTTTTGGCATCTGCTGAGATCTGATGGTCATACACAAACGTTGAAAGTTTGGTTAAGGTTGGATGGAAAATAAAGTCTATACGCTGCACTTTTTTTGCAAGAAAAATGTGTAATAACTCTGGTGTAACTGGTGTGATCTGACCATCCAAGATTGTATGGTCATACACAAACTGTACAAGTTAGGTCAAGATTGAATAAAAAATGTAGTCTTTATCTCGATAACGGTCCAAATTATTGACGTCATAAGGACGCCGCCGGAGAGGTCCCCTATACCAATTGCTCATCAAGCACTTCGTGCTCAGGTGAGCTAAAAAAATATCGTTTTAGCATGACGCAACACAAAATATCAACAATGATATTCACTGATATTTTTACATTTTTATGTGTGCTACATTTTTAAACAGTTCATAAAATGTAGGAGCATCACTCTTATATGGAATAGAATATATGATAAAAGTGTTTTGAAGAGTGCTATTGCACTTCCAGCACAATAAGTTTGTTATTGTTATATTGTCCCACAATGACAGAATCAGTGATAGTGTTGTAGCACACTGACACTGGGTTACGCACTCCATCCTTCTGTGTGGCCAGAGTAGCCAGCTTCCTCGTGCCCTCGCTATCCACCTGTATTATAGTGTTGGATGTGTGTCCAATGACCAGCACATGCCCCGCAGGGGTCACATGAACAGCAAATGGTGTTTGTAGTT
This sequence comes from Congeria kusceri, assembly GCA_027627225.1. NCBI lineage: Eukaryota > Metazoa > Mollusca > Bivalvia > Myida > Dreissenidae > Congeria > Congeria kusceri. Next base: position 46,176,214 of record CM051035.1, read on the forward strand.
CAGGGTCAGCAAGGTTGAAGAGAACTGTCCCATCTCTGGCCAGTGTGAGCAGCTTGTTCTGGGCATGTTTAATGACAAAAATCTTGTCACCAGTTGGACTCACTGCACACTTCCACACTGCAAAACATGAAATGTAACTTAAGGCAGAGTAGGAATTAATGCTTTTATATTTTATTTTTTGAATTGTAATATGTACTTGTATAGTTATTGAAATAGTAGCAGCCTGTATATGAAGTGTTTTAGAGCCAATACAATGTATACTCCTTTATGGAAATATTTTTAATAACCTGATATCAAACGTGATTGTGTCAAAATAAAAATACATACACTAACGATAGTAATCAAATGTTGTTTTTATTTACCATTGAAAGGAAAACGCTTATGTGGTATAGGCTCCATTTATTTAATGAAATACATTTTACGTTTTAAAACATGTGTTACTGGTAAAGGATATGGTCAACAATGGTAACTTAATGTTTACCTGTAATACCACCAGTTGTATCTTCAAACAGTTTTTTGTCGAGTGTCCCACTCAGATAGTAGCGGTACAGCGCAGTACGAGATGTGACATACAGGTTGCCATCATGGTGGGCAATACCAGCAGCAAGATGCTGTAACTGAAGCTTCCTGCCCTTCACCAACTGTCCATTGTTTACTGAGATAAACTGGACCCCATCAACCACAGCAACCGCCACCTCACTTGCACTTATCTTACACATGTCCCCTTCAGAAACAGGCATATCACAGTGGCTTATCAAACTGTAGTGCTGGTCCAGCAGCTTCACTCTTTTAGAATTGTTGTCAGCAACAAGGATCTGATCAGTAGATATGACACAGATGCCTGTGATATAGCTGGTCTGACTTGAATCACTTGGCATTCTCACATCGTACTCAATCTTCTTTTTCACTGTGAATACATGATTTGGGTTTCCCTGCACGACGGATGCCGGGCTGCTAGGAACAATAATTCCCAGACCTGATAATTTAGACACATACCGCTCAATTTCAGCGTTGGCCTGGAATTGTATGGAACCTTCCTGCGTAACAGAGCTCTCCCGTATATATGTTTCAGACTTCTGTATCGTGTCCAGACACTTCTTTCTAGCAATAAATGCAAGCTCTTCCTGGCTCTTATAACCCAGGTCCTGTACGGCTTCACTGAGTTGTTTCAGGTCATCCTGAAACCTGGTGCAGTTATCGACATCAGTCTTCAGAGAAGCTTGCAGTGTCTTCCTCATATCATCTAGGTCTTTCAAAGTGGCCTTCTCAATCTCGTCTAAAGCATCATTTATTTTCTGACGCACAGCTTTTACCTCTAGTAATATTTCATTGTAAGAACCCTCCACAGACTGCATGCTGGCTTTTCGGTTATTATTAAGATTATTCAGTTCTTTCAGAATAGCTTCAATCTTGACTGACAGTCGCTGCAAGTCTGTTGACTGGATTTTGACAGACTCGGAAATAAGTCCCACTTGCGTGCACTGTCTGAAACATAGGCAATACAAAAGTGTCTGACTTGATGAATTCAACAAGCACATGATGAAATATTGAGTTAAATTGGCAATTATATTATAATCATGTAAATTGTTGAATAATAATAATAAATCTAAAAATAAATTTGAAAAATCTAGACTGCAGTTATATTTAATCCGTAACATCAGTTACAAATAAATGACAAATATAATTATTAGATGAACTGATGCTGCATGATTAACTACACATTTTCAAAGCAGGTTTTATTTTTCAATTTTTGTGTTTGAGCACAGGCTAATCCGGGACGGCTTTTCCGCTCTTTTGGTATTTTCTGTTTCAAGGAAGTCTCCTCCAAACATAAATTCACTGTAGGCGGAGTGCCGTCCCGTGCGGTTCCACAGGCTAATCCGGAACGACACTTTACGCACAAGCATTAAGTCCGGTTTTCCCATGATGCGCTGGAAAAATTAGTAATTTAATTACTAATTAGTAGCAGTCTACTATATATGGTATACCTGTGACTAAGTAAAACACAATTAGTGCAGCACAGCTGACTGTGGTCCTGGCAAAACATTTCCAGTTTCTTGCCTTTGTGGACGTCACATCTTTGTAGAAATTCCTCCATTTTCTTAGAGAGAGGCCATTTGTTCATTTCTCCTCTCCCAAATGTGGAATGTCTTGCATACAACTGACTGTGAAGTCTAATACATTCTCCACAAAAACACTTCTGACAGCTTTCGCAATAAACATCAGCACTTTCTTTAACATTTTTTTCTTCGCAGGCTCCACAACAATAATCCTTCACTAAATCTGAACTTTTATGAACTGAACTTATAGGATTCGCCATTTTGTTGTTGGTGATAAACACTGATCTGAATAGCTTTTTGAGATGACTCTAGCTTAAAGATTCTAATCACTGCTAAGTTATCAATATAATTCACAGAACATTTACATCCTAAGTCAGGTTACAAATGACTTTAAACCATACTGAAATACTAGATATATGTTAAATGTACGATAATTTTGTAACTTTTGGTACTGTTGGTGTATAACTAAATAGAAAAGAAGCACAAAGTCTTGGGTTTGTCTGTATTCAATTATTATTAATAGTGGTAGGATTCAGTGAATTACAAATCATTATATTATATTGCGTTCTGTCTGCAGTTGACTGGTGTGAGCGTAATCACGACCTGCAATAAACAACATCGTACAAAAAATACATATATAATTACTATAATGCATTATGCTGTAAAATAATACAATGATACACATTGCATATGTGGCTGTTGGTTACAGCAACAAAATAACAGTGCACGTCATTTCAAATGATAACAGTATATAAATTACATGAGTAACATAAAACGTATTTCCTATGAGTCCAATGCATTTACATTGTGGCGACCGACTCATTAAATTCTATATTCCTAGTATATAGCATAAATTACATTGATTTACATGTGAACAAAATAAACACACATACAAAACAATACATCACAATACATATCACACATATACACAATTTCTTACTAATTTATGGAATCCGGCGTTCTACGCTTCGTCCAGATTTCGTGGCTGCAGGTCTTGTTAAACTGCAAATTGTTAAACGTGCACAATAGTAAATCTATGAAATTGTGAAATTACATAGCAACCATCTTGAACCATATAAGAATTATAAATCTTACAAATGAATTAATAATCACTTTAATAATATATGATTCTGACGATGAAGCATGTGCAACAATATAAAAGCATTACTTATACAAATCTATACATAGAATACATACCTAAAGTTGTATTTATTAATTATTTTAAGTTTAAAAGTTGAAACGATGTTGCGAATATGTTATCTGGAGCGTGAGCTCGCGAAACGATTCCCTACATTACGTCAAATATTATACAGGTTACAAACGACTAACATATAATAATGACGGGAAATGCACCCTGTCACAATTTAAGCTACCCTTGTACATACATTATATTTAAGCCTATCTACACATTTAAATTAGGACATAGTACCCCATAAACCACGACTGACTACTCGATATGAACCAAATGTAAAACTCACCTGTTATTGGTTTAAACAGTGTAATGTGAAGTGTTATATGTCTATGTAAATTTAATGGAAAATGCAATCGGGCAATTCTATCACAATACATTTACTTTGAATAAATCTGTATTGCTATTACCAACGAAGTTTATATATTAACTAAAATTTCATCATATTTAATGGCAGTGAAAATGTTTTATGGAAGCAAAATGCTGAAAACTATATGGTACTGTGTTTGTTAATGCAAAGAACAAATCTAAATAATGGAAGTCAATTATATTTCTGTAATATTAAACGTTTTATATAACAATATAGTAGTCATTAAATATATGCTTATAAATTACTACACTGCACTTTAATCGGTCAAGTGTTTGTAATGTAAACATACAGACAAATGCAGTGTGTTATACATGGGTCAATGTTTGATATTTATCACACTGTCATATGCTTAAATTGTGATATATATATATATACATTTCTGAACTGTTATCTCCATTGAACAGCAGAGTAATTGATAAAACACCAAATATGGTGACATAAAATATAAGTTTTATGTTAGTCTGAAACAATCATATAGTTTCTTTAATATACACTGTATTTAAACGGCCTTTATTTAATATATATATATATATATTTATTACATACCTTACTATAAATAGTAACACAATTACGTTGATTTCTATCTGATATGGATTTGAACAATCCGGGCATACACAGAAGGTGTGCCAATATGGTTTTTCTACTTCCTGTTGTGTCTGATACCGGCTCGGCCATTGCACACAATTGATTTCACGTGCCGTCGTTAACTGCACCTGACGTCATAAGCAACATCAAAACGGCTGCCGCGGAGCGCACACTTAACGTTTGAGCAGCTTATTTGTTGGAATTAGACGGCCATATTCAAGACAATGAGCGAAAAATTTATATCCACGAATTTGTTGATTCTATGAAAAATGAAAATACCAAAAGAAAAACATCGGACGTCAATTGTGTAAAAAAAATTGGCCTCGAACTTGAAAGCAAGGGCGAAGAAGGAGAAATTCAGGCATAGGAGCGAAACGTTTATCTAGCTCGCATATTTTTTAATATTCGAAAAATGACGGCAGTGAATAGTTACATTGACTTGCGTTGAAGGTATGTAATACAATGGTTACAAAGCCCTCGGGCCAATATTGCCGAAGGTGCGCCGAAACGGCCTAAAGGCGCACCATAGTCATGTTTTAACCTATAAATATTACATACCTTACTATAAATAATAACAAAATAACGTTGATTTCTTTCTGATATGGTTATGGAAAATCCGGGCATACACAGAAGGTGTGCCGATATGGCTTTCCTACTTCCTGTTGTGCCTGATACCGACTGGGACATGGTACACGATCGATTTCACGCGACGTCGTTAACGGCGCGCTGATGTCATTAGTCACGTCAAAATGTCTACTCTTAAAGGTTTAGCAGCTTATTTGTTGGAATTAGACGGCCATAATTAACACAATGGGCGTAAACTTGATATCCACGAATTTGCTCATTCCACGAAAAATGCAAATGCCAAAAGAAAAACGAAATCGGATGTCAATCGAATTAACAAACTGGCTTCAAATTAAGGGTGCAGAGAGAGAACTGTTTGAAATTCCGGCAGAGGTGCTGAATGTATTTTAACGTATTTAATTGTTGTAATAAATGCAGTATGTTGATTTAATAAATTGAGGTAACTAATTAAAATCTTGCTCTATCTACTTGCGTTGAAGGTATGTAATAAAACGGAACTATTGACCCTCGGGCTAAAGCCCCCGGGCGAATACTACCGAAGGTGCGCCGATACGGCCTAAAGGCACACCATAGCCGTGTATTAACATACAAATATATAAATCATATTTGTGCTTAAAAAATATTTAGATCTTAATTATCCACCAAAAGTATAACATATTACTACAACAAGATACATAACGTGTATACCTAAAGTATAATTCATATTCTTGTCTATGGTAACATTCCTTTATATATCTGCAAATCAAATGCTATATGTCACCATCTTGACAGTAGAAGGCTGTCACATCTAAAACAGCACAATAGTTATCCACAATGAAATGCAAACACTCGCTTTTAAAGTTAGGTGATAATGATAAGAGTCATAATTAAAACCCATAATATCCACCGTTCCAACATCAGTGAAGCAAACAGTTAATTTGGTCGTTTCTTTGCATAAATGTTTTACAGACTGGTTTGCTAAAAAGGTGGTTTGGGTGGTGGGGGGAAATAACACTATATTCTGAGCTTGGAACCATATCTACTACCACAAGAGATGGGTAAATAAATACGTCATTTATAATCCACATTTAAGTTATTTAATTAATGAAACTGAGATGTTAAGATGTTAGCTGCTGTTTAATTAAGGGTTATATGTTCTTGATGCTTTAGCTGAGACTGGTTCATTTAACTCGACATCGATGGTTTCTGTAAATGGCCATTTTCAAACTTTCAAGTTTGTTTGAAGCCTTTAGAAAGAAAGCCACACTCAGTGAATCTGATGACATAATTCCATTTTGTCAACAACCACTTGTTCTCCAATGTTGATTCTAACAATGTGGGAAGTAATGAAATTAGTCCGAAATGTTAGAAGACATACATTTCATTGAACGACAGAAATCATTCCACATGCAACATATATTCGTTTGAACAAATAGTGTTTCATCTTTATCGGTTTACTAAAAACTATATGTTTATTAACGGTGATACCAGAAAAACACAACATAAAATATTTCAATTATGATACCAGTACCAACATTATAGATCTTTGTGGTCCCGTGGTTTTACCTGCAAATAAGGTTTCTCAAGTTTATTCGATGCAGTCACATTGTAAAATGCTTGGCGACCTCTTACAGTAAGCACAGGCGTGACATCAATTCACAGGTAGCTGCATTCAAAATAGTTGAACATTTTGACCTTAATTACGTGTGAACATGATTAAAAATCAATGTCTAGTCTGTGTCGTTTCTATGCTACCAATTTAATGTCCTTGTGTCAATTAGGACCTTATCACTTTGAGATGATACTTCAATTGCGCTCATAATTTAAGTTCTGAAACGTAACATATTTATTTCTGGGCGAGTTATAAAACACTTTAGGACATATATCTTATATATATATATATATATATAAGATATATGTCCTAAAGTGTATATATATATATATATATATATATATATATATATTCAAATCATTTATTCAGTGATTTATGTTTTATACGTAATAAATTACATGTCTTTTCTCTGATTTTGTTTTTTGATTTTTTGTTTAGAATCTTATTTATTTTTCAAATTGTTCTTGATGGCCTAAGGAGAGGTTTTTATATTTCCAATTATTTTATTCTTGATTATTTTACAATTTGTGGCGCAATAGGTTCGGTCGCGAAAATACGCACATGGATCCATGACTTTCATTTATACATACTTGTACGGTTAAATGTAAATACATTTTGGTTGAGGTTTTCTTGTTAAGGTTTGTTGATAAATAAAAATATATTGACACTGGCTTTGTTTTGTATCTGTACAACATACAAACAATTCAACACTATATATTGTTTTATGACAGGATAAATAAATAATAGGTCAGCAACATTGAAGGAGATTGTATATTTTGACCCTGCAAAGATTCCTCCCGATCAACAGGAATTATTGACTATAAAAATATTGTGTTTTTTTTCCATAATCACTAAAAAGTGGTAATTAAATCCTAAACAGAGTCGCTGTAGGGATTCTGTTGTATACTAGTAAGAATACGTAACACAGCATATGTAACTATATTCATAGTTCTCGTCTCAGTTTGTATGCGGATATACTGTGACTAGTCTTAGTTACAAGACTGCTTTAATAATTTATCTGACATATAATGCCGCCTTACTTCAAGTCATAATTTAGACGAGAATAACTCTTACAAACAGGTCTATAGACACCACAACGGGCTGATTTTGTTAACATAACTGATTTTATTAATTCTATAATAACCAAATGATTGTACACAAATTGTATGCAATAATCATGTGAAACGAACATAAATTTATATCTATAATGTGAACAAACATAAAGACAAATGAATGATAAAACTAGACTTTTGCCTGGAATCGGACTTCGTCTTTATGTTATAACCGGAAAGTCATCGAAAATTTCAACACCATTTAACAATGATTGTGCAAAAAGACTTTAATCTAATTGTGTTCATCCCATTTTTGAGAGTTGATATATACCCATTCTCTGCGCACAGAATACTCAGCATTAGTGTCAATTATTAAAGAAACACATACATATTCCTATAACAAAACATTACATATATGCAAAATGTACTCCTTAAACTTAAACAAGAGGGCCACAATGGCCCTAGGTCGCTCACCTGAGTTTAAGGCATCATAATGGCTATTAACAAAAGAGCCAAATGGCACTAAATCACTCAACTGAGTATAAAGATCTGAGTATTGCAGTTTCAGCAGAAGATTTTTATAGTCTATATAAAACATGTGACCCAAAGGGATTGGCCACTTTTTACTCCAGGAGCATCATTTGAACAATCTTTGTAGAGGACCACTATACAATATAACATACCACATATAAAACCGCAGGGCCTCACAGTTTCATAAGAGAAGATTTTAAAAGTCATTTTGCTATTTAAGTCTATATAAACAATGTGACCCCCAGGTCATGGCCAGTTTAGATCCCAGGAGCATCATTTGAACAATATTTGTAGAGGACCCCTTTACAAAGTTACCAACCAAGTACCAAACCTCTGGGCGTTGCGGTTTCAGAGAAGATTTTCAAAGTCATTTAGCTATTTTAGTTTATATAAACCATGTGACCCCCGGGGCGTTGCCAGTTTTGACCCCAGGAGCATCATTTGAACAATCTTTGTTGAGGACCACTATACAATGTTACGTACCAAATATGAAACCTCTGGGCAATACGGTTTCAGAGGAGACAATTTTTAAAATCATTTTGCTATTCAAGTCTATACAATCCATGTGACCCCCAGTGCGTGGCCTGTTTTGACCCCAGGGGCATCATTTGAACAATCTTTTTAGAGGACCACTACAGGATGTTACATACCAAATATGAAACCACTAGGCATTTCGGTTTCAGAGGAGAAGATTTTGAAAGTAATTTTGCTATTTAAGTCTATAAGTCTATATATAAACAATGTGACTCCCGGGGCGTGGCCAGTTTTGACTTCAGGGGCATCATTTAAACAGCCTTTGTAGAGGACCACTATGCACTGTTACATACCAAATATGAAACCTTTGGGCTTTGTGGTTTCTGAGGAGATTTTTGTAGTCATTGTGCTATTTAAGTCTATATAAACAATGTGACCCCCGGGCGTGGCCAATTTTGATCCTAGGGGGATAATTTAAATTATCTTTGCAGAGGACTACTAGAGGATGCCACATACTAAATATGAAACCACTGGGCCTTGTGGTTTCAGAGGAGAAGATTTTTGAAGTAATTTTGCTATTTAACACTATATAAACAATGTGATCCCCAGGGCATGGCCAGTTTTGACCCCTGGGGCATCATTTGAACAACCTTTGTAGAGGACCATTATGCAATGTTACATACCAAATATGAAACCCCTGGGCCTTGGGGTTTCAGAGGAGAAGATTTTTGAAGTAATTTTGCTATTTTAGTCTATATAAACAATGTGATCCCCGGGGCAAGGCCAGTTTTGACCCCAGGGGCATTATTTGAACAAGGGGTCATTACTTGAACAATATTTGTAGATGACCCCTATAAAATGTTACCAACCAAATTACAAACCTCTGGGCCTGGTGGTTTCAGAGGAGATTTTTAAAGTCATTTGCTATATAAGTCTATATAAACAATATGACCCCCCCGGCGTGGCCAGTTTCACCCCAGAGGCATCATTTGGAAAATCTTTGTGGAGGACCACTAGAAGATGACACTTACCAAATATGAAACCCTCAGACATGCAGTTTCGTAATTGTTTTTAAAAGTTTTTCACTATTTAAATCTATTTTTAGCTCTGGTGACCTACATATGCAGCGTACCAAAACGATTTGAGTAATTCTGAAAGAGGGTCACCCAAGGATCATTCCTGTTAAGTTTGGTAAAAATCTGCACAGCGGTTTAGGAGGAAATGTTGTTTGACTGAAAATGTTGACGCACGACGCACGAAAGGTGATCACAAAAGCTCACCATGAGCACTATGTGCTCAGGTGAGCTAAAAAAAGATCGTTTTAGCCTGACGCAAAATAAAATACCAACAATTATAATTATTGATATTTTAAACAAAAGAGCCATGATGGCCCAAAGCGCTCACCTGAGAACTGGTACAGATGAAGACCATACTGTTGTGACAGGTTAGAAAACTAAGGTATCTAAACAATATCCAGAGGGGGATAAGATCAATTTTGATTTAAAACATCGGTTAGTGCAATGGGCTAACTAAAGTACGAGTTGGGTGGTGGATGTGCGTTTGTTTTTTTTGCTAATGGTTCTCAAATCATTTTTCTCGATATTCTTACCTTACCCTTTTTTCATTAAGTCATTGACAATTCCGGAAAATGCAGAAACAGTAGACTTTGATGTCTTTTTCGCAAACAGTTTTTGAGAACTTGTTGCAATGCGATAATTGCGATGGCTATGCTATAAGGTAAAGTTTTGCTTTTTCTTTGATAATTTTCTCGATAACGGTCCAAATTATTGACGTCGTACGGACGCCGCCCGAGAGGTCCCTAAAACAATTGCTCAGCGAGCACTTGGTGCTCAGTTGAGCTAAAAAAATATCGTTTTAGCATGACGCAACACAAAATACCAACAATGATATTTACTGATATTTTTACATTATGTGTGCTACATATATTTTTAAACAGTTCACAAAATGTAGGAACATCACTCTTATATGGAATAGAATATATGATATAAATGTTTTGAAGAGTGCTATTGCACTTCCAGCACAATAATTTTGCTATTGTGATGTAGTCCCACAATGACAGAATCAGTGATAGTGTTGTAGCACACTGACACTGGGCTACGCAGTCCATCGTTCCATGTGGCCAGAGTAGTCAGCTTCCTCATGCCCTCGCCATCCACCTGTATTATATTGTTGGATGTGTGTCCAGTGACCAGCACATGCCCCGCAGGGGTCACATGAACAGCAAATGGTTTTTGTAGTTCAGGGTCAGCAAGATTGAAGAGAACTGTCCCATCCCTGGCCAATGTGAGGAGCTTGTGGTGGGCATAATTAGTGACAAAAATCTTGTCACCAGTTGGACTCACAGCACACTTCCACACTGCAAAAAACATAACATGTAACTTAAGGCAGAGTAGGAATTAATGCTTTTATATTTTATTTAAAATATTTTAATTGTAATATGTCCTTGTATAGTTATTGAAATAGTAGTAGCCTGTAGATCTATATGAAGTATTTTAGAGCCAGTATAGTCCTTCATGGAAATATTTTTAATAACCTGATATCAAACATGTGATTGTGTCAAAATAAAACTACATATATTAACGATAGTAATCAAATGTTGTTTTTATTTACCATTGAAGGGAAAACGCTTATGTGGTATAGACTCGGTTTATTTAATGAGATTCATTTTACGTTTTAAAACATGTGTTACTGGTAAAGGATATGGTCAACAATGGTAACTTAATGTTTACCTGTAATACCACCAGTTGTATCTTCAAGCAGTTTTTTGTCGAGTGTCCCACTCAGATTGTAGCGGTACAGCGCAGTACGAGATGTGACATACAGGTTGCCATCATGGTGGCCAATACCAGCAGGAGCATACTGTAACTGAAACTTCCTGCCCTTCACCAGCTGTCCATTGTTTACTGAGATAAACTGGACCCCATCAACCACAGCAACTGCCACCTCACTTGCACTTATCTTACACATGTCCCCTTCAGAAACAGGCATATCACAGTGACTTATCAAACTGTAGTGCTGGTCCAGCAGCTTCACTCTTTTAGAATTGTTGTCAGCAACAAGGATCTTATCAGTAGATATGAAACAGATGCCTGTGATATAGCTGGTCTGACTTGAATCACTTGGTACTCTCACATCGTACTCAATCTTCTTTTTCACTGTGAATACATGATTTGGGTTTCCCTGCACGACGGATGCCGGGCTGCTAGGAACAATAATTCCCAGACCTGATAATTTAGACACATACCGCTCAATTTCAGCGTTGGCCTGGAATTGTATGGAACCTTCCTGCTTAACAGAGCTCTCCCGCATATATGTTTCAGACTTCTGTATCGTGTCCAGACACTTCTTTCTAGCAATAAATGCAAGCTCTTCCTGGCTCTTATAACCAAGGTCCTGTACGGCTTCACTGAGTTGTTTCAGGTCATCCTGAAACCTGGTGCAGTTATCGACATCAGTCTTCAGAGAAGCTTGCAGTGTCTTCCTCATATCATCTAGGTCTTTCAAAGTGGCCTTCTCAATCTCGTCTAAAGCATCATTTATTTTCTGACGCACAGCTTTTACCTCTAGTAATATTTCATTGTAAGAACCCTCCACAGACTTGGCTTTTCGGTTATTATTAAGATTATTCAGTTCTTTCAGAATAGCTTCAATCTTGACTGACAGTCGCTGCAAGTCTGTTGACTGGATTTTGACAGACTCGGAAATAAGTCCCACTTGCGTGCACTGTCTGAAACATAGGCAATACAAAAGTGTCTGACTTGATGAATTCAACAAGCACATGATGAAATATTGAGTTAAATTGGCAATTATATTATAATCATGTAAATTGTTGAATAATAATAATAAATCTAAAAATAAATTTGAAAAATCTAGACTGCAGTTATATTTAATCCGTAACATCAGTTACAAATAAATGACAAATATAATTATTAGATGAACTGATGCTGCATGATTAACTACACATTTTCAAAGCAGGTTTTATTTTTCAATTTTTGTGTTTGAGAATGAGGTATATGAAAATACAAATGAGGGGCATTGTGAGAAAACTGGTCTTAATACATGTGCGTATAAAGTGTCGTCACGGATTAGCCTGTGACTAAGTAAAACACAATTAGTGCAGCACAGCTGACTGTGGTCCTGGCAAAACATTTCCAGTTTCTTGCCTTTGTGGACGTCACATCTTTGTAGAAATTCCTCCATTTTCTTAGAGAGAGGCCATTTGTTCATTTCTCCTCTCCCAAATGTGGAATGTCTTGCATACAACTGACTGTGAAGTCTAATACATTCTCCACAAAAACACTTCTGTCAGCTTTCGAAATAAACATCAGCACTTTCTTCAACACTTTTTTTTCAGCAGGCTCCACAACAATAATCCTTCACTAAATCTGAACTTTTGTGAACTGAACTTATAGGAGTCGCCATGTTGTTGTTGGTGATAAACACTGATCTGATGCTTTTTGAGATGACTCTAGCTTAAATATTCTAATCACTGATAAGTTATCAATATAATTCACAGAACATTTACGTAAAGTGTCCTAAGTCAGGTTACAAATGACTTTAAACCATATTGAAATACTAGATTTATGTTAAATTTACGATAATTTAAGATAAACTTGTCCATACATGATATTTAAGCCTATGTACACATTTAAATTAGGACATTCTAGATCTTCCCCATAAACTAAGACTGATTACTCGATCTACACCAAATGTAAAACTCACCTGTTATTGGTTTAAACAGTGTAATGTGAAGTGTTATATGTCTATGTAAATTAATGGAAAATGCAATCGGGCAATTCTATAACAATACATTTACTTTGCATAAATCTGTATAGCTATTACCAATCAAGTTTATATATTAACTAAAATTTCATCATATTTAATTGCAGTGAAAATGTTTTATAGAAGTAAAAAGCTGAAAACTATATGGTACTGTTTTTGTTAATGCAAAGAACAAATTTAAATAATGGTAGTCAATTATATTTTTGTGATATTAAACGTATAACATGACAATATAGTAGTAAATAAATATATGCTTATAAATTACTATACTGCACTTTCATCGGTCAAGTGCTTGTAATGTAAACATACAGACAAATGCATTGTGTTATACATGGGGCAATTTTTGATATTTATCACACTGTCATATATTTAAATTGTAATTTATAAATAAAATAAAAAACATTTCTGAACCGTTATCTCCATTGAACAGCAGAGTAATTGATAAAACACCAAATATGGTGAAATAAAATATAAGTTTTATGTTAGTCTGAAACAATCATACAGTTTCTTTAATATACACTGTATTTAAACGGCCTTTATTTAATATATATATTTTTTACATACCTTACCACAATTAACGTTGATTTCTATCTGATATAGATTTGAACAATCCGGGCATACACAGAAGGTGTGCCGAAATGGCTTTTCAACTTACTGTTGTGCCTGATACCGGCTGCGACATGGCGCACGATCGATTTCACGTGCCGTCGTTAACTGCACTTGACGTCATAAGCAACGTCAAAACGGCTGCCGGGAAGCCGTTTTGACAAATAACTAAACGTTTTAGCAGCTTATTTGTTGGAATTAGATGGCGCATTCAAGACAATGAGCGAAAAATTGATATCCACAAATTTGTTGATTCTATGAAGAATGAAAATATTAAAAGAAAAACGACATCGGACGTCAATCGTGTAAAAAAATTGGCCTCGAACTTGAAAGCAAGGGTGAAGAAGGAGAAATTCAGGCATAGGAGCAAAACGTTTATCTAGCTCGCATATTTTTTTAATATTCGAAAGAATGACGGCAGTGAATTGTTACTTTGACTTGCGTTGAAGGTATGTAATAAAAAGGTTAAAAAGCCCTCGGGCCAATATTGCCAAAGGTGCGCCGATACGGCCTAAAGGCGCACCATAGTCATGTTTTAACCTATAAATATTACATACCTTACTATAAATAGTAACAAAATAACCTTGATTTCTTTCTGATATGGCTTCGAAAAATCCGGGAATACACAGAAGGTGTGCCGATATGGCATTCCTACTTCCTGTTGTGACTGATACCGGCTCGGACATGGCACACGATCGATTTCACGCGCCGTCGTTAACGGCGCGCTGACGTCATTAGTCACGTCAAAATGGCTGCCGCGGAGCGTACTCTTAAAGTTTTAACAGCATATTTGTTGGAATTAGACGGCCATATTCAAGACAATGGGCGAAAACTTGATATCCACGAATTTGCTCATTTCACGAAAAATGCAAATGCCAAAAGAAAAACGAAATCGGACGTCAATCGAGTTAACAAACTGGCTTCAAATTAAGGGTGCAGAGAGAGAACTGTCTGAAATTCCGGCAGAGGTGCTGAATGTATTTTAACGTATTTAATCGTTGTAATAACTACAGTATGTTGGTTTAATAAATTGATGTAACTAATTAAAATCTTGCTCTATCTACTTGCGTTGAAGGTATGTAATAAAAAGGTTCAAACACGGCTATGGTGCGGCGTTAGGCCGTATCGGCGCACCTTCGGAACTATTGACCCTCGGGCTAAAGCCCCCTGGCGAATACTACCGAAGGTTCGCCGATACGGCCTAAAGGCGCTCCATAGCCGTGTATTAACCTACAAATATATAAATCATACTTGTGCTTAAAAGTATTTAAATCTTAATTATCCACCAAAAGTATAACATATTACTACAACAAGATACATAACGTGTATACCTAAAGTATAATTCATATCATTGTCTATGGTAAAATTCCTTTATATATCTGCAAATCGAATGCTATATGTCACCATCTTGTTAGTAGAAAGTTGTTACATCTAAAACAGCACAATAGTTATCCACAATCAAATGCAAACACTCGCTTTTAAAATTAGGTGATAATAATAAGAGTCATAATTAAAACACATAATATCCATCGTTCCAACATCAGTGAAGCAAACAGTTAATTTGGTCGTTTCTTTGCATACATGTTTTTACAGACTGGTTTGCTAAAAAGGTGGTTTGGGTGGTTGGGGAAATAAAACTATATTTTGAGCTTGGAACCATATCTACTACCAGAAGAGATGGGTAAATAAATACGTCATTTATAATCCACATTTAAGTTAATTAATTAATTAACCTGAGATGTTAAGATGTTAGCTGCTGTTTAATTAAGGGTTATATGTTCTTGATGCTTTAGCTGAGACTGGTTCGTTTAACTTGACATCGAGGGTTTCTGTAAATGGCCATTTTCAAACTTTCAAGTTTGTTTGAAGCCTTTAGAAAGAAAGCCACACTCAGTGAATCTGATGACATAATTCCATTTTGTCAACAACCAATTGTTCTCCAATGTTGATTCTAACAATGTGGGAAGTAATGAAATGAGTCCGAAATGTTACAAGAGATACATTTCATTGAACGACAGAAATCATTCCACATGCAACATATATTCGTTTTAACAAATAGTGTTTCATCTTTATCGGTTTACTAACAACTATATGTTTATTAAACGTTGATACCAGCAAACACACAACATAAAATATTTCAAATTATGATGCCAGTACCAACATTATAGATCTTTGTGGTCCCGTGGTTTTACCTGCAAATAGGGTTTCTCAAGTTTATTCGATGCAGGCACATCGTAAAATGCTTGGTAACCTCTTACCGTAAGCACAGGCGTGACAACAATTGATAGGTAGCTGCATTCAAAATAGTTGAACATTTTGACCTTAATAACGTGTGAACATGATGTTTCATCATGCTAATTTGTATTATAATATTATTCTATAGACACTAAATGAACTTTTTACCTGGACACAGCAAATGAATCATTTGCTATACAATCAATTTAACAAATTGCACACAACAGGTGACTGGAAGTCTGTTTTAGAGGAGACATTCAAAGTATTTGGTATGATATTAATAAAGTTGGGGTTGTGATCAAGGGTTGCAAAATGAGTTGAATGTTGTGACAGATGTGGAAGGTGAAATATCCAATGTTACGTCTACGGACCATTTAAAATTCAGTGGTGCTGGTGAATTCCAATGCAGCTGATGTTCTCGAGTGCTCAAACAAAGGTGGTAAATCTGATATAACTTGTGATAACAAGGTAACTTCCACAGAAGTCAAAATCTTTCACAATCATATCACTACCAACAATGAAATTGACTGTACTGCATATCTGAAGTGAAGTGTTTCAAAAGTGAATATACCGAGCCTTCTGGCTTAAGGCTCAACATTCCCAGATCTGAAAGATCACATTCCAAACGTTCTACAGTCTCCGACAGTTTCCTTGGCACCAGTTGTCATGGTAACCACCCTGACGTGCGTGTTAAGACCAGACACTACTTGCAATCTCTCGTTCCAGCAGTATTACAGTAACAAGTGCTCCGTGGTTGCAGCATCTGCCACCACCTCGTCTATTGAATCTCATTTGCGGAAATCTCAACTCCCCCTGAAGAAGGCATTAAATCCCTTCCCGGAGAACACATGAATTGAAATCGAGCCATGACTGGCACAAATTTGATCTTAATAAGCCATCTACTCTGGAGCAGGTTGATCGAAACTGGAAATGATAGTTAGTTTTTGAAAATTGATTAGAATATGAATTTAAAATGTTAATGTGTTATTCTTATTAATACCATTGTTCCTCTTTAAGCAAGGTTCAATATATATACCTCGTAAAAGTCCCTAATTCCGAGTGAGGTCCATATTCCGATGACCCATTGTTTTAAATAATCTGCAGTTCACTTTAGGGTAAGATTTTTTATTTATTTTGTTGAAATTGATTTGAAAATATGTCTGACAGAAGGAATATTCGAAAAATATTTATTTAGATTCATATTTCATGATATGATATAACGATATATAACGACAACATTTTACATTATTTTTGACAAAGTGTCTGCTATTGTGCCAGATTCAAGATAGCGGATTTAGGGTACTGGCAAATACAATTTCCATCTGATGGTCATTTACAAATGAAGAAAAGTGGGAAATAAATTGTTGTAATTGATAGATAAACGATTACTTTTTTCAATTTGAGTGGACATTGTGATTTTTCAAAGATACTAAATGGAATTGACCAGTTTCTTATGTCATCTGAATATGAGCACTCCAGGATACAACATAATAACTTTGTGGGTATCAATTTATTAATAAACCAGAATATTAAAAAATAAATTTATTCTTTTGAAATTGAAATCCATAGAAGGTATATGCATGGCTGTTGATTTATGTCAATAATCTGTTACTCGTGATGCTTATGTTAAGTTGTGTATGATTTTTGTTATATGTCATTCGAATAAGGAACTAAAGTTGCTTGTTTTTTTTTTCTCTATATTTGTTTATATTATACATGCCAATATTTCGGAGAAATCTCAAGAAATGTGCATACATTAGATACAAAGTAAATATCTACTACTTACATAACACCTAAACTCCTAATACATTGCAGTACATGTATTCAAATGTATGAATTTTGTTTTTCATTTTAAAACTATTTTGTTTGTCATTGCCTGAGATATGAAATCCATTCTACATCTACATGTGTATAGATCTGACTATGTTTTCGATAGTTATGCTATAACGTTAATATGTTGTGCATATTTCTCATTTTGCTTTTGGTATCACCATGTTTTTTGAAGGAAAATGATGCAACAGCAGAAGGCATATTCATTCTGGAACCGAAAATAGGTTTATAATTCTATTTTCATTTAAATCTTAGTTCCAACTCGTGTTAATGGTTTTAATACATTAATACAAAAACATTGCCTGTGATCACTTTGTGATTTACTTTCCAAGTTGTGCAGGTCAGTAATCGCTAAAATGAGTCATATGGCTGCTAACGTGTTCTTTTGAATTTTGTTTTAGCTTGCCAGTTGAAAGCTAGAGTTGCGTTGCATGTGTACGTTGTATACGTCATCACGATGCAGATGCTAGTGTAATTACTTTATCAATACATAACTTTTTGCAATATCAGATTTTTATAACTGATGTCAACTTAAGATATGTGCAATTATGAATATTTAATTAACCTCATTCACCAGCTGTTGCAGTAGAGAGGTTTCAATTACTTGTATCATCATTTACTTACTGAATGTCATTCTAGTATACATTGTAGGCAGAGCAAGTATGGGCGTTATACAAACATGTTCTGGATGGTGTAGAGTTTCACAGACACAATCATTAGTTTCCATAATGCGATGTACTTTGCATAATAATGAATGGTGTTTTGTTCGTGATTTACTTATTGGGCATAATGTTGTTAATATTAATATAAAATAATCTGAGGAAGAATGTAGACATGTGTTTGAGGCTATTTAATATTCATTTATTTGTGATACTCTTCTCTATTAAATACAACAGGGGCTGAGTATCTTGGTAATTAATTTAGAAGTGTTACTAAAATTTCTTTATAGATCTTCACACATTTTCCTTAGATAGAAAATTACTGGTTTCAAGTTTTCCCATGTAACAGTTATAAAATGCTGGCCACAATTAGAATTACTTTGGTATAACATTTTCTGTTAAATCTTTCAATTAAGTTTAGTATTGTTCTAACAACTGATATTGTATTTGCCAGAAACAAATAACATTTTGACTGTTTATAGTTTTGTACTTAATTTTGTTATCTATACATGTAAGATAATCTTACATTGTTATTAGGGTATCAGTTTCGGTATCTATGTAAAATTATTACAAGAGTATACCAGGAAATACACGCATGGTCTTATTTGTTTCATGCATGGGTGGGGAACTAAACATGGAACATGTTGCAGATCATAAATAGCAATAATCTTCGCTGGAATACCCATTGAGGAAGTTAGTTGTTAGTTAAACGAGTTTAGAAGGCTGATTACAATGTTTAAAACTAGCCTCTCGGGCTACAGATGGCCGTAAGGCCGACTGATACAGAAATATGGCTTCTCGTAATTCAACTCTGAAATCTCAGCTACATTGTATTTAGATGTTATTAGGACCCTATTGATGTCCTCAATTCAATAATAAATAATAATAATTTTTTAAATTAAGGTTACTGTTTTTAAAGCCATATGTTCAGTTTGAGATCTTTTGTAGTGTTGGGGCTTTGTGAATCAGAACCCGTATTCATTCGTAGACTTAAGAATAAAGAATACACTTAGACAACAAAATGGGTTCTGAGTTCTCATATATTCCGAGCACTAACGCCACTTATGTCACCAATAAATTATTCTTAGTAATGAATGCTAAGATTAGCAAAGTATTAGCCAATTATTCAAACGAACAGCGTTTTTAGAAAGAGCAGTTTAATTCTAGAATAGTCTTCATCCTTACGTCCTAAGTATATGAATATGTTCGTGAATGCGTACCAAGGTCTCTTATATGATAAGTCCAACATTTAAACAGTACAGCAACCTGTGGCTGTCATAATTCAAGTCTTGAATGATACATGATCTTTTACTAGCCATCAGAAAAGCGTTTTGACAAATGTTCTAGATTGAGATCTTTATTTGAGACCACTGAAACATGGAAAGCAGTTTTGTAATTTTAACTTACAGTGCAATAACCACATTTGTCATATGTTGATGCCAAGAAACCACATAATTATTATTAGACTCTTTAATATCATGTTAGGTGAGTCAGAATGTACATATGCTATGAAGGAATGATCCTTAGCGATTACATGTTATTAAAGCATCAATTGCGATAATTGTCTCCACCTGTGATCCACTTTTCTTCATGTGTTTTCCTCATTGATTTATTAGATTTATATTAATTTTGTTATTTCTTTTCTATTTATATCTTGCTCGATTTAATAAAAGCGCATACTTAAATATATATTCGATATTATTGGTATCGATTATAAGTAAATGCATATAATGGAAAACTGTTAAGGGTGTGTTCATAGTTACTGTTTCTCTGTTTGGTATGCTTTTGAGATTGTTTACACTCTTTGATAGTATCATATGCATTTGCGAGTATTATACATTACAGGCAACATCTTGTGTTTATGACCATATGGTTTGTGTTGTTATTATTGCTTGCTTCTTTTTTTTGTTGAATATTGGAAATTTGTTCAGGCAATTATATACTTTTACATTTAATTTGCATTACACTGTATTGCCGTTATGAACAAAGTACTATATTTTTACAATGATGATAAATGATGTTAATGCAGGCTCTGAAGACATCAATGTTGCATGTACAAATAACTGCATGCAAGTTTGGCAAGTGTTGGAAATCAAATTTTATCAATCAATTTGTATGGTCATGCTCAAACTGTGTAAGTTTGGTCAACATCAAATGAAAAATTGTGTGTGAAGCCAATCATTAATAACTTGTTGATGTTTTTTCCAAACACAAGGGGCAATAACTCTGGTGTTATCCTTCACCTGTAGTCTTACGTTCGTAGACAAACTGTACACGATTGGTGAAGATTGGATGAAAAATGAAGTCTCTATCCTGGATAATGTGCATTTTTGCATTTTTTTTTCACAAACAAAGGGCAATAACTCTGGTGTTTCTGGTCCGATCTTGCTTATAGTCTCTATCCTGAATAATGTCCATTTTTGTATATTTTTTAATAAACAAACGGCAAAAACTCTGGTGTTTGAAACAAGATCTGGCCCATTTTTGGTGTCTGCTGAGATCTGATGGTCATACACAAACTTTGAAAGTTTGGTTAAGATTGGATGAAAAATAAAGTCGGCAAAAGGGCATTTTTGCACTTCCTTTGCAAGAAAAAGGGCAATAACTCTGGTGTAACTGGTGTGATCTGACCATCCAAGATTTTAAGGTCATACACAAACTGTGCAAGTTAGGTCAAGATTGAATAAAAAATGTAGTCTTTATCGCGATAACGGTCCAAATTGTTGACGGCATATGGACGACGCCGGAGAGGTCCCCTATACCAATTGCTCCGTGAGCATTTCGTGCTCAAGTGATCAAAAAAGAAGATCGTTTTAGCATGACACAACACAAAATACCTACAATGATAATTACTGATATTTTGACATTATGTGTGCTACATATATTTTTTAACCGTTCATAAAATGTAGGAACATCACTCTTATATGGAATGGAATATATGATATAAATACTTGGAATAGTGCTATTGCACTTCCAGCACAATAATTTTGTTATTGTTAGCTAGTCCCACAATAACAGAATCAGTGTAACTGTTGTAGCAGACTGACACTGGGCTACGCACTCCATCCTTCTGTGTGGCCAGAGTAGCCAGCTTCTTCCGGCCCTCGCTATCCACCTGTATTATAGTGTTGGATTTCAGTCCACTGACCAACACATGCCCGGCAGGGGTCACATGAACAGCAAATGGGTATTGTAGTTCAGGGTCAGCAAGGTTGAAGAGAACTGTCCCATCCCTGGCCAGTGTGAGCAGCTTGTGCTGAGCATAATTAGTGAAACAAATTGTGTCACCAGTTGGACTCACAGCACACTTCCACACTGCAAAACATAAAATGTAACTTAAGGCAGAGTAGGAATTAATGCTTTTATATTTTATTTAAAATATTTGAATTGTAATATGTACTTGTATAGTTATTTAAATAGTAGCAGCCTGTATATGAATTGTTTTCGAGCCAATACAATGTATACTCCGTTATGGAAATATTTTTAATAACCTGATATCAAACATGTACTTGTGTCAAAATAAAAATACATATATTAACGATTGAAGGGAAAACGCTTATGTGGTATAGGCTCTGTTTATTTCATGAAATACATTTTACGTTTTAAAACATGTGTTACTGGTAAAGGATACGGTCGACAATGGTAACTTAATGTTTACCTGTAATACCACCAGTTGTATCTTCAAACAGTTTTTTGTCGAGTGTCCCACTCAGATTGTAGCGGTACAGCGCATTACCAGATGTGACATACAGGTTGCCATCATGGTGGGCAATACCAGCAGCAACATGCTGTAACTGAAGCTTCCTGCCCTTCACCAGCTGTCCATTGTTTACTGAGATAAACTGGACCCCATGAGCTACAGCGACCGCCACCTCACTTGCACTTATCTTACACATGTCCCCTCCAGAAACAGGCATATCACAGTGGCTCATCAAACTGTAGTGCTGGTCCAGCAGCTTCACTCTTTTAGAATTGTAGTCAGCAACAAGGATCTGATCAGTAGATATGACACAGATACCTGTGATATAGCTGGTCTGACTTGAATCACTTGGTATTCTCACATCGTACTCAATCTTCTTTTTCACTGTGAATACATGATTTGGGTTTCCCTGCACGACGGATGCCGTACTGCTAGGAACAATAATTCTCAGACCTGATAATTTAGACACGTACCGCTCAATTTCAGCGTTGGCCTGGAATTGTATGGAACCTTCCTGCTTAACAGAGCTCTCCGGTATATATGTTTCAGACTTCTGTATCGTGTCCAGACACTTCTTTCTAGCAATAAATGCAAGCTCTTCATTGCTCTTATCACCAAGGTCCTGTACGGCTTCACTGAGTTGTTGCAGATCATCCTGAAACCTGGTGCAGTTATCTACATTAGTCTTCAGCGAAGCTTGCAGTGTCTTCCTCATATCATCTAGTTCTTTCAAAGTGGCCTTCTCAATCTTGTCTAAAGCATCATTTATTTTCTGACGCACATCTTTTGCCTCTAGTAATATTTCATTGTAAGAACCCTCCACAGACTGCATGCTGGCCTTTCGGTTATTATTAAGATTATTCAGTTCTTTCAGAATAGCTTCAATCTTGACTGACAGTCGCTGCAAGTCTGTTGACTGGATTTTGACAGACTCGGAAATAAGTGCCACTTGCGTGCACTGTCTGAAACATAGGCAATACAAAAGTGTCTGACTTGATGATTTCAACAAGCGCATGATGAAATATTGAGTTAATTGGCAATTATATTATAATCATGTAAATTGTTGAATAATAATAATAAATCTAAAATAATTTTGAAAAATCTAGACTGCAGTTACATTTAATCCGTAACATCAGTTACAAATAAATCACAAATATAATTATTAGATCAACTGATGCTGCATGATTAACTTCACATTTTCAAAGCAGGTTTTATTTTTCGATTTTTGTGTTTGAGAATGAGGTATATGAAAATACAAATGAGGGGCATTGTGAGAAAACTGGTCTTAATACATGTGCGTATAAAGTGTCGTCACGGATTAGCCTGTGCAGTCCGCACAGGCTAATCCGGGACGGCTTTTCCGCTTGTTTGGTATTTTCTGTTTCAAGGAAGTCTCCTCCAAACATAAATTCACTGTAGGCGGAAAGTGCCGTCCCGGATTAGCCTGTGCGGATGCACAGGCTAATCCTGGACGACACTTTACGCACAAGTATTAAGTCCGATTTTTTCCCACGATGCACTGGAAAAATTAGTAATTTAATTACTAATTAGTAGTAGTCTACTATGTATGGAATACCTGTGACTAAGCAAAACACAATTAGTGCAGCAAAGCTGACTGTGGTCCTGGCAAAACATTTCCAGCTTCTTGCCTTTGTGGACTTCACATCTTTGTAGAAATTCCTCCATTTTCTTAGAGAGAGGCCATTTGTTCATTTCTCCTCTCCCAAATGTGGAATGTCTTGCATACAACTGACTGTGAAGTTTAATACATTCTCCACAAAAATACTTGCAATAAACATCAGCACTTTCTTCAACACTTTTTTCTTCGCAGGCTCCACAACAATAATCCTTCACTAAATCTGAACTTTTATGAACTGAACTTATAGGAGTCGCCATTTTGTTGTTGGTGATAAACACTGATCTGAATAGCTTTTTGAGATGGCTCTAGCTTAAAGATTCTAATCACTGCTAAGTTAACAATATAATTCACAGAACATTTACGTTAAGTGTCCTAAGTCAGGTTACAAATGACTTTAAACCATACTGAAATACTAGATACATGTTAAATTTACGATAATTTAAGCTACACTTGTCCATACATCATATTTAAGCCTATCTACACATTTAAATTAGGACATAGTACCCCATAAACCACGACTGACTGACTACTCGATCTACACCAAATGTAAAACTCACCTGTTATTGGTTTAAACAGTGTAATGTGAAGTGTTATATGTCTATGTAAATTTAATGGAAAATGCAATCTGGCAATTCTATAACAATACATTTACTTTGCATAAATCTGTATTGCTATTATCAATCAAGTTTATATATTCACTAAAATTTCATCAGATTTAATTCCAGTGAAAATGTTTTATGGAAGCAAAAAGCTGAACACTATAGGGTACTGTGTTTGTTAATGCAAAGAACAAATCTAAATAATGGTAGTCAATTATATTTCTGTAATATTAAACGTATAATATAACAATATAGTAGTCATTAAATATATGCTTATAAATTACTACACTGCACTTTCATCGGTCAAGTGTTTGTAGTGTAAACATACAGACAAATGCAGTGTGTTATACATGGGTCAATGTTTGATATTTATCACTCTGTCATATGTTTAAATTGTAATATATATATAATAATAAAAAAAAAACATTTCTGAACCGTTATCTCCATTGAACAGCAGAGTAATTGATAAAACACCAAATATGGTGACATAAAATATAAATTGTATGTTAGTCTTAAACAATCATATAGTTTCTTTAATATACACTGTATTTAAACGGCCTTTATTTAATATATATATATATTTATTACATACCTTACTATAAATAGTAACACAATTACGTTGATTTCTATCTGATATGGATTTGAACAATCCGGGCATACACAGAAGGTGTGCCAATATGGCTTTTCTACTTCCTGTTGTGTCTGATACCGACTCGGCCATTGCACACAATAGATTTCACGTGCCGTCGTTAACTGCACTTGACGTCATAAGCAACATCAAAACGGCTGCCGCGGAGCGTTCACTAAACGTTTAAGCAGCTTATTTGTTCGAATTAGACGGCCAAATTCAAGACAATGAGCGAAAAATGGATATCCACGAATTTGTTGATTCTATGAAAAATGAAAATACCAAAAGAAAAACGACATCGGACGTCAATCGTGTAAAAAAATTGGCCTCGAACTTGAAAGCAAGGGTGAAGAAGGAGAAATTCAGGCATAGGAGCAAAACGTTTATCTAGCTCGCATATTTTTTTAATATTCGAAAGAATGACGGCAGTGAATTGTTACTTTGACTTGCGTTGAAGGTATGTAATAAAAAGGTTAAAAAGCCCTCGGGCCAATATTGCCGAAGGTGCGCCGATACGGCCTAAAGGCGCACCATAGTCATGTTTTAACCTATAAATATTACATACCTTACTATAAATAGTAACAAAATAACGTTGATTTGTTTCTGGTATGGCTTCGAAAAATCCGGGCATACACAGAAGGTGTGCCGATATGGCTTTCCTACTTCCTGTTGTGCCTGATACCGGCTCGGACATGGCACACGATCGATTTCACGCGCCGTCGTTAACGGCGCGCTGAGTCATTAGTCACGTCAAAATGGCTGCCGCGGAGCGTACTCTTAAAGTTTTAAAGCATATCGTTCGGCGTTATGCCGTATCGGCGCACCTTCGGAACTATTGACCCTCGGGCTAAAGCCCCCGGGTGAATACTACCGAAGGTGCGCCGATACGGCCTAAAAGCGCACCATAGCCGTGTATTAACCTTCAAATATATAAATCATACTTGTGCTTAAAAATAGTTACATCTTAATTATCCACCAAAAGTATAACATATTACTACAACAAGATACATAACGTGAATACCTAAAGTATAATTCATATTCTTGTCTATGGTAACATTCCTTTATATATCTGCAAATCGAATACTATATGTCACCATCTTGTTAGTAGAAAGCTGTTACATCAAAAACAGCACAATAGTTATCCACAATCAAATGCAAACACTCGCTTTTAAAATTAGGTGATGATAATAAGAGTCATAACTAAACCCCATAATATCCACCGTTCCAACATCAGTGAAGCAAACAGTTAATTTGGTCGTTTCCTTGCATAAATGTTTTGACAGACTGGTTTGCTAAAAAGGTGGTTTGGGTGGTGGGGGGAAATAAAACTATATTCTGAGCTTGGAACCATATCTACTACCACAAGAGATGGGTAAATAAATACGTCATTTATAATCCACATAAGTTAATTAATAAATTAACCTGAGATGTTAAGATGTTAGCTGCTGTTTAATTAAGGGTTATATGTTCTTGATGCTTTAGCTGAGACTGGTTCATTTAACTTGACATCGAGGGTTTCTGTAAATGGCCATTTTCAAACTTTCAAGTTTGTTTGAAGCCTTTAGGAAGAAAGCCACACTCAGTGAATATGATGACATAATTCCATTTTGTCAACAACCGCTTGTTCTCCAATGTTGATTCTAACAATGTGTGAAGTAATGAAATTAGTCCAAAATGTTAAAAGACATACATTTCATTGAACGACAGAAATAATTCCAGATGCAATATATATTCGTTTTAACAAATAGTGTTTCATCTTTATCGGTTTACTAACAACTATATGTTTATTAAACGTTGATACCAGAAAAACACAACATCAAATATTTCAATTATGATGCCAGTACCAACATTATAGGTCTTTGTGGTCCCGTGGTTTTACCTGCAAATAGGGTTTCTCAAGTTTATTCGATGCAGGCACATCGTAAAATGCTTGGTAACCTCTTACCGTAAGCACAGGCGTGACAACAATTGATAGGTAGCTGCATTCAAAATAGTTGAACATTTTGACCTTAATTACGTGTGAACATGATGTTTCATCATGCTAATTTGTATTATAATATTATTCTATAGACATTGAAGGAACTTTTTACCTGGACACAGCAAATGAATCATTTGCTATACAACCAATTTAACAAATTGCACACAACAGGTGACTAGAAGTCTGTTTTAGAGGAGACATTCAAAGTATTTGGTCTGATATTAATAAAGCTGGGGTTGTGATCAAGGGTTGCAAAATGAGTTGAATGTTGTGACAGATGTGGAAGGTGAAATATCCAATGTTACGTCTACGGACCATTTAAAATTCAGTGGTGCTGGTGAATTCCAATGCAGCTGATGTTCTCGAGTGCTCAAACAAAGGTAGTAAATCTGATATAACTTGTGATAACAAGGTAACTTCCACAGAAGTCAAAATCTCTGACAATCATATCACTACCAAAAATGAAATTGACTGTACTGCATATCTGAAGTGAAGCGTTTCAAAAGTGAATATCCCGAGCCTTCTGGCTTAAGGCTCAACATTCCCAGATCTGAAAGATCACATTCCAAACGTTCTACAGTCTCCGACAGTTTCCTTAGCACCAGTTATCATGGTAACCACCCTGACGTGCGTATTAAGACCAGACACTACTTGAAATCTCTCGTTCCAGCAGTATTTCGGTAACAAGTGCTCCGTGGTTGCAGCATCTGCCACCACCTCGTCTATTGAATCTCATTTGCGGAAATCTTAACTCCCCCAGAAGAAGGCATTAAATCCTTTCCCGGAGAACACATGAATTGAAATCGAGCCATGACTGGCACAACTTTGATCTTAATAAGCCATCTACTCTGGAGCAGGTTGATCGAAACTGGAAATGATATTTAGTTTTTGAAAATTGATTAGAACATGAATTTAAAATGTTAATGTGTTATTCTTATCAATACCATTGTTCCTCTTTAAGCAAGGTTCAATACATATACCTCGTAAAAATCCCTAATTCCGAGTGAGGTCCATATTCCGATGACCCATTGTTTTAAATAATCTGCTGTGCACTTTAGGGTAAGATTTGTTTTTATTTTGTTGAAATTGATTTGAAAATATGTCTGACAGAAGGAATATTCGAAAAATATTGATTTAGATTCATATTTCATATATATATATATATATATATATATATATATATATAATTTTATGATATGATTTATGATATTATAGCGGATTTATGGTACTGGCAAATACAATTTCCATCTGATGGTCATTTACAAATTTAGAAAAGTGGCAAATAAATTGTTGTAATTGATATATAAACGATTACTTTTTTCAATTTGAGTAGATATTGTGATTTTTCAAAGTTCGCTAAATGGAATTGACCAGTTTCTTATGTCTTCTAAATATGAGCACTCCAGGATACAACATTATAACTTTGTGGGTATCAATTTATTAATAAACCAGAGAATTAAATATTATAAAATAAAATTTATTCTTTTGAAATCCATAGAATGTAAATGCATGGCTGTTGATTTATGTAAAGAATCTGTTACTCGTGATGCTTATGTCAAGTTGTGTATGATTTTTGTTATATGTCATGCGAATAAGGAACTAAAGTTGCTTGTTTTTTTCTATATTTGTTTATATTATAAATGCCAATATTTCGGAGAAATCTCAAGAAATGTGCATACATTAGATACAAATTAAATATCTACTACTTACATTACACCTAAATTCCTAATACATTGCAGTACGTGTATTCAAATGTATGAATTTTAGTTTTTTTTCATTTTAAAACTATTTTGTTTGTCATTGCCTGAGATATGAAATCCATTCTACATCTACATGTGTATAGATCTTACTATGTTTCGATAGTTATGCTATAACGTTAATATGTTATGCATATTTCTCATTCTGCTTTTGGTCTTACCATGTTTTTTTAATGAAAAAGGTGCAACAGCAGAAGGTATATTAATTCTGGAACCGAAAAAAAAGTGTATAATTCTATTTTCATTTAAATCTTAGTTCCAACTCGTGTTAATGGTTCTAATACATTAATACAAAAACATCTTGTTGGCAGGATTTGCTACTAAACATTGCCTGTGATCACTTTGTCATTTACTTTCCAAGTTGTGCAGGTCAGTAATCGCTAAAATGAGTCATTTGGCTGCTAACGTGTTCTTTTGAATTTGTGTTAGCTTGCCAGTTTAAAGCTAGAGTTTCATTGCATGTGTACGTTGTATACGTCAACATGATGCAGATGTTAGTGTAATTACTTTATCAATACATAACTTTTTGCAATATCAGATTTTTATTACTGATGTCAACTTAAGATATGTGCAATTATGAATATTTAATTAACCTCATGGACAATTCACCAGCTGTTGCAGTAGAGAGGTTTCAATTACAATTATCATCATTTACTTACTGAATGTCATTCTAGTATACATTGTAGGCAGAGCAAGTATGGGTGTTATACAAACATGTTCGGGATGGTGTAGAGTTTCACACACGCAATCATTAGTTTCCATAATGCGATGTACTTCGCATAATAATAAATGGTGTTTTGTTCGTGATTTACTTATTGGGCATAATGTTGTAAATATTAATATGAAATAATCTGAGAAAGAATGTAGACATGTGTTTGAGGCTATTTAATATTCATTTATTTGTGATACTCTTCTCTATTAAATACAACAGGGGCTAAGTATCTTGGTAATTAATTTAGAAGTGTTACTAAAATTTCTTTATAGATCTTCACACATTTCCTTAGATAGAAAATTACTGGTATCAAGTTTTCCCATGTAACAGTTATAAAATGCTGGCCACTATTAGAATTACTTTGGTATACCATTTTCTGTTCAATCTTTCAATTACGTTTAGTATTGTTCTAACAACTGATATTGCATTTGCCAGAAACAAATAACATTTTGACTGTTTATAGTTTTCTACTTAATTTTGTTATCTATACATGTAAGATAATCTTACATTGTTATTAGGGTATCAGTTTCGGTATCTATGTAAAATTATTACAAGAGTATACCAAGAAGTACACGCATGGTCTTAGTTGTTTCATGCATGGGTGGGGAACTAAACATGGAACATGTTGCAGATCATAAATAGCAATAATCTTCGCTGGAATACCCATTGAGGAAGTTAGTTGTTAGTTAAACGAGTTTAGAAGGCTGATTACAATGTTTAAAACTAGCCTCTCGGGCTACAGATGGCCGTAAGGCCGACTGATACAGAAATATGGCTTCTCGTACTTAAACTCTGAAATCTCAGCTACATTGTAATTAGATGTTATTAGGACCCTATTGATGTCCTCAATTCAATAATAAATAATAATGATTTTTTAATTAAGGTTACTGTTTTTAAAGCCATATGTTCAGTTTGATATCTTTTGTAGTGTTGGGGCTTTGTGAATCAGAACCCGTATTCATTCGTAGACTTAAGAATAAAGAATACACTTAGACAACAAAATGGGTTCTGAGTTCTCATATATTCCGAGCACTAAAGCCACTTATGTCACCAATAAATTATTCTTAGTAATGAATGCTAAGATTAGCAAAGTATTAGCCAGTGATTCAAACGAACAGCGTTTTTAGAAAGAGCAGTTTAATTCTAGAATAGGAATAGTCTTCATCCTTACGTCCTAAGATTATGAATGTGTTCGTGAATACGTACCAAGGTCTCTTATATGATAAGTCCAAAATTTAAACAGTACAGCAATCTGTGACTGTCATAATTCAAGTCTTGAATGATACATGATCTTTTACTGTCCATCAGAAAAGCGTTTTGACAAATGTTCTAGATTGAGATCTTTATTTGAGACCACTGAAACATGGAAAGCAGTTTTGTAATTTTAACTTACAGTGCAATAACCACATTTGTCATATGTTTATGCCAAGAAACCACATAATTATTATTAGACTCTTTAATGTCATGTTAGGTGAGGCAGAATGTACATATGCTATGAAGGAATGATCCTTAGCGATTACATGTTATTAAAGCATCAATTGCGATAATTGTCTCCACCTGTGATCCACTTTTCTTCATGTGTTTTCCTCATTGATTTATTAGATTTATATTAATTTTGTTATTTCTTTTCTATTTATATCTTGCTCGATTTAATAAAAGCGCATACTTCAAATATATATTCGATATTATTGGTATCGATTATAAGTAAATGCATATAATGGAAAACTGTTAAGGGTGTGTTCATAGTTACTGTTTCTCTGTTTGGTATGCTTTTGAGATTGTTTACACTCTTTGATAGTATCATATGCATTTGCGAGTATTATACATTACAGGCAACATCTTGTGTTTATGACCATATGGTTTGTGTTGTTATTATTGCTTGCTTCTTTTTTTTGTTGAATATTGGAAATTTGTTCAGGCAATTATATACTTTTACATTTAATTTGCATTACACTGTATTGCCGTTATGAACAAAGTACTATATTTTTACAATGATGATAAATGATGTTAATGCAGGCTCTGAAGACATCAATGTTGCATGTACAAATAACTGCATGCAAGTTTGGCAAGTGTTGGAAATCAAATTTTATCAATCAATTTGTATGGTCATGCTCAAACTGTGTAAGTTTGGTCAACATCAAATGAAAAATTGTGTGTGAAGCCAATCATTAATAACTTGTTGATGTTTTTTCCAAACACAAGGGGCAATAACTCTGGTGTTATCCTTCACCTGTAGTCTTACGTTCGTAGACAAACTGTACACGATTGGTGAAGATTGGATGAAAAATGAAGTCTCTATCCTGGATAATGTGCATTTTTGCATTTTTTTTTCACAAACAAAGGGCAATAACTCTGGTGTTTCTGGTCCGATCTTGCTTATAGTCTCTATCCTGAATAATGTCCATTTTTGTATATTTTTTAATAAACAAACGGCAAAAACTCTGGTGTTTGAAACAAGATCTGGCCCATTTTTGGTGTCTGCTGAGATCTGATGGTCATACACAAACTTTGAAAGTTTGGTTAAGATTGGATGAAAAATAAAGTCGGCAAAAGGGCATTTTTGCACTTCCTTTGCAAGAAAAAGGGCAATAACTCTGGTGTAACTGGTGTGATCTGACCATCCAAGATTTTAAGGTCATACACAAACTGTGCAAGTTAGGTCAAGATTGAATAAAAAATGTAGTCTTTATCGCGATAACGGTCCAAATTGTTGACGGCATATGGACGACGCCGGAGAGGTCCCCTATACCAATTGCTCCGTGAGCATTTCGTGCTCAAGTGATCAAAAAAGAAGATCGTTTTAGCATGACACAACACAAAATACCTACAATGATAATTACTGATATTTTGACATTATGTGTGCTACATATATTTTTTAACCGTTCATAAAATGTAGGAACATCACTCTTATATGGAATGGAATATATGATATAAATACTTGGAATAGTGCTATTGCACTTCCAGCACAATAATTTTGTTATTGTTAGCTAGTCCCACAATAACAGAATCAGTGTAACTGTTGTAGCAGACTGACACTGGGCTACGCACTCCATCCTTCTGTGTGGCCAGAGTAGCCAGCTTCTTCCGGCCCTCGCTATCCACCTGTATTATAGTGTTGGATTTCAGTCCACTGACCAACACATGCCCGGCAGGGGTCACATGAACAGCAAATGGGTATTGTAGTTCAGGGTCAGCAAGGTTGAAGAGAACTGTCCCATCCCTGGCCAGTGTGAGCAGCTTGTGCTGAGCATAATTAGTGAAACAAATTGTGTCACCAGTTGGACTCACAGCACACTTCCACACTGCAAAACATAAAATGTAACTTAAGGCAGAGTAGGAATTAATGCTTTTATATTTTATTTAAAATATTTGAATTGTAATATGTACTTGTATAGTTATTTAAATAGTAGCAGCCTGTATATGAATTGTTTTCGAGCCAATACAATGTATACTCCGTTATGGAAATATTTTTAATAACCTGATATCAAACATGTACTTGTGTCAAAATAAAAATACATATATTAACGATTGAAGGGAAAACGCTTATGTGGTATAGGCTCTGTTTATTTCATGAAATACATTTTACGTTTTAAAACATGTGTTACTGGTAAAGGATACGGTCGACAATGGTAACTTAATGTTTACCTGTAATACCACCAGTTGTATCTTCAAACAGTTTTTTGTCGAGTGTCCCACTCAGATTGTAGCGGTACAGCGCATTACCAGATGTGACATACAGGTTGCCATCATGGTGGGCAATACCAGCAGCAACATGCTGTAACTGAAGCTTCCTGCCCTTCACCAGCTGTCCATTGTTTACTGAGATAAACTGGACCCCATGAGCTACAGCGACCGCCACCTCACTTGCACTTATCTTACACATGTCCCCTCCAGAAACAGGCATATCACAGTGGCTCATCAAACTGTAGTGCTGGTCCAGCAGCTTCACTCTTTTAGAATTGTAGTCAGCAACAAGGATCTGATCAGTAGATATGACACAGATACCTGTGATATAGCTGGTCTGACTTGAATCACTTGGTATTCTCACATCGTACTCAATCTTCTTTTTCACTGTGAATACATGATTTGGGTTTCCCTGCACGACGGATGCCGTACTGCTAGGAACAATAATTCTCAGACCTGATAATTTAGACACGTACCGCTCAATTTCAGCGTTGGCCTGGAATTGTATGGAACCTTCCTGCTTAACAGAGCTCTCCGGTATATATGTTTCAGACTTCTGTATCGTGTCCAGACACTTCTTTCTAGCAATAAATGCAAGCTCTTCATTGCTCTTATCACCAAGGTCCTGTACGGCTTCACTGAGTTGTTGCAGATCATCCTGAAACCTGGTGCAGTTATCTACATTAGTCTTCAGCGAAGCTTGCAGTGTCTTCCTCATATCATCTAGTTCTTTCAAAGTGGCCTTCTCAATCTTGTCTAAAGCATCATTTATTTTCTGACGCACATCTTTTGCCTCTAGTAATATTTCATTGTAAGAACCCTCCACAGACTGCATGCTGGCCTTTCGGTTATTATTAAGATTATTCAGTTCTTTCAGAATAGCTTCAATCTTGACTGACAGTCGCTGCAAGTCTGTTGACTGGATTTTGACAGACTCGGAAATAAGTGCCACTTGCGTGCACTGTCTGAAACATAGGCAATACAAAAGTGTCTGACTTGATGATTTCAACAAGCGCATGATGAAATATTGAGTTAATTGGCAATTATATTATAATCATGTAAATTGTTGAATAATAATAATAAATCTAAAATAATTTTGAAAAATCTAGACTGCAGTTACATTTAATCCGTAACATCAGTTACAAATAAATCACAAATATAATTATTAGATCAACTGATGCTGCATGATTAACTTCACATTTTCAAAGCAGGTTTTATTTTTCGATTTTTGTGTTTGAGAATGAGGTATATGAAAATACAAATGAGGGGCATTGTGAGAAAACTGGTCTTAATACATGTGCGTATAAAGTGTCGTCACGGATTAGCCTGTGCAGTCCGCACAGGCTAATCCGGGACGGCTTTTCCGCTTGTTTGGTATTTTCTGTTTCAAGGAAGTCTCCTCCAAACATAAATTCACTGTAGGCGGAAAGTGCCGTCCCGGATTAGCCTGTGCGGATGCACAGGCTAATCCTGGACGACACTTTACGCACAAGTATTAAGTCCGATTTTTTCCCACGATGCACTGGAAAAATTAGTAATTTAATTACTAATTAGTAGTAGTCTACTATGTATGGAATACCTGTGACTAAGCAAAACACAATTAGTGCAGCAAAGCTGACTGTGGTCCTGGCAAAACATTTCCAGCTTCTTGCCTTTGTGGACTTCACATCTTTGTAGAAATTCCTCCATTTTCTTAGAGAGAGGCCATTTGTTCATTTCTCCTCTCCCAAATGTGGAATGTCTTGCATACAACTGACTGTGAAGTTTAATACATTCTCCACAAAAATACTTGCAATAAACATCAGCACTTTCTTCAACACTTTTTTCTTCGCAGGCTCCACAACAATAATCCTTCACTAAATCTGAACTTTTATGAACTGAACTTATAGGAGTCGCCATTTTGTTGTTGGTGATAAACACTGATCTGAATAGCTTTTTGAGATGGCTCTAGCTTAAAGATTCTAATCACTGCTAAGTTAACAATATAATTCACAGAACATTTACGTTAAGTGTCCTAAGTCAGGTTACAAATGACTTTAAACCATACTGAAATACTAGATACATGTTAAATTTACGATAATTTAAGCTACACTTGTCCATACATCATATTTAAGCCTATCTACACATTTAAATTAGGACATAGTACCCCATAAACCACGACTGACTGACTACTCGATCTACACCAAATGTAAAACTCACCTGTTATTGGTTTAAACAGTGTAATGTGAAGTGTTATATGTCTATGTAAATTTAATGGAAAATGCAATCTGGCAATTCTATAACAATACATTTACTTTGCATAAATCTGTATTGCTATTATCAATCAAGTTTATATATTCACTAAAATTTCATCAGATTTAATTCCAGTGAAAATGTTTTATGGAAGCAAAAAGCTGAACACTATAGGGTACTGTGTTTGTTAATGCAAAGAACAAATCTAAATAATGGTAGTCAATTATATTTCTGTAATATTAAACGTATAATATAACAATATAGTAGTCATTAAATATATGCTTATAAATTACTACACTGCACTTTCATCGGTCAAGTGTTTGTAGTGTAAACATACAGACAAATGCAGTGTGTTATACATGGGTCAATGTTTGATATTTATCACTCTGTCATATGTTTAAATTGTAATATATATATAATAATAAAAAAAAAACATTTCTGAACCGTTATCTCCATTGAACAGCAGAGTAATTGATAAAACACCAAATATGGTGACATAAAATATAAATTGTATGTTAGTCTTAAACAATCATATAGTTTCTTTAATATACACTGTATTTAAACGGCCTTTATTTAATATATATATATATTTATTACATACCTTACTATAAATAGTAACACAATTACGTTGATTTCTATCTGATATGGATTTGAACAATCCGGGCATACACAGAAGGTGTGCCAATATGGCTTTTCTACTTCCTGTTGTGTCTGATACCGACTCGGCCATTGCACACAATAGATTTCACGTGCCGTCGTTAACTGCACTTGACGTCATAAGCAACATCAAAACGGCTGCCGCGGAGCGTTCACTAAACGTTTAAGCAGCTTATTTGTTCGAATTAGACGGCCAAATTCAAGACAATGAGCGAAAAATGGATATCCACGAATTTGTTGATTCTATGAAAAATGAAAATACCAAAAGAAAAACGACATCGGACGTCAATCGTGTAAAAAAATTGGCCTCGAACTTGAAAGCAAGGGTGAAGAAGGAGAAATTCAGGCATAGGAGCAAAACGTTTATCTAGCTCGCATATTTTTTTAATATTCGAAAGAATGACGGCAGTGAATTGTTACTTTGACTTGCGTTGAAGGTATGTAATAAAAAGGTTAAAAAGCCCTCGGGCCAATATTGCCGAAGGTGCGCCGATACGGCCTAAAGGCGCACCATAGTCATGTTTTAACCTATAAATATTACATACCTTACTATAAATAGTAACAAAATAACGTTGATTTGTTTCTGGTATGGCTTCGAAAAATCCGGGCATACACAGAAGGTGTGCCGATATGGCTTTCCTACTTCCTGTTGTGCCTGATACCGGCTCGGACATGGCACACGATCGATTTCACGCGCCGTCGTTAACGGCGCGCTGAGTCATTAGTCACGTCAAAATGGCTGCCGCGGAGCGTACTCTTAAAGTTTTAAAGCATATCGTTCGGCGTTATGCCGTATCGGCGCACCTTCGGAACTATTGACCCTCGGGCTAAAGCCCCCGGGTGAATACTACCGAAGGTGCGCCGATACGGCCTAAAAGCGCACCATAGCCGTGTATTAACCTTCAAATATATAAATCATACTTGTGCTTAAAAATAGTTACATCTTAATTATCCACCAAAAGTATAACATATTACTACAACAAGATACATAACGTGAATACCTAAAGTATAATTCATATTCTTGTCTATGGTAACATTCCTTTATATATCTGCAAATCGAATACTATATGTCACCATCTTGTTAGTAGAAAGCTGTTACATCAAAAACAGCACAATAGTTATCCACAATCAAATGCAAACACTCGCTTTTAAAATTAGGTGATGATAATAAGAGTCATAACTAAACCCCATAATATCCACCGTTCCAACATCAGTGAAGCAAACAGTTAATTTGGTCGTTTCCTTGCATAAATGTTTTGACAGACTGGTTTGCTAAAAAGGTGGTTTGGGTGGTGGGGGGAAATAAAACTATATTCTGAGCTTGGAACCATATCTACTACCACAAGAGATGGGTAAATAAATACGTCATTTATAATCCACATAAGTTAATTAATAAATTAACCTGAGATGTTAAGATGTTAGCTGCTGTTTAATTAAGGGTTATATGTTCTTGATGCTTTAGCTGAGACTGGTTCATTTAACTTGACATCGAGGGTTTCTGTAAATGGCCATTTTCAAACTTTCAAGTTTGTTTGAAGCCTTTAGGAAGAAAGCCACACTCAGTGAATATGATGACATAATTCCATTTTGTCAACAACCGCTTGTTCTCCAATGTTGATTCTAACAATGTGTGAAGTAATGAAATTAGTCCAAAATGTTAAAAGACATACATTTCATTGAACGACAGAAATAATTCCAGATGCAATATATATTCGTTTTAACAAATAGTGTTTCATCTTTATCGGTTTACTAACAACTATATGTTTATTAAACGTTGATACCAGAAAAACACAACATCAAATATTTCAATTATGATGCCAGTACCAACATTATAGGTCTTTGTGGTCCCGTGGTTTTACCTGCAAATAGGGTTTCTCAAGTTTATTCGATGCAGGCACATC
Source organism: Congeria kusceri (assembly GCA_027627225.1). Taxonomy (NCBI): domain Eukaryota; kingdom Metazoa; phylum Mollusca; class Bivalvia; order Myida; family Dreissenidae; genus Congeria; species Congeria kusceri. The sequence goes on from CM051035.1 coordinate 46,214,271, forward strand.
GTAAAATGCTTGGTAACCTCTTACCGTAAGCACAGGCGTGACAACAATTGATAGGTAGCTGCATTCAAAATAGTTGAACATTTTGACCTTAATTACGTGTGAACATGATGTTTCATCATGCTAATTTGTATTATAATATTATTCTATAGACATTGAAGGAACTTTTTACCTGGACACAGCAAATGAATCATTTGCTATACAACCAATTTAACAAATTGCACACAACAGGTGACTAGAAGTCTGTTTTAGAGGAGACATTCAAAGTATTTGGTCTGATATTAATAAAGCTGGGGTTGTGATCAAGGGTTGCAAAATGAGTTGAATGTTGTGACAGATGTGGAAGGTGAAATATCCAATGTTACGTCTACGGACCATTTAAAATTCAGTGGTGCTGGTGAATTCCAATGCAGCTGATGTTCTCGAGTGCTCAAACAAAGGTAGTAAATCTGATATAACTTGTGATAACAAGGTAACTTCCACAGAAGTCAAAATCTCTGACAATCATATCACTACCAAAAATGAAATTGACTGTACTGCATATCTGAAGTGAAGCGTTTCAAAAGTGAATATCCCGAGCCTTCTGGCTTAAGGCTCAACATTCCCAGATCTGAAAGATCACATTCCAAACGTTCTACAGTCTCCGACAGTTTCCTTAGCACCAGTTATCATGGTAACCACCCTGACGTGCGTATTAAGACCAGACACTACTTGAAATCTCTCGTTCCAGCAGTATTTCGGTAACAAGTGCTCCGTGGTTGCAGCATCTGCCACCACCTCGTCTATTGAATCTCATTTGCGGAAATCTTAACTCCCCCAGAAGAAGGCATTAAATCCTTTCCCGGAGAACACATGAATTGAAATCGAGCCATGACTGGCACAACTTTGATCTTAATAAGCCATCTACTCTGGAGCAGGTTGATCGAAACTGGAAATGATATTTAGTTTTTGAAAATTGATTAGAACATGAATTTAAAATGTTAATGTGTTATTCTTATCAATACCATTGTTCCTCTTTAAGCAAGGTTCAATACATATACCTCGTAAAAATCCCTAATTCCGAGTGAGGTCCATATTCCGATGACCCATTGTTTTAAATAATCTGCTGTGCACTTTAGGGTAAGATTTGTTTTTATTTTGTTGAAATTGATTTGAAAATATGTCTGACAGAAGGAATATTCGAAAAATATTGATTTAGATTCATATTTCATATATATATATATATATATATATATATATATATAATTTTATGATATGATTTATGATATTATAGCGGATTTATGGTACTGGCAAATACAATTTCCATCTGATGGTCATTTACAAATTTAGAAAAGTGGCAAATAAATTGTTGTAATTGATATATAAACGATTACTTTTTTCAATTTGAGTAGATATTGTGATTTTTCAAAGTTCGCTAAATGGAATTGACCAGTTTCTTATGTCTTCTAAATATGAGCACTCCAGGATACAACATTATAACTTTGTGGGTATCAATTTATTAATAAACCAGAGAATTAAATATTATAAAATAAAATTTATTCTTTTGAAATCCATAGAATGTAAATGCATGGCTGTTGATTTATGTAAAGAATCTGTTACTCGTGATGCTTATGTCAAGTTGTGTATGATTTTTGTTATATGTCATGCGAATAAGGAACTAAAGTTGCTTGTTTTTTTCTATATTTGTTTATATTATAAATGCCAATATTTCGGAGAAATCTCAAGAAATGTGCATACATTAGATACAAATTAAATATCTACTACTTACATTACACCTAAATTCCTAATACATTGCAGTACGTGTATTCAAATGTATGAATTTTAGTTTTTTTTCATTTTAAAACTATTTTGTTTGTCATTGCCTGAGATATGAAATCCATTCTACATCTACATGTGTATAGATCTTACTATGTTTCGATAGTTATGCTATAACGTTAATATGTTATGCATATTTCTCATTCTGCTTTTGGTCTTACCATGTTTTTTTAATGAAAAAGGTGCAACAGCAGAAGGTATATTAATTCTGGAACCGAAAAAAAAGTGTATAATTCTATTTTCATTTAAATCTTAGTTCCAACTCGTGTTAATGGTTCTAATACATTAATACAAAAACATCTTGTTGGCAGGATTTGCTACTAAACATTGCCTGTGATCACTTTGTCATTTACTTTCCAAGTTGTGCAGGTCAGTAATCGCTAAAATGAGTCATTTGGCTGCTAACGTGTTCTTTTGAATTTGTGTTAGCTTGCCAGTTTAAAGCTAGAGTTTCATTGCATGTGTACGTTGTATACGTCAACATGATGCAGATGTTAGTGTAATTACTTTATCAATACATAACTTTTTGCAATATCAGATTTTTATTACTGATGTCAACTTAAGATATGTGCAATTATGAATATTTAATTAACCTCATGGACAATTCACCAGCTGTTGCAGTAGAGAGGTTTCAATTACAATTATCATCATTTACTTACTGAATGTCATTCTAGTATACATTGTAGGCAGAGCAAGTATGGGTGTTATACAAACATGTTCGGGATGGTGTAGAGTTTCACACACGCAATCATTAGTTTCCATAATGCGATGTACTTCGCATAATAATAAATGGTGTTTTGTTCGTGATTTACTTATTGGGCATAATGTTGTAAATATTAATATGAAATAATCTGAGAAAGAATGTAGACATGTGTTTGAGGCTATTTAATATTCATTTATTTGTGATACTCTTCTCTATTAAATACAACAGGGGCTAAGTATCTTGGTAATTAATTTAGAAGTGTTACTAAAATTTCTTTATAGATCTTCACACATTTCCTTAGATAGAAAATTACTGGTATCAAGTTTTCCCATGTAACAGTTATAAAATGCTGGCCACTATTAGAATTACTTTGGTATACCATTTTCTGTTCAATCTTTCAATTACGTTTAGTATTGTTCTAACAACTGATATTGCATTTGCCAGAAACAAATAACATTTTGACTGTTTATAGTTTTCTACTTAATTTTGTTATCTATACATGTAAGATAATCTTACATTGTTATTAGGGTATCAGTTTCGGTATCTATGTAAAATTATTACAAGAGTATACCAAGAAGTACACGCATGGTCTTAGTTGTTTCATGCATGGGTGGGGAACTAAACATGGAACATGTTGCAGATCATAAATAGCAATAATCTTCGCTGGAATACCCATTGAGGAAGTTAGTTGTTAGTTAAACGAGTTTAGAAGGCTGATTACAATGTTTAAAACTAGCCTCTCGGGCTACAGATGGCCGTAAGGCCGACTGATACAGAAATATGGCTTCTCGTACTTAAACTCTGAAATCTCAGCTACATTGTAATTAGATGTTATTAGGACCCTATTGATGTCCTCAATTCAATAATAAATAATAATGATTTTTTAATTAAGGTTACTGTTTTTAAAGCCATATGTTCAGTTTGATATCTTTTGTAGTGTTGGGGCTTTGTGAATCAGAACCCGTATTCATTCGTAGACTTAAGAATAAAGAATACACTTAGACAACAAAATGGGTTCTGAGTTCTCATATATTCCGAGCACTAAAGCCACTTATGTCACCAATAAATTATTCTTAGTAATGAATGCTAAGATTAGCAAAGTATTAGCCAGTGATTCAAACGAACAGCGTTTTTAGAAAGAGCAGTTTAATTCTAGAATAGGAATAGTCTTCATCCTTACGTCCTAAGATTATGAATGTGTTCGTGAATACGTACCAAGGTCTCTTATATGATAAGTCCAAAATTTAAACAGTACAGCAATCTGTGACTGTCATAATTCAAGTCTTGAATGATACATGATCTTTTACTGTCCATCAGAAAAGCGTTTTGACAAATGTTCTAGATTGAGATCTTTATTTGAGACCACTGAAACATGGAAAGCAGTTTTGTAATTTTAACTTACAGTGCAATAACCACATTTGTCATATGTTTATGCCAAGAAACCACATAATTATTATTAGACTCTTTAATGTCATGTTAGGTGAGGCAGAATGTACATATGCTATGAAGGAATGATCCTTAGCGATTACATGTTATTAAAGCATCAATTGCGATAATTGTCTCCACCTGTGATCCACTTTTCTTCATGTGTTTTCCTCATTGATTTATTAGATTTATATTAATTTTGTTATTTCTTTTCTATTTATATCTTGCTCGATTTAATAAAAGCGCATACTTCAAATATATATTCGATATTATTGGTATCGATTATAAGTAAATGCATATAATGGAAAACTGTTAAGGGTGTGTTCATAGTTACTGTTTCTCTGTTTGGTATGCTTTTGAGATTGTTTACACTCTTTGATAGTATCATATGCATTTGCGAGTATTATACATTACAGGCAACATCTTGTGTTTATGACCATATGGTTTGTGTTGTTATTATTGTTTGTTTCTTTGTTTTGTTGAATATTGGAAATTTGTTCAGGCAATTATATACTTTTACATTTAATTTGCATTACACTTTATTGCCGTTATGAACAAAGTACTATATTTTTACACATTGCTTTGTAGATTCACTCTGTTTTTCACATTTTGTTCACTGTAATGTATTATGCTTACCCCGGTACTTTTGCTTTTTACGAGAATATAATTAATGTTATCTTCGTCATTTATATACAGACAATACAGAGGGTCAAATTTGCATTCAAAATGTTTGAGAGACAGTTACTTGGCGTACATTTATAGAAGAGATTGTTTGCAGAATCAGAATTAGATATCGTGTATTGCCATTGGGAAAGGAGGATTAAACATTTCAGCCCATCTGACTCATGGTGCGTGGACACTGTCAGCTGATGCACAGCTGCTGCGGTGTTATAGCCTGGTATAGCGTGGCTTGTGTGACTACACTATATGTGTACCGATGTGTACAATCGTAATCCTATCATTCATGCAATTTCAATGAAAGAAAACACAATTATGCATTTTATTTATTGAGCTGATTAATAATTTCGTCAAATAATCATGACGAACAGAGCCATGACGTGATGATGACGAAGGGAAAAATTAATCAACGAAATGTGTACTTGTCACTGGTACTATTTGTTTTGTATTATGTAGTAACAAAATATACCGCTATTATAAATAAAATACATTGTACATTCAATGCAATATACTATGTACACTGCTATTAAACATTTCTTCCATTAATGGATTTTCATAAATGTATATGCATTTCAGCACGGACTGGTAAATACCTTATTATTGATCATTTACGTAATATACATTGTGAAAGCAAATGCTTGAATATGGTTTTAAAATCGTAAAATATGTATTCAGCTCATATGTAAATGTACGTCCTTATAAAGAGCGTGTACTTAGTTTAGTGTCAAAATGTTTTGTCTTTTACATTACATGTATAACCGACAAATCACAACAATGTCAATGAGAGGGGTGCTGGGCGTTGTACCCTACATGTTCTTTATAAAGTGCCTTTGTAGATATATGTTAATATTCATCAATGATTAACTTTTTGTTTTAACAACAGCAAATATGCAAATTCAACCCATTTTTGTTTAAACTAAAATCAAATATAACAAAATAAATTGACAAACATTTAAATTGGTAAAAAAAACTATTGGATAAAATATTTCCCTTGAACAATAAAACTCCACATGTGAAGTCATGATTATTTGATTAATCAGTCACTTCTGGCTCTGATTAATCAACGAATATTTTTGGGACTGATTCCGATCACTAACTTTATTAATAAGATATTTATAAATGAACATATTCAAATAATTAACGGAATGAAATGTATTTATTTATGAAATAAATTAAGTAAAAGTTTGTTTTTATTGCTAAATTCATTACAAATTGAAAAGCAGCAAACATTTTAACATGTGCCTATTGTTTGATTTCTTTAATGGTATTGCTCACAGGTCCGTTCGTTAGAGATTTCCTGTATTAGGAAGCTGTGAAAATGTATAGAAGTATCAATGTCCAATCTATAGTGTTTGTATGTTACCAGTTAATTCCTCACCTATATGTTTATGTCTCAATTCCCACTCTTAGATGATACTTAAATTGTGCTCAGAATTTTAAATTTTGAAAACTTAACACATTTATTTCTGGAGGAGTTTTGATACTGTCTGATTATGAAACAGAGAAAAATAGAGTGGTGTTTATATTATACAAATCATTCATTCAGGGACATGTTTATATATAATACAATACACGTCTTTCCTTCTTTCTTGCTGTTCGAATTTCTGTTATGAATTTATTTTGCAAATTGTTCTTCAGGGAGAGGGTTTTTCTATTTCCAGTTCATCAATTCTTTGTTATTTTACAATTTGTGGCGCAATAGGTTCGGTTGTGAAGCTATGCACATTATGCCATGTCTTGCATTGATACATACTTGTACTTGTTACCTGTAAATACATTTTGGTTGAGGTTTTCCTGTTACGTTTTGTTGATAAATAACATATTTATACACTGTCTTTGTTTCGCTTCAGTACATTACACTAAATATTCAAAATACGATCGTATGTAATGTTTCAGGAAAAAATTGTAATATGTAAGTTATATGGAAGGAGTATGTTAATTTGGGTTGGCGAAAAGTCCTCTGAGGCAGACAAGACAAACGGGTACGCGTTGGTTATTGCGAGAAACCGTTGGTTATTACCACAATAACCAACGCTTACCCGTCAATTATTTCGACTCTAACACGATCCTATATATATTTTTCAAGGATATCAATGAGAACTATATTTATCTATAATCCTCGCATTTTCCACAAAGTACATTCACACGTGCGTTTCAGTGACGTCAACAAATCAAAACAATTCAAAATGACGTCAGTTTCATTGATAAATATTGAGCCAAGAATCAATATGACGTCATACATATTGATAAATACAGTGAAAATATTATGCTAACAAGCGCAAATTAAATGTATATTAACACAAAGTAAAGTTTTTTGGTGAACTTAAATGTAAAATATGTAATACAAATATGAGTTTATTGCGCTAAATAATGCAGAAATGAGTTGTTTGTCAAAATTATCGCGCGTTTAAGCACGTGCATTTTACGGAACAATGTCTTCGAATTTCCGGAACTATTTTCAAAACATTAAGCTCCGCCCAAGATTTGTTGCAGAATAACCCATGGTTCTTTTCCTCCTTTATCTAAGGAAAACTAGCCGCGTGCCTTGTTAGAATTTATTATGAACTGGCCTGTACTCAAGAGATTATAACGTTCACGAACTCTTCACGATCTGATAAAAAACAATCCATCACTATCTTATGATCATTACCTGATAAAGAATGCATAAGTGTCTTTAATTATCCATTGTACGAATATCACGTGATTATCCGTTAATAAAGAATAAGTCACAGCTATTGAATCGGATAGCCAGTAGACCAAGAACTTGAACTAACAAACTGAAATTGTTATCAGCTTGATTACCGGTATGAGAAATGAAGTTATAGCTATATTTCTCTAGCTTTCATTGCAATGTGGTCTAATAGTATTGACAGTTGTAATATGAAAGGTAAAAACGAATTTACAGTACTATTCTTCCAACACCAATAATTCAAACCTGGTAAAAGGAACGTTTTTCAGAATGAGGTTAATATAGAGTATATTTTTGTTTACTACTAGTATAACAAATGGTGGTGTTTATATTGACTTGGAAACAGACCACGTGTAGTGGTATGAACAGGGCCACTATATGCATTTAGTTGTACACTGGTCAGGATAGCTCTGATTGGCGACTACTCAACCTATTAGTAAGTGATCTTGGATTGGATTAAAGTCCCAGATTGGTTGCACAATTTTATACCACTGTGAAATGTAGTCTATTTAATTGGTATATCTCTCAGCTATTTTTAAAATTAAATCCACATTGCGTGTAAGCAAAGTGTAGTTTGTGGGTATTAACTTAGTAAATATGGCAGAACATCTGCAAAGCTTAGTACTTAGTTCGAGTTTCGGTTTTAATGCGGTCATACTCTGGTCATGACAGGTGTAAGTTACAAGAATGCCTCGAAATACAACTGTCTAAAACGATCTTGCAGCCTATCCTGGTATAATATTTGAGGATAACTCTTACATACACATTTATTAGCAACACAACTGGTTCCATATGTTAATCATCTGATATCATTCATTTTTACAAACCATTGTACATTAGCAATTTTAATACTAAAATGAATCCAATATAATTGTTAACATACAATAAAGGGGACTTGAATCAAGTGGTCTATTTCAGGCAAAACTACAAATAGTTGCACCGTTAAAATCTTCATCAACACAATATTTGTATATTGCAATCAGCTCAATAATTTTTAAGTAAAACAGGCTTATACATTTCAAACTGTATCATCAAAGAGTAAACAATTTGTTTTCTATTTATGTTTATGTTCACATTTATGAAAGTTTAAAATACATGTGACATGTCACAGTTTTCTTATTTTTGTTCTCCTTAGTGACTTTGCTGACTGGTTGTGTTATTAAAAGACATGAAAAGCAAAAAATAAAAATAAACCTTTGTTAACATTTGATAACATTAATAGTTTCAACGTGAAGTGCTATTTGCACTTCAAGCACAATCATATTGTTGCCAGAAGAAAGTCCAACAATGACAGAGGCAGTGTTGATGTTGTAGCAGACCGATGCTGGTCTGCTCACTCCATCCTTCTCTGTAGCCAGCGTAGCCAGCTTTTTTCTGCCTCACTATCCATCTGTACGACATTGTTGGATTTGTATCCACAGACCAGCACATGCCCCGCATGTGTCACATTTGGAGTTCAGGGTCCGCAAAGTTGAAGAGAACTGTCCCATCCTTGGCCAGTGTGAGGAGCTTGTGTTTGGACCAGGTGGTGACATAAATCATTTCAGCAGTTGGGCTCACAGCACACTTAAACACTGTAAAATGTAACTGTAACATTATTGCAGATTATGAGTAAATGCTTAAATACTGAAATTTAAAAATGTCATTGTAAATATATGCACTTTTACAGTTATTGAAATAGTCTCAGTCCCGGACGTTTAGGTAGTGATTTTCTTGTAGAACCAAAGTTATTTATGTTCATTTCATGAAAACAATCTTCAACATGGTTTTATATTTAAAATTAACATGTACTTGCATATAACATAGGGTCATTGTATTTGTTTAATCCCTTGAGCATTATTTTTGAAGATATTGGTAATGGTAATAGGTACAATCAATCATGACAATTATTATTTTACATGTATGTAAACAGCACCATCAAACAGTTTAGGTTGTGTTATCTAGTAGAACTAACGATTAATAATATGTACATTTCACGATTTTTTTTTTGTCTTCGAAATGGCTTCATATTTAACATGTACTTGCCATGTAAAAGGAAAACGTATAAGTATGTAGCCATGTATCGGTTCATCATAAAGTATGTAGGCTCAATTTATTTCATTAATCCATTTACGATTACATTTTAATACATAATATTACTAGTTATGCGTAAAATCAAACAAGGTGTTATTGAACCTGTGATGGCACCAGTTGTATCCTCATACATCTTTTTCTCAAGAATTCCAGTCAGATTGTAGCGGTACAGTGCAGTACGAGATGTGACATACAGAGCTCCCTGATGATGGGCAATACCAGCAGCCAAATGCTGTGACTTCCTTCCCTTCACCAGCTGTCCATTGTTCTCAGAGATAAACTTGACCCCTGTGTGTGTTACCATCAGCAACAGTAACCACCACCTCACTTGCACTAATCTGACACATGTCCCCTTCAGAAATAGACACATCACAGTGGCTGATCACATTATACTGCTGGTCCAACAGCTTCACTCTCTTACAGTAGTGGTCAGCCACAAGAATCTTATCATTAGAGATAGCACAGATGCCTGTGATATAACTGGTCTGACTTGAATCACTTGGTATTCTTACATCATAATCTAACACCTTTTTTTACAGTGAATACACGATTAAGGTTCCCCTGCACTGCCAATGACTGCGTTCTCTGTACAATCTTCCCAAACCCGAGAGCTTAAACAGGTACTGCTCTATGTCAGTGTTAGCTTGAAATGTAATTGAACTTTCAACCTTAACAGAGTTCTTCATCAAATATGCTTCTGACTGCTGTATCATGTCCAGACATTTCTTGCTGGCTATAAAGGAGAGCTCCTTATTTCGCTTATCAACAATGTCATTTAAAGCTTCACCGAGTTGTTTCAGCGGATCCTGAAACCTGTTGCAGTTTTCAACATCAGTTTTTATGGTGGCTTGCAGTGCAGTCCATATATTATCCAGTTCTTTCAGAGTGGTCTTTTCAATTTCGTCTAAAGCTGCATTTAATTCTGACGTACATCTCATACTTCTTGTAATTGTTCAATGTATGAACCCTCCAGGGACTGACTACTGTTCTCTCGGTTATTCTGAAGCTTCTTCAAACTTACCTGAATAGCTTCAATCTTGTCTGAGAGTTGATGCAGGTCTGTTGACTGGCTTTTAACTGCCTCAAAAATAAGTGTTACTTCAGTGCACAGTCTGAAAAGTAAATGAATAGGTACGCAATCAAAAAACGTGTGACTAGATACCTTAAACAATTAATAGTTCGAGAGATGAATTTTCAAGTATCATCATTGATACGATGTGCATGGTCTGCAATCACACATTTTAAACATGACTAATTAGATCATAATAAAGTTACATTGTGAAACGATGGACTGCAATCACTAATCCTGAACTTAACAAATAAGCTTGAAAATATTATGAAAATATTACTGATGCATGTAAATGTTCTCTTTGTTAATGCATGGTTCTTTTTAATACCTTATTATGAGAATAAAGTACAGGCCTACTACTATAGTATGATATTACTACAGTAGATATGAAAATACCTGTGACTAAGCAAAACACAATTAGTGCAGCACAGTTGACGGTGGTTCCGGCAGAAAATTTTCAGTTTTTTGTCTTTGTGGACTTCGCATTTTTGTAGAAAATCTACCATTTTCTGAGTGAGAGGCCATTTGCACATTTCTCCTCTTCCGAATATGGCATGTCTGGCATATAATTAACCGTGAGGTTTTATACAGTCTCCACAAAAACACTTCCGACAAGTTTCACAATAAAAATCGACACTTTCTTCAATATTGTTTTCTTCGCAAGCTCCACAGCAATAGTCCTTCACCAAATCTGAACGGTTATGAACTGAACCTATAGCAGACGCCAATTTCTGCTGGTGTTACCAACTGTCCTTAATGAATAACTTAGTAATTTGACACTTTCTTGTCTTTACTGCTCAATTATTAATATGTTGAACAAAGCATTTGATAAACATTCGTGAATTGTCATTAGTCCAGCTAGAAATGACCTAGAACCGCACTGAAATAATAGATACACTGAAATTTCAGATGAATGCGCATAGTTACGCCGATCTAAAAATAGGACATAAACTTATAAACGCCACAATTCAATATCTCGGTTACTCTTCACCCAATAATAAGCACAGCAATATCTGTGGTTTAATCAGTTAATTTTAAATAGGAAGTATTGTATTAGGTGTATGCAAAGAAAAAGCTAAATACTGGTAGTCGAACACATTTTTTTTTTGTTATTTAACATATACTGATACTTTTTTTTATAACAATACCTTAGTTAATCAACGTTTGCCAATTAAGATTGCACTGTTCTCTGTCAATTATTTGCAAATTATTTGCAATCCAAGCTTTTTGTTTTGTTTTGTTTGTATGGATTTTTCGCCGTTTTTGACAGTTTTTCAGTCATATCACGGCGGTCGGTTTACCTACTCAAACGTTTCCTGGGATCATATTTATAAAGATTCTTAAGCCATTCTTAACTTAAGTTCAACATAAGTCAAGATTAGAAATTGTGTTTAAAACACTATGCATCGGAAAATTTGCATGACTAATGTTAGATATTAATACACTTTGAATTATGTTGCAAATTATGTGTCAAAATCTTCCAAAAATGAATTACCAGTACAAAGTGCGCATACTGATGCCAGTAACTGACAACTGCCATACTTGAATCAGAGGTAGGGGGAGAATGGCCATATAATTATTTCATGACCAATCCCCACACAAATTATGTGGCCAGGCTGGGGTTATAACTCACGAACCCCGGATTGACAGTCCAGTGCTCTACCAGCTGAGCTAGCCGGACCTGGTAGCAACCAAGCATATGAAAAAGAAATCCAGATCAGTATGTTATCTTAATATATTTTAGTAGATGTTAAAATACCATTCCAGGATATTCAACAAACATAAGTATATTTGAATTGTAATTGATCTACAGAACACATTATACTGACTCTTTATTGTTTTTAAGGTACTGGTTGGTAGGTGAAATAGCAAATATTGTGACCAAAATAACTGTATGCTGTTCGGAGTCAATCATGAAATTTCATTAGAATATACTGGTCCTTTATGTACTTCAGAAAGGAAATAATAACGGCAAATAATAATTGTCCTTTTAAAAAATACCTAGATCTTTATCCACCAAGAACAGTAACAAAATAGTAAAACGTCTAGGGGGTGGGGGGATGACGATAAACACTACCTTTTAAGACATATAATATACTAAGTGCTTTGTCATTTACGACATATTCTATATTTAGTGCATAGCAATTTACGACCTATTATATTTTTAGTTCATTACCATTTACGACCTGGTTTATATAATAAGTAAAGAAATTCACATTTGCTTATACAATTGTTTTAGTGTTATAACATTGACAAATCTGTGCCTTAATAAGCAATTTTCTTTAGACGTGTTAATAACATAAATTGACCTTAATGGTCAAACCGCAAAGAATAATAATGCATATTTGTTGTTTCAACGATTCTGACATACCGGTAAGTGAGTGTATAAGTTAAAAAAAACAACAACATACTAAAAATAGTTTGCAGCTAGTCCAGATTCGAACCCGATCCCACTTAGTTTATTACCACACAACCTCTACCATATTAACACATTTATTAGCACAGAAATGTGTATTCATCCTCAAATGTAAGGGTGTTTCCTGGGTAATCTAGGAGTTATCCTGGGAATTGTCACAACCTCACGATGCATATTGCATTAATACTTGTCTATATTTATAGGAAATACAGTCGATATGCACCTTTAAAATAAGATATAAAAATAAACAACGTCATAATGCATACAAATGATATTCAAAGGCCATTTTGCAAATTGCATGTTTGCTGGAAATTGGTTAATAATTTTTTAAACTTTGCTCAGCAATTAATTAGCAAATGTACACAGTAAAATAGTTTCATTATCTTCGCATTTCAACTTACCAGGCACACTGCAATACTTCAAACATCAATAAAGCAAACATTTCGGATCTTTTTATTAATTGTTTAACTGACTAATTTTTGTAAAAAGGTTGGAAGAGTATTGGGGAACAATCTCCACATGACTACTGCGCACTTGTATGAGATGGATAAAAAACATACTCCATTAATTGTTGCCCATAATCCACTGAAGTTAATTTACCTCAGATGTCATAATGTGAACTGTTCTGATAAGTGTCGAATGTTCTTGACGCTACAGTCGACTCAGCTGAAAAACTCATGACATGCATATACAGAACCTCTTGATTAGTCTGCTTTTTTCACAATACATTTGTTTCAACCCTTTGGAAAGAAATACTGTGTATTGGATAAGACAAAGTTACATTTGGCAAGAACCAAGATAGTCCACCTTTGTTTCTACTAATGTGGGAGGTGATGATATAGGTCCTTAATATTAAAAGACTTATTGTTTATTAAAAGACGAGCTATTTCGCATGCATTTCATCATTATTGGTATAATAAGAATAATATGTTTAATAAGTATAGCAAACCAAACAAATCAAGAGAATTTCAATTGTGATGCCAATACCAGATTGTTAGCTCTACACCGTGGAGGATATTTGAAATTCACACCAAAAAACTATAAATGGATATTGTGTCCCTGTGCTTTTTGTTGTATGTAGTATTTTTCGAGTTTATTCGATGTATATACACTGTGAGATCCTAGGTCATCCCCTGACCATGAGTACATACATGTGACAATTACTTTTACTGGCAAGCGACATGATTTGTAACTTGCTTGATCACTCCTGAAGGATGCTGCATACACACTTATTGTACATTTTGAGCTTAATTTGTACATGTAGTTTCCAATCCTCGGCTGATCTGATTTAAAACATTAAGTTTATGAGCACTAAGGGAACATTTTACCATAACACATTCATTTACACATTTATTGTACAATAAAATTAAATGAGGCGTGTCGTGGGAAAACCGGGCTTAATGTATGTGCGTAAAGTGTCGTCTCGGATCAGCCTGTGCAGTCTGCTTCCCGTCTACAGTAAATTTATGTTTAGAAGAGACTTCCTTGAAAAAAAAAAAAAACACCATAAAAGCACATGCATAAAGCCCGGTTTTCCCCACGACACGACTTAAATTGTACAGCAGGCGATAGTCCTCCAACTACATGATCCCAGTCAAGTTGTGCAAACAACAATATGGCTTTCATCTGCCTTGTGTGCTGGAAAAACACGACAAAACCAAGTGTCGAGCAAACAATGTACTGAATGAAAACAACGCTATTCAATTTCATTGTTAAACATAATATTTCTTGCCAAGTGTCGCTGGCATGTGACACTGTGAATTGGTCGGGATAAATTCAGTGACTCTTCTGTAGGCTGTAAAAGGGAGAAACTCCCTCAAGAAATAATGCACTGATCAAATATCACTGGATTTCAATGACTGTATGTCCAGAAAAAAAAAACAATTATGGAAGGCAGTAAAGTTACACTATTATTTACTATATGATGTGTTGAACGATAACACTGCATGACTGGAATTGTAAATGCTACTGAAAACTCGATTATTGCTTGTTCACACATTTAAAACAATTGTCTTCAAATATTGCCATCGATAATTATGAAGTTACATCCATACTTAATTTTTTTTTTTTTTTTTTTTATTAAATATCAATAAAACATACATTATACATACACATGTATATACATGCAGTTTACACTGAGAATACACATGAGAAATGAGTTCAAAAACACTTAAAGCAAGCATATGCAAGTAAAGTATTTCCCAAAATTTAAACGGAGAAAAAATAGCAACAGTTTATGCACGTATAATGACGTGTTTTACCGGATGTGTTTTCTTTTTATCTTAAAAAAAAAAATATGCTAACTAGTTAATCTTGCTATAAAAGAGAGGTGCTTTAAAAGGTAGAGAATATTATGCTGACAAAAAAAGGAAAAAAGAAATAAAAAGTGAGGTTCATGTCTGACTGTCGATTAAAAATCTATATTTTGTATAAAATCTTTCAAGTGTATCATTTTTTAGGGCTATTTCGTGTTCAATATCAAGACGTGATGTCAAGATCGAAATAAAACTTTTGAAGTCGGGATTACGATCCCGACATTTCATTGTGAATATAAAATATTTCATAAGGTAGATAATAAAATTGATCGTTGTTGCGTTTTTATTGTTGTCTAACTGACCGAAACATACTAGTTCGTAGTTAAAATATACTAAAATGCCTTTATCGTATAAATAATCAGAGAGTTTGCTCCATAAGTGTTGCGAAACACGACATTTCCAAAACAAGTGTTCAATATCCTCATAGTATTCATTGCACAAATCACACATGTTAGAATGTATCAATTTGCATCGATAGAGATATGTATTTGTTGGGGTTAAGCGCATAATAAATTTATATTGAAAGCATCCAAGACTTGTGTCAGTACATGTTTGGTGTACTAATGTATATATTTTAGTCCAATTTAATTCTTTATTTTGCAAAATGTCTTGCCATTTATTTTCTGATGTTGCACTTGTATTAGATACTTTTGATAACTGAAGGTTGTACAAAACTCTATTTGGTTGGCTTGATGTCTTAATTATATCCAATAATGTTTTATTTCTATGTCCTGTTAAATAAATGTTTTGGTATATTATTTATTAGACTATTGTACTTTAAGAAATCGCCGTTAGATGCATTGTAAATATATTTAAAATCTGCAAAACTATAAAATTTATTCATCTGGAAGTCAATTAACTGATCAATAAATTTTATACCTTTATCATGCCATTCTTTCCAATACAGAGTTTTGTTTTCAATCTTTATCTCACTATTATTCCATATAATATGTTTACTAAAATCATGTTGATAGCAATTTTTACTCGCGTTCCAACCGTTAAGTATATTTTCAAAAAATACATTATTTTTACAAATACGTTTAATGTCTAGTGGTCGTAAATTTGACTCAAAAAGCAATTCCCCTCCGTATTTTTTAACAATAGTATCGTATATGCACTTCCATGAGCTGTTATTTTGTGCAAGAAGCCGCTTACCCCAACAACCCTTAATAGAATTTAAAAACATTTCGATGTCTGTTAACTTTAAACCTCCATGTTTATAATTCATAATGATTTTAGTGCGTTTAATTTTATCTGGTTTACCGTCCCATACGAAATTAAAAATCTGTTTTGTTACGTTTTTAATAATATGTTTTGAGGGATTTGGTAAGACAGTAAAAGGATATACTAATTTTGGTAGTGCAAAGGTTTTAATTACTGTAATTTTTCCAAATAGGGTCAGTTTCCTATGTTGCCATTGTTTGAGACAATCGCTAAATGCATTTAATTTAGGTTCTAAGTTTAGGGTTACATTTTTTGTTTTACAATTATAAAAATTCAATCCTAATGTTTTCGCAGATTCAGATGTCCAATTAAATTTGTAATTCTGACAAAACGTTATAGCTGTATTTTTTAAAATCCCTGCCCTTAGTATGGTTGATTTGAAAATGTTAAGGTTTAATCCAGAGGTATGACCGAATTGTGTTATTGTATTTATGAGGTTTTCAAAGGAGGCTTGCGAACCGTTGTTAAAAAATGTAGCGTCGTCTGCGAATAGTGATTGTTTTAATTCTACCCCGTTTATGTTAATACCTGTGATTGTTCGTTCTTTTTCAATATAATTGGAAAGTAATTCGATACATATTACAAATAAGGATGACGAGAGTGGACAACCCTGTCGGACGCCATTTTTTATTTTAAAACTTTCGGACATATGCCCATTGTTCATTATAACACTATTTATATCATGATAGAAAAGTCTAACCCACCGAATAAGGTCATCACCGAAGTTGAAGTGTTTTAAACATTTAAACATAAAATCATGATTCAAAGTATCATATGCTTTTTCAAAATCAGAGAAAAATAAGAGACCGGGCATTTTTTTGTTTTCGAGATATTCTAATATTTCAAAAATTAACCTTACATTCTCTCCAATATAGCGCCCCTTTATAAAACCTGTTTGTGTTGGAGCTATTATTAACGGTATAACTTTTTTTATTCTGTTTGCAATGGTCTTTGTAGCTATCTTATAGTCTACATTAAGAAGTGATATTGGTCGCCAGTTTGTTAAAACAGAAGTGTCTTTATCTTGCTTAGGAATTAAGGATATGATACTTTGTTTTTGTAGATCAGTTAAATTTCCAGTGGTGAACGAATAGTTAATTGCAGCTATAAATGTTTGTTTTATGTCTTCCCAGAATATTTTGTAGAACTCTGCTGTTAATCCATCTGAGCCCGGACTTTTACTATTGTTCATCTGTTTTAAGGCATTATGGCATTCTTCTGCTGATAAAAGCCCTTCGCAGATGGTTTTGTCGTTATCATGGAGATTATTTATTGGTACGTTAAAAAAATCAATGTTTGATGTTTTATTGTTTTGTTTTTGATAAATTGATGTAAAGAAATTTACTTCTTCCTGTAGAATTTCATTTTGGTTTGTTACATAAGTATCATTGACTTTTAAGCGTTTAATTATTTTCTTTTCAGCATGTCTTTTTTCTAAGTTTGCAAAAAAGGCACTATTTTTTTCGTTACTTTCAACATAAATAGCTTTGGATCTTAATATTATTCCATTAATTTTTTTGTCCCGTATATTTTCCAACAACTGTTTTTTGCATGATATTTCCTCTAACTTTTCTATTTTATAATTATTTACTATTTCTTGCTCAAGATTTTCGATTTCTTTAATTAATTTTATTTCTTGCTGATTATCGTCCTTTTTCTTCTGGCTAGCAAATTCTATTGTTACATTTCTTATGTTGCCTTTTACTAATTCCCATTTAATATTTGGGTTTGCATTCTTGTTATGAGCTAACATTTCATTAATTGAATTTCTTATTAATAATTGATATTCTGTATTTAAAAGTAGACTGTTGTTTATTTTAAAGTATCCTGGTCCCCTTTTCTGTGAAATAAAATCTATCTTAAGTATAACACTAGAATGGTCTGTTTTATATCCTGTTTGTATTGCGCAATTTATTGTCATATTACATAATGAGTCCGTAATTAGAAAAAAGTCAAGCCTACTGAAAATTGGTGGCTTACCATTAGAGTGCCATGTATATTGACGTTTATTAGGATTATGCATTCTCCATATATCGATAACATTATATTCGTTTATTATGTTATTTATGCTTTCTCTACAATTTTTATGTGTATCAGTTCGGCCATTTTTCTTGTCCATGTTAGTGTTTAAAACTGTATTAAAATCGCCTCCAATGATAACATAATCCTCTATATTTGCTAAATATTTACACAGAGTTGTAAACAGGTCCGTATCATCATTATTGGGTCCATAAAGATTAATGAGTGTAACAATATTTTCATTAATTTCCAATTTCAAAGCTTGCAAGCGTCCTGGTATGATATCATCATATTTTAAAATATTCATTTTATATTTGGGGTTTATAAGTATTGCTACCCCTTCTTTGTTTGATTTCGTACCACTAAAATAGGATTGGCCGTTCCATTCGTGCGTCCATGATTTTGTGGTGTCATTGGTTGAATGTGTTTCTTGCAGTATATAGAATGAAAAATCTTTAATTTTAAACCATTCGAATACTTGAAGTCGCTTTTTCTTATCACCTAAACCTTTAACATTTAATGAGAATATTATTGTTTCCATTTAACATTAGACGATTTTTCAAAGAGACAGTCAGACATTCTCTCATATAAGAAGTTTTTTTTTTAAATCCATTCATTTGGAAAAAATAACAATACGTTATTAAATGATTTAAAGTTTTCCTTGTTTATCATGTCTAATTGTATATTTAGATGTGAGCGACAAATTTTCTATCACAATTAATAAACAATATTCTATGCATTTCTACAAAGATGAATGTGTTATATAAAGCACAAGAGTACTCAAAAAAAATATAATAATTTCAACTAAATAAATGTATATGTATTAATTTTATAAAAGTGGTGTTGACATGAGAAGTTATGTATATGTTAATAGATTTATATTTATGATTGGTATCAAACACCTGCAATAGAATGAAGATCTCTCTATTTCAGAGTCTTGTGTGAAAAATGATTTTAAGAGTAGTATTGCGTAATCGCCATATATATTCAAATTATTAACAACTGTATATGTAATTTTAGTATCGTCTATCTGTTTTCTTTTAAAACAAATTTGGTAAATTACCGCATCAAGTGTAGGTATAACATTTTAAAAAAGGGTGTTGTTGACATGGATGAATGTTCACAATAGAGCGGATCATATAGTTAATCTAGATACATCTTTTCTTTTCTTTTTTTTAAACAAAAAAAAAACAAAAACAACAACAACAAACTATTGTTGGTTACTAGAAACTATCATATACAAAAAACCATATTTAATTGCCATATTTGATTAATCTCTAGATGTTTATGTTTGATTTTTTTTTTATATACGATTTACTCTTATATAGCCAAATATTCTTGTCTAAAAAACAAGGAGAAAAAAAGGAAAAAGAAAAGGAAACTATTGGAATTTGTGTTTTACACCAAAACATTGTCAATCTCACATCGAAAAACAAAAGCATGTGAGCATAACAGTTGGTGAGTTACATTTGTTATCCATATTCTGTTTTTGATAACCTCTAAGGGATGTATTTAATTACATCTATAATATATTTATATTATCATATATTCTATTAAATCTGTGTGTAATTAGTCCCTTGGTAATACATGTATCATTAATACAACAAGCAAGCATAATTATGTTTGTTAACCAAAAGAGGTTGTTCTCACATCGAAAGCAACAAAACCATGTGAGCATAACCTTTGGTTGAGGTATAACTGTTAATTATATAAAAATTATTGTTACCTTTCCGTATTGTATTTTATAATAACCTTTAGACACATAATTTAATATGACTGATCACTTTTTAATACTGACACAATTTTGATTAAATTTTGCATCTTCCCCTAATAATATATTTAAAAAAAATTATAATTTATCAATGAAGATATTAAAAAAAAGAAAAAAAAACTCCCCCATATCGTATACAAGAATGGCAGTGCATCAAGAATATAATCCATAACATATCTTTCTATTACCAATAAAACTAGACAAACTATGATTTACATCAAAATGTTAATAATAACATTTACTTTTAAATATTTTTCTATTTTACATTATCGAAGTTATATTTGTCACAACAATTATAAACAAATTTAGATGGCTATTTAGAATTTACAAATTTATTTAATGCAAATTATTACCAATAAACTAAACAAACTTTGGTTTACATCAGTGTCAATACTAACAAACGATAGAGAAGGATAATAATTATCGCGTATTATTACCAGTATACTAAACAAACTAAGGTTTACTTCAAAGTGTTAATAGTAACATTTACTTCTCAAAAATATAACTAATTTACAAATACTATCGAAGTTATATTTGTCACGACAATTGAAAAAAAATTAAAAAAAAATTAGATGACTATTAAGAATTTATTAATTTTTTTCAAGAGCTAAGGTTTTTATTAAAATATTAGCTTATGCAGTTGAAACTACGCTATATATGCTATCTTATGTTTAAATTTTTTTTTTTTTAAACCCTTGTAATAGTGCTGCTCGTAATTATAAATATGCTTATTTGTTTGTAACAAGGTCCATAGAGCATGTACATCTTCTGTTGATTTTATGGTTTACAAAAAAAAAACAACAACAACATTCATTCATGTTTACTTAGACAAAGTGTCTATACATACGATAGAGGAGGATCGTAATTATCGCTATCGATTTTAACGTTCTAACTGCCTGTCATAACTATACTGCGCAAAAAAGTTCACAAAAAAGAGATATAATCAATAGAATTAGTTTGATTAAATTGTACATTTTTTTAAAAAGCTTAACAATAAAGGATCCATGTTAAACTTTTTTTTTTTTTTTTTTTTTTTTTTTTAATTTTTGGGCCATGGTAGGTCCATCCAGAATTTGTAGTTTGAGAAATGAAGGGTATGTATATGGTCTTGACAATCTCTGTATTTGATGCTGCCTTCGTGGGTCCAGGCCGATGATACAACGTCTTTCTTCTTCAGCCGTACACATCGGAACACTTCTTGATTAAGTCTAGTAAGGTCTTCGTTAACATACAGCTTCTCACCTTTCAGGTTTTTCTTTTCATGCATTATTTGATTCTTCTTCATTCGGGATTGCAGTTTTATTATTATTTGCCTGGATTTGTTTTTCTCGAACTTTCCTATTCTGTGTGCAATATCGATATCGTCTGTCACTAGTTTAATGCTCGGCATTTTCTCATTCAGAGTTTTCAACACAATATTCACGGATTCTTCGGCTGTTTCTTTCTCCTTATCTTCGCATCCAGACAGTCTTATATTGTTGCGTCTGCTATATTGCTCCAGTTCATTTAATTTCTCTTCAGTAACTAATTGCTGTTTCATCATGTCCGCTTTTAATTGCTGTTTCTCATCTTTTACATCTTTCAGTTTTTCTTCTAATCGTTTAACTTCTCCTATTAACTTGTCATTTTCTATCTGTTTCTCAAAGATACTGCTTTCAAGCTTCTCGATTTTATGTATCACCGATTTTAATAGATCATCTTTCATCTCGTTGACTAGTTCTCTCATCATACTTTTTAGCCCACTATCGTTCTTTGTAAGCATATTGCTTAGTTTATTGTTTATCTCCTTCAATTCTGTTCTTATCGATACATACTCACTTTCATCTTCAGCATCACTCTGTTCACCTCTCTCGATAATGTCCTGATCTGAAACTAATTTTGACTTCTTTTTGCGTTGTTTTTGTTTCTTTTTTTCTTTCTGTTGCCCTAAACTCGTGTCAGCCTCACTTACGCTGCTTACACTCACTGCTTTTCTCTTCTTATTTATTTCTTCTTTTTCCTCCGCACTAATGTTTAGTTCACAAGCTATTTCTAAAGCGGTTGCCATATTTTATTTGCACAGTATACTTCTAAAAAACTAGTGATAATAGGTGTGTATACAGTTATACAGTTAATACTTGTATATAAACATCCTTCCTCGTGCTCGTATCGATTAGCTTCACTGATTTCTACATAGGGAAAATGGCGTATAATCCATACTTAATGTTACATATTCGATATTATAAAGGGGAATAAATTCATCATTTTAAATGGTTAATGAAAAATGAGTAATAGAAATATAACGTGCGCATAAGAGGCCAAAATACAACCCATCAGATTATAAGCTTTTCTTTATCATAATAATACTAAATTTTAGTGCACCCACACTATTCTTGATACAGAATAATGTTATTTTTAAAGACATTTCACAAACAAACATCTGAGTATGAGTACTGGTACGAACATACCGGTACATTTCACACTATACATCAAAAACGAAATCAATTTTGTATTACTAGCATATTACCAGCACATACTTGTATCATATACGAAACAATCGATAAAACTCTGCTGATTGAACCTAAGGCACGAAATAAAAAACGAGATAAAGAATGTTTGTGACAGTCAATGTCGTCATTAAATTAATCTTATTCAAGGACATTTTACAGCAGCCTGGCAATGAATTATTCCCTGCAGATATCCAATGAAAATTTGTGTGACAGCGTTGATGAGCTAGTGTTGCTAGTGATCACGACATTTTAGATGTCGACAGACAATTTTAATGGACCACTTGATAACATGCACTGAAACATCGCTATTTAAGTAAAATTACATATAAAAAATAAAAATAATTTAAAAATACAAAGCTTTTACTAATTATAGTACATGTATTTAGTTTAAACCTATATATGTGATCTCGATTGTGTCGAAGGTCAGAGGCTTATACCCTATTCATAGTATCATGTTTTCGTCGCATCGTTTAGCTACGTTGCACAACGTGGCAGGTACGTAGTTTAACGTTGCCGTAACGCGCCTCAACGTGGCACAAGTTGGCATGTACGTAGTTTAACGTAAACGGCAAATCTGAGCTACGTTATACCTCAACGTACTTACATAGTAGTACACGTGGAACAACGTAGAACAACGTGGCATTTACATAGCACAACGTGAACAGAACAAGAGTCCTGTAAATTGCTACGATACGCTGCGTTATTCGCAACGTTTAAACTACGATACGCCACGCATCACTCTCGTTATTGTTACGCTTAGCTTCGCTATGTACTGCGTTCTTCCACGCAACGCTATGCCATGACACGTTGTGGTACGTTGTAGCGTAGCGATAGCGCACTAACTACGTACTGCACCGAGGCGCAGCGTAATTAAACTTGATGACAACTTGGCTGAACGTGAGTTTCAAATACGTTCTAAAACGACGCGTAACAACAAGACACTATGACTGGACCATAATTGAGCCAAAGTCCGTTTCCTGAGTAGAACCAGTAATTGGTGTCAAATAGTCCCTGACCAATACATTGCTGTGCCTCGCGTTTTTCATTGGGAACACTCTTTTATCAGACGTTTGCACTATAACATGGACAAAATTCAAGATAAAAGAGAGACTTAAGAAATAGGCTTTGTATTCAGTGTTGCAATTAATTCAAGATAAAAGAGAGACTTAAGAAATAGGCTTTGTATTCAGTGTTGCAATTAATTCAAGATAAAAGAGAGACTTAAGAAATAGGCTTTGTATTCAGTGTTGCAATTAATTCAAGATAAAAGAGAGACTTAAGAAATAGGCTTTGTATTCAGTGTTGCAATTAATTCAAGATAAAAGAGAGACTTAAGAAATAGGCTTTGTATTCAGTGTTGCAATTTTCAAATACAAATGAGAAGCAACAGCGACAATATTCAGCTGAGCACACAGCAACTGCAGTTTGCTATACAAGGTAAAGAAAAACAAAAGTTAACCACCGTAACTGTTCATTTAACTCGCGAATGTATATCCCAATACGGGCAGGGACTGAATATCCCAGTTGCACATGTCGCAGTACCAGACAGGTAGCATCTGTGGTGGCTGTGAACATCGGATTTATTGGGAAAACGGTGGTGACAGCATTCTGCTGTGGCGGATTGTAGCGGACAGGAGTCTGGATGTATGTAACTTTTTTTTTAAATGGTTTTATATATATATATATATATATATATATATATATATATATATATATATATATATATATATATATATATATATATATATAGTCTGTGTACATTGTGCCGCAATATTTAAGTGAATTACAGCTTACAGAGATCTGTTTTGTGCATACGGTCTTGAATATTTGTATGGCAAAGACCGCTTGGATTTGGATTACTTAAAATTACTTACAAAATAAGATTTTTAATAACATTGGTTAATCATTATACTTCTATTCAAATGGAAACAGTGGTCAATTACTGTTTATGGTATATCTAATAGGTATGTGTTTAACATGTTTTTATGAAAGTGGACATTAAATCATATTATAAATTTAATTCAAATGGACACAGTTCACAGTAATATTTCTACACGCATGGTTGTTAATAATTTAGTGGTTTCAAACATATTATAATAAAAACTATGAATCGAATGTACGCCCGTGCGTTTGTATGAATTCCCCTTTTTCTTGGGTCTCTTTCATGTGCATGAAATGTGAAACTAGCGGAAAAATAATATTATATTGACCTATTTACAGATGGCAAATTGACAAGTACAAATTGTTGATCACCGATTCCAAAAAAAGAAAAAAAATACATTATACGAGCTATATAAAGGGGCAAAAAGGCGCTGCTGACACAGTCATATATTGGAAATAATGTGTCATTTATTGATATTTCTCAATTTGATTCAGGGACTTCATACAAGTGTGTATTAAAATTAAATATTATAGACGCTCCTTCCATAAGCTTCCGGTAAATGTCATCACAGACACATATAGACGCCGCGCTAATGAATAAACAACCGATGAAATGAAAAGAAAAAAACAGTACAAAAAGTTTGTAACGCTTTTCATTTTTAAAACACTTTTATCATTTACATGACGTTAAAAATGCAATATCAAACATGCAAGGCTGTTTGACCTAGAGTTGAGCGTGACAGACTTTTGATCCGGAGATGGTGGGTTCGATCCCCGGTGGGAGCATACTCTGTTTGTCTGTTGTTGTTGTTGTTGCTTTTGGTTTTATACTTTTCTTGACAAACAATATGTCTTTGCCAGTCGCGATACTTTGCATTTTGAATTTAAGCCAATTTATTACTTTTTTTTAATACGAAAATCTGTGAATAAGTATTGAGTGCAATATAGATCTATTCAGTAATAATATGGATATGTGCATTTTAGTTGTTAAAGCACCAAATATACAAATGCATCAGTTTTAAATATTTATCTACGACTTTCAATCTACACTCTGTATAAACAATGACCACCAACGCCGACTATCTTTAACAAATATATATATTTTTATATTTCTTGTTCAGTATATTTTAAAATATTTTCTTAATAAAAAGCAAAAACTTTTGCAATCATTATTTGAATTTCCAGGTGCAAGAAAAGCATTTTAATCACTTCTATCCATTATAAGCACTTTTCAAGGAACAACTTGAAATTTAAGCAATTTCATCAAAATATCTTTAAGAAAGATATTCGGCGTCTGTGATAATTTTTATGATCAGTAAAGTCATTAAAAGTTTAATTTAGATTTGGACGATCCATAAAATAACGCATCTGAAACGAAAATATACATACAATTTACATCAGATAACTTGTACTTTAACGCTTTTTGATTAGATGTAAAGTATGTTTTATGTAATTTACAAGTTATTGAGCAATACATTTGCCGTTTTGCAACGATGAGTACATTTCATTCGTTTCGAGTTAATTACCGCTTTTAAAGGTTACACTCAAGGTTGCATTTGATAATATACACAATTTATACGTACTTCACAAAGGAATGTACCTACAAAGTAACTTGCATTTACTTTTTTATTACTGATTACTCAGTACTTTCTGTTTTGCAGACTTTATCTTTATTATATATATAATTGTATTTTATTACAGAATGCTTAAGAAACCAAAAAGTACATTTAGTTTTTATTGCGTAAAAACAAAAAATTATACGTATAATGAGATATAATAAGTATCGTATGATTTAAGTGTTAAATATTTCATGTACGTGGGTATTGTGTGCCGTACGTACATGTATGCATCAATCTCGGCAGTCATGCGACAAGTATTTGCATTTAGCGTATATTAAACCAACCAAGTTACATATTCATCACTTTTAAATATTGAAAAAGGGAGTTCAATTTACATTCCTTATTTGCCATATGAAATTTAATTATCTATACTATTATTTGGCGTAGTATTAGTACTAATTTTCACAGTACAACATGCAGTATGCACCAAGTTTGTAGAACTGGAGATCTGGGCACATAACGACAAGTATTCATATTTAAGTGAGAAATGCAAATAATACTTTATGCACAAAAATTAGAATAATATATATGAAACATAGTAAAACAATAAGGATTTTTATGAGTTTAGAAAATTTACTTCAGTTTTCACTAATGAGCCTTGAGAACATGGACCCACACGTTCCTGTTATATGAGAAATACGTGTTGAGCAAAATACTGTCGAACAAGAAAGAATAACATATAAATGACATGATAGTTCGTTTAAAAATAGGATTTTATTGTTGAGTTACTTAGTTACTAGATTGCTAGGTGTTTTTATTTGTAGTTTAAATTGAACCCTACAGCGGGTTATATATATGTTGTGTGTTAATACAATGCATAAAGACCATTAATTAAGTCGACACTGAACATACACGGGTCATTTTCAAACAGTACATATGTCGCTGACTTCATTGCCGACAGTTTTTATCCTATTTTACCAATAGTTTTGATTCCTCCAAACAATTATTGTTGATTTAATTACAAAAAATCACTTAATTATGTTTGCACTCCCGTGAATATACTAACAACGTCTTCGTTGTTCCTGAATATCCATGAAATTGTCTGTGAAGTTGCCAGTTCCTTTGATGCAATCAAAGTTATTGCTGAGAACATATCCTGTAATCTATTTTAAAACACGGCATTGTATTTTTTAATCATCGAGTATGATTCAAAGAAGTTAATTCACCAACAATGGCAAACATAATTTAAAATTAATTTGTGAAAAGTGTGTATCATGTCGCTGTGTCCCTGGTGTTATCACGTGCTAATCACACTGTGTAACATTGCATTTAGAAAGGAAGGAATTATCGTTAATTAGTCCACCATCCATTAAGTCACTTTCTGATAAATGATTTATACAGCTATAAATGTAACATGACTGTTCGTCTGAAAATTGAAATACGATCACAAATGTGCCTTACCGGGGTTAGTCATCATATTTTAAGTCATTTTTTTCAGGTATGTACCTTTTATAAATTGTAACCATGGCCAGTCGTTGTGTACGCCCGGGCGTACAGGAGTTCACGTGAATACGCCACTGCCATAAGGTACATAACAAGAGCTGTCGGAGGACAGCGCGCTCGACTTTTCTTGTGATTTTCAAAGTTACTGGCATTTTTTTTCTAAAACAAGAAATATGGAAATTCCACGAAAACCAAATTTTTCTAACGAAATGCATTAAAGACAGCACATCAATACATTTTTAATAAAAGTGACCTTACCCTTGACCCCACCCACCCCATATGCAATCCCAAACGAGGTCTCAATATAAGGTATGTATGTTTAAAGTTTCATCAAAATATCTCAATGCGTTCTCAAGTTATTGAGCAGAAACCGTTTTTCTATTTTTAGTAACAGTGACCTTGACCCCACCCACCCCATATGCAATTACAAGGGGAAGTCTCGATATAAGGTATCTATGTATCAAGTTTCATTAAAATATCTCAATGCGTTCTCAAGTTATTGAGCGGAAACCGTTTTTCTATTTATAGTAACAGTGACATTGACCTTGACCCCACCCACTCCATATGCAATCCCAAGTGAGGTCTTGATATAAGGTATCTATGTATAAAGTTTTTTTTAATATCTCAATTTGTTCTCAAGTTTGAGCGGAAACCGATTTCTATTTTTAGTAACAGTGACCTTGACCCAACCCACCCCATATGCAATCCCTAGCGAGGTCTCGCTATAAGGTATCAATGTTTGGAGTTTCATTACAATAGCTTAATCCGTTCTCTAGTCAGAGAGTGGAAATGAACATTTGAAAAACTTGCTAACTGAAAAACTTTAACCTGTCCATATAGCTTATATGTAAAATTTCTAAGTGTAAAAAGGCCCATTATTTTGACAAATTTCAAACTAGAGTTATCAAAATGGGTCTATTAGTTCATTTTAATATAGGGAATAAGTGTTCTAAGTTTGAATGAAATCCCTTAAGCCATTCCTGAGAAACCAGCTTACCAAAAAACTTACACTTGTCCATATAGTTAAATGAAAAATTTCTAAGTGTACAAAGGTCCATAATTTTGACAAATTTCAAACTAGAGTTACCAAACTTGGCCTATAGGTTCATTTTAATGCGGGGAATAAATGTTCTAAGTTGGAATGAAATCCCTCAAGCCATTCCTGAGAAACTAGCTTATCGAAAAACTTTAACCTAGCTCGGACGCCGACGCCAACGCCGACGCCGACGCCGGGGCGAGTAGAATAGCTTGCCTTTTCTTCGAAACGTCGAGCTAAAAATATCATCGTAGTACTAATGTGACTGTGCACGTGTGTATATTACTCTTATCAAATCGAAATTACGTTTTTTACTGTATGATGTTAGTTACTTGCCGCATAATTGTCCATAATATGAAAAAGTCACATCGCATATTAAATTTTCATTTTCAATACAAGCTAAAACGAGAATGTTGACATGTGTTGATGTAAAGTCATACGAAAATGAAAATAACTTTTTAGATCTACATGTGTCCTGAGATGTTATGCCATAATAACGAATAATTATATGTGTTATTGGGATTTGGGAATATTTCCGATATCGTTATACAATGTCTGAGAAACTGATGGTCAGGAAACAAGGTGAAGGGAATGCTAGTGCATGATTCAGGGCACTTGTCACAAAAAAGAAATTGCAATCACCAGTAAGGAGAAGTCTTGGGAGAGAAAAAAATGGGATTGGGTTTGTAACATAAACTCATTTAAACGCCATATATATGTTAGGTTAAGTTTTGATGTGTTGTTTTCATAGATTTTTCAAGAGATTATGCATTTATAAGAACACTTTTGGGCTTTTTTTCCCAACGCTGGGATAGGAGTCAAACAAGAACGATATTCCCTATGGTGTCATTATAAAGCAAGTATTTAGTATACCTCGGAGATCCCCATCATGAACTTCAAGTGAAAACGGTGGATATTAATGGAAATATAAAATAAAATCAAGTATTCTGTGATAATGTGTGACTTTTGCCTCGTTCTTCAAGTGTTATGTAATTATGATTTTATTATTTATTTTATTGACAAATTGTTCACATTTATAGATTACTTAGTACGTGCCTTAATTTTAAGTGCACATTTGAACCGACATGCAAAGTATTATTCATTAGGTTTAACATAGGACCTCATCATCATTCTGTTCATTGTCATTACCGAGTCATACACATTTTAGATTGTAGATATCAGTATGGTATGATGAAGACATTTTGCAGACAGAACATTAAAGGGCATATCAACGGAATTTCGCAGAAATACTGATAAATATAGAAGACAATTTTACTTTCTTATTTATATCTTTTTTTTACGTAGCAACAATATATTGATAGAAAGAATATATTGAAAGAAAAACATGTAACTATATACAAAGACAAATAACAATCCAAGTACAACTCAAATTTACATTTCCAAAATTGTTGTTTGTATTGCTGTTTAAGATTTTCTTGAGGTAATAAGGTTTTGAAATTTTATAAAATGATATATAAAAATGTGCAACAAAGAAAACTCAAGTCAGGAACCAACATTAGGAATATCTTTCTTAAAGATCAGATATGGTATATATATATATATATATATGATCTGACACGAGTTGTCATTTCATATCATAATTTATTAAACGAGTTCAGGAATTGTGTTAGTAAGCGAGCCTTTGGCGACTAACCAATTTCCTGGACGTGTTTAATAAAATATGGTATGAAATGACGAGTGTCAGATATTTTTTTATCACATGCTTTTGAAAGAAATAAAACCCTTCTAATTTTAACAAAATAAGTTGGTAAATTCTCAAAGTTGTGTACTGACTTGACGTCATTTCATGTTGACGACGCCATTTCACCTAAAAACGTAGCCAATGAAAGCGCTCCAAATGTTATCGTACAGGTGTAAGATAAGCAATATTGTAATGGTTGTATAACACGGGAAACAAGGTATAGCATGTGATATAAACATATCTTTGTCATATTTATTTCCATCCTAGGATTTAAAGTGTGATTGTCAATGCTTACATAGCAGTGTCCAAATGATTACTGAAGATCGCTGTTTAGTACCAGGATAAAACTATAGTATGCCTTTAGTATGGAAAACCGCCGGGAACCCGCACTTATTTACATTAAAATATAAAGTAACTATTGGACATTCGGAAATTTTTATTTTTCGGAACTTTAGCGATGTCTTTTCATTGAACCCGGCAATTAAGCTCTATTAAGGTGTGAATTCATCTTTAATGCAGCACTGTAGCAACAAAGGAATGAAGTTCGAGTATATGATTGTTTCCTTTTATGATGGATGGGGGTTGTTTCCTAGAGATTTGTCCTTGTCTGCTGTTTCCTTTCTAGGAAACAGATAATACATTTATCCCATCATCAGACATGCAACTCCGATTAACCCAACTAGCATTTAAATCTATAACTTATATAATAAGCTGGTAATTTATTACATTTGTATAAGGTTCATATGTTAATATGTTATTTGTTGTTGTTGTTTTTGTTCATCAAAGCATATATATATAGGCAAGTAGCAATTGCATCTGGTTATTGGCTGAATGTCAGGTTATTGCTATATAAGTTGGTTAATTAATGTTTTTCGACTGCATGTCTGGGTATTAGACTGTAACCTTAAGTTATTAATAATGATTTTGATTAACCTAATGTCTATTGTATACTGAAAGGTAGATTGGTTTATGAATGTTTTTGCATAAATGTCTGGTTAATGAAATGAACTGGATGACTGTTTGGCAGACTAATTGTCTGGTGATTGGCAAAACTATTTGTTTAATGACTGGTATTTAGTTATTGATAGACAGTCTGATAAAAAGTGGTTAACTTAGTGATTGAAAATAATTTATTTATATAACTAATATTTAATTTATTTACAAACAATTAATTTGAACTTTTTATTTGAAGCAGAAATTCTTCATCAAGATTCAAAAGTCATAATGGAGCATTCAAGTAAACCATAATTTTCTTGTAACTAACATTAACCGTTAGATTATTAATCTTCCACATAAATAAATGTTTAAAGCATGATATGAATCATGTCAATAAATTAACCATGCATTCTAAAACTTTTTGTTTTCATCCACGATTTGCATACCGCAGACTCATAGTACTATTGTACTTCGCTTTCGCCATTCGTTATAAACTTTAATGTTTTGTCATAACATGCTTAACTGAAATGTTACCACGCCAGCCGGTCTTCACTTACAGTTATTACCAGATAAACATCTTGTTAAATGTCATTTCGGGGTTGGTTTGTTCCTAAAGCTCTATTTAGTTTAGTTATAGCGAGTTGTGGGGCACTTTTATGTCTTTTCGATTCACTCGATTTTTACAAGAACCTCCATAAAGGAAACAAGAAATGTCTTTAAAAAAAAAATCTATATATATATATATATGATCTGACACGAGTTGTCATTTCATATCATAATTTATTAAACGAGTTCAGGAATTGTGTTAGTAAGCGAGCCTTTGGCGACTAACCAATTTCCTGGACGTGTTTAATAAAATATGGTATGAAATGACGAGTGTCAGATATTTTTTTATCACATGCTTTTGAAAGAAATAAAACCCTTCTAATTTTAACAAAATAAGTTGGTAAATTCTCAAAGTTGTGTACTGACTTGACGTCATTTCATGTTGACGACGCCATTTCACCTAAAAACGTAGCCAATGAAAGCGCTCCAAATGTTATCGTACAGGTGTAAGATAAGCAATATTGTAATGGTTGTATAACACGGGAAACAAGGTATAGCATGTGATATAAACATATCTTTGTCATATTTATTTCCATCCTAGGATTTAAAGTGTGATTGTCAATGCTTACATAGCAGTGTCCAAATGATTACTGAAGATCGCTGTTTAGTACCAGGATAAAACTATAGTATGCCTTTAGTATGGAAAACCGCCGGGAACCCGCACTTATTTACATTAAAATATAAAGTAACTATTGGACATTCGGAAATTTTTATTTTTCGGAACTTTAGCGATGTCTTTTCATTGAACCCGGCAATTAAGCTCTATTAAGGTGTGAATTCATCTTTAATGCAGCACTGTAGCAACAAAGGAATGAAGTTCGAGTATATGATTGTTTCCTTTTATGATGGATGGGGGTTGTTTCCTAGAGATTTGTCCTTGTCTGCTGTTTCCTTTCTAGGAAACAGATAATACATTTATCCCATCATCAGACATGCAACTCCGATTAACCCAACTAGCATTTAAATCTATAACTTATATAATAAGCTGGTAATTTATTACATTTGTATAAGGTTCATATGTTAATATGTTATTTGTTGTTGTTGTTTTTGTTCATCAAAGCATATATATATAGGCAAGTAGCAATTGCATCTGGTTATTGGCTGAATGTCAGGTTATTGCTATATAAGTTGGTTAATTAATGTTTTTCGACTGCATGTCTGGGTATTAGACTGTAACCTTAAGTTATTAATAATGATTTTGATTAACCTAATGTCTATTGTATACTGAAAGGTAGATTGGTTTATGAATGTTTTTGCATAAATGTCTGGTTAATGAAATGAACTGGATGACTGTTTGGCAGACTAATTGTCTGGTGATTGGCAAAACTATTTGTTTAATGACTGGTATTTAGTTATTGATAGACAGTCTGATAAAAAGTGGTTAACTTAGTGATTGAAAATAATTTATTTATATAACTAATATTTAATTTATTTACAAACAATTAATTTGAACTTTTTATTTGAAGCAGAAATTCTTCATCAAGATTCAAAAGTCATAATGGAGCATTCAAGTAAACCATAATTTTCTTGTAACTAACATTAACCGTTAGATTATTAATCTTCCACATAAATAAATGTTTAAAGCATGATATGAATCATGTCAATAAATTAACCATGCATTCTAAAACTTTTTGTTTTCATCCACGATTTGCATACCGCAGACTCATAGTACTATTGTACTTCGCTTTCGCCATTCGTTATAAACTTTAATGTTTTGTCATAACATGCTTAACTGAAATGTTACCACGCCAGCCGGTCTTCACTTACAGTTATTACCAGATAAACATCTTGTTAAATGTCATTTCGGGGTTGGTTTGTTCCTAAAGCTCTATTTAGTTTAGTTATAGCGAGTTGTGGGGCACTTTTATGTCTTTTCGATTCACTCGATTTTTACAAGAACCTCCATAAAGGAAACAAGAAATGTCTTTAAAAAAAAAATCGGCGTTGAAATTAATATTGAGATGTCATTGAAAGATTACCTAAACAGACGGCCAAGATGATCGGTTACGTGACTTCTCAGATCCCAGATTTTTTGGTCCCCACCAATATTAGGGGACTTATTGGACCCCAGATTTTATTTTTCGGACACTATAAGAAAACTTCTCGGACCCAAAAGTTAATTTCAGATAAATTTATAAATTTAAAAATTAAATAGAATTATAATATTAATATCAATGCCGTGAATAAACCAATCATACAACTCCATGTTTCCACCAGTGATATATGAATAACCGAAATAATTTAGGTTAACATATATATATAATTGTTATCTGAATTTGTCAAGCCAATTTAACAAATTAACGATGTAAGAAAATAATTTCGGGAAAATTATTATGTATCAGACGATAGTTATTCATAGTACCGGTAATATACCATTCATGTTAGTTATCTAATATAATAACGATTTGAAGTCAAATAAGCATTTATACTGTGTATCCCAATAACTAGCAATAGTAAGGGAACATTCAGCGATTTTTGAAATGTTAAGACTTTATTTTTGATAACGCAACCATAACAATTTATTAGACTATGACGATTTTAAATTATATCAGTAGAAATATGATATATCAAGGGTTCCTGTGTATAATTAGTATTGCAAATTGTGTATTCATGCTACGCGGATAACAATTCGACATATTCCGAATCGTCTTTCATAACATTTTATCTATAGAAAATGTAGCATCTTTTTACAGATCAAATAACATCTACTGGAGAAGTTTATAGAAAGATGCAATTATAAATAATCGTTAATAAATCGTAACCACAATTTTAAATCAAATTAACAGTAAGTTTATAATATAAATTCCACATTTATTGAAATTTTTAGGTTTATGATTCTCTGAACGCTATTATTTATGCATGTACGAGTATATTAACACAGCTATACAGCCGTTTCTAGCTACGCGCGCTATTTTTAGAATGCCACTTCTTTTTGTGGAATGCGATGAACTCGCTAGAATCAATGGCTACATGAAACGGCAACCCTGTGAGTGAGATTTATGCATGGGAACATTGCACAA
Source organism: Congeria kusceri (assembly GCA_027627225.1). Lineage (NCBI taxonomy): Eukaryota > Metazoa > Mollusca > Bivalvia > Myida > Dreissenidae > Congeria > Congeria kusceri. The sequence continues at coordinate 46,249,197 of CM051035.1, forward strand.
TTGCTATTTATAGAGCGTAACGCTTATATAAATGTAGGCTAAACAAAATAGTTATTTCGTTACGTGAATGAATATATCATTCTGTTTATGGCATACAATGAGAAAATACGTTCATAATTAGCCTCAGTTCTAGAGTATACGCAAGGATATGTTTATAACTTCATTTTAACCGCTTATGTAAACAATTATGTAAATTTTTATTCCCCAAAAGTATGCAGCAGTTATTGGTATACGTTAAACCATTGTTTGATGTGCCAAATTCTGTTGGCATTCAATTTTCCCGCTGCATAATTATCGCAAGAAAATCTGGGTCAAAAGTGATCTTAGACAGCTACGCCGAAAAAACCTCTCGACACCTAACTATCCCTGGCTCAAGTACCTATCATAATCAATGGTTTTCTCATGCAACCACATCACCTGACCAAGAAAAAGGTCATATATTTTAAGAGCTCTTAAATATGCAAAATCAGTGAATAGCCCAAGTAGTAATTGTTCAGTATGTTGACAATTGGCTTACCGGTACAAGTATGTGTAACATAATTTTTCAATGTAGTTTTTTAATATATATTATTTAGTTTATCCCAGTCTTTCTGCAAGTGAAACTTATTAATGATTGTACTGGCATTAAATAACATAATACCTTAATAAAATGTTACTGGCACATTTACTGCTTCCTTTTTATAGAACTATTTTAATGCACCTATATAAGTAAGACCTTGTATTGAGATAATGCAATCAATATCATTAATTTACCAGTAATGTAATTATAAACTATAGCACTTTTAGTGGGAACGTGTGTTTAAAATATCCTTAATATTGCGTTAGTATTTGCACTGTCACAGACGTGTGGTAATTATGTCCTTGGGGGAACGTCTTGGAAATGTAAAATGTATTGGCTGAAGAGCTGCTGAAGAATATAATACTAATTTGCAGGAGAGTTCTATAGGTATATCTTGTATGTTGTAGATGCTATGGATACTTAAACATACTGGTATTCAAGAAATTCAAGGAAAACTGCACATTTATATTTGATATGAAGCGGTCTCTGAGACCAGCATTTACAGATAAGGATTTGTATTAGTTTAGGCATGTTTCTGATTACATTCTATTGAATATCAATTTACGTATATGTCTGCAATTTCAAAATAATTCATTATTGCCTGTTCGAATAACATAAACTGTCGTGCTACCTAGGGAAAGACGCCAAGACGCACGAAAAGTAAAACTTTATTGCGTTTATGCATGTGGTTAAAAGCTGAAATGATACAAAATGAACAAACATGACAAGTAGTAAGAAAACAAACATCTCTAGTATACTCTCTAGCTAGTGCGTGTACCCAACCAAATTTAAAACCACCCAAGCCGACTGGGAAGCATCAATCTAAACCAGCAGAAATTCTTATTTCTAATGTCAGCAACTGAACGTAATGGAACGTTAAAGTAGATAATAATTTTCTTGCAACTAACATTAACTGATAAATTATTACGGTAATCTCCGACATAATTAAATGTGTAAAGCATGCATTCTAGAACTTTCTATTTTCATTCGCGATTTGCATACCTCAGTCTCATTTTACCACTTTTAGTAATTTTGTAATTTAGGTTAGTTTAATACTATTGCATCACAATGTTTTTTTATACAATAGTTTCAATGCTTGTTCGCTTAACCACTTATAGCAAGTTATATGCACTGTCATGTTTGCTATTTGCTATGAATTTATGAAACACGCAGCTTGTTGGTCTATGTTGACCAATTACCTAGGAATAAAATGTCATACGACGTAATTGAATGTTCCAATATATTATTTCAAAACATGATTTGTTGAAATTTGGAATCACTGCTGAACATTAATATCTTACATTATATTGAAAGTATTCCTAAACAGGACATACAATCGAGTTAAACAAACTCAGATCGTATTAATTTTGTATTCGGCAGATTCTGTTGTACTTCACCATTTATAATGGCCTTTAATGTTTTGCAATAACATTTTTCAGCTAAACTGATACAAAGTGCTTGTCTAATAAAAACTCATAACATTCATGGAGTAAACAATGGGACCACCGCACGGATTGTATTACACTAGCAGATGTTGCCATCATTACTGACCGTTATTGAAAAAGAATTGGGTTACCGAGCTAGCAGGCCTACCCTTGCAGTTGTGGCCATGTAAACATCTTGTAAGTGCCATTCATTGGTTGTTTTGTTTTTAAATCTCTAGTCTGTTTAACCAGAGCCTGATGTGGGACTGTTATAAAATTAACTCGATCACTGGTTCAACAAGCACTTCCATATATGAATGAACTTCTCTTGATCTATACCATCCCTGGATCCAGCACGTACCATAACCAATGGTTTCTGATGAAACACCCCACTTGACCAAGAACAACAAACATACCCAGCAGTAATATAGTTCTGAGCTCTGAAATACATAAAGCGAGTCAGTAATGCTTTTGTTGATGTTGACAAAGTAGCTAAGTATGGAATACTAAGATGCAGGGGAGCTCTATCGTTCTATGTTGTTAACTTTAGATGCTATGAATAATTAAACAGACTGTCTACAATGGTATTCAAGAAATTCAAGGAAAACTGTACATTTATATTTGCTATGAAGCGGTCTCTGAGACAAGCACTTGAAGATAATGATCGGTTATGTCTGTTAATGGTGTCATTATCACCATCAACGGCCGCCACAAAGGCCCCGTTATACTTCATAACAAGAACGTACATGTACAGTTGTACACACTAGCACAATATTTCACAGAAAGATTGTTTATTGCCAGTGGACTCGTCCTTAATTATTTCAAATGTGTATTTAAGGTTCATATGTATCAGGTCCTTATATGTACACATACTGTATTTGGGATCTTTAAATGTGTATAACTATATATGTGGCTCGTCGTGAGAAAACCGGTCTTAATGCATATGCGTAAAGTGTCGTCCCGGATAAGCCTGTGCAGTCCGCACAGGCTAATCCGGGACGGCACTTTCCGCTTTTATGGTATTTTCTGTTTCAAGAAAGTCCCTTCTAAACATAAATTCAGCGTAGGCGGAAAGTGCCGTCCCGGATTAGCCTGTGCGGACTGCACATGCATTAAGTCCGGTTTTCCCACGACGCGCCACATATAATTTATTTCTATATGAAGGCACATACAATATAGGTTAGTAAAGACAGAAAATGCTTCATGCCATTAGGGATATGGGCACATATATTTTAGGCATGTTCGTATTTTGGATATATAGTTCAGTCTATAAATGTACATATACATTTCATATCTAAATAGGCGCATACATTTTAGGTTTATAGGAGAACATTTATTTCAGATTATAGGCGCATAAATCACACGTCAGTGTTTGGGTACATATATTTCAGGTCCATGCTGACAATGACCACGGATATTCACGCTCTGCGGAGGGAGTACGCATCACAGCAGCGAAAACACAGAAAACACCAACATATAATATTGACAGGTACATAAAAGCTTCATTTTAATGGTATTTCTTGTTCTTTGTGCTTTCCTTTAATTTGTACTGAAATAATTTGATCCCATAAAAATTTCAACCCATGACACATGCGTTTTAACATTAATTTTATTCCATGCATCATTAACTTGAATGTAAATATTTTTAAAAGCTAAATTTTAAGTTGTTTCATTGACTGCACATGATACATGGTTTATTGCATGGATGAATTCTCGAATAAGTAAACATTTAGTATTCATTCACAACTAGAACTTTATTAGTTTTTGCTGCATAAAGATATCAAACAAAAGTTTTACCATATACAATGACACAACAATATACTCATATTAAAACTACGGATGCAACGGGTACCAAATTTGGTTCGGGTCGGGTCGGATATCTTTTGTCGGGTCGGGTATTTGCGGGTCGGGTCGGGTATTGATATAAGTGAACGTACACATCAAAGTGGCACCTTCAGAGGGCTGTTTCGATCAGTAAACATCGTTTCTACCCTGAAGACTAGACGATGAATGTAATTATACTTGTTTGTGGCAGTTTTACATACAGATTTTGTGTCAGATTTGGTCCTGCAGTTCTAGTGATTTAGTCATTTGAATATCTCTGCCCTTCGCAAAGCGCATTGGGGAGCATTCACCAGTTTACTGATATCTTTTATATTAATTGTCATTGTGATATAGCTAACATCTAAACTGGATCATAATGTTTGCTTGAATTGTACCTGTTTCCTTCATAGTTATTTTTCACTGGACGTTTGTCATCAACATTGTTACAGATATACAGATTATTTATATTTCAGAATATTTAAGTTTAAAATCTTTGTTTTCAAAAAAACAATCTCGTTTTAATAAATGCAGATTGCTCAGCAATTCATTTGCATAGGTTATTTTGCAGAGGGTTAACGGTAATAATTCAGCAGGAGATCATGTACGGGCTGCTTGTGTACGCATATATATGCGTTATAAAGGTATTGATTCCTTTCGAGGTGTGTATTTGACGGGGAAAAGATATAACGAAGGATAAAGAATACTGAATAACCACCCTCCCAAACCCTCAACAGTTTCGTCCACTGTAAAATTGATCACTTCTTTCCATTAACGATAAAATTGAAATTTACTTTAAGGTTTCGTCCTATAAATAACGATGCGAGTTTATATTTAGTTCCGTTAAAAGCCAATGCACTCTGCCACACATATTTCCTCAACTAAACGGTTTCAAACCTCGTTCAGCGATGCACTCCAATATCCAAAAGCGCCAGCAGAATATTTGCTTGTATTTGCCACACACGAAAAACTGTCAGATAGAAACAACTATACCGAACTCGAGTTATTTTTAATGGAACCCAGAATGCGGGCATTTTCGGGTACCCGTTGCATCCCTAATTAAAACCATGTTAGTATTTTAGTTACATTTTTTTTACTTTTCAGGATCGGTTAAAGATGTTCATGTGCAGTCCAGTATTAGCAATAACATTGCAGAGGTCAAGAATATGGTTGACCCACTCACCATAGCAACCATCTCCATAGCATCAGACAAAACTGTTGATTTTTTGGATTCCATTACTCCTCAGGTACTTTATTAAAAACAAGCCAATTATTTGAGAATGAAAAACTGTTTGTATGCGGTTCTTCAATATTTCAATTTCATTTAATAACGGTTATCAGTATATAAACTTTTGTTTGACATAGCCGCCCTTATTGAGACTGGCCTAGGAGGACATTTTTTATAATATGTCAAGCTAAACTGATGCATATTGTATTAATTACATACAAATAACATGGGAGGGGCCGAAATGACTAAAATTGAGTACTGAAGGTATTTCTATCAGAACATTACCCATAGTTTTATAACGGCCAACTAGAATATCTTCAATAGTTTTTTCATGGTATGTTTGTGCTGCTGCAGGTGATTGGAGATACAAAATGCATTCTTGTTCAACAAGCAAAACACAAAGCCAAGAAGCATCTACCCCAAGAAGCGAATACTCTTCAATCCAAGATTGAGGCATGTGGACGAAGAAGAGCAAAGATCCCAAAGGGACGTAGGGGTCGGTCCCTGTCTGTTCCTGCCGTCATAATGGAGGAATGTGCAAGTATCAACCTCACAGAGGGGGTGAAAGATGTGGTTACTGAATGTTTATCAAACCGTTCTGAAATGGAAAACGGTAAGATTTGTGGGAATTTATCAGGACAGCCTAAGGATTCAGTGGAGATTCAAGATAAGCAAGATATTAGTGTGCATACAGATCGTGATTTGATTGCAGACAAGAATGAAGAGTTGGAACAGGATGAAAGCATAGAGAATCAGATATCTGACAAGTGTTGTGTAAATGAAGAAGCAGATTTATCAAGTCAAACTAATGAAGAAAAACATAGAGAAAAGATAGATGAGCCAAATGAAACAGAACATGGAGAAAAGGCAGATACAACAAATGGAAACAAAACTGATGAACAAACCAATAAAGATGTGAATGGTTCTAAAAGTGTTGACAACACCACAGACACTGTCGGTGAGATATCAGACGATCTACGCAAACAGCGTCTAAATTCCAACAAAAGCCATCAAACCAGAGTGACTGCTAGACAACTTCCAAAACCATTTGTAAGGTCTTTGTCTTCCAACTTCGAGTCTACACTACAGAAGCATGACCTCAGGGTGAACTCTGAAGTAAAGGCTAGCATCTACCATCACTTTTACGAGAAGAAACGTCACCTCAGCATTGATTCTGAATACAGCTCGAACAAAAATGACCACAGTGCGGACTCTAGGATTTTAAATCCGTTTCCAATTCAGCATTGGAATAAAAACAGAATAAAGGCTGGTGTTAAACTGGGCTTGTACAAAGATGACAAATTGAAGTGATTTTTTCCCTTCTTTTTTTCTTCATAAATTTTTACCTTACCTATACATTGAGTTACGTATGTATTCAATGGCAATAATTTCATAACTATTGTAATTAATTACATATATGCTATACAAATATTTTATTATTTAAGTAATGTACTATACTTTTTCATGTCAATATAATTCGACTTTACTTTTTCATGAGGCAAAAACACTGATGATGATATTTTGTTTGTATTTCCTATATATGCTTATACAGGAATATTTGATGCAAGTTGTAAATATGAAACATGACCCTGATAAAAAGGCATTATTTAATGACCATTGGTATTACAAGGAACATTTTATTATCGTGTTATTAATTTTTATAGGAACCGAACTTTTTAAAACGTTTGGGTTGTGCGTTTACAATTTTTTTTAGATTATGTATATTTCGTGTGCAAGTTCACACAACTTGTTATTAAAACTAAACTTTTGTATGGTTTAATAGTTTGATCTTTAAACTATATTTGACCGTGTTTAATTAATAGTATGTTGTCACGCAAGATTGAATTGTATAACAATAGATTGAGTCGTTGTTAAGGTAATATTGTAGACTTGAGGCGCGTTTTATAATATTGCATTTTGCATAATTCATCTAAAAAGATTTCAACAGGTTATATGTGTTTTGAATTGCGTTTATTTAATATCCAACAATAAACAAACGCAAGGACAATACTTCAAAAATTCAAATAGTGACAGTAATGTTGTTCACGTCTTCATGCAAAATATATCTATATTAAACAAGAGCATCGGCTGCGGTTGCTTCATTCTAGTCTGATTAACATCCTAAGATCAGGTGACGACAATAGCTTGAAATTAAAACAAAAAAGATCAGAAATAATATGTATGCTAAGGCTGTTGTTCCAACATATCCTTAAATAGTAACTAAAGTGAAAACTCAAGTGAAAACGGGCCATAAAACAACCAAACTCCAAAACAGAGTTTAGGTTTTTGTCTTACATATTCATCTCATCATGCTGGATAAGAATGCCAAGTTAAAATGCTAGATAGGTAACATAGTTTTCAAGAAGTGGCCCTAACGAAAGTTAACCAAAAAAAAGGCAACGCCGGTGTAACATTAAATATTGACCCCGTTGAAAATTCACCCCATGGGTCCTTTTTTAACGTTGAGAAATGACCCCGCCAACATTTCAACATAAAATTTTGATCAAAATGTTGAAATTTTATCAGTCGTTAAATTTTGATCTGTGATGGGTCATTTTTTTTATCTGTTTGTTAAAATTATGTTAAATGTCAGAGATCGTCTCTTTGTTAAAGAGAAACAGTGGAAAGAACCAGAAAGTATCGCAGGCTTGCTTTTCTTTAAAACTAATTTTACAAGGCCCTGAGCTTGAACTAGATAAAAGATGCCAGGAGAAAAAATCAAAGACGCCGACGCCGCGTATGAAGCGAGGATCTTTTAAAGACGTATCATGGAGTAAATTCTGACACGTAGATTTTCATTTTTTTTTATAAATGAAAATAACATCTGATAAACAAAATACACTATTAAAATAATGGTCACCACGCTCATTTTAATAATTTGCTTATCTGAAGTGAACACACGTGGCAAACTGCAAAAATTGGAAACAAGAAGGCCAAAATGTGTCGCTCAACGGAGTTTAGTTAAGGAATACTTCTTGATTTATTGTTGTTTATCGGCCAATAAACAACGATTTGAAGTTCTGATACGTCGAAATTAAACCACGAGGGCGTTAGCCCGAGTAGTTTAAAAGCCACGCAGCAGAACGACAAAGAGCGTTAATAGAGTGTTCAATATATGTATGTTAAGTCTCACGCTTTCAGTTAAATCACGCCCTCACGCTCACTTAAAATAATCTCACACTTTAAACCTCACAAAGATATGTCGTAAGACGGGTCGGGCCCCCAAAAAGCCACACTCTAGCAAGAACGTGGTATGACTAGATACCGAAAATTCTAATGCTAAGCATAAACATCTGCATTGCTCTACGGCATACTATTAACTTCTCAAAGGGTCTGAATGTGCGGGCAGTCTGCATCTCTTACATGTATTAGCATTTGGGCATGTACATTATTTATAGTATGTTTCATGAAATTGGACTTTGAATAATGTAACATCTCCCTCTTCTTATAAGAAAGACAACTTCAAGATTCAACAACTCTTCAAACACATTGTATCATAAAATATCAATGAAAAATATAATTCTAAAATATGAAAATAGGAAAAATAGATCCGTTAACAACACATGTCATCATATATTCTAATTAAAACAATATCATTCATAAAAACAATCGTGGAATAATAATAAAACACATTCAGCTAATAAACGCATGCATTTCAGTAAAAACATTTCACACTAAAACAATAAAGTTGTCAGCACTGTCACGCGTCATGCAGATCATGTTTCAAGAGCAACACATTTTGCGCACGACTGATATCATTTAACACATATAAATGTCAAGATAACACACATGAAATGGTAGTTTACAGTTTATTACTACACTCATTGAAATTAATTTATTCGGCTCAATGGGCCTAAACAGATTTTTTTGTTAAACCGAGCAAGTTTTTTGCCATGGGGTAGTGTTTGCAGCATTGTTTTTCTTTGGTGAAATAAATTGCTGTTGTTCTGGTATTTTGCAAGGCTCTGGTGAACTCATTTATTCTGAGGTGACATAACGAGCAAATTCCTGAATGTTTGTAAAATTCTGATTGTTTCATGAGCAAAAGGCAATTTCTGCGGTGTAAAGCTCCATCCGGTATTTGAATGTATATATGATTTGTCATTGTGTTTAGAAATAATATGTGCTGGCAACCATGTTTTACCATATTTGCTTTTGACCACTGATGTATTGATTGTCCTAGGTATGTGTTCGTCAGTTTTAACTGGAAAGATTGTTTTGTGCGTCTACCTTGCAACAATTGTGCAGGTAAAAATCAGGCGTCTTGAAGCGGAGTATTTCTTAAGAAATGCAATCACTCTTGGCTCCTTTAGCCTTGAGAATGATGCGTTTGGCTGTTTAACCATGACTTCAGCCGAACTAGTTTTGAATGTGAAATCCATCTTCTGACACCATGTTATGTTGCTATGTTATAATGTTGTTTCGGTTTAATTTGTGAATACGAATGTATAATTATAGTCAAATGACTTAAAATCACCAGTGTGAAGTTATATATTTATTTTCTAGCATTCTACTGAAATAAAAGAATCATCAACACTCCTCTACGGCATATTATCAACTATTCACACAAAGACTGAATGACCCGATCGTAGTTAATAAGTTTTCAGGCATTCTGTCTATACATCACACATGTATAGTCACCGATTTTACATATAGACGTTAATAAGCAACAAACGATGTGTAGCTGGGTTTTACTTTTTCGGCGTAGATGTCTAAGATCACTTTTGACCTAGATTTCATTAAATGTGTGCACATGAAAAGCTTTAACTTTGTCGCGAAAAGTTAATTATGCAGCGGTAAAATTGAATACCATTATTCCATAGGGCAATTTTTTTTGCGCGGGATAATTTGAGGGAATGCAAACTTACAGCGGTGTAATGTGTACCAATAATGGCTGCATAAGTTTTGGGATTTAAATACAAAAATGTTCACATAAGCGGTTAAAATAAAGTTTTAATCATTGAACTACATCTAAAAAACTGAGAATAATTACGAACAAATTTTCTCATTGTCTGTCAGGAACAAAATGTTATATTCATTCACAGAATGAAATAATTATTTTGTTTATCCTACATAAGCGGCACGGTCAATAAATAGCACTTGTTATACAATGATCCCACCACAGGAATCTGTAACTATGTATCTCTATGTTCCTTACGTATATACATTTTATAGTGCATATGTCTACGGACAGTTAATAAAGATTGTAACAGATACAGCATGTGAACGGCGTGTAAATTGATCGTGAACGATGTATTCTCGACTTCAGGTCAGTGTAAGGTCAGTCTTTCTGTGCTATATACTAGACCAATGAATAGGCAGTAAACTTTACAAAATAATCGTTGCCAATAAAATATTTTCAAATTAAAAATATATCTAACCATAACAACTCTTAAACATTTAAATGCATGTGTATACTTCGGAAAGAAATGCACAAGTAGCTTGTCGCATATTAACCGAATTACTGTACTCGATGCATCCATTGCCTTCTACGCATTATTTTCTGTGTTGCTCTCTTTACCCTTTATATTTGTCTTAGATAATCCTTATTTAAGAATCCTTACGAAACTAAAGAGCACAAATATTTCTTTTAAAAATGTCTAAACAAACATAATAATATAACTATATGTTCTTAAATAGTATATTATGATTTAGTATGTGTGTAGTGTGTGCAAATCTAGTATTACATGTGATAGATTAAGTAAAATATAAGTGAAACTCCACAAATTACACATGCATTATTTTTGAATATTTATGTTGCAAGTTTAATTGACATTCCTTGTTTTCAAACTTACCATAGAAGCCGAATATCGTTTAAAGATATTTCTTGTTATATACCTGACCTGAATCTGCAGAGTTATGGCCGACGAATTGGCACATAATTAGTAGTATTATTAGCTAACTAAACATTTATTACTTACAATCCTGAAAGATACAGAAATGTTATTCTTTGATTTGTACGGTTTTAAAATTAGGCAACTTGCATTGATAAGATTATCGAGACAGTTTTCAATGTTGAAATATGACCTGACTATAGTTGATCAGTTTTCGCGCGTGAAAGGGTCATTAAATAACGGGCGGGGTTAGTTTTCAACGTTGAAAAAAAATTCTGTCAAAATTAAATGTTACACCGGCCAAGTGACGACAATAGCTCGTGTGGGTTTTTTTAATCAGACGAGTTAAAATTAATAAATCCTCCTTAATCTGCCAGCATGTAGGCAGTGAACACGATGTTGTAAATGTTGCTTTCATCACTTACACCCACGCTGGCTACAGATGGTCGTATATTTGCTCAGATCTATTTGGATTATCTGATAAACCACATGTCTCACACATGGATTGAGACATTTACTGCTTTGCAAACAATTGAAAATATGCATGCTTGAATTGATTACTTTATGCGCGGCCAAGAATGTAATAATTGTGAACAATTCTCGGTCCGGTACTTTAAAATTAGTGACCTTACGCCATGGGCTAACCCATCTAAAATAACAGTGTTCAGGTTGTAAACGAATGAAGTGTAAACAGTTAGATTTCTTGTCAGCTGTTTCAAACAAAAGGGCTATGATGGCCCAAAGCGCTCACCTGAGTTTGAGAACAATGGCGACCATTAGGGATGCAACAGGTACCCGTTAATACCCGCATTCTCGGTACTATTAAAACCCATTTCGCATGGCATTAACATATAGGGGCGATAAAAAAAACAACAACATGGAAATAATCATATAACAAGAGGGCCATGATGGCCCAGAGCGCTCACCTGAGAACTGGTACAAATTAAGACCATACTGTTGTGACAGGTTTAAAAATTAAGGTATCTGAACAATACGCCGAGGATAGGATCAGTGTTTATTTAAAACATTGGTTAGTGCGATAGGCTAACTAAAGTATGAGTTGGGTAGCGGTTGTGCATTCTTTTACTAATGTTTCTCAAATAATTTTTCTCAATACTCCTACCTGACCCTTTTCCATTTAGTCATTGACAATTCCGGAAAATGCAGAAACAGTAGATTTTGATATCTTTTTCGCAAACAGTTTTGGAGAAATAGTTGCAGTGCGATAATTGCGATGGCTGCGCTATAAGGTAAAGTTTTGCTTTTTCTTTGATAATTTTCTGTCAAAAGATAATAAATGATGTTAATGCAGGCTCTGAAGACATCAATGTTGCATGTACAAATAACTGCAGTCTTGCAACTGTTGGAAATCAAATTTTATCAATCAATTTTTATGTTCATGCGCAAACTGTGTAAGTTTGGTCAACATTGAATAAAAAATTGTGTGTGCAAGCCAATCATTGATAACTTGTTGATGAATTTTTTTCCAAACACAAGGGGCAATAACTCTGGTTTTTCTGGCCCGATCATGCTTATACTTGACTTCACCAGTAGTCTTACGTTCATAGACAACTGTACACGACTGGTGAAGATTGGATGAAAAATAAAGTCTCTATCTTGAATAATGTCCATTTTTTTGCATATTTTGTTCACAAAGAGCAATAACTCTGGTGTTTGTGGTCCGATCTTGCTTATATTCGACTTCGACTGTAATCTCATGATAATAGACAAACTGTGCAAGATTGGTGAAGATTGAATGAAAAATGAAGGCTCTATCTTGAATAATGTCCATTTTTGTATATTTTTTTAATAAACAAAGGACAATAACTCTGGTGTTTGAAACACAATCTGGCCCATTTTTGGCGTCTGCTGAGATATGATGTTCATACACAAATTGTGCAAGATTGGTGAAGCTTGGATGAAAAATGAAGTCTATCTGGAATAATGTCCATTTTTGTATATTTTGTTCACAAGGGGTAATAACTCTGGTGTTTCTGGTCCGATCTTGCTTATATTCGACTTCAACTGTAATCTCATGATAATAGACAAACTGTGCAAGATTGGTGAAGATTGGATGAAAAATGAAGTCTCTATCTTGAATAATGTCCATTTTTGTATATTTTCTTAATAAACAAAGGGCAATAACTCTGGTGTTTGAAATAAGATCTGGCCCATTTTTGGCATCTACTGAGATCTGAAGGTCATACACAAACTGTGAAAGTTTGGTTAAGATTGGTTGGAAAATAAAGTCGTTTCTTTGGAAAAGGGCATTTTTGCACTTTTTTGCATGAAAAAGGGGCAATAACTCTGGTGTTACGGGTGTGATCTGACCCAATAACAATCCCATCTGAGATTTTATGGTCATACACAAATTGTGCAAGTTAGGTCAAGATTGAGTAAAAAATGTAGCCTTTTTTTTTTTTATCGCGATAACGGACCAAATTGTTGACGGCATACGGACGATGGACGCTTGACGACGGACGCCGCCCGAGAGGTCCCCTATACCAATAGCTCACTGAGTACTTCGTTCTCAGGTGAGCTAAAAATACATAAAGAGCTTATGATTGGATACTACCATCTTTTTTTCACATACCGGTATATGTTTGAATTAAAATAATAAATTATTGATTAACACCAGTACACAGATTGATTTGATGTCAGTTCAACTTTGCATATCAGTGATTGACATATTGTTCTGTCTTGTTGTTCTCAAAAAAAAATTCACATTTTTTTGCAACAAAGTCCATAAGCAATCACAAACCTTTACGGGTTCGAAACTGGTACATAAAGTGACATTCAATAGTTACTACACTCTACGGTAACTTCCTAAATATCATCATAATGGCACCATATAAATGTATAAAACCAAGTAGATTATTCTGGCTTTGCGGGCCCGTCTAGCTCAGTCGGTAGAGCGCTATAATCTCAATCAAGGGTTCTTGAGTTCGAGCCCCAGACCGGCCACATAACTTGTGTGGGGATTGGTCGTGAAATAATTTATACGGCCATTCTCCCCCTACCTCTGATTCAAGTAGGGCAGTTGACATTTACTGGCATTAGTATGTGCACTTGGTACTGGTAAACCACTTACATCGGCTTAGTTTGCCCAGAAAAAGTGTGAGTAGGTTAACTGACCGCCCTTATATCACTGAATGACTGGTAAATAAGGTGAAAAATCCAAACAAACAACTTTCCAAATGTACTCTTAGGAAAAGTGAAATATCTATATTATATAGGAATACTCATTGTTAACATTAAGAACCATACACCTTTCAACATTGTCAGATTAAATTATAAATAACTATACAACCTTTTAGTTAATTTGTGTAAAAACTTACTAATAATCACACCAATTTTGAGTCAAAACAGTGTAGAAGTATTTTTCAATTAATGAGAAATAATAAATCAGCTTCAAAAATCATGTAAGATAATTACTTGAGTTTCCAAAATCCCAATTCAAATGTAGAAGTCAGTGCAAAAGTTGCATCATTAAATGATACTGAATAAGTTACTAACTAAACATTCCAAAAACTACAGAAAATAATTAACCCTTTCAGGCACTAGATCACATGATATTAATCCTATATTCTGATTGCTTGTTTACAGCATGAATTTTAGCTATTTATTGTTGTTTACATCTTTTTCCTGACTGGATGCCACGACAGTGGAAAAATTTACTACTGCACACATAGCCAAAATATAGGTCAGAAGCAGGCTATACATGTATTACAATGCGTAATGATGCTGATCTAAAATAGAAGTATTATGTTGACTCAGAATGATGTATTGATTTTACTGATAAGCCGACTCCACTTTCTGGGTTATATCTGTGACTAAAAGGAAATAACTTTTATGGCACTTATCTTCCTGATACTGCATTTACGTCCCTTTACCAGGTGAGTTATTCAGGAATAGATGTATTTGGGGCAAAAAAGGGGACAATAACTCTGGTGTTCCTGGTCCGATCGGGCCCATTATCGAACTCGTCCAAGATTTTATGGTCATACACAAACTGTGCAAGTTTGGTCAAGATTGAATAAAAAATGTAGTCTTTATTGCGATAACGGTCCAAACTGTTGACGGCATACGGACAACGCCGGAGAGGTCCCCTATACCAATAGCTCACCGAGCACGAAAAAAAAGAGCAGGTGAGCTAAAAAAATACTACCTCATTGAAAAATAGCGTTTTAAAGTGTCCTTCATTAGAAAACATTCATTTTTGAAGGTGTTCCAAATGAAAATACATGTATTGATATACAATTGTAGATGTTTTATTATAACTTTTTATACAAAGACATAGACAACTGACTAGTCGACACAATTTCATTGACTGCGCATCTGGCCAATTTGAGTTTTAGGACTTGATTGTTTGACGGATATGTCTTGTAAAAACTACTGTATTTGGAGACCGTGCTTGTCTGCTGGATCAATTCGAGAAGTGATGCTTTCAAATCTAGTAAAAGTCAATAGATTTGTGCCTGATAAAAGTTTTATAATTATTAAGGGTACAATGCAGACGGGCCATTTCTGCCATTTGAAATGATACACAATTTGTTCACATTATTCTGTTCCACAACTGCAAAATGAAACCGCTAAATGATTTCTAATTACAAACCTCTTCTGATATACTCAATTCACAGATATCCAATTAATGTAAGAGACGATGGGGACATTTTGCCAAATTTTAATAACTTCAAAAACTGACTTTTAAATGCAAATCACAGTTTCAAGAATAGGGAAGTTAAGACTTTTTTTGAATTGTTTTTCATTAAGTCAGTCTGCTATAACACGCTGAATTAACTAGATGTGTCACATACACGGATGCCCCCACGACACATATTTGGACACAAACCATGGGAGTGTAGCCAATACTAATTTTTGCCTCCAAATTTTTTTTTTCATATATATTCTATATCATATATAGTGGAAATAATGACAAAGGGCCGTAATTCGGCTAAAATTGGTTTCAGCCAAAATTCCTTCCTTTATTATCACCTGCATGTTAAGGTCCTTCAGATGTGTAAATTTGAGCGCAATTCGCCAAGCAGTCAAAGATGAGTCGAGTCAACAAAATGTTGGTAAGTATATATTCTATAGTGGAAAAAAATGACTAAGGGCCATAATTGTGCCAAAATTGGTCGCAGCCTAAATTCCTTTCTTTACAATCACCTACTTATTAAGTTTTTTCAGCAGTGAAAGTTTGAGCGAAATCCGCCAAGCAATTAAAGACTTGAGAGTTGAGTCCACAAAATTTCGGGACGTACGTACGCACTAACAAGTGCAATAAATTAAATCTGGATAAAATTATTAATTATTTTTAAAACTAACAACAAACGACAATGTACACTGACATCTTAACAACAAACGACAATGTACACTGACATCTTTTATTAACTCAACAATATTGACACACAATGTTTACAAGCTTACTTTATCAGAAAAACACTTAAACAATTTATTAAATTAATGTAGAAGCATTGATGACATCTTTCCACAAGGCTGGTCTGCTGTCCTTTTTTCCAAAACAAACTGAACAAACAACAACCAGTTACAAAATAGTAATAACAATTTTTAATCTGAGACCTTTTCACTGGCTTAAATCCATGTACCGGTAATAATGTTCTTTCCTGTAGAAAAATCCACTTCACAATGAATTATGAATATAATTCTCATATCTGTTAAAAAACCCAAGGCGGTTCTGTTGTTGTTTCTGTTACGTCTTCTTAGAAGATATAAAGGCATTCTGCAAAATATGAATAAATTCAAATCTTAATCGAAGACTAACACTTTTTAAAATGAACTTTGTAAGCTAAAAATTAAAATTTGGATTTATTTTTCGAAGATATACAATCAATTTTTGTCAATTTGTAAAATAAACTTTATGCAAAAATCTAAAACTGATCAATAACACTTTATAAAATAAGTGTATCATTAAATACATGACACAGGATCAATAAGAACTATGGAAGTAATTATTTTATTATTGAAAATAAAAAATTCACATTAAATATCTTTTAAAATCCATATGGCAGAGGACTTAGCACAGTTTACTGATCCAACACTGACAGCTATGACAATATCTACTAGAGGACATACGGTACACTCACCCTACGCTCCCTCTCGACAGCCTGTGCGAAGGCCTTGACCTGCGAGGAGCAGTGAAGCGGCTGTTTGTAGTGCTCCTGGTAGCAGTTGTACACCTCCTGCTGTAGATCCTGGCACACCGGCGAACCAGTCTGCTTTCTGGGGAACAGTACAATGAAATATTTACCAGTCTGCTTTCTGCAGCACAGTACAATGAAATAGTATGCATATGGATCAGACTGCCTTCCGGAAAAACTCAGAAACATGTAATAGTCAAAATATAAACCTATGGAACAGAACAATGAAATGGTAAGCATATCAACCAGTCTGATTTGTTAAGCAAAGGTTTGGTGTTTCAGGGCAAACAAATCTAACATAGTGGTATGTTCTGTTTTGTTTGTTTGTTTGTATTTTCAACAATATTTCGGTCATATAACGGCGGTCAGTTAACCCACTCACACTTTTCCTGGGTAAGCTGGTTTACCAGTACTAAGTGCACATACTTATGCCAGTAACTGACAACTGCCCTGCTTGAATCAGAGGTAGGGAGAGAATGGCAGCAGAAATAATTTCATGACCAATCCCCACACAAGTGATGTGACCGGGCTGGGAATCGAACCCGCGATCCTCGGATTTATAGTCCAGCGCTCTACCGAGCTAGCTGGACGTTCTGCTGCATAAGAAAGTTGACTTTATCATTGCACTATTAATGTGTCACTCCCAAATTTACACTCACTGTGGTGGTGATTATTTTAATACAGAACCGATTAATAAAGATCATTCACCAATATTATCACAATTATTGGATGTTCATATACATCACATAAACTAGGTACAAAATGTACTATTTGAAGGAGAAAACTCAAGCTAGATTTTTTAGGTTAAAATTTTACGGACAATTATCATACCATGTGTGATTAGAAATTTACTGTCTTAAAATACCAGAAGCCAGTCCAGCAACATGAATGAAAACAGCCATATGCGAAAGATTTTTTTTTACAAAATGTGATTAAGCATTTGTAGAAAAAGACAACAATTCAATGAATGTTTCTAAAAAGTTCTTAAAGCTTCAATATAGTTCATGAAGTAAATGAGCTTTAACAACTTTTAAAAGCAGTATAATACCGAGTATAAACAAATTACTGATAACTCCTACGACACTAAGCATGACCACAGTAGCAATGGTTTTGTATGTAAATTACATCCCAAAAATTATATATGGAAGTAAACTTCACATTGGATATTTCATACTTACAAAAATTTAGATTCCACTTCCTGGATAGCCCTGGCAAACTCCTCTGCCTTTATTTTGTGATTTTCATTACTCTGCAACAAATAAATGAGGTGTGTCGTGGGAAGACCGGGCTTACTGCATGTGCTTAAAGTGTCGTCCCGGATTAGCTTCTGCAGTCTGCACAGGCTGATCCAGGATGGCACTTTCCGTTTTTATGGTATTTTTTGCTTTAAGGAAGTCTCTTCTAAACATAAATCCACTGTAGGCGGAAAATGCCGTCCTAGGTTAGCCTGTGCAGACTGCACAGGCTAATCAGGGATGACACTTTACACACATGCAGTAAGCCCAGTTTTCCCACAACACACCTCATATGTTCTTGCAACGCTGTTAACCGGTATCTTCATCCACTAAAATTAACATTACAATCCTAATGCTGTTCACAACACCTTTTCACCAACAAACTCGAAGAAACAAGATGCTGTGATTCAAAATCAGAAATGTTCAGTTTAAGTTTAACTGATAATTTTAACAATATAAGTCCAGATTAATACATCAAGCATTAAACAATTACATTATCATTACAGTTGTTTTTTGAATTGCAAACATTTTACCAGCTATATTAAACACATTTTTAAACAAAACTTTTGGAAGCATTTTTTTTCCATCAGGCTAGTGACCAATACAATTACTAAAACAAACCTTATCCACTATCCTCTGTCTGTATTCATGTTCAATCTGCCGCCTCAAAGCAGCCACTTGCTCATCAGTCAATGGCTCACTGCCACCTGCAAATTAATAACCTGTCATTTAACCCAGTCACAAACAACCTGTTACTATGTCCAGTGTCAAACAACCTGTCATATAACCCAGTCTCAAACAACATGTCATTTAACCCCATTTCAAACAACCTGTCACTAAGTCCAGTGTCAAACAACCTGTCATTTAACCCAGTCTCATACAACCTGTCACTAAGTCCAGTGTCAAACATGTCATTTAACCCCATTTCAAACAACCTGTCACTAAGTCCAGTGTCAAACAACCTGTCATTTAACCCAGTCTCAAACAACCTGTCACTAAGTCCAGTGTCAAACAACCTGTCATTTAACCCAGTCTCAAACAACCTGTCACTAAGTCCAGTGTCAAACAACTAGTTATTTAACCCGGTATCAAACAACCTGTTATTTAACCTAGTGTTGAACAACCTGTCATTTAACCTAGCGTTGAACAACCTGTCATTTAACCTAGTGTTGAACAACCTGTCGTTTAACCCAGTGTCTGCAAAGTAGACAATAAAATAGTCTTCAAATTTGCTAGTGGATTCAGGCCAGAACATGCACTAGGTTTACAATTAGCTCTCAAGACTCGTTAGATTTTATAGTTAGTGGATTCAGGCCAGAACATGCACTAGGTTTACAATTAGCTCTCAAGACTCGTTAGATTTTATAGTTAGTGGATTCAGGCCAGAACATGCACTAGGTTTACAATTAGCTCTCAAGACTCGTTAGATTTTATAGTTAGTGGATTCGGGCCAGAACATGCACTAGGTTTACAATTAGCTCTCAAGACTCGTTAGATTTTATAGTTAGTGGATTCAGGCCAGAACACAGAACATGCACTAGGTTTACAAATAGCTCTCAAGACTCGTTAGATTTTATAGTTAGTGGATTCGGGCCAGAACATGCACTAGGTTTACAATTAGCTCTCAAGACTCGTTAGATTTTATAGTTAGTGGATTCGGGCCAGAACATGCACTAGGTTTACAATTAGCTCTCAAGACTCGTTAGATTTTATAGTTAGTGGATTCGGGCCAGAACATGCACTAGGTTTACAATTAGCTCTCAAGACTCGTTAGATTTTATAGTTAGTGGATTCGGGCCAGAACATGCACTAGGTTTACAATTAGCTCTCAAGACTCGTTAGATTTTATAGTTAGTGGATTCGGGCCAGAACATGCACTAGGTTTACAATTAGCTCTCAAGACTCGTTAGATTTTATAGTTAGTGGATTCGGGCCAGAACATGCACTAGGTTTACAATTAGCTCTCAAGACTCGTTAGATTTTATAGTTAGTGGATTCAGGCCAGAACATGCACTAGGTTTACAATTAGCTCTCAAGACTCGTTAGATTTTATAGTTAGTGGATTCAGGCCAGAACATGCACTAGGTTTACAATTAGCTCTCAAGACTCGTTAGATTTTATAGTTAGTGGATTCAGGCCAGAACATTCACTAGGTTTACAATTAGCTCTCAAGACTCGTTAGATTTTATACATGTAGTTAGTGGATTCAGGCCAGAACATTCACTAGGTTTACAATTAGCTCTCAAGACTCGTTAGATTTTATAGTTAGTGGATTCAGGCCAGAACATGCACTAGGTTTACAATTAGCTCTCAAGACTCGTTAGAGTTTATAGTTAGTGGATTCAGGCCAGAACATGCACTAGGTTTACAATTAGCTCTCAAGACTCGTTAGATTTTATAGTTAGTGGATTCAGGCCAGAACATTCACTAGGTTTACAATTAGCTCTCAAGACTCGTTAGATTTTATAGTTATTTCTCAACTTGGGATATCAGGCTAGTTACCAGTAATCAAAATTACCGATTTAGTTGACATCCAAAAGTTCTGTACTATTAATATCTCATTCGTTAAGGATTAAAAGAAACTGAAAGTTTAGACAATATTAATATAACATGATATGCACATTACAGTCTTTAAAGTTGAACAAAATATACTTCTGCAATCTCCATTAGTGATTCCTGTTAAATGTAATGTCAACATTTCAAATTTGCTTTTTACGACAGAATCAGTTGCTTAAGATAGAACTGGACACAACCTTAATTAAAGGTATCATTACATGAAAGTAGATGTAAACATGAATTCTGTAAGTTACATGAAATCCAAATTTACCCCTTCTCCGTTCCTCTGGTAATCCGGCCAGTCTTTTGTACACATCTCCAGTAATCTGTCAATAGAATGGTTACAAAGTACATGAACATGAACAAAAAAAACACCTTTTTTGAAAAAAAAAAAGAACACTATCAACCTTTATAAATGAATGATAAAAGATCTTGTTATTTACTTGTTAAAATTAAATGAAATACATCGTCTAATAGCATTCTCTAGTCTCCACTTACCATGACTTATTTTTAGTGGGAATTATAATTATTTTCATTACAAGTGTATGCACATGTTAACATGAATATATAAAATGACCTGTTATGTGTAAGAAGTCCATTTCAGTGCATATGTAGGATGAACACAAATATGTTCACTTTAAAGGGACTATGTCAACGAAAATGGCCCCAAAGGGAGGCAACTGCAGTAAAAGATCTGAACATTAAATATGAATATTGGCATATAATAAAGGTTAAAATAATGTACGTATAATGGAAAATGAGTTCATGCATTCTGAGAAAAAAATCTTTATATAATTTAGGTCTTGTTTGTTTGGCCCTTTTCTTGTTTACACTTTGATGTCAGATTTGTGGGTATCTTATGTAACCAAAGTGCGCACAAGGATTTTTACAAGTCAGAACAGCGCAGTTGGTTACAGCGCTGTCTACTGTTCTTTGTTATAACGACATCGTCGTCGTGGGTTCGATACCCACTCTGGTTTTTCGTTTTTCAAGTATTTGTCTATTTAAGTTTTTATAAGAATTCTCATAATTTAGTAACTGATTCATAGGTATTATTGTTTACGCCTCTGTATTGCTGATTTCTTTAACATAATAACTTTAAAATTGCTGAAGGCGTTCACTTTTTCGTTGACATAGTCTCTT
Source organism: Congeria kusceri (assembly GCA_027627225.1). Classification (NCBI taxonomy): domain Eukaryota; kingdom Metazoa; phylum Mollusca; class Bivalvia; order Myida; family Dreissenidae; genus Congeria; species Congeria kusceri. Next base: position 46,271,158 of record CM051035.1, read on the forward strand.
CAGTTTAAATCCTTTGAAATTCCAAGGTCTTGACTGTGTCTTAATCTTAGGGACAGGATGGTAAGTAACTTTGGACCTGGGTATCCGGTCTCCAAATACCCCTGGCAATTCTCTTTAACTCTGCAGAATTAACATAATAATCTGATGAGCATGCAGGGATTCTTCAAATTTTTATCATGCATAATGGATCACGCTATAAATGTTGATGATGAACCAGATAGTACTGAGATACTATCATTGAGCTTTACATTTACACAAAAGGAAACAGGTGGGAAAAAAAATAATGAGATGTTGTGTGTGCCTTCAGAGCATGTACGTTTTCATTGTCTAATACCACAGAAAATTATGCAACAAAGGGCTAACCTTTAACTTGAATAGCTGATACTCTTATCGATTTGAACCGCAATACATGTATAACATTGTCTTTTTAAACTGTCTTTCTAAGAAGACAAGAAAAAATACTTTATGCATTTGCAAGGACGGTAGAAAGAAATGATCTATTAGTGATATTAGTAATATTAGTGACAAGAGCCTACCACCACTGCCCAGACTTGATATTTGATGTTACTGGGTAACATACTGTATTGTTTGTGATGTTTGGTAGGTAGTTTATGGAAAGATTTACGGTAAGTTTGGTAAATAACCAGTTTGGTAAATTGATTTATATAGAAAAGATTTAGGTACGTTCTGTAAATAGATTTTAATAGGTGTTATTTACACCTTGTTGAAGAATAGACAAGGATGTTTGTTGGCTAAATAATGTTTAAGACAATATATAATAGTATAACTAACTTTATTTGTTTAAAACTTAAGGCGCGCTGTGAGAAAACCGGTCTTTATGCATGTGCGTACAGTGTTGTCCCGGATTAGCCTGTGCAGCTTTTTTTAGACCTACTGTAAACTATGAATTATAATCAGACTTTGCACAAAGGTGAAAATTTTTGGAAGTCCTCACTTCCAAGTGTAGGAAATTGGAAGTCTTAAGCATTATTTCTGGCTTTTTGAAACTTCCATGGCTGCAATTTTGGAAGTCCTGTGACAAAAACTGGGAGTAAATTACTACCCAACTTCCTTTAATGGTAGCTAAAGAAGCCAACCCCGTATCGAAAGTCAACCAGAGTTGTAACATATTTATGTCACGCTATAAATCCATAATTTTGCAATTTCTGTATTAAATCATTACATATACCGGTAAGTCGATATTTACTTTTGACTAGAGGCGTGTTTTGAGAATCGAAATTGACAAATGCATCGAATAATACCTGAAAATAACTCTGATTAGCACACAGTGTACAATTACGCCGCCATTGTTGTTTTACCATGTAACTACGAGATTTTTATTTGGATATTTTCGGATCCACCTTGACCTTTTCGCTTGCCAAATTGTAAACATGATTTTCGTTTTCCGCAATGCATTATATCTGTTCAATTACTCATGTCTGATCAGCAAACATATTGTATTAATATTGTTGAAAGTGATGTTTAATCTATTTTTCTTTTACTAGGTATTAAAATTATAGTGTTCACAAAACAATCACCAGTGAAGTAAAAATCCAGGAAATGTCAATTACGGTTCAGGCTGTGTTTGACAACAGTCACTGTAGCACACGTTCTGTTACTAAAAATAGATTAAAAAGTCACATGACCGTGACGTCCCGTGAGATTCTCATTTGACAAATGTCTTCTATGTGGCTGATTTCCTCCACATTTTAGTAAAGAAACGATAATTTAGAAGTGTTTTAGACCGTACTTTGTCATAAGTATGCTAAATAGATGTAAAAAATTTCCATCTATCCAATAATGCTGCTTATTTGGTTCAGTAGTGCATTTAAAAGCAGTTTTGGGCTGTTTTTTTTCGGCGTAGCTGTCTAAGATCACTTTTTACCTAGATTTCTTGCGATAATTATGCAGCGGGAAAATCGAATGCCAATAGAATTGGGCAAATTTTCTTATTTTAGGGAATGCAAACTTCAAACAATGGTTTAACGTATACCAATACCTGTTGCATACTTTGAAGGATTAAAAATTTACATAATTGTTTACATAAGCGGTTAAATTAACGTTATAAACATATCTTCGACATACACTCTAGAAATGAACACAATTATAAACAATTTTACTCATAGTATGTCATGATCAGAATGTTATATTCATTTACATAATGAAATAACTATATTGTTGAGCCCACATAATCGGCGCGCTCTATAAATAGCAATTACTATGCTACAATTCACGGGTACGACAGTCGGTCATAACGTACAATGTTGCCTGTTGAGCTCGCAAGCACAAAATATAAAGTGGTAAATTTCTGGTATATTTCTTATAAATAAACAAAACAAATATTAGCAAATGTGATTGAGCTTATATTTCCTATTATTTTATCATTGTGTAAAAATATTATTGTACGCTGTAACCGACTGTCGTCCCCGTAAATTAATTCTAGCGAGTACAACTCCAGCAGGTGAATCATTCTAAAAATAGCGCGCAGTAAAGCTGTGTTAATACACAAGCATCAATTAGCGTCTGGAGAATCCTAAACCCGAGAAACTAAATAAATGGGGAATTCATAAACTTACTGCTCATTAACTCCCGCTATTATTTTCTAACAATGTTTATTTGTTAAATTTACCTGACAAATTCATGCATCAGTTATGTTTACGTGAATTTTTAGTATTGATCTTATTGGTGTATCACTAGTGAAAACATGCGGCATCATATGATCGGTTTATTCATGGTACAGATATTAATAATTATTGAGTTTAAATCAAATTAATTTTGGGGGCCGATACGTTTTCTTATAGTGTCCGAACAATCTAGTGTCCGAGAAGTCTCCTAAGTAGGGACCGAAAAATCTGGGGTCCGAGAAGTCTCCTTAGTAGGGAATGAAAAAATGGGGTCCGTGAAGTCACCGCTTGGTCCTCTCGTATTATATTAAGGGCACAAAAATGACATCTCAATATTAATTTCTACGCCGATTGTCTATTTTTAAGACATTTCTTGTTTTTACTGTTGATAAACTGTTAAATTCTTGAGACTTGCTGTTAACTATGGGGGTTGCTCCATAACTTTTATGTTGTGCAAAGTCAAAAAATATATAATCGACATTTTAAGTTATGGAAGCATTTTTCACATGTAAACAAAGAGCCTTTTAACTGTCAAACAACCCAAACAAAATAATTCAGTCAAGCGCGCGAGCGATGACGTAAGCGGTGACAATGTAAAATGCCCCGAAAACTGGATAGTCGACCATATAATAATTCCCCATGTAATGTTACATGTTAGATATTATATATTTTTTTATCGAATGCAAGAAAGTTCCCTTTTAAAGCTTATTAGAACAAAATCTGTAAACAATATATTTTAAAAACAAATGGAAAAAGCTGAATAAAAAAATTAATCTTGTACTTTTTCCCCACCCATTATTGTTTTATAGTTATAAGTTCGACCTTCATGAATAAAAACTAAAAGCCTTGTGTAGTGTCAGTGTCATGCATCCGAAATAACAAAATATACCTCAATAACTCCTTCGTTCTCAACCTGCAGTGTTCTTGTATCTTGCTTACTTTGAGAACTGCCCATGTTGTTTCACCGCGTACGCAGTAATTTCGGACAGTGTTTACGCCGGATATAACTTCAATACTACACCGAAGTGTACAACACGGAGGCTTACTAATACTAATTTATTCAATGAACGGTTGACGGTCTTGTAGTAGTTTTAATGTTTGTTGTATTTGTTGAAGGCAATTTGCTGGGTTTAAACTTCGTCTGCTCAATACCTTTAGACCCCCATTTAGATCTAGTATAATATTTGGAAACATTTCAGGACTGCATACTATTGGGATATAAGTGCCAACTGTGACAGGTTTCGGTGAGCTGCTTTCCTATAGATCTTCTATGCCTCGTGCACATTTTCATCAAATTACTTAGCCAACTTTTAATTTTCATAATATTTACCTATATACCTGTATCGTTATATTGTTCGCGTTAGCCATGTTAAAAGGGCAAACAGGTCAATTTAAATCAAAGTGCTGATGCGGATGTGCTAGCTGTTTAATCAAAACTCCTAACGCATCATAATATTACAAGCTTCATTTAATACGTAGGAAAACGCATAAAAAGAACAAAAGTGGCCACCATATTCCTTTGGACCAGATGACCACTTTTGTTCTTCCATGCCTCAGAGATGCACTGGCTGTGGTACTAAACGCAAGAGGAGGACATATGTGTGTGTGTGTTATTTTATGACCCTTGTGCCATACCTCATTGTGTACACTGACGGGCGCAATTTTACACCTGCATATCAGCACATCAATGTTTTGATAACCCGTAACTGTATGTTACTATCTTTGCTGTGTTAAAAGTAGATTTTAATATGTGATGTGTTAGGAGTTTTGATTAGTATAGATAAAGATTTCTGGTAATATGCATGTATAAAATACCTGACATGCATTGAAAAGCACCAATGTGTTTGGATATCATTACAGTGGCTATAAGTGGACTGTTTTAATTTAATGGTTATTATAATGTATACAGGTTATATATCGCTTTCAATTTAGTTTAAATAAGTGATGGGTAGAAAATTAATAATGTCGGAGGGCTAACCCTGACCTTTGCACAGCTGACGCAATTATCTTTTTTTTTCGAATCGCAGCATTACCATTTTTTGAAATTGTTTGCTGAAAGACATCAACATTACTGCTTCTGTATTGCCAGATCGAACTGTTATTGACATAATTAGAACGGGCCAGGGACCATATCCGCAAAGCTCCTAAGAAAAATCTTAACTTAAGGCCAAACAAAATAAATGGTTGGTTTCCGCTTACATCTCCGAAAAAATCTAGGAGGGGAGGAAAAAAAATTCTTTAACTGTTTTTCCTTGGCGTATATACACAACACAATTTAAGTATATTGGACTGCATGTAAAATGTTTAAACGCCTCCCAACAAAGAAACTGTACCTTAACGATCAAAAGGTCATAGAAAAGGTGAAACTGGCAAGAAACTTATAATATAAGCGAAAACTGCTCTTTATTTCTCTCGAAAATCAGAAAAAAAGTTCCTGATTCATAGGCAGAAAAACTTTTAGGGTCGGCGGAAAAAATTAGGGGAGGTGTTGAGTAAGCGGAAACAAACTACTTACTTTTGTACGCCTAAGTATATTTAAGTGAAAAAAAATTCCGTTTGAAAGTCAATACAAAAATTATATGTAAACTGTGGTTACAAAATAATATCACTGAAGCCATGCATTTATGACAAATAAACCTTAAATATATCAGTCACAAGCTTAATGATTTTTATGATTTTAAGAAATTGTCTTAAGTTTTCAGTAAGGAGACTGTGGAATCGGACCCTGAACAGACAGCCGACAGAGATGACCCGAGAACAGTAAATGAAAAATCCGATGGACACCGTTGGTTAGACTGGATATTAGACGTTTTGGGATAGCATTTTGCGTTTTTTGTTTGTAATGTATTTTTAGTATGCACGTGTATTCTTGAAATTCATAAACGAAAATTTCGGGTATTCGGGTATGGAAAATGTACTGGGGCACGCACCGAATGCAAGCTTACCCACCGCACATGGGTGCATTGTCCTTTACCGAGCAATCTCTATAGGCTGACGCTGCTATACAATCCGCTGACTGCTAACAGTGACAACCAATGGAGCGAACGTAAGGATTTGATTTTAATGCGATTATTTTCCGTGTATACCAGTGCATTGTTTAATATATCCAATGTGTCTTAGCCGAAGTGAACATTGTTTGCATACAGCGTTGACATAGTTAAACGATACCATGTACTGAATAATACATGTTTTTTCGTTATTTTTAACCGACTTAAACTTATTATAAAACGCTGATTGCTGCGAATACTTTTATAACTATATGGTTTGAATAGAATATTGTTTCAGAAGTTTCTCGAAATAGTACTGAAATGTTTATTATTCACTGGTAGTTGACAACATTGCTATCCCACCGTTATAATCAGTCAAAGCACATATATCAACCTTTACACCCACATCCTCTCTTTGAGATAAATAACATCCTCATAAATAGTAAAGAAACATGAACACAAAATAACGTGTTATATCTGTTTATTATATAATAAATGTTTAGACTCCTTTACCCTTAAATATCTGTTTTAACAGAATGTAATTTGTTAACGATTTCTATATACAACACACACATATAAAACACATACAACTATTTGGTTTAACAAAAGGATCCAACAACAAATAACAAGACATATATAAACCAGTGTAATATTATGTCCATTAAAAACTGTAATACTGCCGGAAATGGAAGTGTCAATCCCGGTGTACGTCTACGTTCTTGGTGCATTTCCCACCCCGAGTACTGTCTTGTAGGACCCTATACCGTATTTTCCAACTGAAATGCAGAAACAGAATCTTTAGGTAATCACGTTTACTATTTTAGTTTAAATTTGGATGTAAAATAGTGCAGAAAATGTGTACTGTTCTAGCAGAAGCAGGTTTATATTTTTAACTTGTTAAATGTATTTTACACAATATATATCAAATTTAACATTCCGTACTGTGAAGAGTATATTACTAGTATATAAACAAGAATGACGAAAGAAGAAGTACAAGAAATAATCTAATGGCAAACATGTTTATAATACCATTTAAACAATACATAAAACATATCTTTGACTGACACTTTATGATTAACATATTTCAGAAACAATAAATAAAATATTTTGATAAATCAGCAAACAACATGCAACATATATCCAGAACATACGGGTATACATTAACTATCGAACACGTTATATATCTACGCTTGTCTAGAGTACATATAACAACACATATAACATGATGTCCTCATGGTAGATTACAATTTAACTATTTATATATTTTATTAATACGAAAATTGACCGGTATTTATATAACATGATGCAGCATATGTGAAAAATATGTCGGGAAGATTTGAAAGCTAACAATAATAAAGTGTACTGGAAACTTTACTCTTTTTTATTAAATAGAATGAAACTGAATTTAGTTGAAGGAAGTTTTTCTGAACACTCTCTGTACTGTTGCACATCTAAATAAAATTAAATAATAACATATCCAAAGGAACATATGTATGCAATTTTCCTCACTGGAAAAAAAAGCTCTGATCAAAAGAAACATGCATTTCTATTTGCATCCAAAACTGGTGGCATGCAATATACACTCTTTCTCTCATTTGAACTCAGGTAGTCCGTATGTTAACTTTCTAACATGAGTAAAATAACGCGTCAATTGTTGTGAAAAAGTTAATTATATTGTTGACATTCTAAAAACTGAGTTTATCATGTTAATCACGCATACTTTAAACGCAGATCTACACAAAGTTCGATCAGGTCAAAGTGCATGTTCATGTTTGCCAGTATATGTTAAACATAATTATTGGAAACGTAAAATAATAGAGAGCTGGTTTCACTGCGTCAAGTAGGTTTTGTTAACAATCCGAAGTACCTTTGTATTTCAACTATTAATGCCGGATTGCATTCATATATATTAGTTGTTGAGAGAGACTGAAGTGCACATTAGAATAGTCACACATAAGTGCATAGCAAATATGACTAAAGTTTGTAACGTCGAAGAACAAGTCACGCTAACTTCCATATACGACGAACTGTTGCAATTTATATTTTAACATCAACACAAGAAAGTTTACAGAGCAATATATGCACGGTGCCAAATATTCTACTGTCTTCTAATAGAGGCACATTTTTGTGTTTCCCTTCTAGTATTTAATGCATGTTTATACGATAAGAAAGAACGCTAACAAAAATGAAGAAAGAAGTCTTTACATGGATCATTCTTTCAACAAGTTATGTATGCATTTTAATTAATGAAGACCACACAACTCCAGTAAAATTTCAGATCATTCATCGTTCAAATATAACTTATTTAATGAAACACTGTATATGAAACCCAATACATGTAGTTAAATCCAATAAACAAAGTACGACTACCCGTAATCTCATTCTATAATAAAATTATAAAAAAGTAAACTTTTCTTATGAAACAAATTATAATAAAAACCAATCTCTTTTATAATACATATACTAATACATGTACCAGACCCAAAGATCTTAATTTCAATTATTTTGTTCACAAAATATCAACTCCTAAGCCATCTAAGACAATAAAAGATACAGTTCCACAACGGTGTCATATAGGGTCAATATTTTTTCTCGCACACATAGACACATGCGTGTAAATACACGCAGGTATATACGCGTACGTAAAATACTGAAACAGCAGCACCAGTTTCGCCGTTTCTGTTCTTTGTTAGAAAAGCTACTTTTCTGCTCCACGTAACATACATGTACAATGTGACCTCGCGGAGGTGAACTCTGAAAATGACGCTGGACGGGAAACGGAAAAAGAGTTGACGTTTGAATACAGTAATATAACACTATATTTAGCGAAGTAAAGAGTTTTATCATGTTGAACTTGGTAATGTCAAGGTTTTGCAATGGAACACAATAAATTTGGACGGATGTTTGCGTCTAGATATACGGAACAAGTACCATTGGCTATATGCACTTGTAAACTCTAAAATACCAAAATGCGACATTAAAAGACCGGTCTATGTAAAACAACTCCCACCGTCAACCTATTGCCTTGTTTTCAGTTAAAATGTTTCATATATACAGCGTCCTGAGCCCCCTGTTTGCATGACCTCGCGAGGTCACATTGTCCCATTGGCAACACCCACATGACAGGTACACAGCTCCGTAAAACAGACACCCCTAGCCTGGCTCAGACATGCTACCTATTTGGGCACAAATCTCCTTGCTCTAGGCATAAGACGAGTGTCGGCAAAAGAGTATTTCCAGACTGAAAACAACGGGGAACAAATGCATCCATATAGTCCTGTGTATAAGGATAAAGAGTTTAATTTTGGGGGAAAATGTGATAATATGGCGGTATTATGCAGAAAAAGAAAATGTCCTTCAGAGATTAATTGTTTGTTACAATGGGATTCGGCAATCACACAGAAGATATTGTAGTTATAAAGGTGCGGTAGAATCTAATGGTGAAAAAGAGCACACAGTTATGTAAATCAAACTGCTAATGTCATGGAACTTCCTGTATATATTCAGCAATTATTATAGAAAATTTCATTGAGATACTGATTGTTCGTAATAATGGAATTCGAAATAACACCGAAGACATTTTAGTTATAAAGGTGCGGTAGTAACTAATGGTGAAAAAGGGCACACAGTTATGTAAATCAAACTGCTAATGTCATGTAACTTAATGACTATATTCAGCAATCATTATACATGCGCAAGGATGGGTAAAAGCTTTGACTGGCAGTTAAGGTAACGGATAACATAGCCAATGAAATTCGTGCTCTCAGGCCTGAAATGCCAAAACTGGAAAGCGAAATCCACTGAGTACACCTTCCACAGAATGCCTTATTTTTGTTTCGCAATGCTCAAACATTTTTGATCGGAATTTCCTGATAATGCATGCTAACTCAGGTGCAAGGCATTTAATTTAGGATGTTTATGTGCAAAGACTTTGATAGAAAAATGTAGTTCATTACATACAATATATGATAATGACAGTGTGAATGATAAAATTTTATTAACAAACACAGTTAACAAACGTATAATATTTCATATCTTTCCTTAACATCGTTTGTGTTTTTTTTCTCTTGTCTGTAAGAATAACATCTTACATAGCATTTTCAGGCATCAAAATCAATGTTATTGTGCAACAGGTGCAGATCATTAATATCAAGCATTATTTAAAGGTGACATAATTTGTATAAGGTATAGAACGTTATACATACAGGTGGTAGGTTTGGGTCTCTCAATGAGCCAGTAACGGAAGCCTTCCCGTGCCCGCTGGTTGTACGCACTCCGAATTGTTTCCCGGCTGACGGTGTTCCGCGGCCGAGTGTACATGTAGTAGCCGGGCATCGCGCCTTGGAGGGCGTCTACAACAATATCATCAAATGTTTTGTCGCTCAGTTCGCTCGTCCGTTCGTACGTGTCCCGTGTGGCGTTCCTATAACCTGCAACGGTACGGTTGCCTGGGTGATGAGCGGTTGTCCTGACGACGGTTGTTATAGCAACCAGCTACCATAAGCCACACCCTGCGCACAACACACAGACGCCGTACGTACGGACGAACGAGTGCACGGAAATCACAAGACGTATAGGCGGTGAGCTAAAGCAAAATAGCTAGAAATCAAAACACACAGGAAGAGAAATGTTAAGCAGCATGTGCGACGTTTATTTAAAAACACAGTGAAGAATCCCGAGACAAAAACAGTCATATGTCTCAATAATGCTTGATATGTCTCAATAATTCTTGATATACGTCTAAATAATGATTGATATATGTCTCAATAATGCTTGATATATGTCTCAATAATGCTTGATATATGTCTCAATAATTATTGATATACGTCTAAATAATGTTTGATATATGTCTCAATAATGCTTGATATATGTCTCAATAATGCTTGATATTTGTCTCAATGATGCTTGATATTTGTCTCAATAATGCTTGATATATGTCTCAATAATGCTTGATATATGTCTCATTAATGCTTGATATTTGTCTCAGTGATGCTTGATATAAGTCTCAACAATGCTTAATATATGTCTCAATAATGCTTGATATATGTCTCAATAATGCTTGATATACGTCTCAATAATGCTTGATATATGTCTCAAGAATGCTTGATATATGTCTCAAGAATGCTTGATATATGTCTCAATAATGCTTGATATTTGTCTCAATGATGCTTGATATAAGTCTCAATAATGATTGATATATGTCTCAATAATGCTTGATATATGTCTCAATAATGCTTGATATACGTGTCAATAATGCTTGATATATGTCTCAAGAATGCTTGATATATGTCTCAATAATGCTTGATATATGTCTCAATAATGCTTGATATTTGTCTCAATGATGCTTGATATAAGTCTCAATAATGATTGATATATGTCTCAATGATGCTTGATATATATCTCTTAATAATACTTGATATATGTCTCAATAATGCTTGATATTTGTCTCAATGATGCTTGATATATGTCTCAATAATGCTTGATATATGTCTCAATAATGCTTGATATTGGTAACAACCATGCACATTAGTGGCATTTTATCACAGGAAAGCAAATAGTATTATGTTTCATTGCGTATAATAAAGAAATAAATATATGTGCGGTGTTCAAACTGATTTACATGAGCTACATTATTATTTTTAAAAAAACACACTAAGCACGGTTAAAACTTTATTTTGAAATGTTTTCAGACACTGAAGGATAGCAAAATATTTCTGAAACTATGAAAGCGAGTTTTTCCTTATAAAATGATCAATCTCATGCATAACGTGCGCGCGTGTACATAAAAATAGTTCAACACAATGACAGCAGTGCATGTAATAATAGTGTTTGCGTAATGCCAGTGAACAATGCAACCAGAATTCATACAAACAGCTTATTATACCTAGGGTCATCGGTGCTCCAATGCTGGCAGGATTGTCCAGAGATTTGTACTGGGTGGCCTGAAACGACATGCACAGTTAAACTGTACACATTTGCAATGGATAAATAATTCATAATTCAATATTTTTATTGCGTAAAACATAATAACGTGTTTATAGCAATAACAACATATTAACCCAATGTTAAGATATACAAAGTAAAACAATATATTTATCATAAGAGCATACATACATTGTGGAACAAATTGTAAATATCAACAGTTATTGATTTCACAACATATTAGCAGAATGTATAAACTTTTATAAGTTAATTAATGTCGTTTTGAACTATTAGATAACAAAGTAGTCAATTTGTGTAGTGTAAGCCATGTGTAATAATACATTTTTATATACTTGCTACGAAGTGCCGAATATTTTGGACATATAAAACTTATGCATTTCATGATTGTCTGCATTGGTTTAGGACATAGCCGTGAAGGCGGTAAATTTATATTTGCTTATGGTTTGTTTAGCACTCATGCTTTGTTTAATACTCATGGTTTGTTTAGTACTCATTATTTGTTTAGTACTCATGGCTTGTTTAGCACTCATGGTTTGTTTAGACTATTCATGGTTTGTTTAGCACTCGTGGTTTGTTTAGTACTCATGGTTTGTTTAGCACTCATGATTTGTTTAGTACTCATTGTTTGTTTAATACTCATGGTTTGTTTAGTACTTATGGTTTGTTTAGCACACATGATTTGGTTAGCACTCATGGTTTGTTTAGTACGCATGGTTTATTTAGTACTTATGGTTTGTTTAGTACTCATGGTTTGTTAAGTACTCATGGTTTGTTTATTACTCAGTTTTATGTACCGATACTAAATATTATTACATGGAATCTGTTCGTTGAAACGTTATCAAGGGTCCTAATTATGCGGATGGCACACAAGTACCCTTGATAATTGAACACATTCATCATGAATGTTTTGATTAATGTTTTTATTGAAGTTCACATTGAACAAAACAGAAGAATAAAATTAAATTAATGTTAAGCATGTAAGATGCAAGATGTCCAGTGCTTCTGTTATTAAGACAGATATAACTTACAGCGTCTTTGTTCTTGGTGTTTCAGGACAAACGCATTTATTGAGTATTTGTTTCATTGCTACTTTGTTGGTGATCTTGACCGTTTTATTTAAAGGAAGTCCCTTTTTCGCATTTTTTGAAGTATGACATTAAATGTCTTAACTTGACAGAGTTAAGCATCAGAACTAAAAAGCGAAAGTATAATAACAAGAAAAGTATTTAGAAAAAAGAAAGAAAAAAAAATGGACCCACGGGGTTCGAAACCGGGACCTCCGGATTAAAATGCTATCGCCATAACCACTCGGCCATTCCGACTTGTAAATTTCAGCTTGTATTATTTACTGTATTTAAGTGTTCACGTGACGTCAACAGTTTCAACGAAAACAACAGAAACACTCCAAATTATTCCATCGTTTAGCGTTACAAACGCAATTTTATCAAATTCAACTGATGATTACTCATAAACGAAACGGTTTTTACAGTTTTATTTTTAGGTCCGAATTTTTATTTTGTGCGATGGGTACACTGTTCTTTTAGTTTTGGAATCGGTGACAAAAAGTTGAAAAAATGTCAATTCGTCAATGTGTGAACATGTCCCTTTAATATCGATAGATGTCAATTATATAAAACAAATAACAGAAATGTACTTAAGCGATAGTTGGAAAATCTCAAGGATTTATTGACATCTACACAACTTATGACAAGATACAGATAATAATATTATTATATAATTATTGTTGCACGATACTTACTCTCTGTTTCATTTTTGTCCAATGGTCTGTGTTCCCCTTCGGCTGCAAGATTGGGTCATATCTGGACCAGAACGTCATCCTGAAACAATACATAGCACGGTCTTTGATTCAGTTTGATATCAGACTGTCATCCTGAAACAATTAATCGAGAACCTTTTGACTCAGAGTTGACTTACGCCAGAAAGGCACCTTGCAAACTCAATAGCCAATTTATCTCCAGTCTGACGCTACTAGATCCACTGCCAGCGAAGTCTGAAAGCGAGCGTTAGGAACTGATTTTAATAAGACTAAATTAATAGAATACTCTTTGATTAAGTCCTTTTACGTTCTTTGGTAAACAAACGCTTATGTAAACTGAAACAATAAATAGCGCACTACTTGATTTTGGCGTACTTTGTTTCAGTTGTACGTTTTTTAAAAAACAACAACACAGAAGCACATCGTGAAACGACAATTATCGCACTCTTGACTCAACCAACACAGATGTTATTTTTTTACGACGCCTGGTATTTGTGTGTATTTTCACACACTAGTATCGAGATCTGTGTGTGTGTGTGTTTTTAACAAACCAATTAATACTTGTATTTTTGTGGTAGGGGCCTACATGTACAATGTCAAGTTAATGATTTACCATCAGGGTTTTGCAGTCCTATGAAGCATACCATTTTAATACCACTTCGAGTCAGTAGGGGCGATTACAACATTTTGGACTTTACACGGACTAAATGTTTAAATATATGCGAGAAGTAAGGAGAAAAATGCTCTGAAAAAAAAAGAAAAAAAAATGCGATAATTACTTTTCATGGTGTGGCGGTGGTAAACTGTTCCAGTCGGCTTGTCCGAACAATAAGTCTCTGTCAGCCATAGTGACGTTCAACGACTTACAATGACTATAGCCTTACTAAATAAAATTTCGAAAATGCAATTTTAAATGACAGTCTGTGCGATGCATTTCAAAATGTAATCGATACGATGACGATAACTTACAAACGACGTCACTGAGCAACGCTGTCATTTAGGAGAGCTAATATGTGACGTCAAGAAAAAAGTATTCTTAACTTTCTCATATTCAGTACAGTGATATCTACTGCAGTAGGGAGGCCTAACACTTTATGCATTATTCGAATCATTATGGAAACGGTAGTAATAATTAATATATATGGCGTGTCGTGGGAAAACCGGTCTTTATGCATGTGCGTAAAGTGTCGTCCCGGATTAGCCTGTGCAGTCCGCACAGGCTAATCCGGGACGGCACTTTCCGCTATTATGGTATTTTCTGTTTCAATGAAATCTCTTCTAAACATAATCCACTCTACGCGGAAAGTGCCGTCCTGAATTAGCCTGTGCGGACTGCACAGGCTAATCCGGGACGACACTTTACGCACTTGCATTAAGCCCGGGTTTTCCACGACACGCCATATTATGATCAACGTTTAAGAGGAACATTTGAATTGCTTCTGAAAAAGTGCACCATGGTATTTTATATGGGAAACCTAATCTTATGGGAATCGAAAATACTCACTTGTTTATTAATTACATGCGGGTAGAAAGTAAATACACATGTTCTTTGTTGTATAATTTACAATGATGTGAACAATTCCGTATACATCCGATTTTAATCCTGTTACGTATGGAGTACCTTAGGGAAGTGTTTTGGGGCCTCTTCTGTTTATATTCGTCACTATAATGAAAGTATATAATTATATGAATGAAATAAGTTTCTTTCATTCCCATTAGCGTCAGTATGAATGATGTTCAAATAACGTTGTACATGTTTAGGCCGATAGCTTAAATACTTTTCTATACTTGAACATGGAACATAAACACATATATTGTACACTATATATATGATTAATATAATACAATGATTCCAACCATACTATAATAAATCAAATCATTGGGTAACCTAAAAGGGCAATGCACAATAAGTATACTTATTTCCCCCCATCGGTTCCATCTAAAACAGCATTTAGTTTAGTATATGCGTAGTACACGTACGTTTTCTGGATCATCAATACGGCTCATAGCAACACCACTATATACTCCACCCACCTTTTCATAGTTTCGTAAGACAGCGCCATGGCGGTATGTACTATTTAATTAATTCCTCCTGTTATCCAATTCAATTCTATTAAACTAGTATTGCACGTTTTCACAAAGACTTAGATGAATCTGTCAAAAAGAGAAAGGCTGGTAGTAACACAATTATAATAAATGCGACATTTTTTTGTTCACCCAGTCGAATTAAATTATTAGCACGTTAACACTCATTGATTAAGATAAATCAATTTGATTGTCTTATACCAGATAATAGTTTACCCCTTTATTACATTTCTGCTCGTTTTGTAGAGCTTGACGTCTATAGTTTCAGTATTGTAAAATCGGGGGTATTGTACTACTCGGCTCGGCATTTGAAAGGCTAACCGTTTTACAATGATCGTGTATCACGCTGCAATACAATACAATACATTCTGGCACGATGACAGAGATATACAATCAAGTGTTGCCGACCTGCGTAATCGATTAGTGCCTACATGGCGTATATAAAATCGAGACTCGGTCACCGTTCTATCGTAGGTAGCGGATCGGTGGCCTAGTCACTAGTGGTAACGCATTAGCTTCACAACCTAGTGGTCGCAGGTTCAAGCTCCCGCTACACCTTAATCTACTAACTCGTCTTTCGCATGAGATGTTAAACAGAGGTGCAGTGTACTAGGTGCTTCACTAAAAGACCCAGGGTCGCCTCTGGAACGGGGCGTCTTCTGTATCTTGCACTATCCCCCGTAATCCAACTAACAGGTCTTCTTGGGGGGCAATGGTCATATATGGGAGAGAATCCCGGTGAATCGATAAAAGTGTACTACACACACATTTACATTCTTTCCGGTACCATTCTATCGGAGTAGTGGATTCGTGGTCTAGTGGATTCGTACACGACATGGGTCACAGGTTTGAGCCCCTGCTTCACTAACTCGCCTTTCACATGAGACGTTTAATCAAGGTGCCATGTACTACCGGATAGTAAGGCACTAAACGACTCAGTGGGCCGAAGGTGTGAGGGAGATGGTCATACGATGGTCGATTTCCAGGTTCGTTTCGCTTTCCAGTGCAAAACCATACAATATACAAAATAAAATCGCCACATATTTTTGTGAGTCTGAAATGACAATTATACTGTTCATCTGTATTCTCGCGGTACTTAACCTTTAAGTAAATATTTGGAGCAAAAAAAACAACTAACAAAACATTTTCTTTCAATAAAATGCTATAAATTGAACCTTTTCCCGAAAATAACAACTGCAAATCCTGTTTAAAAGTAAAGTATTCGTCCTTAAATTATTCTGTTTTTCAATGCACCATGCAGCCATCTTGAAAAATTACGTTCTCGGTAATCTCGCGGTAAAACGTTTGTTCTGAAATAAGTTTGCTGTTAGTGTATAAACAAATACAAATAAACTTTAAATTGTTGGATTTTAATCTTTAACAAATATAACAAAACAATAATTTGAATCTTCATTTATATTTACTCAAGCAGACGAAAGTGTATACATTGACCCCCTAATGTCTACCGATAGCTGCAAGCTTATACGAAAGTTATTTATATTTATGGATTAAAATCATATTACTTGTTTAAATTCGAATGAATTAATTTATAACTTATTATTTTCTTAAAGAAAACCAAAAATATGTTAGATGTTGACAATTAAGCATGAAAATCCGAAGATAAACAATTGCTGCGAAAATAGAGATACCGCGAGAATACCGATGCCGAGTATAAATGGAAGAGAGTAGAAAATACCACGGGTCCACACATAATGCAGAGCTCCCTGACGCGAAAGGATCGAGCTCGCATACTTCAAATCACACGTTCTCGATCCATGCCGAACATTCGTTTGATAAAGCGCCTCCACAGCCCCATTTTGACAAAAACACAAACAAATTCTAAAGCTTTCGGAAAAAAAATCAATGGAAAACGTGGCGATAGGCCACCAACAAGAAATCGACATTAATTACGAAAATTTACGACTCATATAAGGTATTCATACTAACGAGGTGAATTATAACGGTTATTAAAGTTATAATGTAAACATACATACATTTAATTCCGTACCTATCAATCCAATATACACGCGCAATATACAATATACACGGCTTATTTCTGATCAGAATTTCAGATGTAATATGCCAAGTAATGAATGACTTCGAACGTTTTCATTAAAAATAAATGTCTTCAGAAATCCCTTCGTGGGGGCATTGATCATATGTATAATACTAATAATAAAAATTAATCATTATAGACTGCTTTTGACTCTTTCTTTTCACACAAACCTGGTATTTGAATAGAACGTATTGACAATTGAATTTATTTTGCTATCTGATAGCCATTTCACCTATAAATTAAACTCCGTTTGAAAAAGAGATATTATCAATTAATGACGGCAAGTTGAACTTAAGTTATAATACAGCAGTCCATTGTTATTGTGGAAAGTCTGTGAAAAAAAACACTATCGCTTATGTTATCCGGATAGAACCTTGCCCTTTGTCTTAAATGTCGCTTTATCCAGGGAATCAAAATTAACCAAGAGTTGAGCCTTAAATGTTTTGAGCAAAATGCTGATTATTGGAAATACATGTATACCATGTTATTGCTGCTGTCACTACTACTACTAATGCTGCTGTCACTACTACTACTAATGCTGCTGTCACCACTACTACTAATGCTGCTGTCACTACTACTACTAATGCTGCTGTCACTACTACTACTAATGCTGCTGTCACTACTACTACTAATGCTGCTGTCACTACTACTACTAATGCTGCTGTCACTACTACTACTATTGCTGCTGTCACTACTACTACTAATGCTGCTGTCACTACTACTACTAATACTGCTGTCACTACTACTACTAATGCTGCTGTCACTACTACTACTATTGCTGCTGTCACTACTACTACTAATGCTGCTGTCACTACTACTACTAATGCTGCTGTCACTACTACTACTAATGCTGCTGTTACTACTACTACTATTGCTGCTGTCACTACTACTACTAATACTGCTGTCACTACTACTACTAATGCTGCTGTCACTACTACTACTAATGCTGCTGTCACTACTACTACTAATGCTGCTGTCACTACTACTACTATTGCTGCTGTCACTACTACTACTAATGCTGCTGTCACTACTACTACTGATGCTGCAGTCACTACTACTACTAATGCTGCTGTCACTACTACTACTAATGCTGCTGTCACTACTACTACTAATGCTGCTGTCACTACTACTACTAATGCTGCTGTTACTACTACTACTATTGCTGCTGTCACTACTACTACTAATACTGCTGTCACTACTACTACTAATGCTGCTGTCACTACTACTACTAATGCTGCTGTCACTACTACTACTAATGCTGCTGTCACTACTACTACTATTGCTGCTGTCACTACTACTACTAATGCTGCTGTCACTACTACTACTGATGCTGCAGTCACTACTACTACTAATGCTGCTGTCACTACTACTACTAATGCTGCTGTCACTACTACTACTAATGCTGCTGTCACTACTAATACTAATGCTGCTGTCACTACTACTACTAATGCTGCTGTCACTAGTACTACTAATGCTGCTGTCACTACTACTACTAATGCTGCTGTCATTACTACTACTAATGCTGCTGTCACTACTACTACTATTGCTGCTGTCACTACTACTACTAATGCTGCTGTCACTACTACTACTGATGCTGCAGTCACTACTACTACTAATGCTGCTGTCACTACTACTACTAATGCTGCTGTCACTACTACTACTAATGCTGCTGTCACTACTAATACTAATGCTGCTGTCACTACTACTACTAATGCTGCTGTCACTACTACTACTATTGCTGCTGTCACTACTACTACTATTGCTGCTGTCACTACTACTACTAATGCTGCTGCTCCTGTTATTGCTACTTCTAAAGAAGAAGTATTTAAAGAAGATAAGCAACGGCAATACAACAACAACAACAACAATAACAATCATGAGGATAAATTTGATAATGATGAAGATGATGACGATGATGATGCTGCTGATGCTGCTGATGATGATAATGGTGATGATGATGACGATGACGACGACGACGATGATGGTTGTGGTGATGATGATTATGATGATTACGATGATTATGATGGTGATTATACACTGCACAATTTACTAGCAATAACCAAATGAAATTGAAATTGCTCTATTCTCTGTCTGCCGTACGTTTATTATGCATGATAAGATATACTAGTTAACTTCATATAACAGTTACCTCTCATCAGACATACAGCTTCCAAATCAAAGTAACTAATTTGATATAAATCAAAGGACCATGCAGCCAACGATGAGTTTTCAGTAGTTTATATAGACGTAAAGGGGTTAAGAAGCAGTCAAAACTAGACTCGCAATGTAAATTTTAATATTTGATCAGTTCCTTTAATTTCCCCGTCCGTTGACAGATTTTCACCACTTACCAGACTAAGCTCAATTGTGTTTAAGGCCACATTGGGATTTTCCAATGAAAGCTGAACATTGATAAATTGTATTGACATTCCTACTTAAAAAGGATATGCAATAAATACGGTGTTTATTTTACCTTATTACGTTTTTATCACCAGGTAATTCATGAGAGGCCTATAATTCTACTCTTTAAATTCTTGTCGGGTTTTTCATTATTTGGTAAATCTTCTTAAAACGAGCTTACGGTCTATTGAGAGCGAATGTTTGACATCCAGGTTGCTTTATTTACTCGTCGAAAACGCAAGCCCGGTGAGACCTAGTGTTATCAAGTTCAGATAGAGGTCTTTGACAATATTTGAGCTTATCCTGGATGTGAGGATATCAACGAAGAAATGCCTCTACACGACAACGAAGATAATATATCGGGAGTTGAAACAATTAAAAGAGTAATCGGCAAGCAATTCTCTGTATATTTCGCTTGCAATTGCTGCACGCTCTATTTAAGAGTGTTTAAGGATTGTTTAGTTATATCAATTGCATTTATGAATTCCTGCGAGATTAGCGGTTGTTTCGTACCACATTTATAATCTAGTAAAATCGTCCGATTTAATTATTCAGAAAATCAATAAAGATATATTTATTATTGCTTCCTGTTATTTAATGCAATTTAACACAGTCGCAACAGATGTCGAACAGCTGGCTAACCTCTTTCGGTCCTAATTCTCACAAATGCCACTATTATTAATACATTTCCTGCTTTGGGCGTACATTTCGTTACTGGACCGACGACAAGAATGTGAAACAGCACACGTAACATAATATATCAGGAAACGGAAAACATTTTGGATCCAAATTTAAATGTGTTTAGTTTTGACTCTGCAACCCGTACATGCATTTCCGTCCGTCCGTCCTTCCGTCCGTCTGTATGTCTGTCTGTCTGTCTGTTCGTCCGTCCGTCCGCCCCAGTCTGTCTGTTGTACAAATGTACTGCACTACACTACACTGCAATTAATGCTACGACACTACATGTACATTGTATTGTGCGTTACCGAACTGTTTCTACATAAAAAAAAGAATTGTACCAAATAGCATCGTACTGAAACCGTAATGTAAGTATGAACATATTAATCGAACCATGTTTGTAATAGCATTAATCTTCTTTACATCGCATGACTTATTTCATATTTATGTTTGCTATTTAGATTTGATGTAAATTAGATACGCATATCACCCTGTTTCATTTATATATTATGCGCGTATATATTGGTTTTGGACATTATTTATGTATGTGACCTGGTCCTATTTTCTATTATTTGTTATCCAGTAGGTCATTGTAGTAGCAATAATAAGTAACCTATTTCGGGCTGCGAATATTAGCGACAACATAGTTAACATCATCGTCAACAACAACAACGACACCTACTTCTACTGCTACTACTACTTCTATTACTACTATTACTGCTGCTGCTGCTGCAGCTGCTGTTGCTGCTAATGCTACTTCTACTTAAAATAAGAATATAATACGGGAATACTTGTTAAACATTTTGATGCGAAATTTGTATGAACTGAACAAATTAATTTTGAATTTAAGTATTTAATTACAACTAAGCAAGGTAACAAATATACAATGTAGATCATTTAACAATACATGTACTAGTAAAAAAATTAACCAAAACTTACTCAGTTGTTCTAGGACGCGGTACTAAATATGAGTCCGTCATAGTCCCAGTGCTTGAAATCTAGACTTTGAGATTCGCGCACAAAAACACAATTTAGTATGCAAATATTATCGCACAACAAGTACATGTATTTATTAATCACTCTTTTTTTTCCCAGCACGTTCGATATAATTTAATGCATATAATACTAAGTCGACAAGTTAAATACTGGGGATTTTCTCTAATCGAACTTGCAAATCGATTCTACTGCATTATTAATATCCATACAACGTTTGGATATTTTCAACCCTCGTATACTTGGTTAGTTTGGGCAGGGAAAGTTCGGCCCGCAGGGGCGCGGTACTTAATAGTTTAACACTCGCGCTTTATCTATGATTAGAACCGGTTAATGTATGTAGAGTATTTTATTTTCGTTGAAAAAAAAGGTGCTGTGACTACATTGATATATTAATAAATAGTGTTGTGTTTAATAATACACAGCCATTTTGCTTCAACATTTACAACAAGAATATCGGTAGAACCGACGAATTACCGCACTGACGGAAAGACGGACGGACGGATATGGAGTATGATGGATAAAATTGTCGGGGAAACTCGTTTCACACCCGGACAAAAAGAATGGCAGTGGAATTAGAATTCGGATGGACGGACAAAGCGGGACTATATGCTCCCCCCCATTCGGGGAGCATAAAAATGATAATTTGAAAAAGTTGTAGAGACAAACTTTTGTATACTAGTATTTTATTCTGTACTTCAATTGGATGCTTAGTTTGAACTAATGAATAATGAAAATGTTTGTTACGAAACAAGATTTATTATAGTGCTTAATAACGAGGAAAGTATTGAATTTTGTAGTGGACCGACTGGTATTTAAAACACCAAACCCCTGTGGAATTTAAATGTAGCATTTGACAGATAAGAAGCCATTTAGAAGTCGGTATGGGTATGCATATCATTGACAAAAGCATGGCAATTAACTTTAGACACGACCAGTTCTTTTATTTTACTACAAAAATACATGTGAATAATAGCTTTAAAGTTGTAAACAGCGGATTGTTACTAAGTTAAAGATAATTCAATTTAAACATCGAGGATTGTGTAATTTCAAAAAGACTACGTCATACAATTGTTTTATGCCATAAACCGGCTTATTTTTGAAAATTGGCACAATTATAAGGCGATTAGACATGTGTTAAGGTATATTGCTAATCGGTGAATTGTAGAAATACAATTAGCTAACTCCACGTTACGTCGGTTGGTACTTCAATAATTTCCGTTCCTGTAGTACAGTGAAGTCGTAACCGGTTTCCTAAATTGCTTAAATTTTGTCAAGTATGTGACTGGAAAGAGAAAAAAAACCACGTCCCTCACAAATAAATGTGTAAATAAAGAAATGAACGTATGAACGGACAGACGAACGGACGGACAAACGAACGAAATAAATGCAATGTAATGTAATGTAATACGATACGATACGATACCATAAATAAATAAATAAATACAATAATAAATATACATTATACTAAATAATAAAAAATAAATAAATACGCTTTCCATAGAACATATATGACATACTTTTGTTAACCTATATATGAGAATTTGCCCCACATACTCGTATTCGCTTAAAGCAACGATTAAAGATTAATTTAAAAGCACAAATCTAAAGCACGTATATTTAACTACGGGACAGTTAAAACAAGAAATGTCTTTTAAAAAGACTATCGGCTTTGAAATTATTATTGAGATGTCATTAAAAAATTTCTTAAACAGACGGCCAAGATGATCGGTTACGTGACTTCTCAGACCCCAGATTTTTTGGTCCCCACCAATATTATTAGACTGATTGGACCCCAAATTTTTCGGACACTATATGAAAACTTCTCGGACCCAAAAGTTAATTTGAGATAAATTTATTAATTTAAAAATTAAATAAAATTATAAATAATATCTATGCTGTGAATAAACCAATCATACAGCTCCAGGTTTCCACCAGTAACCAAAATAATTTAGGTTAACATAAGTGTTATCTGAATTTGTCGAGCCAATTTAACAAATTAACGATGTAAGAAAATAATAAAATTATTATGTATCAGACTTGTCTATATAGTTATTTATAGTACCGGTAATATACCATTCAGGTTAGTTATCTAATATAATAACGATTTGAAGTCAAATAAGCATTTATACTGTGTATCCCAATAACTAGCAATAGTAAGGGAACATTCAGCGATTTTTGAAATGTTAAGACTTTATTTTTGATAACGCAACCATAACAATTTATTAGACTATGACGATTTTAAATTATGTCAGTAGAAATATGATATATCAGGGGTTCCGGTGTATAATTAGTATTGCAAATTGTGTATTCATGCTACGCGAATAACAATTCGACGTATTCCGATTCTTTTTTCATAACATTTTATCTATAGAAAATGTAGCATCTTTTTATAGATTAAATAACATCTACTGGAGAAGTTGATAGAAAGATGCAATTATAAATAATCGTTAATAAATCGTAACCACAATTTTAATTCAAATTAACATTAAGTTTATAAATATAAATTCCCCATTTATTGAAATTTTTAGGTTTATGATTCTCTGAACGCCATTATTGATGCATGTACGAGTATATTAACACAGCTATACAACCGTTGCTAACTACGCGCTCTATTTTTAGAATGACACTACTGTTTCTGGAATGTGATGAACTCGCTAGAATCAATGGGATACATGGAACACCCCTGTACGTCGGAAAACCAATTTGCATATGATAAATCAAATTTCAGAGAAAACATGTCGGACAATTACTTATGACAGTAATTTATTTACAAATACTCATATCTTTATGGTAAGTTTCAACAATTAAAATATCGCACAAGATACAATGATATTTTGTACGTATAATGCGCTGTTACAAACGATTCCTAATGGCAATTATTTGGCCAAATTAGTATGAATTGGGTTAAGAATTTAGAATAATCAGTAAAGTTGGCAATATTTTATGTAAAAAAGTACTGATCAATTAATGTTTTTGCAATTAATAATGTACGACCCTACGCATCTGCCATTCTTCTTTGTATATCTGCTTCATGCGTTGTTTAAATGCACCAAATAAGCGTTATATTGCTATTTTCGTGGGACAATATAATGTAAAATTGATAAAGCCATAACTTTAAGGTGATAAAGTTCAAACTATTTTTTTTTAAACTGAATGGATAATAACCAAACTTGTACAAGAGTGCTTTATGTAAATGCTATAAATGTATGCATTTAAACCATTCTGAGCGAGATTTTAACATTGTTGACTACAAAAGTTCACTTTAGCATTGTGCAACAATTTTATGAAATTAAACATTCAGTGTTTTTTTAGGGCCAATTAGGGGCCAAAATTCGGACCCATTCCTCTGCTAAAAAATTATATATTTTTTCCCTATATTTGCCTTAAAATTCCCCTCAGAATATAAGCTTTATTTTGAAAAAAATTTGACCAAAACCGGACAAAAATTGACTAAGATAGAGGCATTTTCGTAAAAAATCCCAGCAATCTTTCATCAAACCAATTTAGTGCATAGTCTAAGTTATCATTTCTAGCAAAACAGTTGATTAATTTTTTATAACAAAGTAGAATATAAGTATGTAATAATGCTTCTCTAAAAAAAAATCATTACCTTTTTGCCGTAAAATACCCCATTTGAAGGGCCCCGCCACCTTTCCCCCAAAGGTGAAAAAAACACTGACATTGTTAAGGTTCTTATCACAGTAATAGTTTACTGCTGGAGAATTATTCAAAAGGACTACCAATATAAAAACTGCAAAAAGTGCGGGACCAGATCTGATCTTAAATAAATTTATAATAAATGGCAGAGATGAACTTCCTCCGTATTTGCTTAAATTGTTTAACAAAATATTATGTCTTGGAGATTTTCCAGATAAATGGACCGAATGTTTTATTGTACATATACATAAAAAAGGAGATTTAAATGACACAAATAATTTTAGAGTGATACCTATGTTAAGTGTCATAGGTAAATTGTTAACAAATTTGATTAAAAGTAGGCAAACTGGGCTGAACGTACCATGTATTGCTGGCAGCACAAGCTGAATGTCGAGCGTAAATGGGAACAACAGATAACGTATTTGTCCTTTGCCGTCCGCATACTTCAGTAGGAAGCATTTTAACATGACTATATCAATACCACTAGCACCTTTTGAGTACAATATATCCTCCATGCCATTGATATACAAAGAAAATAGAATCGGGAACAAAACACTCGCCTTGTCTTAGACCTAAATGACTCTCAAATGCAGTTCCGATATCATTATGATGTCTTACTTTTGTGTACACATGAGTATGCATTGCTTTTATAGCTGTAAAACGTGATCCTCAAATACCAAGGATATCCTTTACAATGTAATCAAATGGCTTTGTAATGTCTACAAAACAACAATAAAAATGCTTATTTTAATTTAAAATATGTCATTAAATGGTGAAGGACAAATAGGTGTCAAAATCAGCACACATAATGACTTTATATTATCGGAGACAGGGATACTTGACTTTTTAACTTTGAGTAAAATGAATATAATGAAGTACTGGTTTAAGGTGATCTGTGCTCCAGACCATAAATTCATTAAAATGATATATAAAATTATGCTAAACGATATTGATTTTGTTTGTTTGTTTGTTTGGATTTTACGCCGTATTCAACAGTATTTCAGTCATATAACGGCGGTCAGTTAACCTACTCACACTTTTCCTGGGTAAGCTGGTTTACCAGTACTAAGTGCGCATACTTATGCCAGTAAGTGACAACTGCCCAACTTGAATCAGAGGTAGGGGGAGAATGGCCGCAGAAATAATTTCATGACCAATCCCATACAAGTTATGTGGCCGGGCTGGGAATCGAATCCGCGATCCTCGGACTTGTAGTCCATCGCTCTACCAACTAAGCTAGCCGGCCCTAGACGATATTGAAAGTAATCCCCATAAAAAACAAATGGGCAAGTCAAGTGAAATGTATTCTAAGTTCATTGGGATTCTATCATGTCTGCATGGCACAAGATGTTGGTGATCTCAATAGTTTTTTGTGTGTTTAAGCAAAGAATTACTGACACTTTTGTCCAAGGTGTAGAAGGACGCATAAATGGCTGTTCAATGGCATTATTTTGTAGAAATATCTTCTGGTTTGAACTTCAATTTTACCTTAAATGGGTTAACATCGAGAAGGTAAGGTGAAATAATACCGATATCAGTAATATAGTGTTTGCCCAGTTTGCCCTGTTCTCGAAGATGAATATCATCTTATTTTTTTAATGTAACATCTACTTACAAAAATACAATACATATATCAGTGTATTATATACGTCACCCAAGCTTGTTAAAAGCCACAGAGTTATTTTCCTCACAGAATCCAAATACTATCAAGTTACTAGCTGTTTACGCATGTAGAGCTTTTGAAATTACAAATATTGCCAGTACATGATGATTAATGCTATCTAATGCTAAGTTACAAGCAGTACATATAACTTTTATGAATAAAGTGCATATTACTTTAATGTTTAACTTAGATACACATTATTTTTGCAAAGCATTATAATACAGTACCGATAACTTTCACGTATTACTTAAATATACAGTATTTTTGTAAAGCATGAGAATACAGTACAGATCACTGTTATGTATTACTACGATAACAATTATTTTTGTAAAGCATGAGAATACATTAGAGATCACTTTTATGTATTACTAAGATATAAATTATGTTTGTAAAGCATGATAATACAGTACAGATTACTTTTATATAGTACGCGCAGATAAATATATGTAAATTTATTTCTCTTTCTTAAAGCGTGATATTATTTTTTCCTATTTGTAGAATTGTTATTTATGACGATAATGGGCCATGTTGGTCGTATTCGTTTTTTATATGCTTCATTGTACAATTTTTGAACAAACTTTATTTTTCTTCTATTCCATATAATAAAAATATGTATATGTAATGAAAGTATGTAATGAAAACTAGCACAAAACAAACCTTCCTTTGCAAAAAATAATAATTTTATCGCGCAGTTTGAGCTTTATCCAGTTTAAGTTTGTACTTTATTAACACATTTTCTTCAAACAGTTCGGCTTTATCCATAAATGAGCATACCATTCCAATATATAATTGATTTTAACCCAGAAACCACCACGGCATCAACTAACAAACGTTTGAATGCCCTTTTAGATAGATTATATCACTTCTCTGTAACGGTTTAATTCACTAATGTGCCGATTTAGATGCCAAAAATTAAATAATTACGTACATTTTGTGAATATTTTGTATTTTTCCCCCAGACAATGTGTATATTTCTTCTTAGAAAAACGTAGATTTCTGGCAATACACTTAATACATAATGGCTTTGGACATTACTTTATACATTTGTACAATAATTTTGAATATATACGACTTAATTCGCCGAAAAAATCAAAATAAGTACCTACCTGTCAATTGCGGACGAAATGTTTTCTCTGAAATTTGATTTATCATCTGCAAATTGATTTACCGACGTACAGGGGGTGTGGAACGGCAACACTGTGAATGAGATTTATGAATGGGAACATTGCACAAATGCTAGTTATAGAGCGTAACGCTTATATAAATGTAGGCTAAACAAAATAGTTATTTCGTTACGTGAATGAATATAGCATTCTGTTTATGGCATACAATGCGAAAATACGTTCATAATTAGCCTCAGTTCTAGAGTATATGTTGAAGATATGTTTATAACTTAATTTTAACCGCTTATGTAAACAATTATGTAAATTTTTAATCCCCAAAAGTATGCAACAGTTATTGGTATACGTTAAACCATTGTTTGAAGTTTGCATTCCCTAGAATTAGAAAATTTGCCCGATTCTATTGGCATTCAATTTTCCCGCTGCATAATTATCGCAAGAAAATCTGGGTCAAAAGTGATCTTAGACAGCTACGCCGAAAAAATCCCATTCAATAGTGTGGTTTGGTCGTTTACATATGATATTGTTAAATCAATTACTGGACTAGGTAATAATACGGCAAGAGTATGATCGACTGGTCGATGCAATTGAAATGGGTTTTTTTTAATTCTTTTTTTTTTCATTTAACATTGTAAATACATACTCCTTCACTTTTATTTTAAAGCCGTTTAAACTCTCATCATTTAATTAAATACTAACAATTTGTTGTTTGAGTCTCGAAAGAAGTTTGCGAGGATATAGATATAAATGACATACAAATACATGCACACGTTCAGAAATAAATATGGAGACTCGCGTATATAAAGAACTCATATAATAAATGCCAAGACGAAGTTCAGGATGGAATGATATCTTGATATTCACAGTGAATGATATTTTGTAGCTCACCACTGGGTCAAGTGTTTCATACATGTACAATGATTGAGCTGTGAGACCTGTCAATACAATCTCAAATTTAAACTGGACTAAAAAGATTAGCGATGTTTTACGGTGTTAACAACAAATACATTGTGAGGTTTATTACACAAAGCAAATACAGCCTGATAATGGACATTCACACTCTTCCCTACACTTTATTCTGTAGACGGTAGCCAGTTTATCTCGACAGACCACTGCCATGTAGAAAACAAACCGTACGTTATGTTATTAAAGCCACTGTATGTGATATTGAAGTAAACGTTTGCTTGCTGCGAAAAAAACAACAACAGAAAATATCATTTTATTTAAGATTTGTTCAAGTACATCGTCTACAACACATAGAATATAATACATATAATTAACTTGACATAACTTAGTGTTAGAGCTCCGCTTAAGAGGCGTATTTGTGTACATACCCTTTAAATTATTGCCAATACCCTTTAGAAATTGTAAGTACGGGGTACTAGTGCCCTTAGACAATTAAAGTGGGGGAACTGGTCAACATTGAAAATCTTGCCAAAAACTTACCCATTTTCAAAACAACACATTTCGTTCCTTAATGTAATTAAACACTACAAGTACTTTATATTTTTTTACATGCACATGTATATTCTTTCATCTTAATATCATGGGGTAAAATACCCTTTTAAGCCGACTCCTATCATAGCTCTGAAAATACTCTTTATGATTCTCCAATACCCTTTAAAGTTGATGTTCAGGGGGTAAAATACCTCTTGACAAAAGGTAAGGGGGTACAGTACCCTTTAGCCTTACACATTATCTGGAGCCCTGGTGTTAGATAAATATATTATACAATTCATTCTAATCCATTCCTATTTCGAATGAACCGTGTGTTAATTATTAACGAAGGTTAGTGCATTTCTAACATTCATAGATTCCTTAATAAACTTACAAAGATTAATAACATCTGGGCCCGTATTCACCAACCTATTCTTAGACTTAAGAATTAAGAATAGACTAAGACTCAAGAAAAATACTTGCAGTTGCAAATATACAGGGTAAGCTTGTTGTTAATGTCACTAACAAATTGTTCTAAATAAAAAATGATGTAATTAGATATCGTGAATACCAAGTTAAATTCAACATTCAAACGCTCTTAGAATTGTACAGTTTCAAGAATATTCTTTATTCTTAGCCTTAAGTCTAAGAATAGGTTGGTAATTACAGGCCCTGATGTGTTAGCTGAATTTAAAAGCTGTGTACATTTATACACAGACAGTTTTACACAGAAAAAATATTCTAATATATTTTTTACTCATGTCAGTATAACAATTGCAAATAATGACAAATTGGTAATCGTCCTTTGTAGAATTACAAAGTGTACTATATCTTTCTATCTTGTTAAAAAACAGCAACAGTAAATTTAAATGTATTCTACATCTATCAAATGTATATTTAGTTTCAGTATATCTGCTGCCATTTGTCCACCAAAACTATCACCACGTACGTCTTTAAAACGTCTATGGGGTGGGGTAGGCGTTATATCCATTAGGGTTTAATCGCTACTACTGTTTAATATTTCTGTCTAGCTATATCTTTTTACAAGTCAGTTAAAAAAAACGACATGCATTGTAAATTGCTCTTCGCGCCATGAAAAGGCAAATCCAAAATTTACTGTTTTTTGTTGTTGTTTTTTTTTCATAATACTGCGCATTTATTGTTATCGAACTTGTAGAAGCACTCAAAATGGAGTTTCGGGTGAGTTGGTGTGTTATCCCGAAAATATAGAAGTCAAATGTCCATCTACAATGCTTGACACATCGCTGAACATTTTCAAGAGGTTACAATAAATATCCTGTTACAGAAACAGAAATTTGTATAATATCAAATCAAACTCCTCCCAGTGGTCTCTCCTTCTTCACAGGAGTCTGATGGCATATATACCGCACAGGCTAATCCAGGACAACACTTTCCGCTTTTATGGTATTTTGTGTTTCAAGGATATCTCTTCTGAACATAAATCCACTGTAGGCGGAAAGTGTCCAGGACGCATATGCATTCAATCCGGTTTTCCCACGGCACGCCTCCATTCCAGATTTAATGGAATTCACTCATGCACTCATTTACATTTACCCGTATTACTTATTTTTGAATAAAAAAATGAATATCAAGAAGATTTTACTTGATGTAAATTTCATGTGTTTCAAGAAAGTGGTTTCAACTTGAAAAACATAAATCAAGTATTTATCATTTTCGTCAGTACATCAAGTTTGTTTTTTCTGCGTTTGATAGCATGATTTTTAAAAACGAATATAATTATTAACGCTAATCGACCATTGCCAATGTAAATGGGAGCTCTTCAAGCACGTTATGCTGGGAACGGACTACAGCAAAGCAATTTTATTGAAACATTTATCCTATACATTCTACCAATTCATTCATTTAATAAGGAGTTGGTCAATTATTTAATTTTAACAACACGTTTCCTTTTGCTTCAAGAAAAATTAAATGTTATTGATCGATTTCAGGAATAGAACCTGCTGGCGTTACGGGACTAGAATCTACTTTCCAGTGACATGAATTTCCTTTAAAAAAAACACGATATCAATTTTATTTATACAATGAAAGTAGAGGCAGTTTATCCCGAAACCATTAAACGAGAAACGTTTTGCTATTTTATTAAGGTCCTCATAATGGAGATTTGATTTACTGGTTTCTAACTCTGTTATAAAGCTATTATTACAACGCAAAATATGACATAACACCGCTATGGCAGGTTTCCTGTCAAGATTTTGCGGCCAAATCAAGGGATGGATTCAATGGTCCTGGACATACCTGTGGGCTGTCTGGTTTATGCTCGTCGTTTTTGTAATGTACATTCTTAGGGGACCATTAAAGCTGAGCGAAAATATGTCATACGGTAAGCATTTACAAGAAAAAGTCCTTTATATCTGCCGCTGCCATTTCCCCACCCACTAAACTTGCTGCATACGTTGCCATATAAACAACTTTTACACTAATTGTGCAGTTCGGATGTAAGTTTCACGTAACTTATATGCATCTGCTTAAATAGTGAGGAATTATGATAATAATATGCATGCTATTAAAGGCATGATCAAGTACTTATATGGTTACTTTATCGACCAAAAATTGAAACCAGATATTTCCCACACGATGAAGCAATTTCTATAATTTTAGTATTCCAATGAAAATTTATCAGTCAAGTGTTATTCTTTTCATCTTATCAATCTTATTATGCATACCATTAGAACTGGCAGCATTGCAACTTACTGTCTGCTTTGTTAGATACAGCTTTATGTTTTGGGCATTGTCAGCTTTTGTTATGAATTCTGAAGGGTTATCATATTAACAAATGTGACAGGCTACTTGTGTTTCAGTGTAATTTTTTTTTTCAACAACTATGAATTCCGTTTTCAGGGTTTGAATTTAACGAAAAAAGCCTCTCGCAAAAGAATGCGAGTTGCTTTTGAGCTTACTCGCAAAATGAGGAATTAACTCGCAAAATATATTTAACATGACTATTTACATTCAATGTGGATTGTTCTTTGTGTTTTGTGCTAACCGTAAATTAGAATCTATGTGGGAGTATTTGAATTTTACTTTATGTTTATTTAATGAACGTTAATTTAGTGCAATATTACAAAACAAAAACAACCAATATGGAGAAAAAACGGGAATATATAATCAACGGACATTGACAAAACATAATTCCAGAATTAAGTACATTCTGTAGTATAAAGTTAACTCAATTCCAAAACACAAATATTGGTTGTCCAATATGTTTATTACTTAGAAACATTATTATAGACTTACATTAAGGAGTTTTTTGTTATTTATACTAAGCCTCTATTTGAGATTTTTTACGTGTTACAGCACAAAAATGTCAACTGCGTTACAGAACAAAAATCTAGTGAACAATTTAGTTTTTCCTATTTTTTATGCAAAATTTAACATCTGTTATCAATATTAGTGCCATTTTACTGACTATTCGTTTAAAAAAGATATGTTATAACATGTTTGCCCGCTAAAAAGTAGACAGTTTATATAAAATCAGATATTGTACAAAAACAATAGCAGTTAATTTAGCATTAAAAATATATTTCTCCACATGCCTACTCATTTCTTGAGTAGATATGGTGAAATTGAGTGCCACTGTATGACAATAATATTTATCTTATTGATGTATAAATTCTTCCTCATATTTTAGTCATTTAACGTCACGTAACAGAGTTGACATGTAGCGTAATGGTGTTGACCCTATGTAACGGAGCTGACATCAGTAATTAAATCATAAAGTTTTGTTTTTATAAATGTACACACATAAAATATTAATGGGAAAAATAGCTATTTTTAGCTCACCTGAGAACAAAGTGCTCATGTTGAGCTTTTATGATCGCCTGTTGTCCGTCGTGCGTGTGTGCGTGCGTCGTCAACTTTCATTCAAACGACATCTCCTCCTAAACCGCTTGGTAGATTTCACCAAACTTCACAGGAATGATCCTTAGGTGGACCTCTTTCAAAGTTGTTCAAATCTTTCCGGTCCGCTGCATATGTAGGTCACCAGAGCTAAAAATAGATTTAAAAAGTGAAAACTTAAAAAATCCTATGAAACTGCAAGGCTCAGGGCTTTCATATTTGATGTGTGACATCCTCTAGTGGTCCTCTACTAAGATTGTTCAAATGATCCACCTGGGGTCAAAACTGGCCACGCCCCAGGGGTCACATGGTTTATATAGACTTATATAGCAAAATGACTTAAAAAATCTTCTCCTCTGAAACCGCAAGGCCTAAAGGTTTTATATTTGGTATGTAACATTGTATAGTGGTCCTCTACAAAGATTGTTCAAATGATGCCCCTGTGGTCAAAACTGGCCACACCCCAGGGGTCACATGGTTTATATAGACTTAAATAGCAAAATGACTTTAAAAATCTTCTCCTCTGAAAGCGCAAGGCCCAGAGGTTTCATATTTGGTATGTAGCATTGCATAGTGGTCCTCTACAAAGAATGTTGAAATGCCCGTGGGGTCAAAACTGGCCACAATCCGGGGGTCACTGATTTATACAGACTTAAATAGCCAAATGACTTTAAAAATCTTTTCCTCTGAAACTGCAAGGCCTAGAGGTTTCATATTCGGTTGGTAACATTGTATAATGGTCCTCTACAAAGATTGTTCAAATGATGCCCCTGGGGTCAAAATTGGCCACACCCCGGGGATGACATGGTTAATATAGACTTAAATAGCAAAATGACTTTTAAAATCTTCTCCCCTGAATCCGCAAAGCCCAGAGGTTTTATATTTGGTATGTAACATTTTATAGTGGTCCTCTACAAAGATTGTTCAAATTACGCTCCTGGGGTCAAAACTGACTACACCGGGGGGGGGGTCACATTGTTTATACTGCAGCAATATAATTTCAATAAGCCTCCAACACTCAAAAATCGATACAGCATACGACATTCCAGCCAGGTGTATACAGTGTGCTATTTTTAGATCTTATCAAACCAGCTAGCCAGTTACACAGTGTTGTGAGGGTGCTTTAGAGAATCGTTGGAGATTACCATTCAAATGCATAGAAAATGTTACCCACCTACATGGTCAATCATGTTGTGTAAGTAAATTTACTGGATGTAATGTTAGGGCAATGTGTAAGAAATGTAGTCAATCAGTCTTAGTATATAAGACCGTCTTATATCATATATTTTCACTTTAGATCTACTACATTGAATTTGTTTACAGGCAAAGTGTATATTTCTAATATAATAATGAAATGCCAAATATGAAATGATAGCATTAGTTCTATAAGTATTCTAACTTAGGTGGAACTGCACAATTTTTTGTAAGACAAATTGATGCAGCAATTGAGTCTGTGGCTCTGACACTGCAGTCTGTTTCACCAGCATGTACAGAAACATGTAGCATAGAGCCTAAAGTCTAGTCATCTACTTTAAACCTTTCATTTGTACAGTTTAATTAAATGTGTGCAGCACACAAAAAACTACACACAGATCATGTTTCTCCAACAAAGTTCTTAATCCTTGTTGGCAGCCTCCACCCAAGGACCTCTTCTCAGAAGAACAACTTTTTAGTACCAGATATTGGACAGGGCTTCAGTCTTCATGCTAATTTTTTCAAAGCACTTGCTAGTTCGGGCAAGCTTGTTAGCAAAACCACTTGCCCGAAATCTGTTTACCTTGTCCGAAATATTTAATTTCAAATGGTACTCTACAGCAATATAAGAAAATGAAGATTTTTTAAATGTTTGTTTTATTTCTATAAACATTTCATTTTGTTTTTGTTGTTCTCTCTCAAAATACATAAGGTTCGATCATCATATTTTGTGCATGATGCGTCACAATGTGATTAAAACGATAAACAGGTATATATCTAGGGTCAAAAAGGTATGTGGCTCCACTAATAAGGAGCAAGATGGAAAGCTGGACCAATTTGTTGATATTTTCTAATAAATTGGTAACTCGCTTAAGTGCTTCTAATTATGTTTTTAAAACAAAGTCTATTTATTGGATTTTAAAACAAAGTATATTTATTGGATATTTGCTAAAATATATATTTTTTTAAGATATTCAACATTTCTGCCCCAGAGGTGCAGCAGAGCGAAGAGAAAAAATAGCAGGTGCAGCAATCACTATTTCGCTCTCTGACTTTCCTTTTTTAAACTGCATGCTACATTTGATGAAAGTAGTTCCAAAATAGTTGAAATTGAATTTTCCACTGAAGGTCTGGCGTTTAGTGGAAAATTGTCTAAATACTCCACGTATTTCACACTGTGTGGCAAATGAGTGGAAATAAGTGGCATTTACTGGAAAACATGTATGCCCAAGTTCTGCTCATTTTTTTTTCAATTCACCATACTAAGTGTGGCATTTAGTGGAAAACTGTCTAAATACTCCACAAACTGGAAATTTGTGGCAAAGTGTGGCAGATTTAGGGACGGGCGGGGTCAAAACTGGGCACACCCTAGGGGTCACCAGGTTTATATAGACTTAAATAGCAAAATGGCTTTAAAAATCTTCTCCTCTGAAACTGCAAGGCCCAGAGGTTTCATATTTGGTATGTAACATTGTATAGTGGTCCTCTACAAAGACTGCTCAAATGATGCCCCTGGGGTCATAACTGGCCACACCCCAGGGCTCACATGGTTGATATGGACTTACATAGCAAGATGACTTGAAAAATCTTTTCCACTGAAACTGCAAGGCCTAGAGGTTTCATATGTGGTATGTGACATTTTATAGTGGTCCTCTGCAAAGATTGTTCAAATGATGTCCCATTGGTCAAAACTGGCCCTGCCTTGGGGTCACATTGTTTATATAGACTTAAATAGCCAAATGACTTTAAAATCTCCTGAAACCGCAGTTTTTTCGTATTTGATATGTAACATTTTATAGTAGTCCTCTACAAAGATTGTTCAAATTATGCCCCTGGAGTAAAAAGTGGCCATGACCCGGGGCATCACATGATTTATATAGACTTATATGGCAAGTGGGCCTTAAAAATCTTCCTTGTTGAAACCGTAAGGCCCAGAGGTTTTATATTTTGCGTGAAACATTTTGGAGTGGTCCTCTACAAAGATTGTTCAAATGATATCCCTGGGGTAAAAATTGGCCAGCCCCTGGGGGTCACATGTTTTATATACATTTAAATAGCAAATGACTTGAAAAATCTCCTCTGAAACCGCAAGGCCCAGTGGAATCATATTGGGTATGTAACATTGAAAAGTGGTCCACTACAAATATTGTTCAAAAATGCCCCTGGGGTACAAGGTGGCCATGCCCTGTGGGTCACATGGTTTATATAGACTAAAAAAATATCTGAAATTGCAAGGTCCAGATCTGTATACTCAGGTAAGGCGTTTAGTGCCATTTTCCCCTGTTGTTATTAGCCATTATGCCTTAAACTCAGGTGAGCGACCTAGGGCCATCATGGCCCTCTTGTATGAATGTATCGTTTCGTAAAATAATGCTCAATAAAGAATATAGTTTTAGAATGGAACATAAATACCTTTATCGGAACATAATATTGCAAACAAAGAAAGAAAACTTATGCAGGCATATATCGACTCGGCTGTCATAGAACAGTATTAAACTCTGTTTAAACCCAGAGCAATCTTGTCACCAAAAATGTGCACTTGAGCCAAATACGGCATTGTGGATCTTCTGTACCAAAAAAAACATTAATGAGACTTAGATTGGTACACTGTAAAGTTCAAAACTGACAATACAAAATGCATGTAATTGCAATAATGACAAGTGGTATGGAATTCGATTCATTAGCACCATATTTTACAACAAGGGTGGTGATCGATGCATGCCCGTCTCAAAATTGGCATACTGCAATCTCTCGATTAAGTATGATTTTCATGGATAATCTAGAAATAGAAGACTGATATATAAATGTTTAATAGCGTAAAGTGCAAAGGCCTTACCCCCATGTTATTCAGCGAAGCCTAAAACTTAAGAACAAAAAATAGCAGCAGCATCTCACTTGTTATAACGATCTTTAAACCGAGGGGAGAACTATTAATACTTTGTGCTATAAAAATACCACATACTTGTATCCTGTTTCAGAGTATGACATGAAAAATCATAGTTTACTGACAGTTATCAGTCTAAATGTCAACTTGGGAATCGTAGTATGTGAACTTGGATTGCGTGCCCATTGATTTACCCTTGAAACAACCGATCAAGTCTAATCTTTCCACAATCACTGCTGAGACACAACTTAAGCGAACAGAGTAGTCTCCGGTACTAAGCTAAGCTACAGTGCAAATAAGGCTACGCATGGCTTACATTTTATTTGTGACATTCAACTTATGATTGACAATGATCTAAAGGCACTTTCATATAATCACACAGCCTAACTTACCTCAATGCATTAGAACCGTTCACTTAATATTTATGTATTCTCATAATTTCATATGCTTTGATTATGATGTAATTACCTGTAGGTGGTTTTGGTACCTGATGAAAATTCATTGTATCAGAAAATGCTTGCATTTTGCCAGAAGATCGTGACAGTGTGTCCCATTGAATAATGTAGAGTCTTATTTTTTTAATTCCAATAGTATGCGGAATTCCTTTATTAAAGTAAAATCATCAAAACATATTGAAAACAATGTCTTTTTATTGTCAATTTTGTTACCAGTATGTCAACTCCGTTACGATTTTTGTAACGGAGTTGACATTCTAAAACTTTTTTCCACATAGCTGTTTTGTTTTTGAGCAATTTGTAAACAAACAGACATTAATGCGTTTGGAACGTCAATCTGCTAATAAACTTGTGCTTTTTATCAACAATAAGTTCAACAGTTTTATGAAAACACATGAACGGAGTTGACCAAGTTTTTTTATACGCATGCAACTACTGACATACGGGCATATTTTTGTTATTCTTCCTTAGGCCAGTCCTTTTTTATTTTCTGGTTTACAAAAATTTTTGGGGAACATGTCCACTGGCAGGTTGAAAAAAAAAGAAAAAAAGTGTTCAAATCTTAACACAACGAACGATTTCCCATTAGCAATTTATAATTAAGAACAATATCAACATTAAAACACACTATTATGTGAAGTTAGAATAAGACGTCAAACATGGTATAAACTGTTTTATTACACCAATGTTTTATATGCAGTTTAACCATTTGTATTTATGAATTTTACAGAGTAAATAAGTCAAACCTGGTATAAACTGTTTTATTACACCAATGTTTTATATGCAGTTTAACCATTTGTATTTATGAATTTTACAGAGTAAATAAGTGTAATAGATGCATATATTTTAACGGCATCATTAAAATTGATTTTACCACAAAGTTGTATACTTGTATGGATTTACAAAATGTAAAGAGAGATGCCTTTTTAAAAGAAGACGAGTTAACCTGTGCAGGACTGGAATCCACAACTGCCCGAACACAGACCTTGCAAAACGAGCTTAATCTAACCACACAACGCAAATTTTGAAAATAATTGCTGTGAGGTCTCGAAAAACATATTAAATTTAACTATATCAAGAGAAAAGTCCAAATAATATGACGTTAATTGTCTGGATTCTTATTAAGTCTTAATTCTTATTAAAAATAAGAAACCAGTTTTAACGTATTTTTTTTTTAAATATTCAACTGTGTGTAAATGCTAAATCTTCATGTATATATGAAATTTATCAGATATAAACTGAACTGCTAGTGTGTGTTAAATTATTGCATTACAATTGTGACAGAAACAAAATACAAGGCAAATAAGAAATTCTCATTGTGTCGCGAAAATATATATCATCATCAAAATGCAACCATGACTTTCTGGTTTAAGTGTATACGAGACAAAGCTGTCTGTCCACACATCCTCGTTTCGATGTGCCCGCAAGAAGATCTTGTTACTAATGATATTATTTGTTACAAATGCCACCTGAAAATATACATCCAGTGCCTTCCACAGGATTTTTTTTGGCGTCCCCGTCCCGAGAGGGGTGGGTTAGGGAGGGATGTCCCCTCCGTACGTCAATTTTTTTTGCGGCATGTGTCAAATGACGTTATCTGGTGCGTTTTAGCTATTAAATTTAAGGCTAAGATGTTTTCAATTTTTTGTACAAGTTTAAACGAA
The DNA here is from genome assembly GCA_027627225.1 of Congeria kusceri. NCBI lineage: Eukaryota > Metazoa > Mollusca > Bivalvia > Myida > Dreissenidae > Congeria > Congeria kusceri. The sequence continues at coordinate 46,310,658 of CM051035.1, forward strand.
ATGAAATAAACGAAACATCACCGTTTGAACGGCATACCTCTAGCCTTTTAAAAGCAAAAGCGTCATTGTTGTTGCGAAACTGAAAGTAATGATTTTTCCGGATGTTTATGTCCAGTGCACATCACATTCGCACAGTGACGTCATGTCCAAACCCACTATTCTCGTCGTTCTCGAATCTTTAGGTTACACTCGATCTACTGATGGAGCCTTTTTTATTCGATTAATTATGTTCATATGGGCATGTATTTAGTGTTTTAACAGCTGTTGAACATAGTACTGACTGGATAATTGGTGAATTGTAAAGATCTTGATTAAAATATATTTCTATTATATACATGCTTTGTTCTTGCAAAAACGGCGGGAAATTTTCCTCGTGCACATCCTGTCTGCGCGTCAAATGTTAAAGACAAATGTCACTCTAGTGTTAAAAACAGTGTTGATTTTCTCATGTTTCATTCTTTCCATGAATAACTGTACTTCTAACGGTAATATTAACTGTCATCAAATGTCATTTTAAGGGCCGTCTATGAAACATGTTGAACATTATTAGAACTAAAAATCACTTGCTAATTTTTTGTCCACCAATAAGTAAATTTGCATGGAAAAACCACGCCAATTTGTTTATAATTTACCTATTTTTTCTCCATTTGCTGTACCAATCTTTTTGTTCAATTTTGGATACTAGTACAGATTTATGAGACGACCCGCAAACTTGAAACACTTCACTGACCACAATAACGGGATTTCTCCCTGCAAAAATTATGCATGGGATTAACATTCCTTTGACGGGAAACTAGGACACCCAATGTCTTTAAAGACCTGTATTTAGTAAAGCACATGATCGGTACACGCACGCTTTCCATGCGTGGAACGTGACGTCGTGTTTCAGCAGACATTTCGCACTCTTTTGCAGAAAACACGGGTTTTACATGGCATACATGTACATAAACAACGGCGGATGCCTTGCTTAAAAAAATTGTCAGTGAAGTTCAGGAACAATTTGTTGATCTCGATCGGCAATCATCGTGTGATACCGTCAAAAACAAAAAGCAGTTTCACGGAAGTAAACGGACTTACCGAGCAAATTATTATATTCGTACTCTAAATATTTCGAAAATTTGAACGTTTCGTCCCCCATCGGTAAAAAAAAAAATTGTAATTATAATATATTTTTTTCACTTTCGGAAAATTTATGTTCGCCGGTTTTGTAAACCGTAAAATCAAAAAGTCCTGGCCCTATACCAACCGCATCAACATCTTAATTTAAATTTTCGCGCTTAAAAGGTTTGTGTATATGACATCATCGCTTGTTGTGTAAGAAGGGACATAATCATTACTTCATGATTTATGGAGTTGTAACGGAGTTGACAGATGAACATCGGGACAGACCATTCAAGCATGATAAATTATTGTAGACACATCCGAAACAAGTTTTGATAGCCTGTTTCAAATTATTAAGCTATCATAAACCGAAAAACTTTATCAGTGGTACTTCATTGGAAGAAAAATACACCGTATTCCGTAATTCTGTGATCGGGACATCGCAAAATTGCCAATTTGCGGTATCACCATCCATCATTTTTTGATGATTGAAGAAAGTATGGGCCCAAAAATATATCTGAGCTTGATATTATACGATAGACAATCAGTAAACATAGGAATATTAAACATATCTTGTTTATTTTATAAGATTAATTACCGGGACAAGGGTATGTACGTTAATTCTGGAATTCAGCAAATTGTTCTCAGTTTGCTTCAAAATCAGGTGCATGTTATACACAGTCTTTTTTGGGGATAATGTAATCGCAATTTCCTAAACAAACTCGCATTTTGCGAGTGTGCGAGCGTAAATTTGAACCCCGCGTATTTCTAGTTGTCATTGCAACCAAATTTTGTTTATTAATAATAAATTGCTAGAAATGCTGCAAGAGAGAAAGACATTTGTACCTGACATTTTGTTGACAGATTTGAGACAAATTTTAGAAATCAAGTAAGACAAAAACCAACAAAATCAACATTACAAGATACTGCCTTATCAAAGGGTATGTATTATAGCAACGATTTCTGTTCTGTTTTAAGTATAAATGGAATTGCTATTGTATTTATTTTGGATTTGCTATTGTATTTATTTGTGCTGTATTTAGTGCAGACTCAGTGTCCAAAATCTAGTAACAAATGTACAAAATGTAAATGTATTTAGTATGTCAGGATATTACATTTTTCAGAGTGTAACTTTGTAACTTTGTTTGTACCTTTTTTCAGTAGATTTGCAGAAGTGTGATACAAGTACATGTATTTAATTTCTAAGACAACAAAACAACACTATGTTTAATAGACACAATGTTTAATAAATATATGTTTAAACATTGAACTTTTCATTGATGGCATATCATATTTGGTGATTTATTTTAGTCATGTTGGTTATTTCATTTTGTCATGTGAAAATAAATGTTATTTATGATTATGACAATAAAAATATATAATGAAGTGACTTTTTGTTCTTTATACTATAGAAATTTATAACATAGAATTTGACAGAATGTATAATCATAAAAATAACAGAAAAGGACAATAAGTAATAAATGACTCTTCTTGACTCTAAAGTGGCTCCAACTTTCTAAAAGTGGCGAATTTTTGTGGCGACAACTTTTTTTGGGCCGGTGAAACCCCTGAATATTTTGGGCTTTCATGGACAATTCTAGGTTACAGTACTGTTCTTCACTAAAACATTTAACCTAACCTCACCAATTTAAACAAATATCACTATCGCCCTCGTGGTTTAATTCCTATGCATCGGAACTCCAAACCGTTGAATATTACCACAATAACTATTGCTTAATCGTCATTTATTTCATAAATAAACAATATTGCTAACATAATAAATGTCAATGGAGAAAGTACAGAAAACATTGTCCTGATGCAGCAATTATCAATAACTTAACTTACTATCCTTGATTTAAAGCAAACATATATATACATGTAAGTAAAATGACAATATAAAATAATCATCACATTTAACTCAGATCAATAGTATATAGTATCACAAGTATATAGTATTATGTTGATTCAGAGCATATATCTAGCATATCTCTAAGCTGATTTGCCAAAAAAAACTATTTGCCAATATTTTTTGGGGGGATTGGGTGTTTTGGAACTTAATCTGCAATGGCGGGTGGCAGAAATTTTTTATATAAATGAAATTCTGCTAACTGTCCACTAATTATCAACTTATCATTAACTAATATTTACTTATTTGTCATTGGATTCATTAATTTATGTGTATTTTTTAAATATTACCTTACAAAAATTGGAACTTAAGTGAAACTATTTTAAGATAAACTTAAGTTGTTTCTGGAATATGGCACCAGAAGGTACCAACTCAGAACTGCCATTGAAATCAAAAGCAGTTGGTATTTAACCCTTGATATTATTGTTTAAGAAATAATTTTCTCAATTCTCTGTATTTAGAACATACTAATAAAGGTATGATGTTCATTGTACATTAGACACAACGGATGCAAGATTCTGCCATTCAGAACACGGTAAATTTTAATCTGTTTACGGCACAATGACTCCTCAGATTATTGAGCTTTTATGCTCCCTAAAAGGGGGGAGCATATAGTCGCCACTTTGTCCGGCCAAATTCTAATTTCACTGCAGTTCAGTTTGTCCGGTGTGAAACAAATTTCCCTGATGATGTCCCTCCGTCTTTTCCGCCCGTCCTTCCGCCCGTCCAGTACTTTGTTTCCGCACGAAATCTCAGGAACTTATGACCCGAATTCGATGAAACTTTATATGCAGCATCCCTATAGGGTAGACATGCGTATATTGTCGTTCCGATCCGATGATTTTTCATGGAGTTATTGCCCTTTGATTAGAAATAGGACATTTTCTAAGAAAATTTTCATTTCCGCGCGAGATCACGGGAACTAATTCAGTGAGACTTTATATGCACCATTCCTACCAAGGGGACATACGCATATTGTCAGGTTGTTCTGGTCTGATGATTTTTCAGGGAGTAATTGCCCTTTGATTATTAATTTGCTTTTATTGCTTGTCCACACTAGAACTTGGCCATGGATGGAGGGATCTTAGAATTACTTGGCACAAATGTTTGCTGCAATGAGCTGATGTGTACCGCTCTTGAATCAGGTCCCTAGGTTAAAGGTCAAGGTCACATTTAGAGGACAAAGGGCAAAATTGACACTTTGCTTGTCTGTACTTTAATGGATTTTAAAAACTACATGGCACAAATATTAACCTTAATGAGACAACATAAAGTGCATGTAAACCAGATCCATATGTCTAATGTCAAGGTCACACTTAGAGGTCAACTGTCAAAATCAGTTTTTTGCTTGTCCTGACTATAACATGGTCATAGATTGAGCTATTTTCTAATTAAACAGCACAAATGTTTGCCTAAATGAGACGGCATGTTACAAGCATGTTACAAGCATGAATTAGATCTGTAGGTCAAAGGTCAATGTGATACTTGCGGTCAAAAGTCGAAATTGGCTTTTTGGTTGTCCGGACTTTTAACTTCTTGAATGGATTTACACGAATGTTAGCCTCAACATGACCACATGTCTCCGTATGAATCAGGTTCTTAGGTTTAAGGTCAAAGCCACATTTAGAGGGCAAAGCGGCATCAGGGAGCATCCATCGGTTCTACCAATATTCTTGTTTACCAAGAGGCAGTTGTTTTGACTGGGAATTTTAAAGCAAAATGCTGCTGCTGTTTCTCCGAATAAAAAGGCAATCTCAAAGTGACTTCAAACTTTATTACACATTTAAGAGTAAAAAGCTGGAAAAGTATTAAGACTGGAATGATTTTTACTGAAGTACTCAACCATGGAAGCACTTACGTTATTCAAATGCAACAAAGATTTGTAAGAAAACAATGCATTGTGAAGTTGAACAAGTACTATTTTGAACATGCAATATTTATTGTAAATGTTTAAATGTTATTTAAATAAAAATAAAATGTAGTCTAGATATGCTTTGTATAAAAAAATGGAGTATTAAAAATAATTAAACAGTAACTACCCAGTAATTATTTTTGTTTAAATATTTGTAATTTAATTTTATTATAATAAATAAATAATTGTAATTATAAATCAATTGAAGAGTTTCAAATTAAATTGAAATAAATTAATTACTGTAGAATCACTTGAATTCGCGGGGTACAAATTTCGATCACGAACATATTCGCGTGGTCCTAAATTCTCGCAAATCTGCGACTGTGTAATAGAGGTATGAATCACTCTTTTGTACAAAAATGATCACAATATGATTAAAAAGAAATATAAATCATTCATCAATTACAATGTAGTAAGAAATATTTTTCTAAACTGTTTATGATGTAAATGATTAAAACATCGGGACAGTCGCATATACCTGCGTATATTTATGAACGATTACCAATGTACATTTGAACGAACGTGTAAACTCCCAAGGCTAAATTACAAAATCGGTAAATATTCGCGGTGGACATAAATTTTTGCAATGGCTGGAGCGAGAAAAGCGCGAAAATTAGACCTCCACGAAAATAAGTGATTTCACAGTATCCAAAACTTAAATATTGTACAAAACTACAAATTACTTGCACCACTGCTAATTGAAACAAGGTAGATGGCATGATAAACAGTGACAGTCTCTTATAGTAAGCTTATTTGCATATAAGAAAGTATATGCGTTCTCATTTAATGCGACTGGTTGGCTGTAGTAGATCTTACTCCATTGAAGAGATTTTATCGATAATTGACATGCAGATTTTGAAACCTTCTGCAAAAATTATGTGTTTATTGCCATAAAGAGTTTCCAAACGATTTGATGTCTCGAAAAAACATGCTTAATTCTTGTAAAGGTTTGCATCCAAATACTCCAGATTTGGATGCAGACCTTTGCTAGAATTATGAATTCATAAGAACTATAACACCCTTTAGAGACACCACCATTTATTTGTTGAAATAATTTCTATCGTCGGGGCCAGTATTTACGAACCCATTCGTAGACTTTAAACTTAAAAGTAAATAATATTCTTGAAACTGTTCTGTTCTAAAAACACTGTTGATTTGAATTTTACTTTGTATTTAACAATACTTATATAAGCATTCTTTATTATAATGATTTAGTAATGACATAAGCAACAATGGTACCCAGCATTTTTGCAGCGCATACATATTATTTTTATGCCCCCAAAGGGAACTTTGGGGTCATATAGTAATCGCATCGTCCGTCCGTCCGTCACGCTTTTTGTGCAGAGCATTACTCCATTAGTAGTGAAGGGATTCAAATGAAACTTCATATAATGATAGAGGACAATGAGAGGAAGTGCAGAGTACAAGGACCACAACTCTTTCTTCAATATTTACATAGTTATTGCTCTTTGTTTAATTTTCTTGTGCAAAGCATATGTCACAGTAGTATTGAAGGGATTCAAATGAAACTTCAAATTATGATAGAGGACAATGAGAGGTAGTGCAGAGCACAAGGACCACAACTCTTTCTTCAATATTTACACAGTTATTGCCCTTTGTTTTATTTTCTTATGTGAAGCATTAATTTTCTTGTGCGGAACATAACTCCATTAGTATTGAAGGGATTCAAATGAAAATTTATGTATAGATAGAGGACAATGATAGGACGTGCAGAGCACAAGGACCACAACTTTTTCTTCAATATTTACTGAGTTATTGCCCTTTGTTTAATTTTCTTGTGTGGAGCATAACTCTATTAGTATGGAAGGAATTGAAATGAAACTTCATACAATGATAAAGGACAATGAGAGGAAGTGCATAGCACAAGGATCACAACTCTTTCTTCAATATTTATGGAGTTATTGCCCTTTGTTTCATTTCTTATGCGAAGCATGAATTTACTTGTGCGGTGCATTAGTATTAAAGGGATTCAAATGAAACTTAATCTAATTATAGAGGACTATGAGAGGAAGTGCAGAGCACAAGGACCATAACTATTTCTTCAATATTTACAGAGTAATTGCCCTTTGTTTAAATTTCTTGTCCGGAGCATGACTCCATTAGTATTGAAGGGATTCAAATGAAACCTTATGTATAGATAGAGGACAATCAGAGGAAGTGCAGAGCACAAGAACCACAACTCTTTTTTCAATATTAATGGAGTTATTGCCCTTTGTTTTATTTCCTTATGTGAAGCATTAATTTACTTATGCGGAGCTTAACTCCATTAGTATTCAAGGGATTCAAATGAAACTTCGTATATTGATAGAGGACAATGAGAGGAAGTGCAGAGCACAAGGACCATAACTAATTCTTCAATATTTACAGAGTTATTGCCCTTTTTCTTTTTGCAGATAATTACTACCTTAGTTTTAAAGGAATTTAATATAACACCACATACATTGATAAGAGGACATTGAGAGGAAGGGCAGAGTACAAGGACCATAACTCTTTCTTCAGTATTTATTTTTGTAGGAAGCGTCATTTTTGCCAACATGTAACTGATGTTGTGTTGCCTTTCTCTGACAAGCATATGCTTCGGGGGCATACGTCAAATCCTGTGACAAGCCTTGTTGTGCATAGCATAACTCCATTAATATTGAAGGAATTTTAAATAAGTCCAAATATATTGATAGAGGACATTGGAAGGAAGTGCAGAGTGCAAGGACCATAACTCTTTCTTCAATATTTATGGAGTTATTTCTCTTTAGTTAATTTTCTAGTGCAGTGCATAACTCCATTAGTATTGAACTAATTGAAAATAAAACCACATATATTGATAGAGGATGTTTAGAGGAAGTGCAGAGTACAAGGACCATAACTCTTTTTGTAGGAAGAGTCATTTTTGCCAACATGTAACTGACATTGTGTTGCCTTCCTCTGACAAGTATATGCTTCGGGGGCATACGTCACGTCCTGTGACAAGCCTTGTTTGAGTCTAAGTCTATTCTTTATTTTAAATCTAAGAATGGGTTGATGAAAACAGGCCATGGTGTCTCTTCATGGGGCTTAAGCAAGTTAATCAAGCAGGATAGGATATAATGGTTTATGATTGAACTAAAGCTGTAACTATTGGAATGAAATCAAAGTAACTTATATGCTTCAGATAGGGACTTACTTCTGAATGCCATGGATTTCAATAGACACAGAAACCTGCATTTTGATGCCTACAAAATTAATTGGAATTTACAAGTTTTTAACTGGTGCAAATAATCAGTCTCACATTGTTTTCCATTTGCCAACTTCAAAATCACAAGAAAATAATATTTTTATATCATATGTGTGGTGTGTTTGTTCGCAAATTTTTAATTCATTAACCTTTATTATAACCAACTACCATTTGCATCGCATTTTACAAATATGTAGAAACGAAATTCCTGTGACTCCAGTATATTGACCCCAGAAATTTTCATTTTAATCCCCTTGAAATTTCAAGCCAGGGGTCATTTGACTCATGGTTTCCAAAATCAACTGAAATCCCAAACTCCCCACAGTGGTCTTATTTTCATCTGATTTTTCTTACTAGAAGATAACTTCTCTGATACTTCAAAACAGTATTTACATAGTTGTGTCCCCTAGCTGATCTATGTACTTGTAGTGTGTGCACTCTCTTGAAACCCAGCCATGGCTGTTTTATACAGCTCTTTATGCACCTGTTCCATTCATTTGCAAAGAGAGGAGCCTATAGTCTAGATCAATATGTGCAGTATATGTTACCTATCAGTATTTATGTTCTTATTGAATGGAATGGCTAACTTGTAAGTGAATAATTGTAAGTGTAAGCTATTCAAATTATAGTTACAGGGCTCTTTCTTAAGAGTTGGGGACTGTGGCTACTAACTTAAAACTTAAGGAAAATATTCACTAAAATACAATGTGGGGGAAAGTAACCTTCTCAGCAGTGCAAATGGGACCTGGAATCAGCCACGGAAATGGTGAATTTAGAGCCCAAATATACAAGTTGTTTCATGTCAGTTTCCATAACCAGTAATGACAGAACATGTATCTTACTGTAAATCTTGATATGTAGTACTAACTGGGTGTTTGCAATAAGGCATTAATCTGATTGGATTGATGTTTGTGGATAATGAACTTACCATAAAGCAATCTATTCCTGTGTTTTTCCGAAATGAAATAGCCAGATTTGGATACTTGGCTCAGAATTTATGTCTGATAAAGGTTTTTGGAGTTTGCTGCCTGATTAAATATGGAAATGAAAGACATTTGATCAATAACACGTCTCTGGATGTTGCAAGAACGTTGTCAAGAACATTTTCGTTTTTCTTTTTAAATTGTTAGACAAAATGTTGTTATAGATTTGGGTTACATTAAACAAAGTTTTATTCTGTGAATTCTGTTATCAAATTGTTTATATGCCCCCACAAAGTGGGAGGCATAAAGCGTTGCACTTGTCTGTCCGTCCGTCCATACGTACGTCCCGAAATTTTGTGTGCTCAACTCCTCTTAAACTGCTTGGCCGATTTTGTTAAAACTTTCACAGCTGAAGAACCTTAATGTGTAGATGATCGTAATGTAAGAAATTTAGGCTCAAGCAATTTTTCTGAATTATGGTCCTTTGTCATTTGTTCGACTATAGAATTTTGTGTGCTGTACTCCTCTTTAACTGCTGGGCTGATTTCGCTCAAACTTTCACATCTGAAGAACCTTAATGTGTAGATGATTGTAAAGGACGGAATTTTGGCTGTGACCAATTTTGGCAGATTTATGGCCCTTTAATTTTTTCCACTATAGAATTTATATGAAAAGAAATTGTGAAGGCAAACATCAGTGTTGGCGACATGCCCTTTGTGTCCAAACATGCATCAGTGTCTGTAACACATCTAGTTTACATATTGAACCAAATTTTTTTTATGCGGGCGGGGTGCGTTGTCCAACTGGGGTTTCAGCGCAATAACTCAAGAACAAATTGGGATATTTTAATGAAACTTCATACATAGATACCTTATGTCAAAACCTCGCTTTGGGTCGCATATGGGGTCCGTGGGGTCAAGTTCAAGGTCACTGTTACTAAAAATAGAAAAAAAAATTCTGCTCAGTAACTCAAGAATGAATTGAGCTATTGTAATGAAACTTAATACATAGATACCTTATAGCGAGACCATGCTTGGGATTAAATAATAGGTGGGTGGGGTCATGGTCATCATTACTAAAAATAGAAAAATGGTTTCTGCTCAATAACTCATCAATGAATAGAGATATGGTAATGAAACTTTGTATACAGATACTTTATAACAAGACCTCACTTGGGATAGCATATGGGGTGGGTGGGGTCAATGTCAAGGTCACTGTTAATAAAAGTTGTAATATGGGTACTGCTCAATAACTCCAGAACGAATTGAGATATTGTTATGAAACTTAATATATAGATACCTTATATCAAGAACTCACTTGGGATTGCATATGGGATGTTTTGTGTCAGTGTCAAGGTCACCATTACCAAAAAAAAAGGTTTCCGCTCAATAACTCGATAAGAACAAATTGAGATATTGCACTGAAACTTCACATATAGATATCTTAAATCAAGACCTTGCATGGGATTGCTTTTGTGGTGGTTAGGGTTAAGGTCAAGGTCACCATTACTTAAAAAAAAAGCAGTTTCCGCTCATTAACTGTTTAACTTTCATGAAACTAAATACATAGATACCTTATTTCGAGACCTCGCTTGGGATTATATTACTAACTTTTAGACATTGCATTCCAAAAATTTGGTTTTCATGAAATGTCCACGTTTCTTGTCTATTATATCTTTTATTTTGATTATAACTAACTAACTGTTACATTTTCATTATAACTTACTAATTGTTACTGTGTTTTTTTCGGTGTAACTGTATGTAATTGAGAGGATCATGACTGTGTTCAATAGAATTATTTACAACAAATGCAAATATTGAATTGAGGCGCGTTGTGGGAAAACCAGTCTTAATGCATGTGCTAATCCGGGACGGCACTTTCCACTTTTATGGTATTTTCTGTTTCAAGGAAGTCTCTTCTAAACTTAAGCCCACTGTTGGCGGAAAGTGCCGTCCTGGATTAGCCTGTGCTGACTGCACAGGCTAATCCGGGACGACACTTTACGCACATGCATTAAGTCTGGTTTTCCCACGACGCGCTCAATTGAATTTATTGCCGCATTACATAGAATTAAGGCTCACAATAGGAAGACATTTTCTATTCAAATGAGTCTTGACATTAATGCCAAATACTTTCACTAATTTTCTATTCAAATGAGTCTTGACATTAATGCCAAATACTTTCACTAATTTTCTATTCAAATGAGTCTTGACATTAATGCCAAATACTTTCACTAATTTTCTATTCAAATGAGTCTTGACATTAATGCCAAATACTTTCACTAATTTTCTATTCAAATGAGTCTTGACATTAATGCCAAATACTTTCACTAATTTTCTATTCAAATGAGTCTTGACATTAATGCCAAATACTTTCACTAATTTTCTATTCAAATGAGTCTTGACATTAATGCCAAATACTTTCACTAATTTTCTATTCAAATGAGTCTTGACATTAATGCCAAATACTTTCACTAATTTTCTATTCAAATGAGTCTTGACATTAATGCCAAATACTTTCACTAATTTTCTATTCAAATGAGTCTTGACATTAATGCCAAATACATTCACTAATGAAGTCCTTATTGTATGAAATGTTTACACTTACCTAAATGTCTGATGAGGTTTTGCATTGTTTGGATGTACATGCAGCAAAATACATCCTGCACACCAAATGTCAGACTGAAAAAACAACAACACTCAAACAGCATTTATTGCTCATCAGCTTCTCATAAAGCTATCCATTACATTAGGCTCTAAACCACAATGACTGAGACCGTTGCACATGCCTAATTTGCTGCCCTTTAATCTGCAATCATGCAAATGTAGGAAAATTGCATGTGGTGTGCATGCGTTAGAGATTTGCCCAACAGAGCTATGGTGATCAATTGAAACTGGGAAAGAATGTATTGTCTTGTACTTGAAATTCAACATCAAGCTTAGACTACAATTGTAATGGGGTTTGGAAGGCAGTTTAGAACATTTCCTATGCACTTTTGATCTGATGATTTGCTAGTATGTTTTGTAGTTTAGAACCTTACCATGGCATGTTTGAACTGATGATTTGCACATATGGTTTATAGGAAGTGCACCTGCCTTGTATATGTGCTGCACTTGCAATCAAAGCATGTTTGGAAAAGTAAATCATTCAGTGGACAAATATCAACTACTTTTTTTCCCAATTAATCAAAGAAAATGATAATTATGTTGTGAAATATAAAAGGTGGAAATAACGTTCTTTGTATATCATCTGGTCCCCTTTAATATCTGTAGTTGTCAATTAAATCTCATTGTACTGGCAATTGCGCAAGTCTGCTGTGCTGACATTTTGTTTGTTCACATGAAAAAGACATATTTCAGACTTTCACGACATTTTTACCTTACATGCATGTATTTGTGGACTTATCAAGGTGTTTTATTCTTGGAAAAAATCTGTAAAATCATGCACTTTGTCTGTAAACTTCACCTTACACTTGGATCTTTTTCCTGTTAATTATTTTTTGCAGTATTTCACACCAAATCCAAGGGCCATCAACATCATCGCCAACCTCTGAAAAAGCCCTAGTTTTGTCAGTAGCAGGGAAAGTACACCTGTTTAAATGAGGCGTGTCTTGGGTAACCCGGGTTTAACACGTGCATAAAGTGTTGTCACGGAATAGCCTGTACAGTCCACACAGGCTATTCCGGGATAACACTTTAAGCCTACAGTGGATTTATGTTTAAAAGAGATTACCTTGAAATAGAAAATACCATAAATATGGAAAGTGTTGTCCCGGATTAGCCTGTGCCGACTGCACAGGCTAATCCGGGACGACACTTTACGACACACCTCAAAAACACTGTTGAGAGCAGCTGAAACTTGTATTTTTACTGGTTCACTGGTTCATTAATGTGCATCACCAATAGCTGAAAGCTAAATAGCACTATAGAGTTTGTTGTGAGCTTGTGTTAAACATGCTGATTGTGTGCCGTTTGATGGATAGAGACTTTCTGCAATAGCAAAATGTGGTTTGCACTCTAGCAGAATAATTAAATCATATTGTTGATTAGGCAGCAGTGAAGTACAATGTAGCCTTAATTGAGTCATTTGTCAAGGCATTATGTGTTTATACCTTAATGTGTACGTGGTAAAATGTTGCATGCTATTCTCTTGTGAGAATAGTGAATTTACAATTGATATGTTGAGCTGTTTACTTGATGTATTATTTTGTTGCTGAAGTGTTTAACAGTCTTAACTGTGAAGTCTTAAACATTATTATGTTTTCTATACCTTTGTGGTGTTAACTGTAATGTCTAAAACAATATCAAAAAAAATATCAGGTTTTCTGTTGGGTGTCATACTACCTTTGGCAAAATGTCATTTGATTTACAGATAATTCTTGTTCAGGTTTCAGTGGAATTTAATGGCAGTTTGATATGGCAGTTTGATAGTTTGATATGGCAGTTTGTCACAGCTAGTTTAATTGCCTGTTTATTTAATTTATCTTATAAAGTGTTGAACAGTGATGTCTATTGATTTTGTGACAGTCTTGAATTTTCTGCCAATGGTTCACGGTATATCGCTGTTACGAATATTTAAAGTGTATATGTACGGTTTTATAACAGATATAGTGGCATAAATACAATGAACAAAATAAAGTTAATTAACATATATTTCTTTTTAAAATGGAATAAAAGTTAAGATCAAACATAGCTTTTAAACGCACAATAAGCAGTTTTTAAGCACCCAATAGTTTTCGTCTGTACAAGCGGAAACTCAAATACATGTATATATGTTGACTTGACAGTTCGTTTCGATTACACAACACTAATAAATGATGCAAAAGTCGACAGTAATTCTTGTTGATTTATTTAATATTGAAGTGTTTCCTTCTCATTTTTATGCTTTTCGGTTTGCTTTCAAGTTTTATTGTCACTTTCATCTGCTTATGTTGAAAATAATTGATATGAAAGATCGTACATACACACTTTAAGTGTTGATGGAACTGTTAGTAAAATATAGATCTTTGTTGTTAGCAGAATTGACTGGAATTCGGGCAAGACCTTGGTTTTTTATTTTCATTGATTTCACAAGATGCAATAAAAATCTCTGAATATATATATTTCTAAAATGTCAATTTTGATTAATTTCATTGTCATCCATTAGGTAAACAAGTTTTGTTTCTTTCATGTAAATTAGACTTTGTTCAAAATAAAAGTATTTCATGTAATGATAGTGCTAATGTAGCATATATTGTTTGTAAGATGGTTAACAAGAAAGACATTAATTTAAGACCGAAAGAAAGGAAATCTGTCTTAGTAACTTTCTCTTGAATGAATGTCTCAATGGAACTGGAAATTATTAACATTTATACAAAAATCTGTTTGAATGAAGAGGTTATTAGTAATTGATGCCAATTTTTTGTTATTGAAGGACTGTTTCTTTGATCTGATACCCAAAGACAAAGTACACTACAAGCACATACAAACTGTAACTGTGTTTATTGTAATTGGTGGAGTTTTTGTGGATGTTCATGGCACACATGTGCCAGTTGTTACTGGTTGATGAGAACCGCTCATACTGGAAAATTACCGTAAACGCTCTCGTGTAAGCCTCACTTTTTTTCATCCAAAATTCGTATAATTTTTTCAGTGCGTCTTATATGCGGATATAAGCAAAAACTCCTAGTTTTTCTATCATAGATATGATGCGATCTATTTTGGCCGCCATTTTGAATATATGCTTGATTGACGTCACAAAGCGAAAATTCGTACCCGGTATCTTTCGCACCCATTTGGATATAAAATATTTAGTGTTTTTTTTATATTTTATTTGCGTGATTAGAGTATTTAATTTATTTTTTATATTTACGAAAACAAAAAAATGTTAACACTAATGCAAAAAAAAAATACAAAAAAGGGTCAAACTCACAAACTCGATCACACATTAAATATCGCTATGCAAACAACGACGACGGTTTCATTGAAGATACTTGCGGAGACTGTTTTTGTAACAATTAGAAGGTTTCAAACACATTTAATATTGCTATGCAAACAACGACAACGGTTTCATTGAAGATACTCCCTGAGACTGTTTTTGTAACAATTACCACCCGTGGTGTAATTTTAAGGTGTTGACACTGAGACATCTCTACACCTCTTTTACTTAGTGTAGTGTATCCGCGACTGCATATTGCAGTTCTCACGACAAAATATTTTTGGTGTCTGTTAACATTGGACGCGAAATGGACCATTTTGAAGCGTTTATAAGCGTTGAAATCTCAATTTGTTATTTTTCCCACATTCCGGTCTGAAATTTTAGGTGCGTCTTATATGCGGGGGCGTCCTATACGCGAGCGTTTACGGTAGTTCCATTAATTGATAAGTACAGGGATGTGATCATTGAGAGGCAGGGGTGATGTGTGTGTTATACTAGTGTTACAAGTTGGAACATTTCGTTGTTTATTGTTTCATGAACTGTACGATATTTTGCTTTCCATGACACATTTTATGTGTGATAATTTAGAGGCAAGTGTGATGCGTGTGCTATTCTAGTGTTACAAGTTGGAACATTTCCTCGTTTATTGTTTCATGAACTGTACTTTCACGTGTTATTCATTCAGCATTTTATGCGATCATTTGTAGACAAGAGAGATGTGTGTGCCTTTACTACGATTATTTTTGTGGAACACTTAGTTATTAGTTACTGTGCAAAGTGTAATATTGTAAGGTAGCGATAGTCCAAGCTATTCTACTTACCAGTTCGTCGGCGTTGGCATAATGCTCTGGTTAAGGTTCGATATCTCTATAACTACTACAGATATTCAATTAAAACTGCACACGATATGTCTTCCGGGTCTTTAGGTAAAGTCACTGACCAAGGCCCATAGCTCTAACAAAGAGATATAATCAAGCGTGCTCTCCTGAACAGCTCTTGTTAAATGAACTTGTAATAGAACTGGAGATTTTACATACAGTAAAATATTAATCATTAACCTAAAAATAAATAGCCTGAAATAATTTCTTCTTCACTTTGGAAATGTAATCTAGTCCTTTAGACATACATATTGTTTCAAATTAAAACATTATCAACAGCTTACACAGTTTTGTTTATTGTGGATCAAATATGCAAATGAATAACAAACCATTGAAAGCAGAAGCTAGGTTATGAATGCATTTGTGCATGACGAGACGTCTGTTGTAAACCTGTCTATCTAGACAGAAAGAAAACAATGAATGTTGTGTTAGGAAATTGTCGCCTCATTAAAGTAGCAAAACATCCATCGAGACATGGCCTTTTCGTTTCAATGAACATGTTCACATACATGTAATGGATTTACAAACTAATGTAGATGTTTGTTATGTCAAGTGCAAATTTATCTATGAAAGAAATACTGAGCTTGAGTGTAATAATTTGCAAAAAAATTGGATGCATATGTACACATATGTTTAATGGTTAATGACCATTGGTAAATATTCTGTGCCATTTTGCTATTGATTAAATGAACAAATGGTCAAACACATACAAATATTTGAGTTATGTATAAGGCAGATAGTACAAAAAGGTACTGCAATAATTGCATGATAAAGGGAAGCAAATATTTTGTAATAATATTTGTAATTATCTGTAATTTACACTGCAGATTCTTGCTGGCAAAGGAACAGTTGCAGTGCACAATAGGTTGATGAAGCAAGTGCGAAAACATTTGTCATTTCACAATGAAATCTGGATCAGTTGTGATCATACGGTTATTGGAAAATATTGCATCATATGGTTATTGGAAAATATTGCATCATATGGTTATTGGAAAATATTGCACACATTAATAGACGATTCCACAAATGTCAATCATTGGCAAATGAATCTGCAATTGTTTCCAATTATTTCACATGGATATTGCGTGTTTAACGCTTAACCTATTTTACACAAAAGAGCGTGAGGTAAAGCTCGTGATACTTTTGTGATATTCGATGAATGGATATTAATCTTTTAAAGATAGCTTGGGAGGAGTTTACACTATTCATTGTAAAACCTGGAGAAGTCTATTGGAGCTGTGTTCATGAAATTTATCACATGTGGTCGTGATATTACAAAATCTCACAACAGATGATTCCACATTGTGGTTACATGTAGAAGTGTAGCCACAATATGACGCTCTGTGATGCAATGCTGTAAAGACCTGTAAAAAATCCAATAGTTTGGCTGGCCGCGAAGGCTGCTGGTCAATAAGTCAATACGGAGAGTGATGCTACTTCAGAATCGTCACATTGGAAGACATGAACTGGAGCTATTGCCATTGTTTTCTGCATTTGACATGACTGTTTTTCTGGAATTTCTTGAAGGTGATTACTACCACATCTGAAGACAGTCTTAAGTGTTGATTTGTAATTTGAATGGATTTTGATATCTATTTGTGTTCAAAAAGGGTGTAGTGGTATTTTTGTTGTAAAATTTTAGGATTTCAAAATATCCCTTTGGAGTGTAAATGAATTGGAATATTTGGTGTCTGAGAAATGGATTAGTGTTTGTTTTGGATATTACTGTTTTGTGTCTGTGTCAATTTTTGTGCAGTTTAATATTCACCACAGAACATTAGAATTATTGTTATTGAGCAAGTTTTCGTTGTGTGAATCAGCAATAGAGGAATTCTAATTGTAGTGCAGACTGAGAGATACAAACTGGAAGTTCTTATATTTGTGTCTATAATCAGTACCAAGCCATCATGCTGAACCTGTTTTTGTGTAAGTTTGTTGATTCGTAGGCAATGTTTGTTTTGTGTTTATGTCCTTTGTCTCTTATTATAAAATAAAATAATGTTCACTATTTTCATTTGTGCAAAATACTAGTATGCACATATTGTAACTCTTGATCAAGTAAGTGGATAAAAATAGTAAGTGACAGTGTATGACTTTCTGTTTCAGCATTTTATAATTCATTTATTTGGAATATTTGTATGTTGTATATAATATTTTTTAAATGAAAGTAAGTTATGGGACTTCCGATATTGTTACATTTAACACTTGTATTGTACCTTTTTCTCTGTCTATTTTCAGCTACGATGTTTATGAACACCCTGACCCCAAAGTTCTATGTGGCCTTGACCGGCACGTCTTCGCTGATATCTGGTCTCATACTGGTAAGTAATTGCTTATGTCCGGTCTCATACGGGAAAGTCATTGCTGATATCTGGTCTCATACGGGTAAGTCATTGCTTATGTCAGGTCTCATACGGGTAAGTCATTGCTTATGTCAGGTCTCATACTGGTAAGTCATTGCTGATATCCGGTCTCATACTGGTAAGTCATTGCTTATATCAGGTCTCATACGGGTAAGTCATTGCTTATGTCAGGTCTCATACTGGTAAGTCATTGCTTATATCAGGTCTCATACGGGTAAGTCATTGCTTATGTCAGGTCTCATACTGGTAAGTCATTGCTGATATCCGGTCTCATACTGGTAAGTCATTGCTTATATCAGGTCTCATACGGGTAAGTCATTGCTTATGTCAGGTCTCATACTGGTAAGTCATTGCTTATATCAGGTTTCATACGGGTAAGTCATTGCTTATGTCAGGTCTCATACTGGTAAGTCATTGCTTATGTCAGGTCTCATACGGGTAAGTCATTGCTGATATCCGGTCTCATACTGGTAAGTCATTGCTTATGTCCAGTCTCATACTGGTAAGTCATCAGGAATGCAGAGGCCTGTGGCATTGTCATACTGTGTGACAGTCTGCAGGTAACATATTGATTGGATGATAAGAGTTAGTCCAGACAGGGCCATTATATCATGGCCTCTAATGCTGACAATAGTTTTATTAGTTTATAATAGTGATCGCGAAGAGGTGATAATTGAAATGGAGCAATGCAAAAGCAACATTTTGTTTGGTGTTATGAACAATATAGGATGAACTTAACATACTTTCATGTGTACACGATGATAGCATGTGTATGTCAATACTTGCCCTGCACTGTAATGTCTTATGTGCTTCCTTTTAATGAGTTTTTGCTATTTTAGTTTCCCTTCTTATTTTTTCTGTTTCCATCAAAGTACAGGTGATAGAATTTCACTATGACATGTCATATGTGCACAGATATATTGTGTTTTATATAATATTTCAATTATGGACCAATATATAAGCATTAGGCTTTGCAAACGTACCTATAGTGAACTACGGTTAATGGGTCAATGTAGCATATTCTTCTTTACTTGTAATGCATGACATGAGCTTTTTGAAAGGCAATGCAGAACAATCTAAATCTAACAATTGCCCCAACACATATAGCTGTATTTTTTTATGGAAGTAACATTTGGTCACCAGTACATTTTACTTGTAAGTTGCATCTACACAAGTCCTTGAATCATTCTGTTGGCATCCAAAATAAACGTTTGTCCCCATGCAGTCAGATCTCTTTTTATACCCTGTCGCTATATCAGCTCAACTCAGCGGAAGAAGCCTTAATTGAAATTTCTGAGAGAGAGGGTGACTCATTAATGCGTTTTACCCCTGGCTTCCTAACCATTACAAGGCCTGCGGACCAATCAATAGACACATGACAGCGTGTCTCTTGATACAGGCTGCAGGGGTGAGAGCCAGGTCTGTGATACGACTCTCACTGGCTTTCTTGTGACAGTACATGTATGTGTTAAAGGCAACAGTTGATATTGTTAACAACAGTTACGGCAAATGACTTAATGTTATACGTTTGGGCACTGTTAGAATATGAACAATTCATATTATTAACAATCATAACGGCATTATTTAATGACTTAATGTAATACGTTTGTGCAACTTTAGAATATGTTCTGGCATCAAAATGCACTAATTAAAAAAACATTTCAAGACATAACATTTTATCTATATTTCATAGTTCATATGGGACTTGAATTTCTGAGCGGAAGCTGTATTATATGTGTATCCAGGGAGGACACATCTAAATTTGTGAACTTTGAGTGATATCTGCAATTTACAGCTAATTATATATATAACTGAAATGAGGCATGTTGTGGGAAAACCGGGTTTAATGCATGTGCGTAAAGTGTCATCCTGGATCAGCCTGTGCAGTCCGCATAGGCTAATCCGGGACGGTGCTTTCCACCTACAGTGGATTTATGTTTATTAGAGACTTCATTGAAACAGAAAGTACCATTACAGCGGAAAGCAGTCCGCACAGGCTGATCTGGGACAACACTTAACGCGCGTGCATTAATCCCGGTTTTCCCACGACACGCCTCAAATATTGTGTAATTTTGATGTGGTCTTGTGATGTGGGGACTATCCATCAGAAACCCACATGTCTGAAATGGTTACTACCAACTAAACTTACATGTGGCGGGCAGACATACCCGGGTCGGCTAGGTGACAAGTGAGTGTGCGAGCCTACCGGTCTAAACCTGACAGCTGTTGTTATCTTGTGTGTTAAACAGTAACACATACAATTATGGACTGAAATAGTCGTTCTGTATGTTCAGTGTGCATTGCTCCAGTGGTTTGCATGAGATCTAACATGTTCAAGCGAAGCCTGATTAAACAAAAACTTCAGGCCTGTACATTTGGCTGTAGGAAACTGTGTATTTAAAAGGACTATGTCAACAAATAAATGGCTTCCTATTGCACTATAAATAATCTTATATGATATAAATGAGCTATACTAAGACATTTGCATTCAATAAATACTAATAATATAATACATTATGAGATTATTGATTTAAACAATTTATCAAAAAAGTAAAAAAAAACAAAAAACCAAGGGGCATCAAACTCACGACTTAGGAGCCATACGAAGAAATAACATTAGACAGCGCTTTAACCAACTGCGCTATTCTGCTTGATAATGAATCGTGTGTAAACTATAATTATACAAAATACTCACAGTTCTGACGTCAAAATGTAAACATAAAAAGGGCCATGGCCCAAACAAATCTTAAATTATAAATTGATTTTTATCTCAGAATGTATAAACTATTTGCCCATTACGGTATATATTCTATGTTTTGAGTGTCATTATGTGTCAGTATTAATATTCTAATTTCAGATTTTTGTAAGAAAGTGCCCCCTTGGAGCCCTTTTCGATGACATAGTCCCTTTAATATTGAACATACAACAACACATAAACAAAAAATACATACAAAGAATCATATAGATCATATAATATTTTAGTATACCAGTATACAGTTTCATCATGAATAAACAAAGAAAAAAATATAATAATAAAAAATATAATAAATGATAATACTAAATGAAAATTATTGTAAATTGAAAACAACAACAAGAACCTTCGTCATCAACTATAACTTGTCTTCGGAAATTGTATGTGATTGGGCATGTTCATCGGCTTATGTAACAGCTGGGCAAACTTATTTCTGTTATTGTAAGGACCGTAAACAAATGCATGACTAACAGTTTGTAACATCCATTAAAATTTTGCGTCTTTATATGCCTGCCTGTGTATGACAGTCCCTAGCCTGTATTGCAGACAAATGGAAACGAGGGAAAAAACAGTCTCGTGAACTATGCAGCTCTGTGTCTGCCTTAATTCATTTGCATTTTAAGGAAGGCCATGTCAGCATTATTATGCAGTGAGTTTTGTGTATTGTTTTTTGGTTTGATAAAGAAAATCTACAGTTTTTATTAACCCAGATGCATAAATTTGCAAATTCAAAAAGGCATGCTCCCACTACAGCGATATTGTGACAAATGATTTTGTTATACCCCAGTTACAGTAAGGAATTAGGCAGAACCAGCCGGAAAGAAAAATACAAGCAAAATTCGCACCCATTCGGGAGGAGAAGTAAAACACTGTTTTGTAAAAATGTTGTTCAAATACTAAGAATGCTCTTCGAAGTCGCCTTGAATGATTCTTGCACATTCCGGCTGCATTAGCTCTTGAATGCTGTTCGAATGTTGTTGGAACATAGTAGGACTACAGTCTAGTCCCTATGGCTCAAACCTTCTTGTCTCGAATTTCTCGTTTGCTCGAACTTTCTTCGCGGGACCGATTTTTAATTGCAATATATTCATATACATTTCTGTAGTTTGGCTCGAATTCGCGAGGGTCGAATTTTCTGATAGCTCGAAGTGTTTGTCACCGTCCCAGTCATGGTTTTCACACCTTAATTTGTTTGTTTGGCTCGAACTCCCTTCGGACCGCATCAAGGCGCTAATTGATTAGACGCGCTTGATTACTGTCAATCGATTTCACAGCTGTTGCAAACATGTCATCGATACAATTGCTCAATAGTTTGAGTAAAATATGACATTGATATTTTGTATAAAAGCGAGTGTTTTTGGGAGAATCATCATTCTCACATTTTTGTGCAGAAAGCATTGCCAAAATACGAAATTCAATACTGTAAAAATAGCATAAACTTCTGCATCAACAATTGCTTCAAGCAATCTAGAGAAGGCCCTGGTATCCAATCCGGGTGGATATCTAGATCAGCAATACCGAAGAGGTCAGCCGTAGGAAGTAAGGCGGCGAAACGAAAATTAAATGTAAAATTACGAAGTCATTATGGCTTACGTCTTATTGCTATTGTACACAATTATTTAGAATTTGTTTAATCGATGTTTGTATAAAATTCTTTTATAAAATAATGTTAATAAAAACTGTAAATAACTATTAGGAGTTTGTCAATTCATATGTATTTAATAGTACGGGGTCTATGCTATCTGAATACTCTTCATTTTGGAGATTTGAATCTGAAGCAGACGAATTTCTGCCTGTGTTAGTAATCAAACTCTGGCTTTGTTTGGCTCGAAGTTTAGATGGCATCAGGAGTCGACTATATTTAGAAAGCTGTTAGAATGCAGCCCAAATAGTTAGAATGCACATCAATTGCCAAACGAATACTGTTGGGTTGTCGCCTGAAGTCTGGACAGACGGTGTCTAGAATGCTGTATGAATCCACTTCAAATGCAGTCATAACACTTTAAGAAAAGGTTCCGAAATTGGTTGGAATTTACGTTCAAGAATAGAATTAGAATACAGTTTTAATACTTAAAATGTATTTTGAAAGTAACAGAAATGTCCCAAGCATATCAGGACTGTCACTGGATTGTTTCCTAATGGGTAAAAAATGTTGATAAAATTTGCCCATCTCATTGGCCTTCTACTACCACTGTGCATCTCGGTGAATTCGGCAGTCACATTCTCCCTTTGGTGCTTTTTGGCAGCCTCACTGGCAGGACATTTATCATTGTCAGAGGAGGACCTAGATGCAGGCTAGGCTGATGGACATCGGCCACTATGTCCACCAGGGAAGCAGATGGAGGTGAAGGTGGCTCTGTAACAGACTCCAAAGAGGCTGTGGCATTTTCAAGTGGATCTGCAACTTCTTGGGATGAACTGCCCCGTTGATGACAGTTGATAGAGCTCTTGACTTTAGGCGAGTAGGCGGCATAATGTGACCCAGGCGACTGCTACATAGCAACTGATGTTTAAGCAGCAAATGACCGCAAATTTATACAACTTTTTATTTGGGTTCTCCTTTGAATGAGATCAAAATGTTTAGAATGTTGTCAAAATGCCGTAAGACTATTAAGAATGGAGTCAAAATGCTATTAGAATACACCTCAAATGTGGTTCGATATTTCTCCACTTCGAATGCATCTCGAAAGTTTTGAACATGAGCAAAACATTTGTACTTGCCAAAAGAATGGACCAACATATTTTGAGTGCACTTCGAATGCTTGCAGAATGTTTGGAATACACTTCGAATTTCCAGGAATGTACCACGAGTTTTCATTCTGCCTCTATGGTGATGGAGGTTTTAGGGTTATGTAGAAATTGATTTAAAAAAAGTACATATGATAAGAATATATATACTTAAAACTAGCACATAAAGCTTTCAGCTTGCTATGAAATTTGAATAATTGCTATGAACATATTTAATTATTCAAATTTTTGAAGGTTAACAGATAATTATGACCCCCTTCGAAGAAGTGGGAGTATATTGGCTTGCACCTGTCGGTCGGTCGGATGGTCGGTCGGTCTGTCTGTAGACCGTTTCATTTTGGCACTATATCTTAATAACGCTTTGACCTACGATCATTTAAGTTGGTATGCTGGTTACTTGGGAGGAAAGGAAGACGCCTATTAATTTTGAGGTCAACAGGTCAAAGGTCAAGGTCACAGGGGCTTGTAACATGAAAACTGTTTCCTCTGTAGACCATTTCGTTTCCGCATGATATGTAGAATACGCTTTGACCTACGATCATCCAAGTTGGTATGCTGGTTACTCAAGAGCAAAGGAAGACACCTATTCCGCACGATATCTAGAAAACGCTTTGACCTACGATCATTTAAGTTGGTATGCTGGTTACTTGGGAGGAAAGGAAGACGCCTATCAATTTTGAGTTCAACAGGTCAAAGGTCAAGGTGACAGAGGCTTGTGACATGAAAACTGTTTCCTCTGTAGATCATTTCATTTCCGCATGATATGTAGAATACGCTTTGACCTACGATCATCCAAGTTGGTATGCTGGTTACTCGGGAGCAAAGGAAGACGCCTGTCAATTTTGAGGTCAAAGGTCAAGGTCACAGGGGCTTGTAACATGAAAACTCTTTTCTCTGTAGACCCTTTTGTCTCCGCAGGATATCTAGAGAACGCTTTGACCTATGATCATCCAAGTTAGTATGCTGGTTACTCGGAAGGAAAGTAAGAAACCTATCAATTTTGAGGTCAACCAGTCAGAGGTCACTCTCCCAGGGGCTTGTAACATGAAAACCGTTTCCACGCAATATCTAGAGAACGCTTTAACCTAGGATCATATAAATAAGTATGCTGGTTAGTCTTCAGGGAAGGAAGACACCTATCGATTTTGAGATCAAGAGATCAAACGTCAAGGTCACAGGGTCTTGGAAAAAAACAACACATTTCCACTTAATAACAGATGAACCAACCACTGGTACATGGTCCTCAAACTATATAGGTACAATGGTCAGTTTGAGTAGATGACCTATTACATAGTGATAATTACTGAATGCTTGGTTCGAGTCGTCAAATTGGATAGGAAGAATGCTCTTGCAGAGAAGACAACTCCTATCAAGGTAATGGTTAACATGTCTCAGCTTAGATTTTTCAGAAACAATACACTTCTGTAATGAACAAAGGCTGCAAGTCGGGGGGGGGGGCATACATGTTTTACAAACATCTCTTGTTATTATTTTGAAACAGTTACTGTTAGCATTTGTCTAAGTACCTTAATTCATTATGAATTCTTTATGAGACAAACTATTTTATTAATGTTACTGTAAAGAGTGCTTTTGCATAATTAGCCATATTAATTGTGTGATATTTATTAATGTCGGTCATTTTCCTGGTAAGTGACAGATCCATTTCAATGTACCATGTACATGAAACCAGTGGTATTTATGTTAAATAATTTCTATAAAACCTATCAGGTGTTGGCAATATGGTTGAATTGCTGTTTTCACACTCCCCCATCCCTTCCCCTGTAATTGATGAGCATGTGCCAATAACCTATAGACTAAGGTTTACTTATAATAATGGTGAAATTAGCAATAAATGCCAATATGTAACACATTATTACTGTCGTAGATCTGTGCCTGTTATACATGTGACAAAAGTAATATCCAGTTGTTGGTTGTCATGGTTACATACTGGTATAAGCAAGTCCAAAGTACCTGTAAATGTAAATATTACCTTGCAAATGTTTCCTGGTATACAAAGCTGATTTTATTAGCAGCCTGTTGCAAACTTTGAACTTATTCAAAACAAATAGTGTTGCAATAAGGCCCATCACTTAATAGAAAGCAATAATAAAGTAATTAATTTTAATATTTCCATATTTTGTTGTATTTGTTACATAGGTAAGCTCACAAAATACATCATTTGTGATGCATATTTTAAATTTGTTTATGGAATTTCATGCTACTATTGATCTAGTTTACAGATGCAATTATAATGACATTTAAAAATTATCCAAAACAAATCAGGGAAAACAAAATATTGATGCTCGTTAAGTATGATAATAAACATTGTAATTAAACTGTCATACATGTCATAATTTTTTCAGGCCAAAACGGGATATTAACAAAAAATCGGCGGGACATTTGACATTTCAGGGGGACATTTTATTATTGTTATTTTGTCGCAATGGTCCATTTGTCGAAATGTTTGTATTAAAATTGTCATATCATTCATGTACATAATACATGTATACACTAATTAAGGCTAACACGTTTTCATGTTTTAAAGAAGTTTAAACAAAATAAAATAAACGAAACGTCACCATTTATACGGTATAACATAGCCTTTTAAAAGCAAAAGAGTCATTGTTGTTGCAAAACTGAAAGTAATAATTCTTTCCAGATGGGCATCCGATTCACGCAATGACGTCACATTCAAACCCACTTTTCTTGTTGTTCTCGAATCGTAAGGTTACACGCAATCTAGTTATGGGGCCTTTTTATTCGATAAATAGTGTTCTTACGAGCATTTGCTTAGTGCTTCAACTGTTTTTAATCGTTACTACTGTTGAACTCGTAGTACTGATTTGATAATTAATGAAGTATAAACATCTTGATATAAAAACATGTATATTATATATGCTTTGTTCTTGCAAAAATGGTGGGAAAATGTCCTTGTGCGCGTCATGCGAACGTGCGTCAAATGTTTAAATGCACATTATACATTTTGCACTTTGTGTAAATCTTTTGTTCTGCAAGAAAAGCGCGCGAAAATTATGCTGAATTGTACAACGTCCCGTCATCCGCATGGAAAGCGTGGGTGTATTAATTGCCATATAAAAACTTTGTAGCACAGAGAACTGTGAGATCTTTACTTTTGAATAAAAGTTTCGTAGCGCATAACATCAAAATTAGGTACACTGTAACTCCATTATATCGCGATTCCCGGGGTCCACGGATCGCAATCGCGATATATCCGGATCGCGATATAACTTGCCAGGCCATTCAGTAGATATACATGTATACACTAGCCTGTTTTTTCCCGATTCTCAAACATGAATGTAATTAAGTAAATAACTCACCCTTTTCAATGTAGTTAACATCCATTATGTATTAAATCCATATGTAAAATATTCCATTTGTATATGAAAATATAATATTATTCCTTTAATTCCGTTGAATAAAGTTCAAATCGCGTATAAAAATATAAACTCCGAAACGCCTATCCGAATGTCACTATTCACGTGAAGTAAACATAAATTCTATTAACAATTACAACACACATGTATTTCGTGTAGACTCTTTGTTCTGTTGCAAAAAGCACGTGAAAAATTGCTGACACTCATGTACAACTTCACGTTGTCCGCATAGAAAGCGTGGGTGTATTGATCGCCATTGTTTGTCGCACAACAAGAGTGTGAATAAAAGAGACGCCTTGAAGGCACGAAAATCCGGATCAAACTGGATTTATTTATGAGCATTTGGTAATAGGAAAATATTGAAGTACATGAAAAAAAATCGGGATCCACGGCTGATTCGCAATATATTGGACATCGCGATATAACGGATCGCGATATAGCGGATCTGCAGTGTATCTGTATGGCGAACATATGCATTTGACATTTCCTCTTTAACAATGTGAAACAAAACAGCCGAATCGATAATTGTCTTTCACATAGGTCAGTATTGATCTAGGACATTCAGTTAATGTATTCACCCTCCACGTGATGACTAACAGCAATTAATTCACCCTCCACGTGATGACTAACAGCAATTAGCGACTGCGGATTATCTGACCACCGACCCGCGAAAGCGTTACAAAGGATTAATAAACCACTGTTTGGGTTATCATAACTGTTGCTCGTCGACACACGGCTAGCGGGCATTATTGTCATATGGACCAATTAAGGATTTAATGATAAGAAGTAAATTGTTGGCCTAATGCAACTTTTGTGCACATTAACATCGATTTTGTGATTGACCGAGACAAAATGCATCTGAGCGGGAGGCCGGGACAAACCTCGCGAAAGCGGGACAAGCCCTGCGAGACCGGGATGTATTGCCTGTATTTAAACTGTGTTTACGCCATTGCTAATTGTCCTGTTATGGTCCTGTTGAAAATAAAATCAAAATAAACAGATTTTTCCATTAAATCCAAATGTAGTTTTAATGCCATTCTGTAAAACAGCTTACACAAATCGTAATATGGAAAAGGCATACATTACTGTATGTGTTTATCCATTAACGTAATAATGCAGGAGAACAAAGTCAGCTGGATTATTTCTGCTAGCTCTGAATGTTGGAAAGTATCTTGATTTCAGGAAAGTTTTACCAGTTCTCTATAAATCAGTGGGGAGAACATATAGGATGTTAAACAAGTCCATGTATTTCATCATATACATGTTTGCAGCACTTTTATTGAAACGTGTGTTTTGGCAATACGAGATTGAGTGTTGGTCGTTTATACGCCCACGCCTCCTGATGAAGAATTAGTATAATTACATGTCTGATAGTAAAAAACTTCATGTACATTTGTAGAAGATGTATGCAGCACATTCTTGATTGAAGCTTGTGTTTTGCAGATGGAGTGGTGGTAGTTTATATTCCGCCCATGCCTCCTGATGAAGAATTAGTATAATTACATGTCTGATAGTAAAAAACTTCATGTACATTTGTAGAAGATGTATGCAGCACATTCTTGATTGAAGCTTGTGTTTGGCAGATACCAGATGTAGTGTTGATAGTTTATACGCCCACGCTTGATGAAGAATTAAGTGATCCAGATTGTTTCTCTTCTATTGAACCATATGCCGATATCGTTATCGCACTGTTTGTAGGTATATTTATAGGTGAATAATTAGCTTTCCTTATTAAGTTATTATGTAATATTTTGTAATATTATGTGATATTAATTATACATACTTGAACCATAGTAAATGCATTCAGTAACTATTATGCAGGATTCTCTGACATATGCCATTGGAAGAACTAGCAGTTTGTGTAGGCAGTTTGTGTAGGCATTTTGTAGGTATAATATGCCTTACCTATATGTTTACTAAGTTATGAAATAAAAGTTTTGGAAAAAAAAAAAAGTTCTCATTATTGATCTCATAATTAAAATGAAGCGAAGCCATTGCAGTTTTCTAAATTATCCCTTAGCACAAAGTATAGCATGTGGTAATTAATGGATAGCCTATTGTAATGTTGTGAAATTGTTTCCTATATCAGTATGATAAATAACAGACAAAGGCACAAATACTTGGCATGCTAGGTTGTTAGTAAATGTCTAAGCTGAGGCAACATATTGATTGGGGGGATTAATGTTGTCCTATACAGAGGCAGCAGATATATGGAGAGCAGCCATGAATACTTGAGCTTGTTTGATTTATGACCACTACTTATGATGATGCTGGGACCTGTGTGTTAAGTGTTTTGGCTTTATACGTGATAAGTAATAATAATAATAACCACATCAATAACAATACAGCAACAAAAAGAACAAAAAACAACAACATCAATAATAATAATAATAATCAGCACCGACAATAAGCACTATATTACAGCCTTTCATAAAGTAGAGGATTTGCTTCATTAAGCCTATTAAACCTTAGTTTGATTACTATATATGTGGCGCGTCGTGGGAAAACCGGACTTAATGCATGTGCGTTAAGTGTCATCCTGGATTAGCCTGTGCAGTCCGCACAGGCTAATGCGGGACAACACAACTCCTAAAGTGGATTTATGGTTAGAAGACACTTCATTGAAACAGAAAATACCATAAAAGTGGAAAGTGCCATCCGGGATTAGCCTGTGCGGACAGCACAGGCTACTCCGGGACGACACTTTACACACATGCATTAAGACTGGTTTTCCCACGACGCGCCTCATATATATAAGCCTAAAGCCTTTAGATCCTTTGTCAAATAAGTATTCTTTTCAGGTAGAACTAGTTTTAATTTAGTGACTGAGAGACTCTTCTAATCCCCCATCTGATGTGGACAATTCTTTCATTTCCATACTGAGACTGTAAGCATGACTTGTGTAAATATACATGTAAAGGCCCTGTCACACTGTGGCGAATTTGAGCTTCAAGTTCCGTACGAGTTCTGGCGAGTTATAACTCGCTGTAAAGTGGACGAGTTGGTTGCAAAATTGTTTCAGGACGATATTTGTTAGAGTTTTCTTCAACCTTAACATGACATTCACACGACACAAGTACAATAATCACATTTTATCATGAGTTCAGGCGAAATATGCGTACAACACCTTTTCGACAATCGAAGACTTGTGTGGACGAGTCTGTACGACTTATGAGGAAATGAGCAAGGTTTATGACGACATTTTACGAGAAACGGATGAGCAGATGTAGTAGGCAAGTCTCCCTAACGCGCAGCAAACTTGTGTTATATCGTAGAAAGATTGTATATGGGGAAATGCTAGGACAAGGGAAGACATGTCTTCGGAATGTGTTCAAGTGTGTTTGAGAGTGCGCGAGATTCCTACGACATGTCTTCGACACATGTACTAGAAAAAATTGTTGCCGAGAAGCGTCGAGAATTTTAAAAGGTTTAAAATTAGCGCTGCTACTTGGCGAATTCCTGCGACATAAGAAGACATCACTACGACAAAGAAGGACAAGAAGGACAAGATCTTCATGACATCAGGCGAGTTGTGGCGAGTCACAACTCGCCAGAACTCATAGCTTAAATTTGCCACAGTGTGACAGGGCTTTAACGTTTAAACTGTGTATGAATTGAAAAAAAGTTCCTTGGATATAAAAGCTTACAATATTATACTTAAAAGTAATAGGTCTCACAGTCCCGATTGTTCTCAAACTTTAAATGACCGTCTTGAGCCTTAAGGTCACACTGTCATGATTTTGGCTACGATATCCAAGTGTGGGAAAGTGTGAACACATATGTGAGGGCATCTGTGTGAATCTTGAAGAATCTTTGATGATCCCTGTTGGTCTGGAAGCGCAATGACAGTTTTGAACACTGTGTATCATAGCACAGCCACTATTTTTTCAAAACGTCCGTTGCCATAATGTATACCTGATGCTAACCTATAAGAATCGTAGCAGATCGTGACATAATTATCTTTGGGAAATCGTGGTGAATCCTTGAAGTGTTGTTCATATTCCTTGTCATATCCTACATCATCCGTCAGTATTCGTAGGTAGATGCAGTCTCACACTTTGCTCCCGACTCATCACAGTTGGCATGTCCACGATCAATCGTGACCAATCGTAGCCAAAATCGTAACACTGTGACGTAGTCTTTAGTATTGATACTGGCCATCAAAAACAGTCGTTTCTTACATGCCATGTCGTTTTTAACAATACTTAAGGTTAAGGCCAAGATAAAATTTGAGAGATTTTCATAGTTGTCGGGCCCAGAAGCTGGTGCATCCTTTCATAAAAACAGGATAAATGTTTTTCTAGCACCGATTGCGAGCCTGCAAATGTAACTACGTAGGCTTGGCCTTTTT
This sequence comes from Congeria kusceri, assembly GCA_027627225.1. Lineage (NCBI taxonomy): Eukaryota > Metazoa > Mollusca > Bivalvia > Myida > Dreissenidae > Congeria > Congeria kusceri. Next base: position 46,342,132 of record CM051035.1, read on the forward strand.
GTCTCCACCATTAGAATGACGGCTGCTGTTGAGAAACGGCTGCTGTTGATAAATAGTAATGTGGGAGTAGCTTGTCTCCGCTTTTCTAGGGCATTGTTCTTAAATAACTTGTTTAAAGAAACTGCCATCAAAGAAACTGCCATCAAAAAATCAAATCTGAAAAAACACAAACACTTTTTCTACTGCAGGTACCGTAGTTATTATAAACAATACTTTGGCAGTGAAGTATTACAATTTTGCATAATAGAATTTTAATGTAACAATATTGTGAATAACAAGTTGAAAAAATTGAGATGTTTTTATGCCCCAGAAGGGAACTTCGGGGGCATATAGTAATCACATCGTCCATCCGTCTGTCTGTCCGTACACACATTTGGATATTTAGGTGACTAAAATAGTCACATAAGTATCCCTTTGTAAGTAAAAACTTCCTTAGGTGGCTAAATTAGTCCCTTAGTGGGCTAAAATGGCATTAGGGTTAGTCATGAAATAGTCACATAAGTATTCATTTGTTAGAACGTCCATCTGTCCATCCGTCGCTCCATCTGTCCGTAACATTTTCGTGTCCGCTCCATATCTCCTATACCCTTTCTTAGGTAGCTAAATTAGTCCCTTAGGGGGCTAAAATGGCATTAGGGTTAGTCATGAAATAGTCACATAAGTATCCCTTTGTAAGTAAAAACTTCCTTAGGTAGCTAAATTAGTCCCTTAGGGGGCTAAAATGACATTAGGGTTAGTCATGAAATAGTCACATAAGTATCCCTTTGTAAGTAAAAACTTCCTTAGGTAGCTAAATTAGTCCCTTAGGGGGCTAAAATGACATTAGGGTTAGTCATGAAATAGTCACATAAGTATCCCTTTGTAAGTAAAAACTTCCTTAGGTGGCTAAATTAGTCCCTTAGGGGGCTAAAATGACATTAGGGTTAGTCATGAAATAGTCACATAAGTATTCATTTGTTAGAACGTCCATCTGTCCATCCGTCTGTCACACTTCTTGTGTGGAGCATAACTCCGTTAGTATTGAAGGGATTCAAATGAAACTTCATATAATGATAGAGGACAATGAGAGGAAGTGCAGAGTACAAGGACCACACTCTTTCTTCAATATTTACAGTTATTGCCCTTTGTTTAATTTTTCTTATGCGGAGCATATCTCCATTAGTATTGAAGGGATTCAAATGAAACTTCATATAAAGATAGAGGACAATGAGAGAAAGTGCTGAGTACAAGGATCTCAACTATTTCTTAAATATTTTAAGAGTTATTGCCTTTGTTTTATTTTCTTGTGACAAGCACAACTCAATCGGTATTGAAGGGATTCGAATGAAACTTCATATAATGATACAGGACAATGAGAGAAAGTGCAGAGCACAAGGACCACAGCTCTATCTTCATATTTATGGAGTTATTGCCCTTTGTTTTATGTTCTTGTGCGAAGCATTAATTTTCTTGTGCAGAGCATACTACCATTAGTATTGAAGGGATTTAAATGAAACTTGATAGAATGGTAGTGGACAATGAGAGCAACTGCAGAGTACAAGGACCATAACTTTTTCTTCAATATTACAAAGTTATTGCCCTTTGTTTAATTTTCTTGAGCTGAGCATAACCCCATTAGTATTGAAGGGATTCAAATAAAACTTCATATAATGATAGAGGACAATGAGAGAAAGTGCAGAGTACAAGGACCATAACTCTTTATTCAATATTTATAGAATTATTACCGTTTTTGTGTGTGTGTGCGAAGCATAACTCTATTAGTATTGAAGGGATTTCAAATAAACCCACATATATTGATAGAGGACGTTGAGAGGAAGTGGAGAGTATAAGGACCATAACTCATTCTTCAGTATTTACGGAGTTATTGCCCTTTGTTTGTTTTTTGTGCAGATAATTACTCACTAAGTATAGGAGGAATTAAAAATAACAGCACATATATTGATAGGTGACATTGAGAGGAAGAGTAGAATACAAGGACCATAACTCTTTCTTCAGTATTTATGGAGTTATTGCCGTTCAGTTAATTTTCTAGTGCAGTGCATAACTCCATTGGTATTGAGCTGTGTTTAAAATAAAATCTCATGTATTGACAGAGGATGTTGAGAGGAAGTACAGAGTACAAGGACCATAAAATTTTTTGTAGGAAGCGTCATTTTTGCCAACATGTAACTGATGTTGTGTTGCCTTCCTCTGAAAAGCATATGCTTTGGGGGAATACGTCACATCCTGTGACAAGCCTTGTTTGAGTTTACTTTATTGGGTCTATCAAATAGCCTCATAAAACTTCGATCTAGGTACAATGCTGCATACATAATAATAAAAAGTGAAAAACAAAAAATCTGATGAATAATTTGAAAGTTGGTTATATGTGGGATTGTAGAATTTTAAAATAAAAACAACTTCTTGTTCAACTGTTTAATACATTTACAGTTGTTAATTCACTTCATTGCATTATTATTCTCCGTTGGTCACTCTTGTGATGCCAATGGAAGCATTTAGAAATGTACATATACCAAGAATACTTTATAGTTAATAATCGAAGATGATGTATCTGAACTATGTTGATGTATCCATGAGCACTGGCCCTCTGGCCTGGCTATTGTCTGACTGATATCTATGGAGCATCTTAATGGGAACTGTCATTGACATTATCAGTGGACCAGACATCCAACTGTGGGAGTGCCATGACATTGCCATTGTTGATGCTGATTGATATGCATATATTGCCACTGATGCTGATTGATGCTGATTGATATTCATATATTGCCACTTGGGGATAATGATTTATACATGCCACTACAGGGGAAATATAAAAAAGAAATGAGAAATATGTGCATATATGGCTTAATGATTTCTGTGGCATTTGTATGACACGAAATGAAATGGTTGAAATGTGGGACGATTGTTCAGCTGATAAAAGCCCTCTTTGCTCTTATGCTGATGACACATTCTGGCTTTCAATGGATAATGTGTGCTGTTATACAATTATTTATGTTTATGTTGATTGATATTCATATATTGCCACTAAGATATATACATGGTGCTAGACAGAAATATGTGTATATGAGGCTTAACGATTTCCATGGCATTTGTATGATAGGTATTTAAGATCCCTGAAAGAAAATGGTTACAGTGTGGGATTGCATGATCTAAATTATTGCTTTGAGAATAAAAGCTATACAAACACTGTTAGATAGGACTATTGTCACTATATGCTTGGTTTGACAAGAATATTCAGTGGAAAAAAAAACATTTATATGATTACGTGTAATGTCAGATATGTGGCATTGTTTAAAACCGTATTTTGAACCATAAACAATATAAAACTGACTCCGCCCTCCTGCTGCTAGGTTGGTGCTAAGAAATAAAAATTAGGGGCCAAAATTTTCAGTTTTGCAAAAATACAAGAAAATATGCATCGTTTTTAAGTAATTGAAGAAACTGTAGTAGCAGTGGCTGTTTTTGGCTACCTGTAATGCTAACAGAGTGCTCCTTTTTTGTACCACCCAGTACCTCCTTTAGTTAACTATCTTATTCTAGTTAATTAGTTATTTCACATGTTTCAGATATTTGAATGGTGGTACTTCAAGAAATATGGCACCTCGTTCATCGAGCAGGTGTCCTTGAACCACATTTCCCCCCTCCTCGGTGGAGAGCCAGTGAACAACAATGTGGTCGCCAACGGCAGTGCCAATGGTGCCACCAGCAACGGTAACAACGGCAACAACAACAGCAGTAGTCATGGACAGCAAAGTATGCCAGGTAGATTGGACTGGTAAACGGGCAAATTGAGCAAAAATCTGCGAATAAACCAAAAAAACTGAACGATATAAGCCCTAAATATTACATTGTCCAATGAGCAAACATTTGCCAAGAAAAACAAAAAACAAAAACAACAGCCCTACATATTGGAGTGTCCAAGTAATTTATTATACATTAGATCAAAGATCAGATTTATTATAAGAACATTTAAATATTATGTATTTAACAAATTGGACCAAGTGTATTTCAATATAAACTAAACTGCAGAAATTTTTTATTAAAGATTCTTTGTTTCCATTTTTAACCATTTGCATGAATGAAAGCCAAATCTGTTTTCGCAAGTTTCCCCTTTTTACAGTAGATTAGCTTGATACCATTTTATTCATTAAAAATTTCAAGGCCTGTTGTTTTCTACAAAACATCTGACTACAAAGTTGAGTGCAATGTAAAAGCTGCTTGTAGCTAATGTTAACATTGAGAATTGATTAATGTTACGTCTTGACCTAAGACAAAACACGGCCATGACAATGTCAGTATGTAATGTGCTTTTTTATGAAGATTTTGTTGATGTTCGGTGTTGCTTGTTTAGAGCGTTGTACAACTGCATGTTTGTTTATACAAGTTGTGTTTGTGTTGATAGTGACATTTGTATTTGTGGCTTGTCGTGGGAAAACCGGGCTTAATGCATGTGCAGTCCACTTTTACGATACTTTATGTTTCAAGGAAGTCTCTTCTAACCATAAATCCACTATAGGCGGAAAGTGCCGTTTCGGATTAGCCTATGCAGACTGCACAGGCTAATCGGGTATGACACGACGCACATGCATAAACCCGATTTTCCCATGACACGCCTCATTTAAATTCTCATTCATTAAAATGTTGCAGTTACGCCTTGGGGAACGTGTCTCGCCATAAACATGTATCACTGTTGAATTGATGATGTAATTCTGTATGTAAATTTATAAAAGAAAGATTGCTATTCTAAAATAGGAAAACATTTATTGAAATATCACATTTTGAATGAAACGATATTATTAATTGTTATATATGTAATATAATGGGTGTTCAGGGGCGTAGCTAACATTCAAGTTTGGGGCTGCGAAAAAAAGACATGCTGAAATTTTATACAAAAATACACAAAGACGTTATAATTTGATACTACTTTGATACTATTTTATTTGAATACTGGTATATATGCTTAATTTTAATAGTAAATTATTAGCCTCTTTTCCTGTATATTCAGCCTCTTAAGAGCTAAACTGCTTTTATACCCTAAATGAGCACAATTTCAACACCAGTGAGACTTTTATCTGTAAATTTTAGGTCTCGCCTACTAAATAAAGGCCAGATAATGTAAACATCATCCATTCACTTAGTTACTGACCAATTCTAGGAAGGCACCCTAGCAACCATGAATTTGTAAGATGTTTCCTATCATTTGGTTCAGTCTTCATTTTGATAAGAAAACACCACTATTTTGTTACAATTTTGATATAATTCATTAGAAGCATTCTTTATTAAAGTAACACACACTAGCATACTGTTTGAAAATGAAAGTTTACAAAATTCTTGGCTTATGCACAAAGTGTGTAGCCACTTTGGGGAATTTTTTTTTTTAATCTTAATTTTTGTCAGACAAAATCTGAAATTTGCAATTTTTTAACCAAACACAATATTTATGTGATAGAATTGTCTCAATACAGATAACTAACACAATTATTATAAGAAATAATAGTTAATTTCCATTATCTGGGGGTGGCTGAATCTATAGGAATGGCTGAATCTATAGGAAAGAAAAATAATTTAAAATCTGCAATAATTACAAAAAGAACAACAACAGCAATACAGCAAAATGCTGGCAACTCAACAAAACAAGCACATATGTTTGAAAACTGCCCAAATATGCTCAATCGTGACTCATTCACGCTGACGAAATCGTTGGCAATGTCCACCATGTTCATGTCTTATGCATCTCTGTGAATGTGGAGCGTCATGAGGTGAGTAAGTCGCTCCTGCGTCATGGACGTCCGAAGGTATGACTTCAGTCGTCATAGTGCGGAGAACTGAAATGAAAAAAAATGCAATTTTATGAAATAATTATCTAATAAAAAATGCAATCTAATCATTGAATGATCATGATTATTATGATAATCAGATATGTTTTTTACTTATATATAACACCTTTATATACGTCATTCAAAATGTACACTTTGAACAGAAATGTCTTGGTTGATTAAAAATACTCATTGTTAGCATTTAGAAATACATGTACACATCTATCAACATTGCAAATCAAAGAATAAATTATTAAAAAACCTTTCAGTTTATTTTTCTTCATTATTTATGACACCAATTTTGAGTAAATAATAATTTTAATTGACAACTTACCACTTATTAAGACAAACAATGGGGATTAAAAGAATCATAAATGCTATCAAAACACCATCAGTGCAATCACAACAGAGTGCATAAAACCAATTAGCGGGTGTACGCTAGTCGGGGGGGGGGGGGGGGGGGCCTGTTTATGACACCTACACATGCCATTCGATGCATCACTATTAGCAATTATCAGACGAACTTCGACAAACAGACTTTGGGGCAACAAAATGTATATTGTGATTTGCATAACAACGACTAGCCAAAATATTGGCTGCCGCCCCATTGACTATGCCCTTGGTGTTTTTCACATTAATAGAGGTAACATGTAATACATTGAGTCATATTTAACCCAGCGAGCCTTAACAGCCAATAAGAGTTCACTCCTGCTGACGCATCTGGAGTTTCGCTGTGTTTGTAGTTTACAGTACTTGTGTTTTAAAATGGCAGAACATTGTAAACAATTTTATATCATTCTTCAATAGTTGCTTATTAAATTATCAATTGTTATCTGCACACCCATGCAAAATATTTGACATTATATTCATAACATGGACATAACATAACACAATCATTTTGAAAATGCCTCTACAATGTTTGTTCCAAACCAATGAGAAATTGAATCTTGCATTTTAAATATCCCTTCAGTCTCCTGATGTCGTTTTTGTGACTCAGGTGTTGTCACCACCATTGTCGTGCATGAGTTTGTTTCAGTTTGCCCTTTGCCAGTGAATGCTGTAACCAAATCACACAAACCCCACTGTTCTTACTCATATATCTTATATATCACATGTATAATATTGTCAACAATTCCAAGTAAAATAGTAGGTGTGAACGTTTCATTTACAGAGAAGTTTGCTTTTGCATAAAATTTAATCAGGTCGATGACAATTTCTTTTGAAATATCGTGGGAAATATTGATTTGAGGCGCGTGGTGGGAAAACCGGACTGATTGCATGTGCGAAAAGTGCCGTCCTGGATCAGCCTGTGCAGTCCGCACAGGCTGATCCAGGACGGCACTTTCCGCCTACAGTGTATTTATGAGACTTCCTTGAAACAGAAAATACCATAAAAGCGGAAAGTGCCATCCTGGATTAGCCTGTGCGGACTGCACAGGCTAATCCAGGACAGCACTTTACACACATGCATTAAGGCCGGTTTTCCCACGACGCGCCTCATTTTCTGCAGAAACTCCGTTTTTTAAAGAGAAATATAGGCACGGATTGTGTGGTTTGTTTTTTGCACCTGTTTGTGTTATTGTTAAATGACATGCACTTTAGTTTGGTAGCGTTGCAATCCAGTGGTAAATCATTTGCTATTATTGGCAGTATTTGTTTTTAAGTAAGTTGACGTAATTATCTTCAATTTTTCTGTTTATCACATTGTTGTTTAGGTTGTTCATGTGCCGTTAGTCATCCAAAAATCAGAAGAACGACAAATAAGACAATGTGATATTTTCATGTTGTCTTTGAAACACACTATTATGTGAAGTTAGAATAAGACATCAAGCATAGAATAAACTGAATTATTACACCAATGTTTTATATACCATTAACTGTATGAAAATTAAAGAATTTGTAAATTAATTAGTGCAATGGACATCTGACTTCATGACTACATCAATTAACTTGATTTTACCATGATACTGTATTTTTCTATACACCTAAACAATTTTCACAATAAAATAGGACTGTGTTCTTGCATGCATGGACACAGTTTTTCAGGAAAGTGAAAGCCATCAACAACAAAAAAATTTAAAAAGAAAAAGTAAAGGAAACATGCATAAAATACTGCAAATAATCTATGGATTTAACAAACATACTTAACCTTCATGATTTGCTCAGTAATATATGAGCCAAGAAATATGGCAGGTCCATTCTATGTTTGATGTCTTATTCTAACTTCACATAATAGAGTGTTATATCGTAATGTTTTTGGATTTTTACCTCGCTTTAAACAGAGTTTTCTTAAATTCCACACATCTGTGCACATACAAGATATATGTTGCTATTTTATATTCAGTATTGAAATATATAAATTGCACATTGAGTTTAATGATGCAATCTAAACATTGAATTGGAAAAAATCTTGTCTTATTTGTCAATGATTATGGATAATTTTAGTGCATGAGAGAAACAGGTAGTTTTCTTTGCTGAAATAATGAAAAAATCACAATAAAAACCCTGTATCTGAGTTTCAGTTTTTGCATGTTTCAATCTCTTTTGCCCTCCAGTTTCTATGAATAATAAAAGAAATTCTCCTAAATAACAGGAAAAAGCACCTGTCTTTTAATCATAATGGCACATCATTATATTTAGAAGAGTAAAAGAAAATCAGTGTAAACTGGTACATTTTTACATACTACGTGTATTTGCAGAATGCAAAGTGTGGCGTAACCCTTTGAACCTGTTCCGTGGGGCGGAGTATTTACGTTTCACATGGAAGGCAAACAAGGACCCTCTCACATACTACGATATGAACCTCTCTGCTCAAGACCACCAAACATTCTTCACATGCGATGCTGACGCCGGCAAACCAGAGTACGAAAGTAAGACACGTTCCTTCAGTTGACGGTTTATAGCCTTTTGTGTATAGATTGATGGTGTGTTCTCGTGCTTAACATGTCTTGAAAGAATTGAATAAATAACCAGACTGTCATTTCTTGAGGCAAACAAATATTTCCCATTTAGAGTACAAATACGAGCTATAAAGAGATATAAATATCTGTTCATTTGAAAATATCGCCAAATCATTATTTAATTCTTACACTTAATTGTAAAAAAATTGCAACTGTGCTTAAAAATTTGAAACTTGATGAGAGTAGTTTTTCGATTAATTCTGTTCTATTTCATGATTACTTGGTGTTTAACATAATATTATGTTAAACATTAATTAATGTAAAACAATTAATTACCTGGCCTTAAATTATGGTGAATTATTATATAAGTAGGTAAGCTTGCGAAATACAAGTAAATTACAAAAAAATGTAATACCGTTCTTGTATTACAGCATGCTCCCCATAAGACATATTCATGTATGATTTATAATCGTAAGAAATGTATCAGAATATTAGCTCGTTATTAAGCCTGCATCAAAGAGATACTGGAATCGATAGCGACCACAAATCCAATGAGACTGACTGTTGGAAACCAAAGCACTCCGAGAAATCTTTAATGGTTTTAGTCGGATAATATGCAATTGCTATGCATTTCTAAGGATTTGTAGCCTGTAATGACACACAGGAAGAATACAAACTTGAATATTCCCGCTTTTCCCAAATGTCTGGAAATAAACTCTGAATGTCAGAACTGACGTCTTAATCAATATGATGTAGGGAAAATGGTGAGAGTGAAATACTGGATAAAGAATGTGTCGTTTTTTTAGAGGCTTAGATTATAGTTTTTCAAAGTTAATTTAGTAATTTTCCAGTAATTTATAAAACTTGAGTTTTTCCCTGCGGTCTCTTTGTTAGTAAGCCGTTGTTTGCTTTCAGTAATCATATTTGAGTCGTGTCATGGGAAAACCGGACTTGATGCATGTGTGTAAAGTGTCGTCCCAGATAAGCCTTTGCAGGCTAATCCAGGACGGCACTTTCCGCTTTTATGGTATTTTCTGTTTCAAGTAAGTCTTTTCCAAACATAAATCCACTGTAGGCGTGAAGTGCCGTCCCAGATTAGCCTGTGCAGGCTGCACAGGCTAATCCAGGACGACACTTTACGCACGTGCATTAATCCCGATTTTCCCACAACACAACTCATTTATTTTCTTGCCCTTTGTCTGTTTTAAAGAAAAAAGTAAACTTTTTTTAGGATCCATTTTGTCATTATGAACAAATAACAAGATATACACGTTTAGCAAAAGGCATTGGAAAAATCTTAAATTGCGACCTATTGAACATTTAGCTTCTTAAGGTGGGTTACGTAAAGTGACCAGCTCCAAATCACTGAAATGTATTTTTTTTCCCAAATTGATACCAAATATCCAAAAGCTGCAAACATGCATTTCCAAATGTTAAAGAAAAAAAGGTAGGAATTAGGCAATGACTATTGATATCACATACAAATTAATCCATACACATTATTGCTGAATTTATTTCATCTTCATTTGGTTTCTAGTTTTGTTGTACCAGATTTCTTTTTGCAAAAATTGTAAGATTTAAAAACTTGAAATTTTTCAATCTGGAGTTATACCAGACCAATACAGCATTTAAGCCAATTCTGTGACAGTATGAATGAATTTGCTAGGTTACCATGGAATGGGCAAAACATACACACACAGTGTCTGGAAAGTATAAATGCAACAAATGTGATTTCCCATTAGAAGAGCATGCAGAATAAATAACTGTGTGTTTGACAATTGATTCTTGACATGGTCTGCACACCCACTTGCACAGTTGGAAATGTCATCGCCAGTGTACGGCTCTCAGACAAAATCCACAGTTTAGACATGGGATATTTTTGCTTTTACATTCAGAAGTGCTTATGTAATGTTTGTTATGTATTGACTAAATTAAATATTGTCAACTTTTTCCAGTAAAATATGTTTGCGGTTACATTATTCCAAAATCTGTCAGTAATTGAGATGTGTGCACTTTTATTTACCAGTTAATAAAACATTTGATCGCTGTATTTTCATATTTGTTATTATTGTGTATTTAAGAAATATTCTTCGATTTAGCATTGTTTATCGGCTAATAAACAACGATTTGGAGTGCTGATGCATAGGAATTAAATATACATGCATCAGAACCACAAGATTATTTCGATACTAACATAATCTGACAAATAAATATTTGCAATTACAATAGGAATACTTTTTACGTTGCACCGCCTCTCTTCACGTGCGAATGTTCGAACGAGCATCAACGCTGTTACAGGTGACATTATTCATTGATACAAATTCATAATGGCGTCACTTTCATTGGTAAAAACTGAATGAATGACATAAGAATCGCAACTACTTTTTTGGGTTGTTTATGGGTGGTTTTACAACGGTAATATTGAGGCGCGTCGTGGGACAACCGGTCTTAATGCATGTGCGTAAAGTGTTGTCCCGATTTAGCCTGTGCAGTCTGCATAGGCTAATCCAGGACGGCACTTTCGGCCTACAGTGGATTTATGTTTAGATGAGACTTTCTTGAAACAGAAAATACAATAAAAGCGGAAAGTGCCGTCCTGGATTAGCCTGTGCGGACTTTTGTTCTTTGTCTAAAGAACAATCTGGGCGAGTCATGTTAGAATAATATTTAGTACCAATTCAGTGAATTGTATTGTATCTTTAACTATATTACATGTATGTTCAATGAAGTCTGGCCAGTGTCGTCTCCATATATTTTGTTAATAGTAAAATGTATGGTGTATGTTTAGAACAATTATATTTATACTTCTATGAATACTATGTGTGTTTGTTATTGAATGTTGGGGTAGTAATATCTTGTCAGAGATTAAAGGATTTTAGTGAAGAAAAAATAACATGAAGAAAAAATACAGTTCAAAAACGTAAATTGCGACTAATAAATGAAATGTTTCGTGGGAAAACACAGCTTAATGCATGTGCGTAAAATGTTGTCCTGGGTTAGCCTGTGCAGTCTCATTAAAGCTTGACTACCTTAGAGTGTTTATTCTCAAATGTATGATATTTTATTTTGTTTCAACATGTATCTGAGTTTTTGCTTCATGTTTCTTGCTATCTTCTGGACTGTTGTTTACATTAGTATTTACCCAGTATTCTCTGTCTATACAGTAATGCAGACTGCTTGGAGAGAAAGAAAACCACAGGCAAGAATTAAGGCAGCTACAGAGGCCCTAGAGAAAAATCCTGAGTGAGTTGCAGTTTCTAATTGATTGGCTTAAAACCCGAATAAACAACCATTTTTGGTTCTCTGTCTGCCATTTGTCATTTGGTGCTTAAACATAATTAAAGACTAGAGACAGAAAATATTGATTTGTAAACAATAGCTTTCTCTGAAATGGACCTGCTTTTGTCACCAAATGACAGATTGAAAATGAGATTTGCACAAGTATTGTATTTGATACACTTTGTATCCAGCCTGTGATTTGATACAAAGTGAATGACATAATGACATTGTAATAAAAATATTTGTTTTGTTTCTGCAAGTTTAAAAAACTAGTATTTTATTTTTTCACTTATAAGAATATAAGTTTTCCTTCATGTAGTTTGGCAAAAGCAATGCATGATTTTCGTATTCACTAGTAGATCAAATCTGCTATAATTATGTTTTATAATGTAAATTTAGCTTCCATGTGTGTATGCTTAGAGCCAATTTTGTAAGTGATTAGTGGATCAAAATCTGGTATTAGATATAGACAATGTACATTAAATGAGGGGCGTCATGGGAAAACCGGACTTAATGCATGTGCGTAAAGTGTTGTCCCGGATTAGCCTGTGCAGTCCGCACAGGCTAATCTGGGATGGCACTTTCCGCTTTTGTAGTATTTTCTGTTTCAAGGAAGTCTCTTCTAAACATAAATTCACTGTAGGCGGAAAGTGCCGTCCTGGATTAGCCTGTGCGGACTGCACAGGCTAATCCGGGACGACACTTTACGCACATGCATTAAGACCGATTTTCTCACGACGCGCCACAAATGTTTTCACACACAAAACAATGTCATTCATATGCAAATAAATCTAGTGGTTTATGAAATCATTGCTCTTGGATATCACATGTTTAACTGTTAATCTACTTTGAACAAGCTTGGGAGGAGTTTAAAATGTTAGTGGCATTAACTGGAAAGGTCTAATAATGTAATGAACTTAATCCCAACAACTGCGACAATAAGTTTGCATTTGTATTTGTAGATGTGCTACAGCATTGATATTGCTTGCGGAGGAGGATGCCTCGTCCATAGTGGACGCTGAGAAGCACTTCAAGCAGGCGTACAAGTATGCGGAGGTCCTGTACAAGAAGTCCCAGCAGACACAGCATCAGGGTGCTACACAAGAAGCCATCCACAGTAAGAAACCTGTCTCGATGGTAACCTGCTAGCCCCAACCCTGAGGCCACTAGCTCCAACCCTCGGGCCACTAGCCCCAACCCTCTGGCCATAAGCTCCAACCCTCTGGCCACTAGCCCCAACCCGCGGGCTACTAGGCCCAACCCGCAGCCACTAGGCCCAACCCTCTGGCCATTAGCCCCAACTCTCTGGCCATTAGCACCAACCCTCGGGCCACTAGCCGCAACATTCTTGCCATTATCCCCAACCCTCTGGCCATTAGCCCCAACCCTCGGGCCACAAGCCCCAACCCTCTGGCCATTAGCTTCAACCCTCTGGCCATACACCCCAACCCTCGGGCCACTAGCCCCAACCCTCGGGCCATTAGCTTCAACCCTCTGGCCATTAGCCTCAACCCTCAGGCCACTAGCCCCAACACTCTGGCCATAAGCCCCAACTCTCAGGCCACTAACCCCCACCCTCGGGCCACTAGCCCCAACCCTCTGGCCATTAGTCCCAACCCTCTGGCCATTAGCCCCAACCCTGGGGCACTAGCCCCAACACTCTGGTCATTAGCCCCAACCCTCGAGCCATTAGCCCCAACCTGCAGGCCATTAACCCAACCCTCTGGCCATTAGCCATAATTCTCTGGCCATTAGCCCCAACCTTTTGGCCACTAGCCCCAACACTGGCCATTAGCCTGAACCCTCTGGCCATTAGCCCACACCATCGGGCCACTAGCCCAGCACTCTGGTAATTAGCCCCAACCCTCTGGCCATTAGCCCCAACCCTCAGGCCACAAGCCCCAACCTTCGGACCACTAGCCCCAACCCTCTGGCCATTAGCTTCAACCCTCTGGCCATTCACCCCAACCCTCGGGCCACTAGCCCCAACCCTCGGGCCACTAGCCCCAATCCTCTGGCCATTAGCCTCAACCCTCAGGCCACTAGTCCCAACACTGTGGCCATAAGCCCCAACTCTCAGGCCATTAACCCCAACCCTCTGGCCATTAGCCCCAACCCTGGGGCACTAGTCCCAACACTCTGGTCATTAGCCCCAAACCTCTGGCCATAAGCTCCAACCCTCTGGCCATTAGCCCCAACCCTCTGGCCATAAGCCTGAACCCTTAGGCCACTGGCCCCAACCCTCGAACCATTATCCCCAACCTGCAGGCCATTAACCCAACCCTCTGGCCATTAGCCCTAATTCTCTGGCCATTAGCCCCAACCCTTTGGCCACTAGCCCAACACTGGCCATTAGCCTGAACCCTCGGGCCATTAGCCCCAACCCTCAGGCCACTAGCCCCAACATTCTGGCCATTAACCCCAACCCTCAGGCCACTAGCCCCAACCTTCAGACCACTAGCCCCAACCCTCTGGCCATTAGCTTCAACGCTCTGGCCATTAGCTCCAACCCTCGGGCCACTCGCCCCAACCCTCGGGCCACTAGCCCCAACCCTCGGGCCACTAGCCCAACCCTCGGGCCATTAGCTTCAATCCTCTTGCCATTAGCCACAACCCTCAGGCCACTAGCCACAACACTCTGGCCATAAGCCCCAACTCTCAGGCAACTAGCCCCAACCCTCGGGCCACTAGCCACAACCCTCTGGCCATTAGCTTCAACCCTCTGGCCATTAGCCGCAACCCTCAGGCCACTAGCCCCAACACTCTGGCCATAAGCCCCAACTCTCAGGCCACTAACCCCAACCCTCGGGCCACTAGCCGCAACCCTCTGGCCATTAGTCGCAACCCTCTGGTCATTAGCCCCAACCCTGGGGCACTAGCCCCAACACTCTGGCCATTAGCCCCAACCCTCTGGCCATAAGCCCCAACCCTCTGGCCATAAGCCCCAACCCTCTGGCCATTAGCCCCAACCCTCTGGCAATAAGCCCCAACCCTTAGGCCACTAGCCCCAACCCTCGAATCATGAGCCCCAACCTGCAGGCCATTAACCCAACCCTCTGGCCATTAGCCCTAATTCTCTGGCCATTAGCCCCAACCCTTTGGCCACTAGCTCCAACACTCTGGCCTTTAGCCCGAACCCTCGGGCCATTAGCCCCAACCCTCAGGCCACTAGCCCCAACATTCTGGCCATTAACCCCAACCCTCAGGCCATTAGCCCCAACCCGCTGGCCATTATCCCCAACCCATAGGCCACTAGCCCCAATCCTGGGCTAATATTCCTAACACTCGGGGTCCATATGTATTGATGATTAACTGGTTTACTTCGAGTTATACTTCTTTCTGCAATATGCTTATAAACCAAGAGCCATTTGAATTTCCGAGGCTGTTTTTATGGTTATTTTTATTCTTATGCAGAATAACTGCAATGTCTGCTTAAAAGTCAATAGTAGCATGTTCCATTAACAACTCATTAAAGCTTGTCATCCTTACAGTGTTTCTTGTCTAAGACTGCATTTCTTTCCAAAGGATAGTAAGTTATGTTGTCAGATCATGCTAGTAAAATGCTTTATGTCATGTTGCTTTTCCTTCGAGGGAACCTGCTAATGAGGAAGAATGCCCTTAAAAATCCATTGTCTTGCTGAAAGATGATCCATTAGAGAAGATTGACATTTTCTTTTTAAGACAGGTTTTCAATTTCACAGAGAAACTTTTAGGTTTCACATAATGAATTTCTATTTTGATCCAGATAATGACTGCATATATCCGATTGCATGACTGTGTCTGCCTGTGAATATGGAAATGAAACAACAGATATAGACAGAATGGAGAACGATTTTAATTTAATATTTGATAAAATTGCATATGAGAGACAATAATGTTGTAATTACGATTTTAATTCATGTGTGTTTTTGTATTCCTAAATACAGAATATATATTTTTTGACATCCTTCATTACAGTTATTACAATTGTGGAAATTGTATTGACTGGCAGAGTTTTCCAAGACGTGTAAGGTAAAAATGTGTCAAATGAAATATTCTAATTTCAGGAAGAGATACTAACGTATTTGTGTATATAAAGCGTCGCCTAGCGATGTGTGCTAGGAAGCTGGGCAGGGTACGAGAAGCAGTGAAACTCATGAGAGAGGTATACCTTGACATGCCTTTCATTTACACCCCTGTACGCCATTCACATCCAGGGGTCGTATTCTAGAAACATCTCAAATGAAATCTTATCCTTAGCCTCAAAATCATCATTTTTCTTAGGCATTTTTTCCATATATACTTGAAATTCTGCTAAATGTTCATTAATTATCAACTTGTTTTTAACTTATATTTATCTAACTGTAATTGGATTCATTGATTTGTGTGTAGTTATAAAAATATTACCCTACCAAAATTGGAACTTAAGTGAAAATATTTTAAGATTCACTTAAGATGTTTCTGGAATATGGCCTCAGGAAAAAAGGTGAGGGGGGAGAAATAGGTACTACCAACACAGCTTTATTTTTAGCTCACCTGAGCACAAAGTTCTTGGTGAGCTATCGGTATAGGGGACCTCTCCGGCGTCGTCGTCTCTGGCGTCATCTATCGTCCGTCGTCAAGGTGCTGTCAACAATTTGGTCCGTTATCGCAATAAATACTTCATTTTTTATTCAATCTTGTCCAAAATTGCACAGTTTGTGTATGACCATAAAATCTTGGACGAGTTCGATAATGGGTCCAATCGGACCAGGAACACCAGAGTTATTGCCTCTTTTTCGTGCAAAAAAGGTGCAAAAATGCTCTTTTCCAACGTACAGACTTTATTTTCCATCCAATCTTAACCAAACTTTCACAGTTTGTGTATGACCATCAGATCTCAGCATACGCCAAACAATGGGCCAGATTGTATTTCAAACACCAGAGTTATTGCCCTTTGTTTATTAAAAAAATATACAAACATTGACATTATTCAGGATAGAGACTTCATTTTTCATCCAATTACTCACCAATCTTGCACAGTTTGTCTATTATCATGAGATTACAGATGAAGTCGAATATAAGCAAGATCGGAAATGAAACACCAGAGTTATTGCCCTTTGTTTGTGAAAAAAATATGCAAACATTGACATTATTCAGGATAGATATTTCATTTTTCATCCTATCTTCACCAATCTTGCACAGTTTGTCTATGACCATAAGATTAAAGGTGAAGTTGAATATAAGCAAAATCAGACTAGAAACACAGAGTTATTGCCCTTTGTTTGTGAAAAGAATATGCAAAAATGGACATTATTCAGGATAGAGACTTCATTTTTCATCGAATCTTCACCAATCGTGTACAGTTTGTTTATGAACGTAAGACTACAGGTGAAGTTAAATAAAAGCATGATCGGGCCAGAAACACCAGAGTTATTGCATCTTGTGTTTGGTAAAAAACATCAACAAGTTATCAATGATTGGCTTGCACACACGATTTTGTAATCAATGTTGACCAAACTTACAGAGTTTGTGTATGACCATAAAAATTGATTGATAAAATTTGATTTCCAACAGTTGCAGAACTTGCATGCAGTTATTTGTGCTTGCAACATTGATGTCTTCAGAGCATGCATTAAAATCATTTATCATCATTGGACTGAAAATTATCAAATAAAAAGCAAAACTTGACCTTATAGCACAGCCATCTCAATTATTGCAGTGCAGCTAGTTCTCCCAAACTGTCAGCGAAAAAGACATCAAAATCTACTGTTTCTGCATTTTCCGGAATTGTCCCTGATTTAATGAAAAAAGGGTCATGTAAGAATATTGAGAAAAGTGATTAAAGAACCATTAGCAAAAACACCGCACATCCACTACCCAACTCGTACTTCGCCCATTGCACTAACCCATATTTTAAATCAAATTGATCCTATCCCAGTTTGTGTATTCTTCACATATTTTAATTTTCAAACCTGTCACAACAGTATGGTCTTCATCTGTAACAGTTCTCAGGTGAGTGCTTTGGGCCATAATGGCCCTCTTGTTTTTTCAAGTCATTGACAATCTGTTTATCCCCTGTACCTGCCCCCACCCACCGAATTTTAATACATCTGCGTTCCACCCCCTCACAACCTTTTATCCTGGAACAGCCCTTAAATTGATTTTGATTTTTTTTCCCTGAAGTTCGAATTTGTGCTAGTGAAATTTATATAACATGCTTATAAATGTGTGAATCATTTCACAGTTTAGTACTGAAGATTACATAAAAAAGCTGATAATTAATAAACACTAAGCACCATATCATTATAAATGTGGAATAAAAAGTTACAGAAAATGTAGATTTTAAAGTGAAGGATATAAAGATTTTATTGAAGATGTCTTTGGAATGTGACCCCAGGTCTAACAAGTGGCGCATGCATGATCTAACATGTGGTGCATGCATTCTGTATAATCAGTCCCAAAATGTGGTAAAAAGATACTTAACATATTGTTGTTTTCATAGTGTATAACTTCTTAAAAAATTAACGAAAATTAGTGAAACCTTTATCAAATATCTTATGGATTCTGTATAATTAAACAAAAAATGTTCGTTCTTTAACTTTGTTCTAATAGAAAATGAATGATCTCTGTCATACCTAGTTCATAAATGTAGTTTCGGATGAATTGGTTCTGAATAAGAGGAGGTATTACATGTAAAGCTTGAAAAGTGTAAATCACAAATACAGCACACTTTTGGTTTGCATTCTGCACCTGTCAATGTTATCTTCCAGGGGGGGGGGGGGGGGGAGCGGCACGCATATACGGGACTTTAGACTGAAAGTGATTCTCGACAGGTGGGAGTTTGACATTCCGAATGATTCCTGGTCCCGGGGTGATAGACTTTGGTCGGATTTTAGATCCTGCTAATACAGGCCCCCGGGCCATTTGATAGATATATAGCATCTCCCACTGAGGGTATTTAGACAAATATGCTTGGCTCTTGGGTAGGGCATTAGACCCCAAAAAATAAAATTTGTCAAATTCGCCTGGGTCAGCCCACCGCTCACCCCCTGGGGGAAAATATTGATGGGTGCATTCTGCAGATTGGGCAAATTGTGCAATATTAAAACTGACAAAAGATTGGGTAAGGCAGTTTGTTTGAACAAAACAAAGCTAGTGCATGTAGAAAGCAATGGAAAAGTCAAATTGATATTCATCAGTATAAATCTTTAAAAAAAGTATTAGTTTTGCTGTTTTATAAAAACAAACCTGTTGTTGCAAAGAATGCATGTTATTTCTTTTTTGTTTCACAGATTATGAAAGAGTTTCCTCTGGTCACGATGTTCAACATTCATGAAAATCTCATAGAGGCCTTACTAGAATTGCAGCTGTATGCAGACGTCCAGGTCGTCCTGGCAAAATACGATGGTGGGTAGAACCATTCTCTATAGTTTGTACAGAGTTACTGTTCCTGACATAGAGTCATACTGGGTTGTAACCATTTCTGAAAAACTGGGACTTGATTTTTTTTATTAAGGGAATTTAGCCCAAAGAAAAAAACAGAATATTGTAAAAAAAATAATAAAAAAACACACATTTAAGCATTACTGTATATTTCAAGCATTTGCATTGTTGGGAGGATGTAGGACATACATTTTGCAGAAAATTTGAAAAAAAAATCTATGCAAATGCAATGTTCCATCATGCATACAAATCGCAGTTATGTAAATGTTTTTTTTTTCTTAAAATAGGACATACAAGAAGAAAACGGACTATAAGCATGTAACATTGCAATTATTAGTCCCCTACCGGTGTTTCACCTGAGGGGACTATAGGTTTACCCTCCGTCCGTCCGTCTGTGTCGCCGTCCGTCCACAAAATTGTGTTCCTACGATAACTCAAAAAGTACTGAAGATACTTTGATGAAACTTGGTATACATATAAACAGCAATGTGAGTATTATGCAAGGCCTTTTATTTTTTACCAGAGGTCAAAGGTCACGTGCCTGTTACTAAAAATAGAAATAAACTTAAACAAGCTGGATCCTGCGATAACTCAAAAACTTATTTCAATGAAACTGGGTATACGTATAAACAGCAATGTGGCAATGTGAGGATTATGCACTACCTTTTTTTTCACCAGAGGTCAAAGGTCATGTGACTGTTACTAAAAATAGAAATAAACTAAATACTGTAATAATTTGAAATGGACATAAGATATGACCATGAAACTTGGTACAGAGATTGAACTATAGGTTTGCCATCTGTTTGTGTGTCGTTCTGTCAATTCCTCCGTATGTCTGTCAGTCCGTCCATCCCCAAAACCTGGATCCTGTGATAACTTGGAAAGTACTGAAAACACTTAGATGAAACTTTGTATACTTAGCAACAGCAATGTAAGAATTATGCACGACCTTTTATTTTTCACCAGAGGTCAAAGGTCACATGACTGTTACTTAAAATAGAAATAAACTTAATACTGTAATAATTCGAAAAGAACATAACATATGATCATGAAATTTGGTACTCAGAGTGGACTATATGATTGCCCTCTGTCAGTTTAGTACTGCAATAACTCAAAAAGTAACTCCAATGTCTGGTCAATGTTACTTAAATAGAAAAAACAACAACTTAATACTGCAGTGACAAATGGGATTTGAATATGAAACTTTGTACATCTACAGATAAAGGGCAATTTGACGGTATTGCACAATGTTTAATTAGTAGGGGTTTTCATGGGTAGGGGACTCCTGTAATGCTTGCAATACTATCAAAGCCTTGTTATTTATGTTGTTTTAGATCTGACCTTTTATGTCTGCCAGCTATTACAACTTTAGTTTTGCCCAGATAATGATACACATTTATCGTCATAAATCTCAGCTTCACGCCATCTCATCATAGCATTAAATGTGTGTCATTTTCCTAATGACACCCAGTCATAAAATGTGATGTTGGGAACGGTTTATTATTACAGCAGTCTGTGCGACATCGTTGGAAACTGTCTGAAAGTTGATGATTACAGCAGCTATACTGTGTTTTCAGATATCAGTTTGCCAAAATCAGCGACCATATGTTACACTGCGGCACTTCTCAAAGCCAGAGCGGTAGCAGACAAGTATGTGATGCTGTCAATGTTATGCTGTAGAGTTTTCTGTCTCAGGAGTTAAATCAAGAAACAATTTTCGATTTATCGTTGTTTGTCGGTCAATAAACGATAAGAAGTTCTGATGCATAGGAATTAAACTGTGCGGACTGCACAGGCTAATCCGGGACGACACTTTACGCACATACATTAAGACCGGTTTTCCCACAACGTGCCTCATATGTTCATTACTGATTACTTTTAATTGCATTTAATCATTGTAATGGAAGGTTGAATGTAGATTGTTACCAGTGTGTTGCCAAGATTACATGTACTCATATTGTGAATTATGATTATTACCAACATTTACTTATTATTTATATTGCCGAAATTTTCCATTGTGCTAACATTATTAATGATTTTGCCAACAATAGTCGTGTAACCAACTGTAGTATATCATATTGCCAACAAAATGCATATTACAAAACTTGTCCCTATTCAGTATTGCTAACATTACACTTATTAGGTTTGCCTCACTTTATTCATATTGCCTGCATTGTTCATAATGACAGACTTTCAAATTTGCAATATAACTATAGTCTCCTATCGATTTTGCTATGTTTCTGATCTTGAGTGCAATCTCCCTAAATGAAAGACGTGGCAGTATTTCACTCTCGCCCAATGAGTCCCTGCAATAACCTCATCAAAACAACTAATACTAAATTGCAAAGGTCCCAGCTGGATGTGTTAGTGCATCATTATTTATTTTACAATCCTCAGTTAAAACATAAACCAGTTACTTCGCAAATCAGTCTCCAAAACAAGAAATGAGGTGTGTCGTGGGAAAATAGGCCTTAATGCATGTACATAATGTGTCGCACAGGCTAATCCAGGATGGCACTTTCCATCTACAGTGATTTATGCTTAGAAGAGACTTCCTTGAAACAGAAAATGCCATAAAAGTGGAAAGTGTTGTCCTGGATTACCCTGTGCGGACTGCACAGGCTTATCTGGGACGACACTTTACGCACATGCTTTAAGCCCGGTTTTCCCACGGCATGCCTCAAATATGAAATTCTTTATGGTAACATTGCTTTTGCAGATATTTATGTTGTCTGATGTCAAAGACTGCACAGGGTAATCTGGAACGACACTTTACGCACATGCTTTAAGCCCGATTTTCCCACGACACGCCTCAAATATTAAATTCTTTATGGTAACGTAGCTCTTGCAGAGATTTATGTTGTCTGATGTCAAAGAATACTGCAAGATAACTTATGTTGTTGTTTCTTTGCGGCAGATTTTCTCCCGACATTGCGAGCAAGCGGGGCCTAAGTACGGCAGAAATGTCGGCGGTGGAGGCCATACACAGAGCAGTGGAGTTTAATCCACATGTACCCAAGGTAGTACAACATTGTATGATTTCAAATGAGTTTTAGTGTAATTCAAAGTTTAGTTATGCTGCGGTGCTGGAACCATTTGTTTTTTTAATTAAAAAAGAAAGTGTATCAAATATTACATGACTTTATACAAAAAAGAAACTGTTAGATGTGAAGTTCAAATAAAGTTCATTCTGTAAACTAGTTAAATCTCTATTTCTTGGTATGTAGATGTATAACTTTCTGAAAACATTAAGTCTTCAATACCCCAATTAATGATTTCAAAAGTTAGTGTTCTTTTTTTGTGTGTGTGTGTGTGTGTGCAATATTTTATTTGCTCATAGTATATTTACATACGTACATACATACATACATACATACATACATGAAGGCATGCATAATAGACATATACACATATATAACATTAATACATAATCATGTCCCAAAAATGTATATACTCACAATACATTGAATAGACTCATTACATGTATATGTACCAATGCTATGTCGTAGATAATATTGCACAACAAAAAATATAAACAAAAGAGAATGAATTGCTTTGAGTATATATTATATGTGCTATGACATTGTAGCCATAAAAAATGCTGATAACTGTATTCAATCACTATTATTATTAAGTACTATTTCAATTTCATTATAAGCAATATCTGTAAACATGCTGACTAGTGACCAATCTTTTAATCCTTCGTCAAGTTTTTTTGTAGTTTTATATATTTCTAATGAGTGCTTGAGGCTATTTACTAATCCAAAATTAGACGGCTTTCTGTTTTTTCTCTGGCAATGAAAAATATATCTTTTAATTTCTAGGCATAAAATATTTAAATTGTTCATTTTTGAATCTGTAATACCAAGTATCATTTCCTGACATGTTAGATGGATAGGTGAGTTTGGTTTATTTCTATTTACAACGTGAATAGCAAAATTAATAATATATTGAGAATGTACACAGTTCCAAAACAAGTGTGTTATATTTTCTACTTCATTTTTACAAAATGTACAAAGATTATCAGTAACTATTTTCATATTAAACATATTGGATTTTGTTCCCAAGATTCTGTGGACTATTCTACATTGGAGCCATTGGATATAATTATCTTTACTAATATTAAACACAAGTGGATATACACTTTTCCAGTCAATACCAAAGAACTCTGAATTCTATTTTGTTTGACAAGTTGGGATTTCACTGTTTTGAATAAATATTTTATAAACATGTTTTTCTTCTTTAGGACTTGTTACTATTTTCTTTACGTATGTTGCTAATACAGGTCCTTGAATATTATTATCATACGTAAATATGTCTCCAAAATTCTTAATAAATTTACTTATTACTTTTATAAGACCTTGGTACAGTAGAAAATTCACATTTGTTCCAATTTGGTAGTCCAAAGATTCTTTAGAGATAAAACATTCTCTATCTATCAATATGTCTCTAACAAATCGAATGCCTCTTTCATACAGACATTTTATATATATATAATTATTGCCAATTTTAAACTTTTCATTGTAAAACAAAGGCATATCGAGAATATCTTCACTATTGACTATAGGCAATTTTTCAATATACAATATATAGCTTTTTAAGACGTCTTGCCAAAATTTATTTTTTAAATTTATGCAAAGTTTTTCAACAAGCATTTTACCAGTATTAAAAAGTTTTGTTATATCAATGAAGGATTTAACAAGTGTATAACAATTTCCGTCTCCTGTCACAAGTCTCTTAAGCCATGTTAATTTCATTTGTTTTTCAAAGGAACAGACATCTACCATATTTAAACCTCCTTTATTATATTCTTTAAAAATTACTGTGCTTTTAATTTTGCTTGGACCTGCCCATATGAAGTCATAAAAAAGTTTGTTAATTTGTTTCACAATTTCTATTCTTGGTGTTGGTAGTGACACAAATAAATGAGTAAGCAGAGGGAGAAGTAGTGATTTTACGATGGTTATTTTTCCGAGCGGTGTGATATTTCTGCGATTCCAGTGTGTTATTAAATTTTTTATACTGTTGATTTTGTTATCAAAATTGTTCATGATTATGTTTTCTAAATTTACGTCGTACACTATCCCAAGAACTTTAAAAGATGTTGCTCCCCATGTCAGTTTGTATTTTGTTTTTATCGACCTTGTACTATATTTCATAGAGCCTATCCAAATTAAATTAGTTTTATCATAGTTTATTTTCAATCCAGAGTATGTTGAAAATTCATGAAGCATGTCTAACGTACAATTAAGAGATGATTCAGATCCATCAAGTAATAGAGAAGTGTCGTCAGCAAATTGTGATATTTTGTATTCTATGTCTTTAATTGTTATACCCTTTATTTGTTTGCTTTGTCTGATTTTAATAGCTAGAATTTCCGCACATAAAATAAAAATGTAAGCGCTTATCGGGTCCCCTTGACGACAGCCCCTCTCAATGCAAAAGGTGTTCGATAAAAATCCATTTATTTGTATGGACGCCATAGTATTGTGCAAAAACATGGATATCCATTGTTGGAACATTGGTCTGAAATTAAAAAATCTAAAAGTAGTTTCTATACACTTAAAAGATAAGGTATCAAACGCTTTTTCAAAATCTATTGTCATAAGTAACCCAGGCAAATTATTATCTTCAGCATATTTCAAGATGTCGTAAAGTAATCTAGTGTTTTCACCAATAAATCGCCCTTTAATGAAACCAGTTTGGTCTTGTGAGATTAAAACATCAAGTACTGTTTTTAATCTATTTGCTATAGTCCCAGATGCCAGTTTGTATACATTTAATAAGGTTAATGGTCTTAAATTTTTCAAATAGCAGCGCGGTTTATTGTCTTTTGGGATGCAAGTTATTATTCCATGCTTTTGAGTTGTGGACAATGAATTATTATTAAATGCAATTTATACTTCGTACTATGAAATGGCCTAATCTGTTCCAAAACACTTTATAGTGTTCTTGATGATGCTATATTAAAAGTGTTATGCACTGATGGAAATCTTTTGTTTAAAATGAGTTTCTTTTGTCGTTGTAAATAGAGTTTTTTCTAAAAACATTGATACATGTATTTGTATATGTAAGAAGATAACAAAACTATCAACAAACATTTTGGCATTCATACCCTAGTTTAGTACGTACACAGATTATTATTCGTGTGGCTGCAGCAGAAGTAATCAGTTTCCGGAACTTCTCTATCTATATCAAATTAAGTGTGTAAATACAGTAATTTGGTCACATTTGCTTTTCCAGTGATGGCTTTTTATTGTTCAGGGATGTAAGGAAGAAGAAAACTGGTATAAAGGCGGTACATGGCAGCAGACGTGTATTGATCCCTCTGTCTGGAATGTACACCGTACTGACAGGCTGGCTTCAGATCAATATTTGGGGGGACACTAACCTCAGAGTCCTCTGCATCTTGTTACATTTCTGTTACTTTATTGGGATTCAGGTTTTAAGCAGTATAAAAGAAATTACTTAGAATTGCCAATTTAGCTTCGGTAGTTTTGTTAAATTCTTTAGATCAGATTGTTGTTGTTGAACTAACAATATTCAAGCCGAGATGTGTGGTACTCCTGTGAAATATTAAAGGGACTATGTCATCGAAAAGGGTCCCAATGGGGGCAATTTCTTTAAAAAAAGATGCAATTTATATATTAATACCCTCATATTATAACGGTTAAAACAGGGTATACAGTAGATCACCGTTATTTCGAACACCGTTAATCCGAATTCCTCGTTATTTCGGTGCCGATTTTTTCCTTCTTATTTTAATTAGAATTTGGTGTTTAATTCGAACTCCGTTATTTCTTATTATCGCTATTTCGAACCCATAAATCCGGTCCCAACACCTGTTTTTCAGTAGATTTATCAATCGTTAATTCGAAGTGTTAATAATAGAGATGGAGAGAATTTTCACACCTTTACTTTAACCATATCAGCTGTGACAACATTTGCTCTCTGCTTGATTTTCGCACCTTTCCGGAGTTAATAATCGATTAAACCAAGCTGTTGTGTTTGTATAATGAAAGCGTGGCAAGGTATTACTTTAACAAGACTGAATTGCAAACATGGATGTCAAAACGTTTGAGCAATTATTAGGTTTCTGTATTTAAGTTAGACTTGCATTTGTCAGATCATCAGTTCGTATTTACTTGTGCTAATATTCACGATGTCAGAAGCAGTAATAAATACAGAAAACATCAATCCCATTGCCAAGCAATCTGGAGAAGGGCCCGGTAACCAACCCAACTATATAACTATGCGATTTTTACAACAACTTGTTTTCTCAAGAAAATCTATAAATGTTTAATTCGAATAATCGTTCGATTAATCGTTATTTTGAAGTATTTTCTCCGGTCCCGACGACTTCGAAATAACGAGTTTTTACTCTATATAATGGGAAAAGAGTTTACGCATTCTGAGATAAAAATAAATTTATAATATGGGTCTTGTTTGTTTGGCCCTTTCCCTGTTTATATTTTAACGACAGAATTGGGAGCATTTTATATAAACAAATTTCACTCCCGATTCCTTACCTAGCATGATAGCGCAGTTGGTTTAAGTGCTGTCTACTGTCATAACCTGCTTGAGGTTTTAATTTTTTCAGACTCTTTTGCTAATTAGTTTTTATCAAATATCTTATTGTGTATTATTTTTTAGCTCACCTGAGCACAAAGTGCTCATGGTGAGCTTTTGTGATCGCCCATTGTCTGTCGTGCGTGCGTGTGTGCGTGCATCGTTAACTTTTCATTCAAACAACATATCCTCCTAAACCGCTTGGCAGATTTTCACCAAACTTCACAGGAATGATCCTTGGGTGGACCTCTTTCAAAGTTGTTCAAATCTTTCCGGTCTGCTGAATATGTAGGTCACCAGAGCTAAAAATAGATTTAAAAAGTGAAAACTCAAAATCTTCTTCTATAAAACCGCAAGGCTCAGAGCTTTCATATTTGAAATGTGACATCGTCTAGAGGTCCTCTACAAAGATTTTTCAAATTATGCCCCTGGGGTCAAACGGGCCACGCCCCAGGGGTCACATGGTTTATGTAGAATATATAGGAAGATGACTTTAAAAATCTTCTCCTCTGAAACCGTAAGGCCCAGAGATTTCATATTTGGTATGTATCAACCTATAGTGGTCATCTACAAAGATTGTTCAAATTATGCCCCTGGGTTCAAAATGGGCCACGCCCTGGGGGTCACATGGTTTATATAAAATATATAGGAAAATGACTTAAAACATTTTCTCTTCAGAAACAGCAAGGCCCAGAGGTTTCTTATTTGGTAGGTTATGTGACGTTTTCTAGTGGTCCTCTACAAAGATTGTTGAAATTATGCCCCTGGGTTGAAAACGGGCCACGCCCAGGGAGTCACATGGTTTATATGGAATATATTGCAAAATGACTTCAAAAATATTCTCCTCTGAAACTACAAGGCCCAGATATTTCTTATTTTGTATGTATCATCCTATAGTGTTCCTCTACAAAGTTTGTTCAAATTATGCCCCTGGGGTCAAACTGGCAACGCCCCCAGGGTCACATGGTTTATATAAACTTAAATAGCAAAATGTCTTTAAAAATCTTCTCTGAAACCGCAAGGCCCAGAGGTTTAATATTTGGTATGTAACATCCTATAGTGGTCCTCTACAAATACTGTTCAATTTATGCCCCTGGGTTCAAAATTGGCCACACCCCAGGGGTCACATGATTTATATAGACTTAATTAGCAAAATGACTGTAAAGATTTTCTCTTCAGAAACAGCAAGGCCCAGAGGTTTCTTATTTGGTAGGTATTATCATATAGTGGTCCTCTACTGAGATTGTTCAAATCATGCCCCTGGGATCAAAACTGGCCATGCCCAGGGTGTCATATGGTTTATATAAACTTATATTGCAAAATGTCTTGAAAATTCTCCTCTGAAACTGCAAGGCCCAGAGGTTTCGTATTTGGTATGTAACATCCTATACAAATATTGTTCAAATCATGCCCCAGGGGTCAAAACTTGTCATGCCCCGGGGGTCACATGGTTTATTGCGACTTAAATAGCAAAATGACTATAAAAATCTTCTCTTCTGAAATGGCAAGGCCCACAGCTTTCCTATATTTGGTATGTAACATTGCATAGTGGTCCTCTCCAAAGATTGTTCAAATTATTCCCCTGGGGTCAAATCTGGCCGCACCCTGAATGGTCACTTGGTTTATATAGACTTAAAAAGCAAAAATCTTCACCTGAAACCGCAAGGCCCAGAGGTTTGTTCAAGATTGTTCAAATTATGCCCCTGGGATAAAAATAAGCCACGCCTCGGGATGCAAATTCCAATTGGGTTACAAAGTCTCAGGTGAGCGTCCTAGAGCCCTCAGGGCCCTCTTGTTTTTTTATTTATTTAATGCACATGTTCTAGGATAGCGCATCATATAAAATAATTTATAGTGCAATATGAAGCCAATGTTTTGTTGACATAGTCTGTTTAACAACATATTTGATGACATAAGTTACACCTTTTTGTTTTCACTAGCCGCAACTGTTATGTATAGCACTTATACTGTCGAAAAGAATTATACAAAATGTAGGCACAGCATAAGCATTTGGATACCTGGGATTTTAAAACGAATTTCACTCATTAAAGTACATCACCTACTAAAAACACAAGTCATTAAACCTTGTCAGCATTACTGTATATACAGACAAGTTTTTCTGATACCTTATATGAAACAGACATTTATATGTGTACTCAATCAGTGGTAAATTAATGGACATTTTCTCTCAGCATTTTCATAGCTGTGACCTTATATTGAAATCACCACAACTTAAAATTAATTGATACTGCTTCATTTTTCTGCATATTTGCATTATGTAAACTAAGTAATATTGATACATTTTCTGGATTTATATATATATTTTTTTTGCCCCCAGCATCTTGATGCAGGAGGCATATAGTGATCGTCCTTCTGCCCTTCCGTCTGTGACAAGGTTAAGTAGATTTTACCGTTTTGTCTAGCACCAACACCGTTTACTGCAACAGTTGGATACTTACACAGTTGTTGCTTATGACCATTCCCTATCCACCCATATCACCCAACCTTACTTTGACCTTGACCTAATTTGGACTTATAATAATTCAAAAGTGCCATTTCTTTGTTAACTAGATTTTACCGTTTCTTCTAGCACCAACACCGCTTACTACAACACTTGGATATTTACACAGTTGTTACTTATGACCGTTCCCAATCCACCCATATCACCCAACCTCGCATTGACCTTGACCTAATTTGCACTAAGAATAAATCAAATGGGCTGTTTCTTGGTTAACTACATTTTACCATTTCGTGTAGCACCAACACCGCTTGCTACAACACTTGGATACTTACACAGTTGTTGCTTATGACCATCCCCAATCCACCCATATCACCCAACTTCACTTTAACCTTGACCTAATTTGGACTAAGAAATGGGCTACCCAGCACCAACTGGGGCATGTGTGTTTATCAAACACAGAATCTTGTTGTTTTTTTTTGATATAGTGATACTTTTCATGCCTCCGGCATCTTGATGCGGGAGGCATATAGTGATTGTCCTGTCCGTCCGTCTTTTCGTGACACGGTTAAGTAGATTTCACCGTGTTGTCTAGCACTAACACCGCTTACTACAACACTTGGATACTTACACAGTTGCTTATGACCATTATCCACCCATATCACCCAACCTCACTTTGACCTTGACCTAATTTGCATTTGAATAATTCAAATTGGCTGTTCTTGGTTAACTAGATTTTACCGTTTCATCTAGCACCAACACCGCTTGCTACAACACTTGGATACTTACACAGTTGTAGCTTATGACCATTCCCAGTTCACCCATATCACTCAACCTCACTTTGACCTTGACCTTATTAGGACCCAACCTCACTTTGACCTTGACCTAATTTTGATTAATACAACACTTGGATATTTACACAGTTGTTACTTATGACAGTTCATATTCCACCCATATCACCCAACCTCACTTTGACCTTGACTTTGACCTAATTTGCACTTAGAATAATTAAAAAGTGCCATTTCTTGGTCAACTACATTTTACCGTTTTTTCTAGCACCAACACCGCTTTCTACAATGCTTGTATATTTACACAGTTGTTACTTATAATCATTCCCAATCTACCCATATCACCCAACCTCACTTTGACCTTGACATTGACATTTTTTGGACTTTACAAGGTTAAGTAGATTTTACCGTTTCATGTAGCACCAGCACCGCTTACTAAAGCACTTGGATACTTACACGGTTGATGCTTATGATCATTCCCAACCCACCCATATCACCTAACCTCTTTTTGACCTTTACCTAATTTGGAGAAAAACTCAAATGGGCTGTCCAGCACTAACCGGGGGCATGTGTGTTTATTGAAGACAGTGTCTTGTTTTGGACTGGTATTATAAAGAATGTTTGTCCGAATTTAAGTACAGTTTTAAAATTCTGAATCTTTTAAAATGGTTTTCCTAAGAAAGAAATGCATTGTTGGAAGATTCAAAATTTGCAATATAATTTTAAGTGTATTAATATTTAGTATTTGTAATGCACATGTTTAAATGCATAGTATTTTAAACACACAATTTAACTTCGGCTTAGTATCAATTTATTTCACGTTAATAAATAACGTAAGTATCGTTATAAATTTGGGCCGTGTATTTTCAGTATTTACTGGAGATGAAGAGCCTGGTTCTGCCTCCAGAGCACATATTAAAGCGAGGAGACAGTGAGGCCCTGGCCTATGCATTTTTTCACCTTCAGCATTGGAAACGGGTGGAGGGCGCTCTCAATCTGCTACACTGTACATGGGAGGGGAGTAAGTATTGAGCAGTGGAACATTAGTGCATATGAGGCATGTCGTGAGAAAACTGGGCTTAATGCGGACTGCACAGGCTAATCTGGTACGACACTATACGCACATGCATTAAGTCCGGTTTTCCAACGACACGCCTCGTATGGAATCCTAAGATCTGAGTCTTTAATATACTATAGCCATACTTCAGTGTGTCATTTTGGTGAGGTGCCATTTGTAAACGATGCTGTGTCAAAACAAAAATGTTGCGTTATTCTTAATTCATTTAAAAGCGGTTTTGAATTTGCATGTTTACAGTCCAACAAGTGTCAGGTATGTCATAATATCAGCTTGTTTGATTTCTAGCAGTTTTTGGCATAATCCAGCCATGTAAACGTGTATATTAAATAAACAGTATGATAAAACTGATACATTGTGTACTCTTTATGATCATACCAAAATTAAAACAGCAATATGCAAAAAAACAACATATGTTGTATTTTGCCTCATACATAGCATTTATGTAGCCTAGCACATGTATATTGGTGTTGTTGTATACCACTAATGAACTATATCTTGTTTCAGCATTCAGGATGATTCCCTATCCCCTGGAGAAAGGCCACCTGTTCTACCCTTACCCCACATGTACAGAAAGTGCTGACAGGGAGCTCTTACCTGGTGGGTATGGATGTGTTCACGTACACTGCCTTTGCTGATATATTTCACCCACAATTTAGTTCTTTCAGTTTATTCATGTTCCAACATATAAATGTTATGACAAAACTTTTACCACTGTAGTAACATATGGTACACCAATCACCTACTTCAACATAGCTCTTGTCACATGCTGTAGGGGAACATTAAATGTCATTCATGTATGTGTCAGCCCATGAGATTTTTGGCCCAAATATTAATCTGGGCGAAAATGAATTATTAGCAGTTTTGAATACACTAATATGTGAAGAAACTGCAAATGGCTTCCTTTTTTCGCAATCTTGCATTTTGAGCAAGAATGAGCAGTTTAAGTAACACCACCATAATGACAAATGTTCACATTTCACATAGATTTTCATGTTTGTCATGCATACAATACAGAACCTAGCATGGTGAGGTTACTGAACTGCCTTTCCCAAATAACAAACTTTGAATGTACAAATGTTTCGGACAAAAATAATAATAATACAGAGATGGTTGCTATGACAACCAAACAAGAAATCATAGCAAAAATAACAATCTTTATACAAATAACCCAATAAATAATATTTTTCGTTGACAGTTTCAAGATTTAAACAATAATTTGGAATATCTTAATCATAACCCTGACTTTCTCATAAAAATCACGTGCCGCAACTTTGACGTCAGTTTTTTTGTAACGCGGCTGGCCGCAATTGGGATAAAAATCTCATGGGCTGCCACGTATAACGTTCACAAGAAGATTTCTCTGTATTTCCAGCATTTCAATATTTCATGAAGAGTCTAGCTGATACATGCATAATAGAGCAAAGCGTTATGTGATATTTTCATGAAAATTAATGTCTAGCTTATGTAACAGAGTGAAGCATTCCCCAATATTTCCAACATAGTTTGTATAACTGAGTGTAATTTTCTCTGTCATTTCCAGCATTTCATGAGGTATCTGTGTACCCGAAAAAGGAGCTGCCTTTCTTCATCATGTTCACAGCGGGCCTCTGCTCGTTCACAGCCCTGCTGGCCCTCCTCACACATCAGTACCCTGAGCCCATGGGCGTCATCGCTAAAACTGTTAAGTCGAGTCATGCTGTGCATTTGGGTCTGTTGTGTTTGTCTGAATCACGAATGATGTATATAATAATATTATAACCAACCAGACTTACAGTTTGTTGTTAGGTACGCTGTGTAGTATGCTGTATTTGTGGGAATGAAGGATATAAATCTTGATTCAAATTTCCTGAAGTTGTGAGGTCACATTATACAGTAAATGCAATTGTAGATGCTCAGATAATGTACAATATACAAGAATACAATAATAAATCATTTTGTTTTGTCTACACTGAACAGCATCAGGATTGAAATCAGGCCAATAGTTCATTTGTCTGGTGAAATGTATAATCAGTTTGTAATTTAATAGATATTTGAGATATTGGACACGTATTCTCATGTCGGCATGTCTCGTTGCAGGCTCTGACATGGGTGTACCTCCCAGTGAGCTACATACTGGAGAAACTGGAGGCCATACTGCCCGCCAACCTGTTTCAGCAGCTCTCAAGAATTTGAGCTTCGGATAGTTGCCATGGAAATGAGCCATTTTTTGACATGCTGCTTTTTTCTTCAGTTCAGGATGTGTGTCAGTGTAAAACAGTCACAACAAATGCTGCTGTGCTTTTTGTACAATTTTATAGAGAATACCATAATTCTGGAAGGGAAAATAATTATGCTACACATGTCATGCATCTGTAATTTTAACAACTGTAGAAATTAAGTTATCAGTTATCTTTTTTCTCCTGATTTAATGTTTTTAAGAAAAAAAAAGAACTTTTAGTATTATTTTTTCATTGTTTATACTCGACATGAAGTGTATAATTTGTGTTCTTTAAACATGTAATTCTAAAAATGGCCGCCTATTAAGGAAAATACATTAGTGGAAATTTGATACAAGATCTCAGTTCGTCCCATTTCTGGCATAATTAACATACTTAGAACCTCCATACATGCGAAGTTGTGTTCATATCTCTCGGTCTGGGTTATTTCTTTGCTGCACATAGGGTACATAGGGTACGGGAAGTTACTGATTGGTATCATTCACTCGTTTCCATCATTATTGAATCATGCCTTTGTCATTGTGTACGGTGGATACAACAGTTTGAGTATTATAGTGCTTAGTTCGAAGCTACCAGTATTATTTTACTACTCGTATATAAATATATTAATTAATATGTTTAATTTGATTAACATCATTTTAAAAAAATGGCAGCCTTACGAAAATTCCCATTTCTGGTTGTTGTGGCAGAAACATAACTGTCCCAATATAATTTTTGGTTTATTTACGAAAATTCCCATTTCTGGTTGTGGTGGCATGTTTAGAAATATAACTGTCCCAATATAATTTGAGGTTTATTGATGTGACCTAAGAGGAACGCTTCTTTTTGTTTTTAATTTCATTTTGGTTAAAATGTTTGGCCTGTTAAATAATTAATTGGAAATAGTTTGGACTCGGAAATTGTTATATCAGAAAAAGTGTTGTACTAGCAGAGTTATTAGCTGGGATTTTGCTGTACATAAGTTTACATGGAACATGAGGTAAATGTATTGGGGCTTTTTAGCTGGGTCATGTAGGGTCAAAAACTAGGTCACTAGATCAAATTGAAGAAAAAGCTTGTGAACACTAGAAGTCACATTTTTTGCCCAATCTTCATGAAACTTGATCAGAACATTTGTCCCAATGATATCTTGGCAGAGTTCGAATCTGGGTCATGTAGGTCACCAGGTGAAATTGAAGAAAAAGCTTTTTAACACTAGAAGTCACATTATTTGCCCAATCTTCATGAAACTTGGTCAGAACATTTATCTTAATGATATCTCTGCCAACTTCGAATCTGGGTCATGTGGGGTCAAAAACTAGGTCACTAGGTCAAATTGAAGAAAAAGCTTGTTAACGCTCTAGAAGTCACTTTTTTTCCCAATCTTGATAAACTTGGTCAGAACGTTTGTCCCAATGATATCTCGGCCGAGTTAGAATCTAGCTCATGTGGGGTCAAAAACTAGATCACTAGGTGAAATTGAAGAAAAAGCTTGTTAACACTCAAGAAGTAACATTTTTTACCCAATCTTCATGAAACTTGGTCAGGACATTTGTCCCAATGATATCTGGGCCGAGTTCAAAACTGGGTCGTGGGGTCAAAAACTAGGTCACCAGGTCAAATTGAAGAAAAAGCTTGTTAACACTAAAAGTTTTATTATTTGCCCAATCATCATGAAACTTGGTCAGAACATTTGTCCCAATGGTATTTCGGCCGAGTTCGAATCTGGGTCATGTGGAATCAAAAACTAGGTCACTAGGTCAAATTGAAGAAAAAGTTTCACTTTCAATATGTACTTCCCAAATTTTGAATGTCTGTTGTCACTTATGTTTTTCAAACCATGATGATTAAGGCCGCATTTCCATCAGTCAGTATCAGTATATCCATATCCGTATAAAAATCTAACACATGGAAATTGTTCAACTAATGAAACTCAGGTGAGCGACCCAAGGCCATTTGGCTCTCGTGTTTGATGCATCATGTCTTAGTCTTGCCAAGCTGTGAATTAAAAAACAAACATTTGTAGCGCGTCGTTGGAAAACCGGACTTAATGCATGTGCGTAAAGTGTCGTCCCGGATTAGCCTGTGCAGTCCGCACAGGCTAATCGGGGACGGCACTTTCCGCTTTTATGCTATTTTCTGTTTCAATGAAGTGTCTTCTAACCATAAATCTACTGTAGGCAGAAAGTGTCGTCCTGGATTTCTGTTTCAATGAAGTGTCTTCTAACCATAAATCTACTGTAGGCAGAAAGTGTCGTCCTGGATTAGCCTGTACGGACTGCACAGGCTAATCCGGAACGACACTTTACGCACATGCATTATGACCGGTTTTCCCACGACGCGCCTCATTTATAGTCTTTCTTTTAAATATGCACAATTTATGTGATGTTAGAATGGGAAATGAATAAAACACCTTTTAACTTTTTGTTGGTCAAACAGATCTTCTGAACCAGTCAGTTACATTGTATAAGCAATACTGACATAATGGCAATACTCACATGCTACTTTATAGCATGTGACTGCTTTATTTGTCTCTTTTTGACATTGGATTTTATTCCATTCTTAGCCTTTTGAGCAATCGAAGGAAGTTTTCATAAGAAAATTCCTATTAAAACTCAGCGTAGGTTTCTATCAAGTCCTTCACTATTGTGAAGATGCCATATTTTGTTATATTATTTCTTTGTTTCAAGTTACATGATTAATTTCTGTATTCATGTAATGTTCCGGAATGTTCCACACACTTACCTCTATCACTGTATGTGCCCAGAACTGTTTGAACTATCTCATATCTACTGTTTAATTACAAATGGACAATTATTTGGAATGTGAACATGAAGTAATGTTGCATGCACAGGTGTGCTTACCTTTCACTATACATGACGGTAATTGACATCTAAAGGTATTAAGTGACACATGAAGTTATGTGACCTGTTTTATGTGAATGAAAACAAATAAAAATATCTCACTTTGAATAATTTTGTCTTCAATCAATCCTAGCCTTCATGCACAGCCGAAAAAGTGTAAAGCTGTATTTTGTTATCTTGAAGTTGTTAGCTTGAAGTTGCTGGGAATTCGTAATGACTGACATATTCAAAGATTGACAGAAGATTTATACAGAGAGTATCGAGATCTAATTTTTAATAAATCCTTATAAAATAGTGATCATGTATAAAAATTATGTACACTGAACTGTAAGTTAATGACTATTTTAAAGATGTATTTGATCACTAAATCAGTAAGCAACATGTTACAAATGTGATAGACATGTGGACATTGTTTATTTGTTTAGTGAGAAGCGCATTTACATTAAAGATCTTTTAACGTTTTATCAATTAAATACATTTAATTGCAATTGTGCCTTGAAAAATACACATCTACAGTACATTAGTCACAATCACTGAAACTTAAAAATAAGCATATTCAATATATACCTATAGATAATCTGACTCATATGCTGGTGTATTTTCGGTATAAAAGACGATGGGCCAGATGGAAATCCCATATTTCACACTGAAATGAAAATCCATAATCAATGGCTGGAAAAACTGAACTACTTTTAATGTTTGCTGAGTATCGTGTATTTCCGTAACGTTCCTAGCGACATTGGGAAACACCGCGATCTGTTTATAGACAACATAACACCGTAACAACATGTTGATTTGAATTGAATGACATCATTGATATACATGACTAATATTCATGCATGTTCTTTAACACCACTGTTTTATGATTATGTTGCGTAGCATATTGGTGGTGGTGTTGTCATCATCAGGAGGTATACAATAAATGGAATACTACACGACTTTGGTGTTCGGGTGGGTTGTATCGCTCTTGTTGATCGTGTAAAATTGTATTCCAGCATTACACAATCAACTGAAGCAATATACATGCCACTGGAACACCACAGTCGTGTAATATTCCTTATATATTCAACAAATTTCTGCTACTGAACAAAACACAACTAGACAATTAGTTTACTTTATTATTACTTCTTGAACAACGCAACAAATTAACAAATTCAAAACTAATTACGATACAGTGTTTACACGACCGACTATTTAACCTCGCAACGACCAAGACCTACCAAAGGGCACATTGATCTGTTCTTAATATATATTTAGGTAGATATTGTAATAATTATCAACAATTTCCCTAAAATATACATTACCATTTACCACTAAAGTACAGAAATTAAACATAGCCCAGGTTTCCCTGGCCAATTTACTTCTGTTTGGATCAGTTAAGTCTTGGAAATCTTTACAATGACTATACAGTAAATCCTTTCAGACAGTTCAGGCCAGAAATAAATCGTACACATACATGTAAATTAAATTACCAAATACACTGCTATTGTTGAACATAATGTACGAGAGTTGTTTTGAAAACTCATTTTTGTCCAACTTAGAATGTTTTATCTGTAACACTGTCAAAAAAAGGAATTTCAGAAATGATATATCATTTATTAACCCTAAACTTACTCTCAATGTGTCACAGAATAACACGTTTCAGAATAACTTCTTTTCTATTTTCTTAAAAAATGCTCATTTAAAGTCCTCCTCAAAGTTATAGTCACCATCTTCGTCTACTTCATTGCCGAGGGAAAATGCTGAGGTCAAGGCATCTGACAGCTCACCCGCAACCTTGTCTGGAAACAAACGCTAAATTGTAATGTAAAACTTCAAGAAAACACGCTTATATCCAGCATCAACCATCAACTACAGATCAGATTTTGTGAATCAATTATTGAAGCTTCCAGTGTTATTTCACAAACAGTTGTTACTTAGATCTGCCTATGTTAATACTTATCAAGATAAAGTGCAATTAAAGGTCTTAATAGAAAGAAAAATGTTCTTGTCAACATTTTTGATCACTTGAATTTGTCTCAGCATTTCTACAAATGGCTTAACACTACCAGCATTCTACTGTGTAACAAAACTACCATGTTGTTTGACAAATCAAGAAGCACAATACTTTGTACACAAATACATTGATCAACAACACTTACTATAGTCCATTCACTTGGTAAGAGGAAACAAATAATGTTATGTTTAGCCAGGGGTCTGTAGGAAAGCTCACCTATTAGAATAGTCGAGCTAAAAATGATGTTCCAGTTTTGAAGGTTAAAGATCTTACCTCTTCTCCGCCTCTGTTTCTTCATCTTCTTAAAGTCCTGCTTTCTGGACTTGTTTAATTGTGGCAGACCGACATTGAACGTGTCTGCCTTACTGGGCTTTACCGGCTGCATCTGCCCGAGGACCGGGTCCGACACGGTGGAAGTCCGGGATCGAGGTCGGCTACTGGGGAGAGACACTGTCACCTGGGACATCTGCAACATGGAAAACACAAATGTGATAATGACAAGAATAAAGACTATATAACGCTATAGGTTTCTGACAAGGCTCCCTCCCCTTGACTGGTGATTTTCTTCAGCCAAATTTAGCACATTTTCCTGGAAACATGCTGATCGGGACGAATGAGTTTGTATAAAGAAAATATTATATCCAAACATTAATTTCAAACTTGTGACCACTGGCTAATTTGGTGAATGGCAGGGTCCTGGTTTCTGATCAAAATGCTTAGGGCAGTAATGGTAATGTCAGTGTCTTAAAATTTGCCTTCAGGTTTCCTAATCCCTCAAAATGTATTTTTAAAAATTGTACCGTCATACTGATCATCATTTAGGTACATCAATAATAATAACTTAAGAACTGAAACTTGGTATTATTTAGAGAGTTCACAATATTGAACAATAATGTCATATTTGCTAATCTAATTGATTCCTTTCACTTGTTACAGCAATATATTTTCCACAAGTAACCAACCTCTTCAGCACCGCTGTCCTCCTCCATATCTTCATGTTCTTCTTCCTCCTCCTCCTCCTCCTCTTCTGACATATCCTCGTCCTCCACCTTCTCTTTATTTATCAAACTTTCCTGCACAACTCGACTAATGTCCTCTGCATTCATCACAATTTCTGCAGGCCCCATGCTTTCAACCAACATGTGCTTGCTACTGGTATGGTCGAGCGCTAGAAATACACAGTGCTTTGATAAATATCATTCTGAGGAGTATCAAATCTATTGTAATCTTATAATTAGGGATGGCAACGAATACCAAAATTGATATTCAAATATTCGATTTATAAGTATTTGAATATTCGATCGTCGGATGCAGTAATTATAATTATGGTAATGTTAAAAAGACTTGTGTGATATGTAGTAACTACAAACATAAGACTAGAAAACTGCAACCAATACACGGACAAAGCGCTACATATGAGAACTATGTTTTGTATTACATTTGAGAAAGACATAGCCCTCGAATAATCTCATAAACTATGTTTTGTATTACATTTGAGAAAGACATAGCCCTCGAATAATCTCATAAACTCCTCGAATAATCTCATAAACTATGTTTTGTATTAAATTTGAGAAAGACATAGCCCTCGAATAATCTCATAAACTATGTTTTGTATTACATTTGAGAAAGACATAGCCCTCGAATAATCCCATAAACTATGTTTTGTATTACATTTGAGAAAGACATAGCCCTCGAATAATCTCATGCTAACAAAGCATCTTTGTTGACAACTATGCTGCCTGTGCCCACGACTTTCAAGCATGTGTTCAGAGTAACACAAAACATGGGATATACCTAGAGACACGATGCGTTATATCAGAGCACATGTATGCAGTAACACCAATTAGTAGGGAAAGATCTAGAGCAAAATAGCAGGGTGCTGCGCCCTGCTTCATTTTGGTTCCCCTCTGCTGCACATCTGGGGTGGTCAACACAAAAAGGATGAATATCTTTTATGATTCAATACATTTTGCAAATATTCAATGTCCAATGAATATATTATTCTTAAAAGCCATAATGAGAAGCATTAGACTTATAAAAACTCTGGATTTAGCAAGTTAGTAGAAAATGACAACAGACTTCTCCGACTTTCCACCCTGCTCCTATTTAGCAGCATCCTTGTACCTTTTGTGATCCTAGATCTTTCCCTAAATTAGCCTCCACAAGACGCTTTAATCTGCTACTACTGATAGAGACAATGGTCCACCAAACTGTCATCTACTTGGGTGCTGGGTCGACTTTGACACCTAAGCTGCATACTAAAGAAGCTAAGGCGACATGAATGCTTGATATTTAGAGGCTAACATTGACATATACTGTATTTTGCATGCTAATTAAAATGTAATTAATTGGGCAGGTAAGTATTCAAATACTTCAAACATATTCAAATATTTTTCAATATTCGAATATTCGTTGCCATTCCTTTGTCTTGTTCTCAAGCTATATTAAGAATTTGTGCTTGCTTGGTCAAAATGCTACTTTCAATGAAAGAAAGACAATTTCTAATAGAAACTTAAATGCAACGAATGCCTTATTATCTATTACCTTCTGACAGTTCAATGCAATGTTTAATGAATGCTTTACTGTTTATGACCTTCTGAAATTTCAATGCAATGTTCAATGAAGGCCTTTCTGTTTGTGACCTTTTGACAGTTCAATGCCATGTTCAATGAATGCCTTATTGTCTATGACCTTCTGACAGTTCAATGCCATACTCAATAAATGCCTTACTGTCTGTGACCTTCTAACAGTTCAATGCAATGTTCAATGATGCCTTACTGTCGGTGACCTTCTGACAGTTCAATGCAATGTTCAATGAATGCCTTACTTTCTGTGACCTTCTGACAGTTCAATGCAATGTTTAATGAATGCTTTACTGTTTATGACCTTCTGAAATTTCAATGCAATGTTCAATGAAGGCCTTTCTGTTTGTGACCTTTTGACAGTTCAATGCCATGTTCAGTAAATGCCTTATTGTCTATGACCTTCTGACAGTTCAA
Organism: Congeria kusceri; assembly: GCA_027627225.1. NCBI lineage: Eukaryota > Metazoa > Mollusca > Bivalvia > Myida > Dreissenidae > Congeria > Congeria kusceri. The sequence goes on from CM051035.1 coordinate 46,383,478, forward strand.
TGCCATACTCAATGAATGCCTTACTGTCTGTGACCTTCTAACAGTTCAATGCAATGTTCAATGAATGCCTTACTGTCTGTGACCTTCTGACAGTTCAATGCAATGTTCAATGAATGCCTTACTTTCTGTGACCTTCTGACAGTTCAATGCCATGTTTAATGAATGACTTACTGTCTGTGACCTTCTGACAGTTCAATGTAATGTTTAATGAATGCCTAACTGTCTATCACCTTCTGACAGTTCAATGCAATGTTCAATGAATGCCTTACTGTCTGTGACCTTCTGACAGTTCAATGCCATGTCTAATGAATGCCTTACTGTCTATGACCTTCTGATAGTTCAATGCCATGTTCAGTGAATGCCTTACTGTCTATGATCTTCTGACAGTTCAATGCCATGTTTAATGAATGCCTTACTTTCTATGACCTTCTGACAGTTCAATGCCATGTTAAATGAATGCCTTACTGTCTATGACCTTCTGACAGTTCAATGCCATGTTTAATGAATGCCTTACTTTCTATGACCTTCTGACAGTTCAATGCCATGTTTAATGAATGCCTTACTGTCTATGACCTTCTGACAGTTCAATGCCATGTTCAGTGAATGCCTTACTGTCTATGACCTTCTGATAGCTCAATGCCATGTTCAGTGAATGCCTTACTGTCTATGACCTTCTGACAGTTCAATGCAATGTTCAATGAATGCCTTACTGTCTATGACCTTCTGACAGTTCAATGCCATGTTTAATGAATGCCTTACTGTCTATAACCTTCTGATAGTTCAATGCAATGTTCAGCGAATGCCTTACTGTCTATGACCTTCTGACAGTTCAATGTCATGTTCAGTGAATGCCTTACTGTCTATGACCTTCTGACAGTTCAATGCCATGTTTAATGAATGCCTTACTGTCTATGACCTTCTGATAGTTCAATGCCATGTTCAGTGAATGCCTTACTGTGTATGACCTTCTGACAGTTCAGTGCAATGTTTAATGAATGCCTTACTGTCTGTGACCTTCTGATAGTTCAATGCAATGTTCAATGAATGCCTTACTGTCTATGACCTTCTGCTGTTCTGACAGAAGACTGTCGATGTCGAACTCTTTGCCCATCTGAGAGACGATCTCTGCCTGTATGTGGGTCTCCCTCTGTTCTGGCGGGTGGGTGTAGTAGCATATCTTACCCCTGGAGAGAATAGTACATTGTATCAATGAGCAAATGAAGAAACCGAACAGCGTGTGTATGTAACTTAATATTGTGACATTTAAATAAAGTTTCTGCTGACAGTATGGGTGCAGCCTTTTTATATGACAAAAAGAACTTGCAAAGCACCAAAAACTGAAAAGCAAGATTTATAAATGTGAGTTATGATTTAAGCAATGTTTCTTAAAAACAAATACAAACCTACAACAGCAGCATTATACAGATACTACTACAAAATTATTGACAAAACTCTGACAACGGAGGCAATATGTTCTCACAGGCACCCACTGCCATTCGAAAAGTTAGCTAATGGCTACACATTTAATCAATTAGCCCCATCAAGTACTCACATGTTCCACTGCTGTAGGACACTCTTAGCTGCCTTGTTGACATCAGGGATGCCCCCCTTCCTCAGTTTCCCTTGACGACGGGCCAGGAGTGAAAGGAACTCGTGCACATCTCGGTACTCCTCTATACCGAAGTGGAGCATAATCTGTCAGGGGAAGAGGCTGTTTTATGCAAACATAATTCTGGTCTTTTGTACTGTATATAGCCGGGATCTTATAATGGCTGCATCCCCAAAAAAATTCATTTAATATTATGCTCTTTTTCCCGTGCAGTCAGCACAGGCTAATCCGAGACAACACTTTCCGCTTTTATGATATTTTCTGTTTCAAGGAAGTCTCTTCTAAACATAAATCCACTGTAGGCGGAAAGTGTCCTTCCAGATTAGCCTGTGCAGACTGCACAGGCTAATCCGGGACGACATTCAACGCACATGCATTAAGCCCGGTTTTCCCACGACACGCCTCATATTTTAATGTGGATTTTTAGTTCCCATTTACAAAATTAATTGCAATATTTTTCCCCACAACATAGGGCATAGGTCCCATCCTCAACTTCTGAAAATATGGCCATAACAAACAATTCAACTCTGATATCCTTTCAGCTATAATACATCATCCACTCTCGGCTTCTACAGCTATAATACATCATCCACTCTCGGCTTCTACAGCTATAATACATCATCCACTCTCGGCTTCTACAGCTATAATACATCATCCACTCTCGGCTTCTACAGCTATAATACATCATCCACTCTCGGCTTCTACAGCTATTCTATTAAAACAAACATTTATACAGTCCACAAACCTGTTGTTTATTGCATCGTTTAAGTATAGCTTCGACTGGGCTGATAGGATCTTCAAGGCTCTCCAACTGAAAAGTATATTAAGTAACAATAGCAATATGAATTACACGTAATGTAGCATTTAGTAAACATCATGAGCAAAACTATTTCAAAACGGAAATGTTAAACAAGCTACCAAAACTTTTTTTGTATTTCCTTCCACTATTTTTTAATGATGCTGTTACCCTACGTGTATAGACATTATTGTAGACATGTATTATTATTACTTGTTAATGATTTACATAAATCAGTTATGTAGTCAAGATGTTGTCACAGTTTGAATTAGACTCTCAGCTAAGATAATTTGCAATGATACTTCATTTATCAAAGGTTATAATATTTGACAAGCGACCACTTCAAACACTAAGAAGTTAAAAACCTATTGACAATAAAACTGTAAACCATTAAACAATCTAAATTGTTTAGTTCAGTTTATTTTAAACCTATTTATTTTCGCTTGATTGCATTGAAAGCCTAAGGCTTATATAGACAGTCTTGAGTCCTTTTCCTGGGTAGAACCAGTTCTTGGTGTCTTTGGGGGAGATCTTGAGAACACTCCCAAAGTGGGGATCGAACCGGGGACCTCCCGTCCACCGAGCGGACACCATGTCCACTACGCCACGACCTAAAGTGTTTGGATTACCCTACCAACAACATTTACAGCAGAAAGTGCAAGACAGTTGCTATTACACTGGGTTGTCTCTGTAACTGACCTTGACACAGTTCCTCAAGATGGTTGCTGTGTCAGAGTGACCTGTTGCCATGACAACACCAGGACTGTCCAGCAGACGGATTTTCTTGTCAAGCTGCACTTCCTGCATCTGCCTGCAGACAAACACAGAAAACATAGCATTATGAACGACCATAACTAAGTTTCACCATACAAGTGCCATGCTTTCTTTTAAGTTCAGTTAGTTTATGATTAAAAAGAACATGTAGGGCACAAACATTATGTACCTAATAGTTAAAATACTTGACATACACACATTGATATTAGCGCTTAGTACGAATTCCAAATGACCTTAAAAATTTATGTTCATATAAAAATATAGCTGCTTAAATCCTCTTGCTTTAATTCCTGTGCAAAAAAACATTGTTTATTCATGTGCAACAATCTTGCTTCTCAGCGCGGCGCAAAAATCGATACTTCTCATGTAAAATTTACATTGATTTGATAGGGAGCTTTAAACATTATTTGCTGTAACTTCCTTGTTTTTTACTCTCAGAAAAGTACAAACGGATTCGAAAAGAGAATTGTATGCTCTTTAACATGATACAATTTATTTTATTTTATTTTAAAATTTACGCCGGGGTTTGCACTTTTGTAACGTCACCCTATTTCCTATAGAAATAAATAGAACCTTGCTCGGAAATATGGTTTTCGACTTTATTGCATAAAAAACAAACTTCCTCTTGTTTGTCAGAAAAGCACAAACAGATTTAGAAAATTCATTCTTTGCTTGTTCGAGTGGTGATAATTAAAAATTTTAGGAGGGGGAATTTAGGTTCAATGAGGTAACTATAGTTTAAACTTCATTTCCGTGACTCAATACGGAAATAAACAAGCGTTATCGAACGATACCGAGTTGGTTCGTGGAACACTACAGTTGTTGCAGTATATGTTCCACGCGGCGTTTATTGGGGGAAATAAACAGATAAATATCTTGGTATTCGTATCATAGACCTCATAATCTGTTTAGTTTATTTTAGATAATAAAATCCAGAAGGAAATTAGAGGTATTGTTGTTTTTTATAACAACGCATTAGAGTTATATTCATTAAGATTTTTCAGAGTATGCATGTTAATTAATAGCAGAAGACATACTTTCAATTATTGTTTAATTAAAGATAAGAAATAATGCCTAAATATTTTGATCCCAAAACAAAATAATGCCCGAAATTAATGAAAGAAACAAAGGAAAAATAAACAGCTGTTTTAATACGAGTAACAATACTCCCATACTTAAATCAAGACAAAACAAGCTAAAATAAACTGATATTACAAAGTTCTGATAATGTAACTATTACAATTTATAACTTTAAACGATCAAACTTTTTAAAAAGTTTTTATATTAACTAAAGCTTAACTTATCAAATGAAAATGGAATCATGCTGGCACTACATGGGTCGGTGGTATAATCAGCTGATAACGGTCATCATACATGGATGCTGTCCGTATTGTTTATAAAATCATATTGTTGGGTTCTAAGTGCCTAAGTGTGGATGTTTTGACAAGGGTCCGCCAACTTGTCTGAAAAGGGGCTCTATACCTGGTCTCCATGGATAGGCGAAGGTGACAAATTGCTCGAGTTATCCCACAGATGTCATAGATGCCATTTCATCAGGCAAAATTTTCAAAATTATTAGTGGTCGGTTCTCAATTATTGCCAAACAGAGCTTGCGGTATCACAAAAAGTAGTAAACAACAACAATAGTATAAGATCGAGGTAGCGAAAGTCTAATTATTTGTGTTATATAATATTACGATTATTAATATGATGATGATGATTATTATTATTATTATACTTATTATTAATATTTATTATTATTATTATTATTAGCAGTACTAGTAGTAGTAGTAGTAGTAATAGTAGTAGCAGTAGTTGTTGTTGTTACTATTAAGACTATGGATTAATTGTTAACCTTTATATTTTCCAACAGAAGTGTGTCGCTTTATCTCTTGCATACTGATATACTCTTGCAAAAACATTGCACTAACAGGAGGGCCAAATAATTTTGTTGAGGGTATGAAAGTGTTAAACTGATTTCCGATTGAATCTTAGATAAGGCAGTATCGATCATCAGATAAAATTGATAGCCGCCAAAAATCTTCGGGAGATTTCCGATTAGTATCAAACTGCTGACTGTCTATCATGAAGTACTATCTGGCTTAAGAAAAAAAACGAGATTTTTCAGTATGTGCCAATAAAACAACAAGGCAGTCCAAAAGACAGCTATATCCCCCACCCTGATCCTTCATTAGATTTTAAAGGTGACTTTGAAGTATCACACTGACCTTAATCAGTGTCATGAAAATTCCTTAAAGGGCATAGGAGATATGGAGCTGACACGAAAATGGAGGCTCAAACATTTGACCTTTAAGTGTGACCTTGACCTTGAGGTAGCAAGACTGCTCCATACCTTCTGCACATTGCCTCAATGTGATAAACATTTGAGCCAAGTTTCATTAAAATCCTTCAAAGAGATATGGAGCAGACACAAGAATGGAGGCTCAAACATTTTCAAACATTTGACCTTCATGTGTGACCTTGACCTTGAGCTGGCGTGAAAGGCCCATGCCTTCTGCACATTGTCTCAATGACCTAAACATTTGAGCTAAGTTTCATGAAAATCCTTCAAAGGCATAGGAGATATGGAGCGGACACGAAATTGAGGCTCGAATATTTGACCTACAAGTGTGACCTTGACATTGAGCCGGTGTGACTGACCCATGCCTTCTGCACATCGTCTCAATGACCATAACATTTGAGCCAAGTTTCATAAAAATCCTTCAAAGGGTATAGGAGATACGGAGCGGACACAAAATCTAGGCTCGAGTATCTGACCTTCAAGTGTGACCTTGACCTTGAACCGGCGTGACTGACTCATGCCTTCTGCACATTGTCTCAATGACCTTAACATTTGAGCCAAATTTCGTGAAAATCCATCAAATATAGGAGATATGAAAATGTTACGGACAGACGGACGAAGGGCATTCCTATAATCCCCCTCCCGCTTCGCGGTGGAGGATTAATAAACCAAAACTTAATTGAAAATTATTATTTCGATGATGATAAAAAATAATGATGACAATTGTTTGCGTATTAGCACAAACCTTTTACACCAGATCTTTAAGCCAAACAAAGTTTGTTGAAACTATCACTTACTTTGTAACCCCTGGTGTGGCCCCTACATTGCAGGCTCGACCCCTCTTCAAGCTGTTGATAATACTGCTCTTGCCAGTGTTAGGCAGTCCTGCATACAGACACAAAAAAACATTATTATAATAGTAATTATGTACATTAGAATCAGCCCAAACTAAACTGGCATTCCAATTTATAAACAGAAGGAATCATTTAAGCAAGAAACAGACTCCTTTATGATGACTACTCTTACACACAGAAATCTGAAACAGAATTTCACAGGTTTTGTTTCCTTAAAGGGGCATATCGACCGCTTGCATGGTATAATATTTTCAAAAATTAAATTATATTTCATTAAGTATTTATTAAATTATTACTTTACACATGACAGGGCTCGTTTTTATCAAACAAACAGTACAATGCTTTTTTCTAATTAGAAGAAAGTTGTCACTGTGACACTTTTCACGGGCGCTGGAAATTTAGTAGTTAAGTTTCCATTGAAGTGCACGATTTTGTAGGCGTGAGTTAGAATCCTGATGATTCCGTCAATATTTCATTTTTTCTATAAAAATATATACGTTAAAAATGGGAATATGTGTTGTTTTAATACGTGTCTATATTTATGGGAAACACCATCGATATGCCCCTTAAAAGTGTATGTCCAGGGATCACATTGTGATTCACCAAATTAGCCAATAGACCTTTACAAAACTGAAAATTTGGCTAAAGATAATTCTATTTGGCTACAACTTTTTCTTCATATAACACTTCAAAATACCCCAAATTAGTAGATGTGAATGTGAATATTTAAAAAAAAAAAAATTAAGCAAGCTGCAGAATCGATGTTGTTGAAGGAAACAGGCTAAACTTTGTACCGACAACTCCCACCCGGATGGTGGTCTTGATGTCCTTGTTCCTGCAGTAGTTGCCTAGCAACTTCATCACTGTCTCCGCCCCCAGGCAGTTGCTGGTTTTCAGCAGGTCTTCGTGACCCGGCCCCAGTTTCAACTTCTTCTGACACTACAAGTGAATATGAAATCGTGACAAGCTTGACTGTGATACATGAATAAATCTTGTTTCAGCTTGTTAACATTCAATTTAAGCAAGTCATTATAATGTATTCTGTGTGATATACTGTAATTACTCTATTATGTTGAGACACCGCTTAATTTCAGTATAATTTTTATTGACTCAAAATTTTGGGACACTTTGAAAATCTGAATTACACTTTGAAAATCTGAATAACTTTATGTTTTTAATCTGAGGACAGTGTTCTCCAAATTGCTAATTAATTGTCAATTTCGATTACCATTAGACAGGCAACCAAACGTTGCCAGATTAAGTGTTGTTGACCAGTTAGGTAATTGCAATACATTTGCAAACTGTCAAGAATGCACATGCGTATAATCCATCAACACAGGTGTGTCATAGCAGATGACCCCATCAATGTGGCCCTTCTCAGCATGTCATAAATTCCTAACCTGAGGCATTATATCTGGCAAAGTAACCGTTGATATCATCAACTCTCATGGCATTTTTTTCTGCTTCTAAATTTGGGACAGCAAAAAGAGAATGAACCAGTAGCAAAAACATAGATTGCTCCGCCTTTCTGTTTGTCTAAGGTTGTTTGTCCAAGGATTTGAAGTAAATTGATTGGATTATGCAACCATGCAATATTATTTACCATTGAAATATAAACCCATAATTGGTCAACCCAATCCTTGATTGACAAGTATCTAATGGTGAATTTAAGTGTCCCAACAAATACAATCCTTAAGGTACTAACTAACAAGAGACCCTAACCAGGTGATCATTCTGTGTCTGTGTGGAAGCCTTGAAGGCAACTACTGGATACTCATTCTTCAGATACTTCAGCCAGGCTTCAACATTCTCCTTTGGAACCAGATCTGAAGAATAGTAATTTGCATGTAAATTCATGTAAATGCATATATACGCATAGTAATTAATGGTATGTATTTTAGTTTAAAGCAACCTTTCAATGATGAAAAATGCGCAAATCAGATAATTACAGCCTATGGGTAATTACTTCTGTGCAATGTGTAAGTTGATTAGTCAAATGATCATAAAATGTTGGAAAAAAATAGGAACGATGAAGATGACAGGATCAAACTTTTCCTATAGTTTTCAACAAGAAGCATTTGAAACCTTTCCATCACAAATAAGGACTCAACACTGAAGTCTCATCAAGGATCTCACCAATTTTGTTGAGCACGAGGACAAGGCGTTTGCTGGTTCCCGACCCTAGGACAGTCTCCTCCATCTGTTGACACCGGGAACCAAGCGGGTCCCTCGCGTCCAGTACCTCCAGAATCACGTCTGCTGCATCCACAACCTGTAACACCAGCTTCATAATCAGAATTTGTACAAACAATTTTAAACCACACTACCATGTAACACTATATCAGGGCTGTGTTTAGAAAAAAAATTAAAATGTAAATATCGCTTTTAAGTTAAAGAATTTCCATAGGAAATTCTTTTTTTTTAAATCACACACACACATCATAAATAGCAAGTAAGATTCAACAAAATATGATAAATATGGGTGTAATCATATGTATTTGCAATATATACACATTCTTAATCAAAGTACTGAGTGTCTTTGTTTCTTTATTTGATTTCTTGGTATTTTTGCTTGTCAATGAAGCATAGCCTTTAGAATTCCCTGGACGTTATCAATTATAATTTTACATTGCAAGTAATTTCAACCAATTACAACCAATTACAGCTTCATTGTCACTACAACACACCTGTAGTAATTTAACTTATCTTCAAAATTAAAAAAAAACAAGAGATGTTTGTAAAACATGTATGCCCCCCCCCCCCGACTTGCAGCCAAGCTGTGAATATGAGCTATTGTTAAGAATTTTTTTAAATATGCAATCCCAAGCGAGGCCTCGATATATGGTATCTATGTATGAAGATTCATTAAAATATCTCTATGCGTTCTCAAGTTATTGAGCGGAAACCGTTTCTCTATTTTCAATAATGGTGACCTTGACCCCACCCACCCCATATGAAATCCCAAAAGAGGTCTCAATATAAGGTATCTATGTATTAAGTTTCATTAAAATATCTCAATGTGTTCTCAAGTTATTGAGCGGAAGCCGTTTTTCTATTTTTAGCAATGGTGACCTTCACCCCACCCAACCCATATGCAATCCCAAGCGAGGTTTCGATATAAGGTATATATGTATGAGGTTTCATTAAAATATCTCGATGCGTTCTCAAGTTATTGAGCGGAGACCGTTTTTCTATTTCTAGTAATGGTGACCTTGACCCCACCAACCCCATATGCAATCCCAAGCTAGGTCTCAATATAAGGTATCTATGTATGTAGTTTCATTAAAATATCTCGATGCGTTCTCAAGTTATAGAGCGGAAACCGTTATTCTATTTTTAGCAACGGTGACCATGAAACCACCCACCCCATATGCAATCCCAAGCGAGGTCTCAATATAAGGTATCTATGTATGAAGTTTCATTAAAATATCTCGATGCGTTCTCAAGTTATTGAGCGGAAACCGTTTTTCTGTTTTTAGTAACGGTGACCTTGACCTTTACCACACCCGCCCCATATGCAATCCCAATCGAGGTCTTGATGTAAGGTATCTATGTATAAAGTTTCTTTAAAATATCTCAATGCGTTCTCAAGTTATTTAGGGGAAACCGTTTTTCTATTTTTAGCAATGGTGACCTTGACCTTTGACCTCAAAATTTAAAGGGTTCTTCCTGTCCTCCCAAGTAACCAGTGTACCAACTTTCATGATCATAGGTCAAAGCATTCTAAAGATATCGTGCGGAAACGAAATGGTCTATAGTTTTTCTATTTTTAGTAATGGTGACCTTGACCCCACCCACCCCATATGCAATCCCAAGCGAGGTCTCCATGTAAGTTATCGATGTATAAAGTTTCATTAAAATATATCAATGCGTTCTCTAGTTATTGAGGGGAAACTGTTTTTCTATTTTTAGCAACGGTGACCTTGACCTTTGACCTCAAAATTTATAGGGTTCTTCCTTTCATCCCAAGTAACCAGCGTATCAACTTTCATGATCGTAGGTCAAAGCCTTCTCAAGATATCGTGTGGAAACGAAATGGTCTACCGACCGACGGACGGACAGTTGCAAAGCAAGATACCCCCACTTCTTCGAAGGGGGGCATAATTCATAATCAAGGTAATAGCAAATGCAAACTGTGTACCTTCTTGAATTCCTTGTAATATGTCTTTAATGATGTTTCCAGTGGTTTCTCCACACCTATTCCCAAATTTTCTTTTTGACCTGCCAGCTACAACAGAATATACATGTACATTTTAAAGTAATTACTCAAAACCCTGAGTTATACAGGTTTAATACTTATGAAATAAAAAAATGGTATATACTGGTATTATTTGCTTTATTATAATAATATAATTACAAAATTGAAATTTAATGCTTGATATTGCAATGAATATCTTTTTAATCTTATGTAAAGTTTAATGTCAAAATATAACACCTCCCATACATGTATTGTAATGCTAAATTTGTGTGGAAGATGAATTTCATGTATTTCTGAATAGTCCATGGTATAGCCAAGACAAACAAGCATATACAAGTATCCATTCATTTTCTATTTCATAAGAAAACATGGCAAGATTCTTCATAAAATATTTAGAATAGATATAGACTGAAATTAATGCAACACAACCAAATTGTATAATATTACACATTTTAAGCCGAAGGCCTACATATTTACATATTTAAGTAAAACATTGTCTTGTCTTGTGCAACACTATTTTTTTCACCTACTAGTATATATGTTGTGTGTCATGTTTAATCAAAATAGTGGATTGATACTGAAATACAGTAAGAGGCAGAAAATAAACGAAACAAACTTCAGTTAGGGCCAGCTGGAAATACACTGTACTTTTTCTCTGGACCTAATTGGGTGCCTTAAAAATCCTCAGTAATTCTGGCTTTTTTGTAACATATCTTCTGGGCTCATGGAATTTGACAATTACAGTCTGGTACAGTAACCTTTAATTATGTGCACAAACATGTTTATATAGTGTCCATGTACAATCCAATATTCAGAAAATGTCACATTAATTTGTTTTGACAGAAACCTGTATTCTAATTTTAAACAAATATGCAGTGGTTACTTTCTAATTACAAATGTCAGTCCATGTATTTTTGTTTTGAAAATTGTGATTTTCAGTGGTATTTTTTCCACAAAACTTCAGCTCATAAACAGTCAGGTAAATTTTATTGAAAATGTGTGTAGTTTCACCACTGGCCTTGCTGTACGAGATTACAAATTTGTTTAATTTTTTCTGCCCCTTAGTGTCCTAACAAGTTCAAGTAACCTACACGAATGTATAAAGCTAGCACATAATAATAATAATTATCGCACAAACACGTTTGTTTATTTAATTTTAATACACTAAACGTTTCGGCATGATGCCTTCATCAGTAGTAATAAAATAATAAATATAAACAAAGGAAGTGACGTCGACGTCATACAGTGACGTTACGTCGTTTGGCGGAAAAATGATGACCTGTAAAATAGCATTATGCTGACATATATAGAACACATAATCATGATAGTATAAAATGATGGATCCGAGTTGATTGATCAGCCTATTAATTATAATATAATAAAAAACATAGTAATAGGCAAACATCGAATATATGTCAAGTATGTGAACGTATTATATATCGTACAGCACTTTGTTATTAAGACCGTTAGGAAGCATAGTGTTTAATTTATGTATCCAAAACGTTTCTTTACATAAACGGTCTAGATTATTATGAACAACATCTATTGGAACAAAAGAGAAATCTGACAATGTACAATTATTGTTTAGAGACCCAAAATGGGTTGCAACATGTGATACAGGATTTATTGAACAGTTTCTTATATCAAATCTATGGTTATTCATTCTACGGGAAACACTTTGATTGGTTTGTCCGACATACTGTTTATTACATTTTTTACATGTAATAAGATATATAACATCACGTGAGGTACAATCTACATCATTGTGCAAATCATATGTTAAACCAGTAACGCTACTATTGAATTGAGAACATACATTGATATTATTACAATGCGTACATCGTGGTCGTTTACATTTACCCGATGAATGTAGTTTAGTACTGTTATACACTGAACATCTAACAAGACTGTTTTGTATATTCTTAGGTCGTTTATAGGCCAAAATAGGCTTAAAAGAATGTAAAGACTTTACACTCTCTTTGTCAGATAACCGTAATAGATCCCAGTATTTGTGTATAATATCAGCAATATTAGGCAGTGATGTGTTAAAACATACAGTAAATGGTATCACAGAATTAGTGCTTTTCTGCGTAACACGCAGTGCGCTATCCTGCGACATATTTTTCACTTTTGTAAATCCATCTGCTATAACATTTTTAGGATAATTTCTATTTTCGAAATATTGTTGTAGATTAGCTAAAGACTGATTAAATACACCATGATCGGAGATAATACGTCTGTAGCGTTTAGCCTGACTATATGGTATACCCCGTTTACAAGACATGGGGTGAGATGATGTAAAATCTAAGTATAAATGCATATTAGTAGGTTTACAAAAAACATCTGTTATAACAGTTTCATATTCACTTTTAGATACAGATACATCGAGGAAAAAAGCAGACTTTTGAGATATACAATATGTAAATTTTATAGAAGGATGAAATTTATTTATAGCATCTATAAAAGTATTAAGGTCTTCTAAAGAACTATTCCATATCATAAAAATGTCATCTAAAAATCTAAGCCAAATATCGGGTTTTAGAGGTACATTACTAAGACAATCTTCTTCTAATTTTCCCATAAAAAGTGAGGCATAAGAGGGCGCCATAGGGCTACCCATGGCTGTACCCATAGTTTGTAAATAACTCTCATTGTTAAAATCAAAGCAGTTATTTTCAAGAATAACTTTAAGTAATTTGCTAATGTCTTCAGCGTTAATATTATTGTTAACATTGTTAACATTATATTTTCTAAGAAAGCTATAAAGCTAGCACATACTTTCCTGTCAAATTCATTGCCTCGTTTCAGTGCATCCTTTACCAGTCCATCCAGACTTCTCTTCTTCTCCACCAGTTTCTGTCGCTCCTTCTTCCTCCTCTCTTTCTGTCTTTGACTTTCTTCTTCTATCTTTAAACAACAGCAAACACAATATACTGGTAAGTACCAAGGTCGTTTGATCTACATGTAATTTGGTTAATTTTCAATCTAGCTTACTCATCCTTCTATTTTTTCTAATTGTAAATTAAATGCAAAAGTGAACTAAGATAGAAAGCATCTGCATTTTACTAAGAAAGTAAACACATCAAACTCTATAAATTTACACAGATTTATAACCAGTGCAGTAATACCGCATACACATATATTTTCTGAGCACTAATGCTAAACAAAATTAATGAATTGTTTCTTAGGCACTTTTTTCAAAAAATCAGGAGGGAGGGCGAATTTTTTTAAATCTTGAAACTATAAAGATTTTCTACAAATATTAAAATAAATCTTATAAAAAGACAAAAACCTCTTACCTGTCTTTTCCTGTCTTCAGCCTCCTTCAACACATTCTCTTTGAATGGAGCACTACTTGGAACGCCTGGATCTTTGTGCTTCTCTGCAAATATGTGGAGATAATCTTTATATCGGAATTTACATCGGAATTTAAATTACAAGGTGTATATAAGTTATTAAAGTTCAAAACTTTCAAACCAAGTCTAGGTTGGCACTAAGAAACACTAAACTGTTTCTTTAATGCATGAATACTGGTCATTTTGAAATATTTTCCCAGAAAATATGCCAATTTTTCAAGTAATTTCATTGATCTTAGTAGCCACTGTCTCTTTTGGATACTGGTAATGCTAACACGGCAAGCAAAGCCTAACACACTTCTAAAGTTATCAGTTACTTTAAAACATTTATTAGTACGCATTATTTTTGTAGACTTTTACTGCATATACAATACAGAATACTAGATGCAATAACAGGAAATTATTAATCCAAATAAAATAAATAATACTTGTAAAGGTTGGCTTTTTCTTTGTGTCTCGTCGCTTTTTTCTATTGTGTTCTCGTACCTATAGATAGGTGATAGAGAGGAAATATACAATGTTCACAGACTTTATATAACATATTTAAAACAACACTATACATGTATCATGATTATATGTACAAAACAAACAACAAATAATGATACTGTTATGTTTCTATTCTGCCATATGACTAGAGATTTCCTGCAATAAGCAATTTTGCTAAATTAAGACAAGAGCATTAAACTTATTGTGTAATTCGCATTTTTTCATTACTCAAATGGATTGTGTCTTTGATAGTTTTCACTGTGAAAATTTGACGAAAGCATGTACAAGTATAAAGTCTATTGCTTACATGAATTTCTCTAATGCATCACCAGGAATGAAGGCCAGTGTCATTTTGCCTGCATCTTGTACAGGTTTACTGGCTTTTCCAAAGGTCTTACCGCCATTTGTGGAGACTAAGATAACACCAATAATATTTCCAATTTGTAGCTTACCTTTTTCTCAATCTTAGCTCTCAGTCTAGTTGACTGCCTATGACTCTTTTTACCTAAAAAACAAACCAGTTATTAGTCTAGCTAAACTATAATTTATAAATGAATATTTTCATTTATTTTATATTTTTAATATATGTAGACAAAATATTCTAATCATGACGTTTTAATTATGTACACTAAAGTATCATTTTCTGTGGCTTGAGGCTTCATCTTGACTTATGACACTTGACAAACTTTAACTTATAGCTGAAATGTCCGATATACAATTCTTATATATTAAATGTAGTGACTGGTAAATATGTTTTAACTACATGAGCATTTTTTGCGCAGCTCTGGGAAAGGACCTGGTACAAATTTTGATAGTAAGTGAAAAATGAAGGAAATTTGATTCATTAGTTCTTTTCAGCAGAAAAATATAGGTTGAACAGCTGAATCTCAATATATAAGTGTTATTTACAGTTTTATCTTTAAATATGTAAGACATGCAGTGTCATGAATTACAACCTACATTTGTCAAAAAAAGAGGAAAAATCACTGTGCATAAATGCATTTTAGGATTTAGTGGTAGAAATTAGCACCAGCCCATAAGCCCTGTGCAGGTAAAATCTGGAACTAGGCTTGCTCAAATTCTTTGTTTTATATAGGTGTAACATTTCCTTGACCTCAACTAATAACATAACAATTCAGACTTGCTTGGCCAAGTTACTAATTTTGCTCACTGCAAATAACATATTCCAATCATACATAATATATGGTTGCAGAATGGAACTGTTATAAATTATTTATATATAATAAATATAAATAACTGGCATTAAACTGAGTAATAAAACTTGAATAAAATTAAAACAATTTGTTATGTTAAGGTTTTGTTTGTTTTTGTTTGTGTTTGGATTTTTTTCGCTGTATTTATAATTTAATAGTATTTTAGTCATATAATGGCGGTCAGTTAACATACTCACACTTTTCATGGACAAGCTTTGCCGATCTAAGCCGTTAACCAGTATTAAGTGCACATACTTATGCCAGTAACTGACAAATGCTCTACTTGAATCAGAGGCAAAGGGGTAATGGATTAGAAATAATTTCATGACCAATCCCGACATGAGTTATGTGGCCGGGCCGGGGAGTGAACTCAAGAACCCCTGATTGACAGTCCTAGGCCCTACCAACTGAGCTAGCCAGCCCGGTTACGGTAGTACACCCATAATGGGCAAATTGAACTGAGGCAACATCTAATTTTTACCTGAATGTGCATTGGATTTTTGTTTACATTTTATTTTTAGTAGTTTTTGGATTAAATGTGAACAGGCTAAACTTAAGTCCGATCTACAGTGAAAACTCGTTATTTCGAAGTCGTCGGGACCGGAGAAAATACATCGAAATAAAGATTATTTAAATTAAACATTTCTAGATTTTCTTGAAAAAAAAGTTGTTGTAAAAATCGCATAGTTAGTAGAGATGCGGTTACACTACACACTTTGATTGAACTTATAAAAAACGAATAAATACGATAACTTGATGTACGCGAGTTTATTTTATAAAATTCCTCAGCGATCGTTTTCTTTGACTTTACACCACGCTCCACTTCCATGATGGCACCATACTTTTCTTGGTAGGTTTTCGATGTATGGCGTTGTTTAACGCCCTTCCCTGCTGCCAACCCGGATATCCTCCCGGGTTGGTTACCGGGCCCTTCTCCAGATTGCTTGGCTATGGGATTGATGTTTTCTGTATTTATTACTGCTTCTGACATCGTGAATATTAGCGCAAGTAAATACGAACTGATGATCTGACAAATGCAAGTCTAACTTAAATACAGAAACCTAATAATTGCTCAAACGTTTTGACATCCGTGTTTGCAATTCAGTCTTGTTAAAGCAATAGCTTGCCACGCTTTAATTATACAAACACAACAGCTTGGTTTAATCGATTATTAACTCTGGAAAGGTGTGAAAATCAAGCAGAGAGCAAATGCTGTCACAGCTGATACGGTTAAGGTAAAGGTGTGAAAATTATCTCCATCTCTATTATTAACACTTCGAATTATCAATTGATAAATGCACTGAAAGACAGGTGTTGGGACCGGATTAATGGGTTCGATATAGCGATAATACGAAATAACGGAGGTTGAATTAAACATCAAAATTCTAATTAAAATAAGAAGGAAAAAATCGGGACCGAAAAAAACTTCGAAATAACGAGGAATTCGGATTAACGGTGTCTGAAATAACGGTGATCTACTGTATATGAGGTCGGTATACACCGACCTCATATCGGTAAGTGCTATTTTCCTGTAGCATCGTTCTGACATGAATTGCATTACAAGCTGCAATTTCATATTTTCCACACATTATTCATTTAACAATGATTCATCATTAAGTATTAACATTAATTTACCAATTGCATGCCAAAAAGTCAACATAAAACTAACATTAACACTTAATCCTTATCCTTAAACAAATGCACTGTTCAAATTTCATGTAAAGTCCTCCATATTGCACTGAGTAATGTGAAACTTGCATACTGCTATTTCATTGGTCAGTAAAAAATACGGATCGCATATGGCTATAGAATCAAATCTTAAGATGAAATATTTTACCATGTGTGCAGTAGAAAGCTGTGTCCACTAATAGATTTTGTTTAAAACCGAAATTGGTTTGACCACTTTCATTACAGAAATGTGTATATGCGAGTGTAGTTTATTTGATAACATTACGATGTTTTGTTGATAATTGCTTGATTTATGTGCTGTTTTCTTCTACAATATGGATTAATGGGTGATGGAGGTTTCGTCACACTACAGTTTCGTCATACTTATTTTGTGTATGGGGGGAGTGGAGGTTTCGTCACACTGATATATAGTAGTGTATTATACATGGTATTGACATTGAATAAGATTTTTTGTTATGTGAATAAATATATTGAAATATATTGGAGTTTTTGTGTTATTTTTTGAGTGTGATTGAATAGAGTATCATAACAAAATATGGTTTTAATGGTCAATATAATTAAAATGAATTATGTATGCTTGACATGTACAGGTTTTATTATTTATATTAATTATATGTGACTTTGTAAAGCATGGAAATAAATAATATTATAAAAAAAATACTAAAATTATAAATGTTGTTGATTTTTCTTATGCTTATAAATATACATAAAATAACATATTAACCGCATTCCAATGATTAACTTGATAGTACAAACACATTAATTAGCGCCTTGCAAACAATCAATTAGCGACACGCGCCTTTAATTGTCAATTAATAAACAACTTGATAATACAAACACATTAATTAGCGACTAATTTCAAACTAAAGGTGCTAAAGTTTCCCAATATTATTCACACCTATACGGTGTATGCTATATATTACTATTGTGACGAACCCTCTACCCGTTTTATACACAAAATTAAGTGTGACGAAACTGCAGTGTGACGAAACCTCCATAATTCGGATTAATAACATCATTATATGCATGATACTATTGATATTTTGAAGTTTAACCAGAACAATCAAATGTTCAAGTGAACTTTCTTTGCTACAGGAAATAAGCATAAACTGTTTTGCTGTAGTGTGGATTCTGCCCATACAAAAAATAGCTCATAATCAAGTGATTATGACTAATTATTTGGACTAGCTAAACTTCAACTGAACTCAGAAGGTTGCCTGTTTATTATAAATCATTAACACCTAAAGTTCAAACATCACATATTCAAATATTCACATGTACTGACAATACATTTGGGAACATTGGCCTGAAATTGGGTACTTTTGCACTGGAACACTTCGGCAGTAGGACACTTCAATCAATCAGTCGCGAAAATAGGTAATATACCGTATTATCAAGGTAATCAAACAAAAGTTATAATGATCCTATATTTTATATGAACATGTTTTATATTGTACACGAAATCAGTACAATAAATTGAGTTTCTTACGGATTTTAACCATTTTGGAAGGAGGACCACACAATTTTGGAAACACGTTGTTTTCAAGCGGAAGTTTATGTCAGTGAAAATGTATTTAGTTGTAATAATTATAAAGTCATCTGATTTACAACAACAACGACAACTGACAGAAATGGAAAGAAATCTTGAAAAACATTTAGAAGAAACGTAAATTTATTGTCATTTACATTTAAGTTAACTATATCTCATCACGTATGTTCAGATACCTAAACAGACATTATAGATACACAATCAAAGGCTCAACGAAGTGTACAGTATTCGGACAGTGATTTGTCAGGACAGGATGATGTCCAAGCTAACTGTAGTCTAATTTATGAGACGTGCAGCGAATTTAGTGTTTACTAAAAAGTTCAAATTTTCATAAATTTTCATTATTTGTGACAATAGAGTTATCTATCAACGTATTTTACTTAAAAATGCAATAGTGTGTAGGTTTAAATGGCTCAGGCATGCAACATGTTTTCATACAAATATTTATGGAACAGTAAGTAGGAATGGTCCAGGTATGTAACTATTAGTGCAATCTGTTTACAATCACAATCTAATTTCGGGCCTTGAAAGTAGTGATTAAAATCCTGTCGAAACAATATAGACAAAGAAGGAAAACTTTCCACCACAGAAATGGTGCTGCCCATGTATAGCCCATCAGCAAACATTGCCTATATAAAAAGTAGCTCAATGTTTGCATAGGGCTTAAAAGTATAGCTAGGCTAACTCTAGCATAACTTGTTTACTCAGGGCGAATACTTTTTATAATAGCAATATTTACCTGGAGCTGTCACTGCTGAAGGACCATTTTTATTCACCTCATAAGATTATATGGTTATTGTGAACAAATTGCAATAAAATTGATATACTTGGGCAGAAAAACTATTACTCAAAAATGTTACATAATTATTTGTATTCATTTTGGATGCATGATCGATTTAAACATGCACACCCTTACATTTTTAAACAAATCTCGTTAGTTATTACTTCAGCTGTGCAAAT
This sequence comes from Congeria kusceri, assembly GCA_027627225.1. Lineage (NCBI taxonomy): Eukaryota > Metazoa > Mollusca > Bivalvia > Myida > Dreissenidae > Congeria > Congeria kusceri. The sequence goes on from CM051035.1 coordinate 46,403,265, forward strand.
TTTATTGATAGTCTACTATGCTGTAACCATTGTGTCATTGTATTGCCATTGGTCAGTTGCTTATAACAATTATAGGTACAATTATAGGTACGTAATTCGGACTAGATGAAGCTGTAAACAAGGCAATCATAATGGCGGTCTATCAATAAATGTAGTAGATTTATATAAAAGTTTTAAATCAGAATTAAATACATATAGCATGTAAATTTTGGCTCATGTATAGCTGTTTAGGTGTTGTTACATAATGTACATAGAAGGATTATAACACTGCTCCAAACATATGATTTTGTAGAAATTTAAACTTTCAGTTTTCCACTAATAAAATGGTCTTTGAGTGAGAAGATGTTAAAGCACATTTAGCCCTTTATAAAAAGTAACACTAAATTAGTTTCACAGCTTATAAATAAGACCTGCCAAATAGTCAGATAGTGCCCTTTTAAATGTTACTTAAATGTTACTAAGTATTAAAGACGTTCGCAACAATTTCCTTCAATTTCTTTCCAACTACAGATTTTCTTAAAAATTTGAACAAACATGCGTCAATGTATCCTAAAACTAAAACAGCCTTAAAAAAGAGGGGTCACCGGCCTTGTTCCGGAAATATTGGGTTTTGAATACCGTACGTGTCGAAGCCCTTTTTCAGTTTGTGTGGAATTATATAAAGTGTTTACATTCAAAGGATTGAGATTTTTAAATGCAATTTTTTAAATGTTTTGTTTGTCAATATACAAGTGCAGTTTAATGATAAAATGCGCTGTATCCATAGTTACCATTTAAAATGACTTATTTGACGCTTAATGAGGTTAATTATGCATTTAATATGCCTTTGAAAACATCAATAAATAATCAAATATATGAATATCTTTTGTTCCAAATGACAGATTTTGTTAAATAATTCCATATGCATGTGTCATTGTATACTGACATTAAAATAGTGATAAAAAATAGGGGTCATCGGCCTTTTTCTGTAAACATTGGGTTTTGAATACGGTACCTGTCGAAGCCCCTTTTTTCAGTTTGGATTTTTATCAATGTCTTAAGTATATAGGAGAGCTGTTTTTTAAAACAAGGTTATGGTTCTTGCAACTGATATGTTTTCAAATGTCTTGTTTGTCAATATAAAAGTATATTTTGGTAATAAAAAATGCTTTATCAACATTTACTGTTAAAATAATGAATTTGACTGGACATTTAAGTAGATCAAATGGGTACTAATAATACCTTCTGAAACGTCATTTATTGTGCATCAATATATTTTGTTCCAAACGACAGATTTTGTGAAATTTTTGCAGATACATGCACAAATGTATACTTACACCAAAACATAAATAAAAAGAATGGGTCACTTGTTTGGGAAATATTGGACTTTAAATAGCGTACCTGTGTAACCTTTTTTATGTTAGTGTTTACGTAAACAACGTATCAATTGCCGAAATAGAATGGCGATATTTAATGGATCTTTTTTGAACTAGTTTGTTTGGCTATGTATTGTATATGTGTGTTTTTGATTATTATAATGCTTTATGAACGTTTAACCATTGACTGTTACTTAATGACTTACAGAAGATTTATATTTATTGATTGAAATGAGTATATTGTAACCTTAAAATACAATCATTCTATACACAGAGGATGACGTCACACGCCAAACCTCTGTACTTAACTGCATTATTTTGCCCCAAACGGCGAAATGTGCTTACGCATGAAGTAATCCCGCGTATGAAAGTTGTTTCATGAAATGACTATTAATATCATGAATCAGTCTAATATTAAGTAAATACTGATAGTAGAATATATTTCTGTTAAATAAAATACCATTAGTTGGTGTTTACTGCTTTTTAGCGTGTTTATTATAAAAAGCTACTTTCACTTTCGTTTTGTGTGAAAATTCAAGGTTAGATGCCAGTAAATCCGATTCCCATAGGGTCCCATTATAAAACGGCAAACTTTCAGATTTCAGTTTGTGCAAGCTTGCTGTCAGTTTAAAGATGAATCATTCCTCTTCTAAAAATTGCACACAAAAAATGGCACGTTACTTCTAAGAAATTGCGTCTCACCTGAATGCAGACACCGGTAGAAACTAGGGTTTCGGCAGTCATATTTCGACAAAAGCCCCATGCAACAGTAAACACACTTCAAAAGCTCAACTTTCAAGTAAGCATCCAAAGAAATGCACAAAAATGTTCTAAACACACAGAGCATATTAGAAATAACCACAAAAGGAATGTCTGCCATAGCTAAATGCTTTTCATAGCAGAAGAAAAAGGAACTCTAGTGAAAGGCAATATTTGAATGTAACACAGTGGGAAACACATTGATTTACTGGTATCTTACCTCAATGCGATGTTAAATCAACCATTGCGAGCTATGCTGGAAAGTAGTGCATATTCATAATGCTTAGAGCGTGATTACACAGGTCTGTTAGACCGGTGTAGACACAACGATATATAATAAAGAAATAATGAAGCAAAAGGAGAAATTAACCCAATTATTTTCATTTTGTTGCAAACGTCTTTAAATGAGTGCCTGACAAGTTATGTCAGAAATAGGTGTTTCTGTTATTCTGCTCCATGTCCACTTTTGCCCAGTTACCCATGTATCTAGTCCAGTTTGCTTGTGAATGTTTTATGGTGTGATTTAGTAAGGATTTGTCTTTTCATAAAGGACATCAAAATATCAAGTTTTTATTATATTGAAATAAAACCATGTTTGCATTGAAAAACATATTGTAAGTTCTTGTACATTAGTAAATTATTTTAATATTGATTGCAGAATCCGAAATCCAGATATAGCTGGTGTTTTGTGCACCGATGAACATGGATTATGCTTAGGAGGTAAGTTTGTAAAATAAAGATTGTTTGTGACCAAGCCTAAACCTAAACCCTAAGCCTAAACCCTAGGCTAATTTGTATGGCATCTGTAATTAAACCTCAACTTTTGTTACCACTATTTACCACTATTTACCAGTTATGTGTCCATCAACTGGATAAACTAGCTCAACTTATCTGCTTCAAACATTCCAATATATATTTAATCATATGGTAATTTTGTTAAAAATATTGAAAGATAATTCAGTGTCAGTTGAATATCAAATAAGCATTTTCAAGTACATTGACCATACTGTTCAAAACACAACTGCTTTTTCTAACTCCTGAATTTTCCAAGTCTAGAATGCAGTTTACAGACTTCTTGCATAATTAAAAAAAATATTCCTGTACAATTAACACCTGCCCTATTTAACATAAGTATCTAGTAAACATTTTTGTACAAAGTTTGAACTGTTTTTTTATGGGTTCTTGTGTGAATGGTTTATCATTGTTCTAAAACAAATAAACTAGATGGGAACATGGTTTGTATGACATTTAGTGCTGGTATTCTTTTACAGTGTTAGTTTTAATTTATGCTTCATCAAAACCTTTTCAAACCATTATGTCAAAATATTCTTTCATTATACAGTTCTTACACTCCGGGCAATGTTCTTGCCAATTGTCGTGTGTTTCTATGTCCCTCAAACTCATTTTTCTTTACAGCGAAAGGCAATGTTAACAAGGATTCTGCAGGACACATTGCCAACATAGCTGAGAGTGCTGCCAGACTGAATCCAAACATGCCAGCACCCATTATCTGCATTGAGACTGAAGGAGGGTGAGAAATATGCATCAGAACATCAAATATATATGAGGCGTGTCATGGGAAAATCAGGCTTAATGCATGTTTGTAGGAAGTCTCTTCTAAACATAAAGATGAAAGGTGTTGTTCCGGATTGGCCGGTGCCGACTGCACAGGCTAATCCAGGATGACACTACGCACATGCATTAAGTCTGATTTTCCCACGACCCGCCTCATATATTAAAACAGTAACATCCTTGTGGTGTTTAGCTTGGCTTTTCGAAGAATATGTTAGGTTTTCTACTCGCCCTGCACCTGCGTCCATGTCTGAACTAGGGTTTAAATTTTGGTTGAGAAGTCCTATAACTTCAAAACTGCTTACTGTATTCACTTGGACCTTGGAATATTACACTGTTGCCAACTTAAGCATGACAAGCAATTATTCCATCACTCAGTTTTGCAAATCCACAGATTTATGACCCTTTATCACTTAATTTTTAATAATAACATGCAATAATCCTCATTTGTATTTTGACAGATTTATGCTCCTTTTTACCTTATCATTTCAGGTTAAAGTTTTGATTCAAAAGTCTGAAACTCACAAGTACAGACACATGTCAAAAGGCATTTAGTTGAAACTTGGAATGTCATAATATCTTGGCCATGTTCGATAATCAACCAAATCGCCCTAGGAACTGTGGAGTTATGGCCCGTGCAATATCTAAAATGAGCATTTTTAGCTGTTTCTGCCATCTACATCCAACAGTTGTTATCAGATCTTCACCAAACTTGATGAAAATGTTTGAGGTTATAATATCTTAGCCAAGTTTGACGATCAACCAAAACATCCCAGGAACTGCAGAGATATGGCCCTTGATTTATCTAAAATTGGGCCCTTTTAGCAGTTTCCACTCCCTATGTCCAACAGTTCTCATCCGATCATCACCAAACTTGATATTGTAAAGATTGCTTTTAACCTAGAGGGGGCATAACTGTTTTACAAACAACTCTTGTTTATATTTACTAACTGACACTGCAAAAAGCTAAAAGTTATCTTTGTTATCCATTTTATTTTACCTTTCATAGATATTTTACTGATGAATCATTGTGGTGTATCTGTACATTTACCATCTTCATTAATAAATGAGTATGTTTCTATGTATAATTTGTATTTATATTGTGTTTTTCTCCATCTACTTTAAAAATTCACCAAAGGGAATAAATTCTTTAAAGAGTTCAAGAGTGTTGTCCACTGACATCTTCTGTTGTTGTTTTTTTTTTGCTAAATTTATTGTTCCATTAAACTATCATGTTTACAATTAGAGCATATTTTAATTGTTCTTTTGATTATAATTTTATGTAAGGAGTACAGTGGGTATCACGTTTGTGTTACGTTTAATACACATGTTTGACAGAGAAATATCTTAACAATATGTTCTGTCTTACATTTTCAGGAGCATCTTGATCAAGAAAGAAGATAAAATCACCATGGCCATCTACAAACAACCTAGTTAAAGACATGTACTTTCCAAATTTATTTGTACATAACACATTTAGTGCAATAAAATGTTTATAACCATATAATAGTTGTCAAAAGTTACAGGCTTTTCATTTCCACGTTGAATTAGTAGCAATTTAATAAACTGAGAGCAACAGATTTTGCGAGTATTACCCAGTCATTTTAAAAATAATTGAGTACGGGGTGATTTAATCAAGTACTTGAAATTACCTTACGCCATTAAGGTAAATACCCCATCTGAGTAAAATAGTAACACAAATTCCATCAATAGCCTGTACCATTTTATAACCATGCATCAATGATGCGATCAAAATATTACAGGGCATATGTCATATTTTGCTTGTACATTGAATTTAATTTAATTTTTAAACGTGTTAAATATTGACCAATCTTTACGCAAACTGTTTGGCCTATTTTGAATATTCAGTTTATGAATTGAGTTTTGTCACTCGTAATTTTTTTAATAATTTAGTAAATAGTGTTTCAGATTAGGGTATTTACGTCAATACGCACCTTATTTGTTGCTCTGCTTAGGATAGTTTCTTTGCACACACATTATATAACAATATACAATTATAGTATGCAAGTTTCATTTTTAGCTCGACTTTTCAAAGAAAAGGCAAGATATTCTACTCACTTTGGCGTCGGTGTCCGGGCTACATGTACATGTAGGTATAATAAGTGTTTCGGTCAGCTAGTTTTTCAGGAATGGCTTGAGGGATTTCATTGAAACTTAAAATAGTTATTCCCCATATTAAAATGAACCTATAGGCCAAGTTTGGTAACTCTAGTTAGCAATTTGTAAAAATTATGGGCCTTTATACGCTTATAAATTGTACATGTAGGCTATTTTAATAGGTTAAAGTTTTCCGGTTAGCAAGTTTCTCAGGAATGGCTTGTGGGGTTTCATTAAAACTTAAAACACTTTCCCTATATTGGCGTTGTTAACTTTTGAGTTCCACTCTCTAACTAGAGAATGAATCTTCATACATAGATACTCTAAAGTAATACTTAACTCGGGATTGCTTTGGGGTGGGGTGGGTGGGTGAAGGTCAAAGTCACTGTTACTTAAAGTAGGAAAAAAAAGTTTCTGCTCTATTACTGATCGAGCACAAATTAAAATATTTAATGAAACTAAATTTATAGATACCGTATAGCGAAACATTGCATATGGGTTATGTGGGGTCACGGTCAAGGTCAACGTTTTGAAAATTTGAAAAATGCTTTCCACTCAGTAATTCGAGAACGAAATTAACTTTGTTTAATTGGCCCCTACTTTCCATACAGTTTGGTTTAGAAAAAATGCCAGTAACTCGGACAAGTACAAGAAACGTCGAGCGCGATGTCCTCCGGCAGCTCTTGTTTTATAATATTTTACTATTAATACTAGTATATTACAAAACTGATTGTAGAAAGGAATATACCTTGAATAATAATTTATTGTATGACTTAAATAAGACAATAATGTGAATCACTTGGACCAATTTATTACGGGATTAAGTATTCCAAAATAAGTTGGATTTGCATTTCACCTTGTTCTAATGAGAAGCGTTCCAGAGAAATGTATGTCGCGCAGTGTACACATTATACTTTCGGTTTCATTATCATTAGCCAACTCAGCACCACCGGTCATACATGCCATACGTCCCAGTCTCGCCGGGTTTGTCCCGCTTTCGCGAGGTTTGTCCCGGCGTCCCGCTCAGATGCATTTTGTCCCGGTCAACCACAAAAATCGATGTTAGTGTGCTTTATTGGGCCAGCAAATAAATACACACCGTTAATCTCTTAATTGGTCCCTATGACCACAATATCCGTCAGCTGCGCGTCAAAAAGGAGCAGTAGTGATTGTCCGGTTTAGTCCGGATTTTCGCGCCTATAATCCTAGTAATTGACACCTGTATTGTGCTACCCGCTCAACATCAGAGTATAACAGTTCGACGTCATCAGCTAATATCGCGCGTGCCACCCATGGCAGCGTCTTTTCTTGGCCGTCGCTCTGATTAAGAGGCGAATTACAGATATGGGTCGTGAAAAACGTGCTACACGTGGAGGGCGGTTACAGTAACTGTATGTCATATATCAATACTAATTAACCTATCTGAATTACAATAAAATTATCGATACGGCATAACTGCTTGTCATTGTAAAGCAAATCTTTATGGTGACAAAAGACCGAGAAACAATATGTACTGCCCATCGTTCGAGATAGAACTACTAATACCGAATTTTGTTGTTTTGCGCTACGAAAGTTTTATAAAAAAAGTCAAGATTTCACAGTTCTTTGCGCTACACAATTTTTATATCGCGGTCAATACACCCACGCTTTCCACGCAGATGACGTGACGTTGTATATGTCGGCATAATTTTCCCCCTCTTTTCTAGCAGAACACAGAATTTACATGCAATGCATGTGCATCTTAATATTGTAAACAGAACTTGTGTTTCGTCGCATGAACAGTACAATTTGGATAGGCGTTTCAGATTTCGATTTTATTATACGCATTTTCTTATGTGATGTTATAATTACTAAAAAGTTGAAAATATTTTATGTTACACATTATGGACAACAATGAAAAATTCGTTGTGAGTAAAGACCGGACCACCTCATTTCAAGAAATGCCCATAAAAGTAACCAAAATACAAATTATCTGAAGACATTTATATTTGTGATCATCGTCAGTCGTCACACACTCCTAACCGTGCTCAATGTCAAACCTCATAATCTGTGTCAAAGCTGCATGTGGGATATAATTCATGATTTGTGAAGCCTCTAATTAACATTGATTCAAAGCGATAGGGCTAAACTAAATATGGTTATACAGATATCTTGAATATCCTGTTCGAAACGGCTGGCTCACAGAAATGTTTATTACCTTCAAAACTAAGGGTTCTTCAAAACATTATTTTTTGGTCAGAAACCGCTTTGTCGCATTTGAAAACATTTGTGTGCAGCATCTGGCAGGATACATTTATTAGTAATTAAACCGCATTGTGTATCCATTTTATACCAAATTCCACCAAGTCAGCCGATTCATAAAGATATGACCCCCAGATAATTTCCTTATATGACTGTATATAAAATAATAATTATTATTATTATTATTATCATTAGTAGTAGTAGTAGTAGTAGTAGTAGTAGTAGTAGTAGTAGTAGTAGTAGAAGTAATAGTTGTAGTAGAAGTAGTAGCTGTAGTAGTAGTAGTAGTAGTAGTAGTAGTAGTAGTATAATTTTAACAAGTATTATAGTCAGCACGACTATTTAAATATGAAGCGACTGATAACAATGATAAAATGATAAAAACAACAAGATAACACCTACTTAACGTTATATAAACACTATTTAAGTTTGGACTTAGTATCTCGTACTTAGGAGATATTATCTCCTAAGTAGGACTTAGTATCTCCTAAGTAGGACTTACTATCAACTAATTAGAACATACTATCCCTTAATTAGGAGATACTATCTCCTAATTAGGACTTAGTATCTCCTAATATGTACTTAGTATTTCCTCAATAGGACATAATATCTCCTAATTAGGACTTACTATGTCGTAATTAGGAAATACTATATCCTAATTAGGGCGTAGTATGTCCTAATTAGGACATATTATCTCCTAATTAAGACTTAGTATCTCCAAATTATGACTTAATATCTCCTAATTATGAGATAATGGAACATAAAACTGTATAAGACTGTATCACTTGGATGAGTCCATACTGTAAGTACAGTGTTCAAATATTTATTAAATACTCAGTGTGAATTTGGTGGCTTTAAATCATGACATGTTACGATAGTATTTTCACATAATATTATACAGGTACTATAAAACTTGGAAAGTTATTTCATTGTTAACACCAGGATGTTGTCATTAAGATTCTGTCCCACAAAGACGGAGTCATTCATGCCGTAGAAGCATAAGGACTGCGGCTTCCTTACTCCATCTTTCTGTGCAGCAACAGTAGCTTCTTCCTGCCCTCCCTTTCCACCTGTATGATATTGTGCGATGCGTGTCCACAGACCAGCACATGTCCTACATGAGTAACATGTAAACCATATGGTGATTGGAGGTCAGGGTCAGTGTAGCTCGAGAGTACTGTACCATTCTTGGCCAGGGTAAGCAGCTTGTGCTGGGCAGAGTTGGTGACGTAAATTCTGTCACCACTGGGGCTCACAGCACACTTGAATACTGGTTGTTGCAAAACATTGCTGATTCCTTTTTTAGAATGTAACATATCCAACAGTAAAAGCATGGAATAATTATTTAACTGTTATTATATTGTTTAATAATTATGTTTTATTTGACATGTTTACTTCTACATAACTGTTTCATTAGCAATGGCAATTGTCCGATTACAAAAATGTTAAGTTAAAATAATACATAATTACATATTAATGTCACTTAAGTATATGTAGAAGTCGTACATTTTTGTGACATTGTTTTTGCGGGTTTTATAGTTGTTGATTATTGTAACCAAATATAAAATTATACCGTATTAAGTTTGTTAGCGAAGGTAAAATTCTTCAACACCGGATAAAATGTAAAATATTTTCCTATCTGATAGATGTTCACAAAAACATGTACATCAGTATTATAAACATTTAACTATAAAAACAGTGTGAATGAATCTTTATACTGTTAGTGTTGGAATGTATAACATGGCATGATCATTAATATATTTTTATGAGCATACTATTTACTTAACATGCACACATATGTTTTTAGTAGGAACAACAACCATCAGAGGATAATTACTTGTTTTGCCACTTGATTCATCCTGATAAAGCTTGTTCACCTGGGTACCAGTCAGAGTGTACTGGTACAGGCCAGTACCAGATGTGATATACAAGTTGTCCTGATGGTGGGCAATACCAAAACATGCGTGTTGTAATTTAAGCGTCCTACCCATCACCAGCTGTTCATTGTTCACAGAGATAAAACGGACTTCATGTGGGTTACAATAATCACCCACAGAAATCACCACTTCAGTAGAAGTGATCTGACATATGTCCCTCGGGTAAGCAGACACACCACAATGGCATATCACCTTGCACTGCTGATCCAGCAGCTTCACTCTCTCTTGTATATAGTCTGCAATAACAATCTGACCATTGGAAAGGCAAACAATACCTTCAATATCACAGGCATCTTTGGAATCACTCGGTATCTTCACATCACACTAAGTCTTCCCCTTAACGATGATCACCTGGTTTGGGTTAACCGGCATGACCGTGCCCTTCCTTGACAGTTTGGACAAGTACAACTCAATGTCAGTGTTAGCTAGAAAGTTTATGGAATTTTCAACCTTTGAGAATTGTTCTTAAAATATTTTTCTGACTGCCGTATCTTGTCCAGACATTTCTTGCCAGCAATAAAGGCAAGTTCGTCTTTACTCTTATCACTAAGGCTCTGCACGGCCACACTGAGTCGTTGAAACTCAAAATGAAGCCTGGTGCAGTTATTAATATCAGTTGTGAGGGAAACCTTTATGTTCGCCATTAAATCATCCAATGCCGTTACTGTTTTATTCTCGAGATCCTTTAAAGCAGCGTTTATTTTCTTGCGTACATCTCGGATTTCTTTGAGTTGTTCTTGATATGAAATTTGCAGGGACTGAAAGCTGCTTTCCCTATTTGTGTGCAGTTCATTGAGTTTTGGAAGCATTGCTTTTAGGCTTCACAACATCTGGTTGAAATATTCTGTACCACGGTCTTTGGCTGACTCAGCAATAAGTTTAACATTACTGCACTGCTTGTATGGGAAATGATAATTACTTGTCTAGTACGCAAGATCAAAGGAAAAATAAAGTCAGTCCAGTAGTTCTTCCAAATTCTAACTGGCACTTGATTTTATAAATTCGGATAATTAAAAATATTGTAATGACAGCAAGAACAATATTAGGACAATACGAAATACAATACGAAATTACATACAGGAAATGCTACATGAAAACATTCCATTCAACGTAGTTATTCATAAACCAAAAGTGGTAAATGCTCACCATTTTAAATTCTCTTTTCTGAAACATTGAAACCAGCAATCTGGTATACTAGAACAAATACCTAGTTTAATGATTTGTATTAATTGCGCATGTTATAATTGTTTGAAAGAATTCGACTAAGGAACAATGAGCATTTCCTTTAGTTAACGTTTGTATTCTGTGGTGTACGAGACGATTTCTTCGGATGAAGATGGCCCTAATATTATTTACCGACTTTTTAATAAATAGAAAATGCATTGATATATAGTACGCTAATCCATATTTGAAGCCAGGTAGACAAAGGTCTCACAATTACAAAACACTGCCAATGTTTGTATATTTACCGATGATTCAGCAGAACGCAAGTACTGCATCAGAGCTGACCGTGGTCATCGCAGAACAGTTTTAATCTTTTACCTACGTGTTCTTCACATTTCTCTAAAAGATCCTCTGTTGCTTTGGAAACTGGCCATGTATCCATATTTTCTCTTCCATAGGTGTTGTGCATTCTAAACAATTGCTTGTGGGGTGTAATACAATTGCCTCAATAAAACTTCACACATTTTTCACAGTAAAACTCTGCTTCCATAATGTTGCCTTCTTCTTCACATGAAGTACAACAAACATCCAGAACTGTGTCAGATCCTTTGTGATTTGCAGACAGAGACATTGACGCCATGTTGTCGATCTTTCTGTTGTATTTTCTGTTTATTTGAAATTTACCGAACTTCGTTTTTTGACAAAATGAAAATTACAAATAATACTATTATCAATTTCGTATAGAAAACGTTCCTGTATAGAGGTAATCGGCAATATAACAATCTGTAATTGGATACAGACCAACTTAACAGACAAGTTCTGTTTTATATTCTCAGTAATATGATCACCTAACTACCACTCTGCACACTCTACACACTGCACATTAACCTATATAGGCAGCCAGCTAATCGCCTTGTGGTTATTGAAAGGCACCAAGTCGACAAACAAGCCGTTAAGATTGAATAATGATATAAAGGTGTTTTTTTACAAGATGTTACAGGAAGTATTGATACAAGGACCGGTAATCACAAAGCTATTAAGGAAATGGTCTGACTAAAGTTACACAAAGATCTAAATGGAAATATCAGAACAAAATTTCAATTTAAAATCATACTCTGAAATGCATGATTTCTGGTCAAAAAAGTGAAAAATAACAATTCCATTATCAATATTTACAAGTTTAAAACATGTAAAAAGACATGTTAAACATGTAAAAAGACCTATACATGTAGCAGCACAGACTTAAAGGATTTTATTATTTTAGCGATGTACGAAAGTTTCACTAAGGAGCCCTCTGGATACGGACCCAGGCCTCCTGTAACAGCTATAAATAAACCAATATTTAGGCTACGTGTATGTATGAACATTTCCGCGTAAATTTATTTTCCCTTTGATAAGATAGTAGTCGTCCACTCGAAAGTATGCTATAATAATTCGTGTTTCTTTTGTTTAAAGAGGCATTACACATATATAGGATCTGACACGCGTTGTCATTTCATACCATATTTTAGTAAACGAGTTCAGGAAGTGTGTTAGTAAGGGAGCCTTTCCTGGACGAGTTTAATAAAATATGGTATGAAATGACAACGAGTGTCAGATCTTTTTTATCACATGCTTTTAAACGAAATATATATATAAAACCCTCATAAGTTGACCAAAATAAGTTGGTAAATCCTCAAAATTGTGTACTAACGTGACGTCATTTCATTTTGACGAGGTCATTTCACCAAAATAACGTCATGCGATTGGTCAGTCTAAGAATATGTAGCCATTGAAAACGCTCAAAATGTTATCTTACACATGTGTAAGATAAACATATTCGTATTGGTTGTATAACATGGAAAACAAGGTATAGCATGTGATAAAACGGGCACTGGTTTAAACTATTATTTACTGAAAACGATGTGTCTTCTGTGCATTGTGGTGTATTGTGCCACCGAATTACCGGAACCTTATATTTGAATGTTCAGTAGTTTAATTATGTATAGACATCGGGTGCTTCTGTTTACGGGTGCTTACCAGTGACTACAATCTAGTGGGATGCATTTTCTTAGAAAATAACAAATATTTTGTATTTTAAATTTGAAAGTAGAGAGAGGCATCTTTTCAAAGAGACCAGACTCGCAACATCTGGTGCTGGAGTTGCTAACAGAGGTATATTCCAAGTTTCAAATGAATAACTTATCTAGTTTTGAAGAAACAAGACTTTTAAATATAGCCTTTAACAAAGTTCATACGCGGACGCCGACGCCGGGGCGAGTAGGAAAGCTCACGTATTTTTCGAATAGTTGCGGTAAAAATTGTCCGTTAATGTCTTTATGACTAGCGTCCAAAGTTAAGTCATCATTCTGTTGAATATTTATATTTATCAATATTCCCATCTTTTTTTTTTATATAACCTGGATAATGTAAGATGCCAGCCACAAATTTAAGAACTACATTTTGCAGCGCACTTGAAACATGAATAAAGCTCCTCCCTGGAGTTTATCATATAATAAGCGCATTAAAAGCACCCACTGGTTTAAGTGTACCTCCATAATTTTCATCAAAGCAGCCATAGGCGAAGTACCTTTGAAGTCCAGTCCAAAATACATAAAAAAGGGCTTCAAGCGTACTCCAGGGAGCGCATTTGACGTCCCGTTCAAAATATGCAAATTAGTGCTTCAAACATACTCCCACAGAAGCGTATTGAAGTCCCGTTCAAAATATGCAAATTAGTGTTTTAAAGTGCTTCAACATGCTTTCACAGAAGTGCATTTTGAAGTCCCGTCCAAAATATGCAAATTAGTGTTTCAAACGTACTCCCAAACAAGCGCATTAGAAGTCCCGTCTAAGATATGCAAATTAGTGCTTCAAACATACTTCCACAGAAGCGCATTTTGAAGTCTCGTACAAAATACGCATATTGGCAGCTAAAACGTACCTCCACAGAAGCGCATTTGACGTGTCCCACAGAAGCGCATGTGAGGTCCAACCATTGAAGTAAATACTTTATGTGATGAATGTGAATTCAACCTCACCCATCATACCCCATTCCCCATCCCTGTTAAATAACTTTTTAAGCTCCTTTTATGTTGCATTGGACAAATTTTAAGAATAATGTATTCATGATAAGTTCTTGAATGATAGTTCTTGAGTATTTGAGGAACAAACCGTTATTGAACTGTTACTGAACATTTTAAGAGCAGTTCAAATGCGTTACAATGTAACATGTACCAGTATGCTCCTGAACAATGCAAGAACATCTGATCAGATCAAATTGTCCAGTTTAACATATCTTTAAAATGTGCTTGAAAAATTTAGACATTTTGATGATGATGATGATGGTGATGCATTTATATGCACTATTTGCATTTAACCTTATGTTTTAGCTTGACGATTCACCGAATAGTTCGAGCTCTACATCTCACCCGTTCGTCGGCGTCGTGTAATAATCTGGTTAAGGTTTGCGTGCAACAAGTCAATATCTCTGTAACTGCTACATATATTAAATTGAAACTTCACACATGTCTTCGGGGTCATTATGTAAGGTCATTGACCAAGGCCTATAAAGCTGACCTGCAATTTAGCAGAATTATGCTGCTTTTTGTTCTTAGAAATTCCGGTTAAAGTTTGCGTGCAACAACTCCATATCTCTATAACTACTACAGATATTCAATTAAAACTTCCAACATGTCTTCAGGGTCATTATATAAGGTTACTGACCAAGACCCATAACTATGACATGGAAATTAGCAGATTTATGCCCCTTTGTATACTAAAAAAATTCAGGTTTAAGTTTGCGTTCAACAACTTCATATTTCTATAACTACTATAGATATTCAATTGAAAGTTCACACATGTCTTCATGGTCATTACATAAGGTTACTGACAAAGGCCCATAACTCTGACCTCCAATTTAGCAAAATTATGCCCCTTTTTGTACTTAGAAAATTCAGGTAAAGGTTTGCGCGCAACAAGTACATATGTCTGTAACTACTACAGATATGCAATTGAAATTACATACATGTATCGGGGTCATTATGCAAGATTACTGACCAAGGCCCATAACTCTGATCTGCAATTTAGTATAATAATGCCCCTTTTTGTACTTAGAAATTTCAGGTTAAAGTTTGCGTGCAACATTTTTATATCTCTATATCTCCTACAGATATTCAATTCAAATTTTACACATATCTGCAAGGTCATTATATAAGGTCACTGGCCAAGACACATTACTATGACCAGCATTATAGCAGAATTATGCCCCTTTTTGTAGTGATAAAGGCCCATAACTCTGACAAAGCGCGCTGTCCAGAGACAGCTCTTGTTAATAATAACCATTTCTTGAACTGATACATATCAGACTTTATTTAAATCTCAAATATTTATGCACAGAAAATAGGTAATAGTTTTGGAAATATCAGAAATACTTTTTAATTTACATACCGTAATCTTCCATTTTCCCTCCAATATTGAAATAGACCAATAAAAACAATAAATTTGAAAACTGTAGGTAAACTGTCTGATGACAATTTAGGTGTGTTTGCATGCCTATGATTCTGAAGTTCCCCCTGCTTCTGTGGAAGCCCCCTGATCTTAAAGTGAAGCACAATTGAAATCTTCCCTGCTTCTGAAGAAGCTCCTTGTGCTTAAAGTGAAGCGCAATTGAAGTCCATGACGCTTTTATTGAAGCAGATTATTGTGTATAGGAAGTACCTATGAAATACCATAGCGATTTACAAACAACCTAGTTAAATATATGTATTTGCTAAATTCATTTGTACGAGTATATAAGAAATTTAGTGCAATAAAATGTTTACAACAATATGACATTTCTAATAAAATTAAAAACAATGTTATTTTCACATTGAATAGCAAGTGAACACTGTCTGAGAGTTGTGTGTAAGCAATACCTATAGTTTCTGTGAATGCAGTACTTGAAATTACAAATTCAAACAAATGTTGTGTCAAATGAAAATCTTTAACATTCAACTATTGAAAACTTACTGTACAAACTGATAACAAAGTATTGCTCCTTGACTAATATTTTATTGGATTGATTATTTACCGAATAGCCCAAGCTATTCTACTCACCAATTCGTCAGCGTATGCGTTATGTTTGAGTGCAACAAGTTCATATCTCTTTATCTACTACATTATTTAATTAAACATAACATATGTCTTCAGTGTATATTATAAAAGATCACTGGCCAAGGCCCACAAGTATGGCCAGCAATTTAGCAGAATTATGCCCCTTTTTGTACTTAATAATATTCAGGTTAAACTTTGTGTGCAAGTACATATCTCTATAACTATTAAAGCTTTTCAATTGAAATTCACTCATGGCTTCGGGGTCATGATGTAAGGTCTCTTACCAAGGCCCATAACTCTGACCTGCAATTAAGTAGAATGATGCTCCTTTTTTTTTTTTAGCTCACCTGAGCACAACAACGTGCTCATGGTGAGCTTTTGTGATCACGTTTTGTCCGTCGTCCGCCGTGCGTCCATAATTTCATTAAATTAACGTCTCCTACTGGGCAGATGTTTACCACACTTCACAGGAATAATCCTTGGATGACCCTCATTCAAAATTGTTCAATAGTTCCAGTCTGTTGCATATGTAGGTCACCAGAGCTATAACTAGATTTAAAACCTGAAAACTTTAAAAATCGTTTTCTCTGAAACTACATAGGTATGTGGCATCCTCTAGTGGTCCTCTACAAAGATCGTTCAAATGATGAGCCTGTGGTCAAAACTGGCCACGCCACGGGGTTCAAATTGTGATATAGACTTAAATAGCAAAATGACATTAAATATCGTATGACGTCTGAAACCGCAAGGCCCAGAGGTATTTGGTATGCAACATTGTATAATGGTACTCTGCAAAGATTGTTCGAACGATTCCCCTGGGGTCAAACCTGGCCACGCCCCGGGGGTCACATGATTTATACAGACTTAAATAGCAAAATGACTTTAAAAATATTATCCTCTGAAACCGCATGGCCCAGAGGTGTCATCTTTGGTTGGTAACATTGTATAGTGGTCCTCTACAAAGATTGTTAAAATGATTCTCCTGGGATCAAAACTGGCCAAGCCCCAGGGGTCACATATTTTATTCAGTCTTAAATACCAAAATGACTTTAAAAATCTTCTTTAAAACCGCAAGGCCTAGTGGTTTAATATTTGGTATGTAACATTGTATAGTGGTCCTCTACAAAAAAAAGTTGCCCCTGGGGTCAAAACTAACCACGCCCAGGGGCTCACATTGTTTATATAGACTTAAATAGCAAAATTACTTTAAAAATTCACGCAGAATTATGAACATTTTTGTACCTAGGAAGAATAAGGTTAAAGTTTGCGTGGAAGTACATATCTCTGTAACTACTATAGATATTCAGTTGAAACTTCACACATGTCTTCATGGTCATTATGTAAGGTCACTGATAGAATATGTTTATTATCAAATATGCCGTCAACAATTTGGACCGTTATCGCGATACAGACTACATTTTTTATTCAATCTTGACCTAACTTGCACAGTTTGTTTATGACCATAAAATCTCGGTTGGTATTGATAATGGGCCAAATCAGACAAAAACCATTGGAATTATGGCCCCTTTTTTGTGAAAAAATGCAATGCAAAAAATGCCCTTTTCGTTCATAGGAACTTCATTTTTCTTCCAATCTTGACCAAACGTGCACAGTTCGTGTTTTATCAAAATATCACATCAGAAGCCAAGAGTGGGCCGGATTGGGCCACAAAGACCAGAGTTATGCCCCCTTTTTGTTGAAAATAGGCAAAAATTTCCATTTTACTTTGATTAAGATTTCGTCTTGCCTAAACTTCCACAGTTTGTGTGTGACATAAAGCTTTCAGCAGAAGCCAAAATGTGGTATGGTTACTTCACAAACAATGGAGTTATGACCCAAGTGTGTGGAAGAAAAAGCAAACAAATTGACTTTTATGTTCATAAAGACTTTATTTTTCATCCAATTTTAACAAAACTTTCACAGTTGGTATGTACTAATCTGATTGCAGCAGAAGCCAACAATGGGGCAGATTGTGTCACAAACATCGGCGTTATGGTCCGTTTGTTAATGGAAAAAATGCAAAAATTGCATTTTTCGTGCATGGAGATTTAATTTTTCATTCAATCTTGCTAACACTTCAACAGGTTTTGTATGGTCATAAGATCTTAGCACAAATGAGGCAGATCAGGCCACGAACACTGGGGATATTTCCCTTTAATTGTGAACATTAATACAAAAATGGATTTAATGCAAGACATGGACTCCATTTTAAACCAATCTGGACCAAACTTGCACAATTTGTCTATGACCATGAAATCTAAAGCGAATTTGAATATAGGAAGGGTAAACTTTAATCCACTCTACTCTTTGAAGCAAGCCGGCAAGCATGACATGACCTTTGTGCAGCCGTCTCCATTATCTTGCAGAACTGCAGCATCAACACTAATCCTCTGAAATTGCCAGCGAAAAGTTGGATACGAGATTAGAAAAAATATATCCAGGTCCTTACTTGTTATATGTATGAGAGTTAATCAGCTAGACAAATTATTTAAGGACATTATGGCGTACATTCCCACATTTGTTCAAGCCTGTCAAAACAGTTAGGCTTTCATCTTTGCCAGTACTCAGGTGAGCCCTTTGGGCCATCATGGCCGTCTTGTTTAAGAATTGTTTTAGGTTCAATTTGGAAAAAGTTGTCCCCAAATGGATTTTTGGCGAAATGTTGACATTTGAAGCCACTTGTTTATTTGGCAAATAAGAGAGCGAGACCCAAGCAACTATTTTGGCTAGACTTGATTAAACAAGTTCAGAAATACCATGCAGGAGATCGATCCATATATCTTGAATTATGTTTTTTGAAATGTTTGTTTGGACACACTGTTCCTTTAAGTCAACTAGGTTTTAGTTTCATAACATTGATGCAAAATTGGAATTTCTAAAAATTCTTGTTGGCAACTGTTTGCTCACCATAAAGTTTATTATGTGACTTACAAAATTCATACAGGCATGTCTTTGTATACCAGTAAACAAAATTGTCTTAGTGTTTTTCAAGTATCTGTTATATAAACAACTGTTATAACTCTCAGTTATAAAGTTGTTTTAGTTTCGTGTATAGAAATGTATATACTCAATAATAACAACACAAGTTCGAAGTCACATATTTATTCTAGCATCCTAATAAAAGCTATGCATCTTAATTGATCTACGGCAATCTAAATATGATATGATTGTGAATAATGGAACAACAACTTTCAAAATCCTATCAAAAACTGTTTGTCGAACACAAATTTACAGAATTGTTTCTTAGCAATGTTGGTTTAATACAGTTATGCCTGTTTAAAAAAACAACAGGAAAAATGGTTCTTGCAAACAGCAGTTGGCAGGATTTGAAATTAATTAGGCAGAAATTATCACGGTTACCTTTTCCTGAATTCATCAAGAAATTTACAAACATAGCCAAGAGGGTGAGAAGTTGTTTTCTAAATGGACATGTATTGTATTACCAGAAACTGCTATAGTGAGATTTGAATAAAATTGCCCATGTTTGATTGGGCTACTGTCGACTACGGTTCTTCAATCTGAATCTATTCATTAAAAACATGGACACTATGATCCACTAATTTCTGCTTACATTATAATGATAATGAGATAATGATTGTTCTTGTTAGAAACAGTCAGACAAGTAATAGAGTATCTTAGTACGGCAATTAAATAGCAGCATATCTCAGTACTGCAATACATGTCACACACCAGTATATTTTAATTTTACAACACAAGTGATACAAGTTGCATCATATTTAAATTTTACAACAAAAGTAATACAAGTTGCATCATATTTCAATTTTACCATACAAGTGATAAAACTAGCTTAATTGTACCATACATGTAATAAAAGTAGCAGTATATCTCAATTTTACCAAACAAATAATTAAACTAGCAGAATATCTCAGTTTTACCATACGAGTAAAAGAGTAGCAGTACGTCTCAATTTTGCAATACATGTATACAAGTTGCAGCATAGCTCAATTTATAAAACAAGTAATACAAGTAGCAGCGCTTCCCAATGTTACAAGTAGCAGCTGATCTCAATTTTTCAGTGCATGTATAAAAGTAGAAGCATACTAGTATCTCAATTTTACAATACATGTATACAAGTAGAAGCTTATCTCAAGTTTGCAATACATGTATACAAGTAGAAGCATATCTCAAGTTTGCAATACATGTATACAAGTAGAAGTTTATCTCAAGTTTGCAATACATGTATACAAGTAGAAGCATATCTCAATTTTACAATACATGTATACAAGTAGCAGCATATCACAAATTTACAATACATTTATACAAATAGCAGCATTGCTTAATTTAACAATACATGTATACAAGTAGCAGCATATCTCAGTTTTACAATACATGTATACAAGTATCAGCATATCTCAATTTTACAATACATGTACATAAGTAGCAGCATATCTCAGTTTTACAATACATGTAAACAAGTAGCAGCATATCTCAGTTGAATAATACATGTAAACAAGTAGCAGCATATCTCAGTTTTACAATACATGTAAACAAGTAGCAGCATATCTCAGTTTTACAATACATTAATACAAGTAGCAGCATATCTCAAATGTACAATACATGTATACAAGTAGCAGCATATCTCAGTTTACAATACATGTTTACAAGTAGCAGCATATCTCAGTTTTACACTACATGTATACAAGTAGCAGCATGTCTCAAATATACAATACATGTATACAAGTAGCAGCATATCTCAGTTTTACAATACATGTATAAAAGTAGCAGCATATCTCAATTTTACAATACATGTATACAATTTGCAGCATATATCAAATGTACAATACATGTATACAAGTAGCAGCATATCTCAGTTTTACAATACATGTATACAAGTAGCAGCATATCTCAGTTTTACAATACATGTATAAAAGTAGCAGCATATCTCAGTTTTACAATACATGTATAAAAGTAGCAGCATATCTCAGTTTTACAATACATGTATACAAGAAGCAGCATATATCAAATGTACAATACAAGTTTGCAATACATGTATACAAGTAGCAGCATATCTCAATTTTACAATACATGTATACAAGTAGCAGCATATCTCAGTTTTACAATACATGTATAAAAGTAGCAGCATATCTCAGTTTTACAATACATGTATACAAGAAGCAGCATATATCAAATGTACAATACATGTATACAAGTAGCAGCATATCTCAGTTTTACAATACATGTATACAAGTAGCAGCATATCTCAGTTTTACAATACATGTATACAAGTAGCAGCATATCTCAAGTTTACAATACATGTACATAAGTAGCAGCGTATCTCAGTTTTACAATACATGTATACAAGTAGCAGCATATCTCAGTTTTACAATACATGTATACAAGTAGCAGTGTATCTAAGTTTTGCAATACATGTACATAAGTAGCAGCGTATCTCAGTTTTGCAATACATGTATTCAAGTAGCAGCATATCTCAATTTTACAATACATGTATACAAGTAGCAGCGTATCTCAGTTTTTCAATACATGTATACAAGTAGCAGCATATCTCACTTTTACAATACATGTACATAAGTAGCAGCGTATCTCAGTTTTACAATTGATGAACATAAGTAGCAGCATATCTCAGTTTTACAATACATGTATACAAGTAGCAGCATATCTCAGTTTTACAATACATGTATACAAGTAGCAGCGTATCTCAATTTAACAATGCAAATCACACAAGTAACGGCATATCTTATTCCGCAATAAAAGTAAAACTAGCACAGTATATTTCTGTTTTGCAATAACTTGTTTCAGTGTTTATTTTATTAATGCTTTTTTTTAAATTACGCTTATGAATTGTAGTTTACATTTACCGAATACTAATAAGTGACAATATTTTGTTTAACAAAATAAACATGACAAATAACATGTTATTTAAGTTAGTCCTCCAGTTCTATTACGAATGAACATAGTAATTTCAAACATTGACAGAAACATGGCTTTGATTTTGCCAAACGGATACATTTGATACGTGTTTGGTTTAAACGAATTTCGACACACGATAAACATTTCTGTGCGATATGCTGCTACTGTTCGATCTGTGAGTAAACAGCTATATATCTGATGATTTAACATAATATCAATGTACACCATTTGGCGACATACTTTATTAAATAAAATAACAGAGTAAAACAGTGCGTAATAATACAAACTAGCAGTTAAATATATGTTCATAAGTTCCTGTACTATTATATATACACATTTAAAGTTAAACGTTTAGTTCACTGTTAACACCAGGACGTTGTCATTATATGACTGTCCCACAAAAACAGAGCCAGTATAGCTGTTGTAGCAGACTGACAGTGGGAACTTCAGTCCATCCTTCCGTGCAACCACAGTAGCCAGCTTCTTCCTGCCGTCCCTGTCCACTTGAAAGATAGTGAATGATGAGCGTCCACAGACCAGCACTTGTCCTAAAGGAGTCACATTCACACCCCATGGACGTTGTAGTTCAGTGTCAGCGAAGGTAGAGAGGACTGTCCCATCGCTGGCCAGTGTGAGGAGCTTGTTCTGACATTTGTTGGTGACATAAATCCTGTCACCACCGGGGCTCACAGCACACTTGAACACTGGATATTGCAACAATGTATAGATTCATATTATGAAATATTAACTATCCACCAATAGTAATTATGAAATATATCTTGGAACTTTTATTTTTAATTAACACTAACATTTATGTATTGTTTTACATGTTTCCATCTACATTCATTGTTTCATTAACAATGATTACTATCTTGTTATGAACATTTTAAAGTAAATAATACAAACGGGTATGCTTAAAGGATATGGAAACTTGTGTCGCATTGTTTTATGGATTAATACTTGTATCATGAGGTACAGTATAACATTCATGCCGTAATTAGTTTGTTATACATGTACGAGGGTTGTTCGGGAAGTTCGCGGAATAGTGCAGTAAATTTTAAAATACAGTAGTGTGTATATTTAATTGAGCATTAAACATAATGCACCTTTATCTATTCCCAACATATCGCATACAATCGATTAACAAGAATTATTTTCACCAACGCATTATTCGTATACATAGTGACACACCTTTACGTATCCGCCCGCGCCATCTTTTATTTTATTTATGCATAAATACCTGCCCTTACTAACGCTATTTGGGTTAAGTCCTTAACGTTAAATTTACGCAAAAACGTGTGGTATGTAGAAACCTACGACAAGTGGTACAGACGACGGAAGTGTGTAGCGATCAATGGCGATTTTGTCGAGAAGTTGCGCGTTTCATTAAAGTTCGACAACACATGACGTTGTAAATGTCGACCGTGGGCCGGACAACGATCATAGATATGTCTGAAGTTGCAATGACGTGTATGTTTGTTTATTTATACTTTTGATAGTTTAATATCCTCCGTAAATAAGATTGAGCTTTCTAACTGTGAATGCTTTGTTTCAATACTCCTATTCAAACGAAAATAAATTACATTTTCCGCGAATTTCCCGAACAACCCTCGGATAATGTACAGATTATTCAACACGAGATGCATTCATTACTTTCCTAGTTGATAGATGTCTATTAACCATCTCTATATTATAAGAACGCATGCTTAACTTATGAAGATATTTATAATAGCCACCATCATGGTCATTACCTGTTTCATAACCTGATGTGTCTTCATACAGCTTGCTCACCAGGGTACCAGTCACAGTGTACTGGTACAGAGCAGTTCTAGATGTGACATAAAGGTGTCTCTGGTGGTGGGCAATACCAAGACACGTATGTTTAAATTGAAGCTTCCTATTTATCGCCAGCTGCTCATTGTACACAGAGATAAACTGGATCTCAAGTGTGCTATCAGTAACCACCACCTCATTTGCATTGACCCGACATATGTCCCTCGGGGCATTAGACACATCACAGTGACTTATAACCTTGTACTGCTGATCCAGCAGCTTCACTCTCTTTTGTTTACAGTCTGCAACAACAATCTGACCATTGGAAAGGCAAACAATACCTTCAATATCACAGGCATCTTTGGAATCACTCGGTATTCTCACACTACACTCTGTCTTCCCCGGCACGATGATCACCTGGTTTGGGTTTCCCGGCATGACCGTGCCCAGACTTGACAGTTTGGACAAACACAGCTCAATGTCAGTGTTAGCTAAAAATGTTATTGAACTTTCAACCTTAATATAATTGTCCTTTAAATATGTGTCCGACTGCCGTATCTTGTCCAGACATTTCTTGCCAGCAATAAAGGCAAGTTCGTCCTTGCTCCTATCACTAAGGCTCTGCACGGCCACACTGAGTCGTTGAAACTCATCCTGAAGCCTGGTGCAGTTATTAATATCAGTTGTGAGGGAAACCTTTATGTTCGCCATTAAATCATCCAATGCCGTTACTGTTTTATCCTCGAGATCCTTTAAATCAGCATTCATTTTCTTGCGCACATCTCGGATTTCTTTGAGTTGTTTTTGATATGAAATTTGCAGGGATTGAATGTTGCATTCCCTATTTTCGTGCAGTTCATTGAGTTTCGCAAGTATTGCTTTTACGCTTGACAACATCTGGTTAAAATCTTCTGTACCACGGTCTTTGGCTGACTCAGCAATAAGTTTGACCTTACTGCACTGCCTGTATGGGAAATGATATTTAATTGGTTTGTCTAGAAAACATCAAATTAAAAATGAAGTCAATAAAAACAAAATTCATCTAGCAAATGCTACATTGAAACATGCATTCAATACATTTATGATAAAAGCAAGTTTAAATGTTCACCATTAAGACAATTATTTTCTGAAACATTAAACCGTTTATATGGTTTAATATATAATATATTTTACACACTAGTTAGTATTACTTATGCATATTACAATAGGAAATAATTCAACTGAAGAACAATGAGCATATTCTTCGTTATACTTTTCTTATTTGTGGTGTTTGAGGCGTTTTTTTTTTGTATATAACAACAATATAACTAGAAATCCGCGAGTCGTATGTGTAGCCTGACGGGGCATAGCACAAGTACGATATGAGCAATTATGCCGAAAATCAAACTTACCCTAACTTTTATGCTTACTAACACTTGCCAAACAATTCATAATGATTGCACAAAACTTCTCAAGTTATTGTCTGCACAAGCCTTAATGGAACCTTTTCTTTAAAGGGGGGGCATAATTTACATAATGTTCATACAAACACACTTTCAAACAATTTATTACGACAAATTACTGAATTTTGCGTTGTTATAAAATGCTATGTATGTCTTGTACGAACTGATATGAGTAAGTTTTGAAGTACAGCGAACGATACTCCCGTTGCTGATACAACGGATGGGCTCCAAAACAAAGACTCTGTGTACCTCACTCCAACATTATATATGTAGTTTTAACGCGACGATTGGAATGTTTCTATAGAATGATATCTACTATGTTATTGGACAATAATTTCGGGTGGATTCTAATGATATGAATATGCTTTAAAACGCTCGCCCACTAACTTCAAACAAGCCCGCACTTGTGTTTCATGTATACTTAATACTAAACACTTAACATAAATATTAATGTAATTATGTATTAATTACCTATACATGCAATTAGCGTTTTAAAAATAAAACTAATGTTTCTCTTATATTTCTTCCATCTATCCATCTATCCATCCACATACGATATCCGTTATAATATAACCATAGCACTGAACACGTTTGTTGCATACGTTTTTTGACATGCTTGGAATGCGTGACATTTCCAAATTTAGCAGTGTCGCAATGTGTTCTCTCAGTGCACTGGTTCAGTAGCGTGCGTATAAATTACAACTAAATTTCAATATACTGCGCGCTATTTATTGCACGGTAAGCTTGCATATTATGCTCAGCCCATATACTTGACATCTGTGTCGTTTCCAAATTTAGCGCTGTCGCAAGGTCACGTGATGCGATCCGAATGTGTTATAATGCAAATATGACATTAATGATTGTATTGATGTTAATAATTTAACCGAAAAAGATATACGTTTATTATCTATATTTATGTTGTTATTTGCAGATGATATTGCATTATTTACTACAAATCCAGAAAGTTTGCAATTGCAATTAAATTCTATATATCAATATTCATGTAAATGGGGATTAAAAATAAATGTAAACAAAACTAAAATGTGCATATTTGAAAAAAGGAAAAGTAATTGTTCGTCTAGGTGGAGTATTAACCAACAGGCTATTGAAATTGTTGATGAATTTTGTTACCTTGGCCTAAAACTACACTTTACTGGTAATATATCAAGAGCAATAAAGGCACTTAATGAACAAGCCTTAAAAGCTTATAATCATTTATTGTCTATTTTTAGTAAAGTGCAGCTAAGTACTAAAACAAAACTTTCTCTTTTTGACTCCCTAGTTGTTCCAATTATTCTATATGCATCTGAAATATGGGGAATTTACAACATTAAAGAAGTAGATAAACTTCATTTTAAATTTTGTAAAACTATTCTAGGTGTACGCTCACAGACTTCTAATGCCGCTGTTTTAGGTGAATTAGGCAGATTTCCTCTCTCTATTATATGCAAGCAACGTGCCCTTAGGTATTGGGTTAAAATTAAGCAAAACCCCGAAACTTTGATGCACATTGTTTACAACGAACAATGTAATCTCTACAATGATTCTATTAGGGATAATAACAATAACAATACTCTGTGGTGTGTATTTGTTAAACAAGCATTAGAACAACTAGGATACGGAATGTATTTCAATAACTTAAACGACAATTTTAATTATTCTAATGAAATTAACCAGAGAATAAAAGATCAGTTTATCCAAAATTGGCACGTTACAATTAATAACCAACCGAAACTAGAGTACTATAGAATGTTTAAGACGGAATTCGTGTATGAAAAATATCTAGATTGCATTAATAACAAAAATCAAAAACATCAGCTATCAAGATTTAGACTTAGCGCCCATACATTGGAAATTGAGACTGGTAGATATAATAACATACCTAGAGATGAACGCAAATGTAAACTATGTAATGCAAACACTGTTGAATCCGAATATCATTTCTTTCTAACTTGTTCAATCTACAAAGATCTTCGAACAAAATATTGTATTCGATCCAACTGGCCAAATTTAGTAAAATTTAAAAACATTCTCTCTTGTCAAAATATTACAGTCATTAACAATGTTGCCAGATTCATTACCGATGCTATGAAACTCCGTGAGGAAAAATTACAACTATTTGCTGCTTCTTAATAAATATTGTATGAAACACTAAATATATTGTCTATTTATTACTTGTTTGTTCTCACTGCGTTGTTTTAATACATACACTTTTGTACACGATGTTTGAACACTCTTCACTGTAGTTTATGTCTATGTCTATTAACATGATTGTATTTGTATTGTACTGATGCACTTTGACTATGTGTTGTTTACTTGTATGTTAATGGTCAAAGGCGTTTTGCCGATGTTCCAATAAAAAAAAACTTGTAATAAATGTATATGTATGTGCAATAAATTATTTTTTGTATATAATTATTAAATTGCACCAATAAAATACATGCTATAATATCATAATCATGTAGTTATTGCGTCCAAATTAGTTCCTCAATACAGTCCCTGGAATATTCTAAATGCAATATACTCATTGAAATGCAGAGAAGTCTAAATCTGAAAGCCACCACCACCAGGCGCCCCAAATGCTGAAAAGTTGCCGACGCCCCTGAAATAGCGTGCGTATAAATTAAAACTAATTTCAATATACCGCACGATACTTATTGCACGATAAGCTCACATATTAGGTTCCGCCCACTAGTTACCGTTCTGATGTCACAGTTATTGAATACCTAAAAACTAAGAAAACTCTCTAAAATATGGTATAAACTTACGATTACAAACTTACAAAGATAATTATTTTTATGAATTATTGCGTTTATAATTTGCTGTTTCTTTTTTAAGCAAGATAAGCAATAGGTTCATTGTGATATCTGAGTACGGCTATTATAATTTGTGCCATTCACACGTAACTGCCTTTGAATTAAAATATGTGTATTGTTATTTCGTGCGTTTGATGCAAGATATGCATATATCACGTAGTTTTACTTATGTCGCCGTTCTAATAAATGTTTTGTTTTTACTTAGGATGATGCTTAGTCCGTGTGTTCCCTTTTCCGTGTGGTTATATTTGCATGATGATTGTGTTCTTTGCAACAAATTAACTAATCAATACTTCATTGCAATATCTCAGTACGTCGATTATATTTCGTGCTAGTTACATATACATACATATAAACACTAGCTACATATAAACACTTGAATCGTGTTAGCTTATTAACGATACTGTCTCAAGAAAATTGTGTCGTTATTTTCTCCTCAGTAAGTAATGACAAAAATGATAATGTAGCATTATTAGAATATATTAGAAATTGGACATACGAGCTATTTTTAGCCTGATTAATTAGGTTAAAATCAACTATTTATATATAGAAAAGTCAATGATGATTAAAAACTATCTGTATGGTCAGTTTTATAGTCTTTTTTGAGATTTGTTTTTTTAGTAAGCTAGCGTTGTATTCTTGTTCTGGATGACATGCGTTATATGATCAACGCAAATCACGCTCGTTGTATTTCAAAACTTTAAATACTAATTTAAGTTCGTATACGACATTAATACAAAGATTTTGTCAGGATATTACATAACAAAGCTAAACTCAGTAATTTGTCGTGATAGACTGTTACAGGGTGTGTTTTTGAGCTCAAATTTCGTCAATTTTCACCTGTTTTGATCACGTTTTCATTTACACTTTAAATTGTATCAGGCTAAATTTTAACAAATATGTTTATTTTCTCATTTACATCATTTATGCGTATTGGGGACACATACTGCGGTTGTTTCAAATAATTATATACCAAAAAAACGGAGAAATATAAAAATATTGAATACACACGTTGGAATTTTTTTGCATTATAAGCCATTTTAACAGGGAGGTCGCGCGTTACGCTAGCGAGAACCCGTTTGTTAAACTGGAGATCGATCGCTTTTCCTAACTAGTGTGTCTACTGTAATCCATATGTAAAGGCAAGCTGACAATTATGGCTATTGCAAAACCCTTAAAGGGGCGTATCGACGGTAGATGACCACTATCATTTTACAACATAAAGTTCATTTACAGGGAATTAATATTGACGCATTGTCCAAGTCGATGGTTTTGTTTCAATAAACATTTGGCAAACACGTGCTATTTTATAACATCAACAGTGCTCAAAGGTCAAATTCACACGGGCGCGTTAAAATGTATAGTAGTAGTAAAATCGATATGAACAAAATGTACATGAGGTACCGTTACGCATGCGCACCATTAATAAACTACGTACGGCGTGGGAAAGATTTTATTGAAGAGTACGAATTTTTATGCGTGAGTTCGAATCCTCATGGAAACAAGTCTGCCAGAGTTATATTTTGTCTTTGTCTTTGTTCAAACCTTTTTCTTAACGATTCCATCAATATATAGTTAATAATGAAAAATATATCCGAAACAAGAAAATTGTCTTGTTTTAACATATACATATATGCATGCAAAATACCACCGATATGCCCCCTTTAAGCAATGTGACTATATTTACCGATGATTCAGCAGAACGCAAGTACTGCAGCAGAGCTGATTGTGGTCATCGCAGAACAGTTTCAATTTTTTTTCTACATGTTCTTCACATTTATCTAAATAGTCCTCTGTTGCCTTGGAAACTGGCCATTTATCCATATTTCCTCTCCCGTATGTGGTATGCGTTCTAAACAATTGTTTGTGCCGTAT
Organism: Congeria kusceri; assembly: GCA_027627225.1. NCBI lineage: Eukaryota > Metazoa > Mollusca > Bivalvia > Myida > Dreissenidae > Congeria > Congeria kusceri. The sequence continues at coordinate 46,433,279 of CM051035.1, forward strand.
AATACAATTGTCACAATAAAACTTCACACATTTTTCACAGTAAAACTCTGCTTCAATAGTATTACCTTCTTCTTCGCACGAAGTACAACAAAAATCAAGAACTGATTCAGATCCTTTGTGAACTGAAGACAGAGACATTGACGCCATTTTGTCAATCTTTCTAGAGTATTTTCTGTTTATTTTAATTTCAACCGAAATTTCAAATATTACTATTGTCAATTTCGTATAGAAAAGGTACCTTTATAAAGTTAATCAGCGGTATAAGAATCTGTATTTAGACACAAACCAGCTTGAACAGACCAGTTTTGATTGATCAACTCCGTAATATGATCACCTGACTACCACTCCACACACTGCACATTGACCTAAATAGATAGCCAGATAGTTGTGGTTGTGGCGGATCCGTGGTCTAGTGGTCACGCACTGGTTTCACAACTCAAGGGTCGCAGGTTCAGCTACACCCTAACCTACTAACTCGTCTTTCGCACGAGACGTTAAACCGAGGTGCAGTGTACTAGGTGCTTCACACCGGGCACTAAAAGACCCAGGGTCGTCTCTGGAACGGGGCTTCTCCTGTATCTTGCACTATCCCTCGTAACCCAACTAACATGTCTTCTGGGGGCGATGGCCATATGGGAGAGAATCCCGGTGCACTCGATAAAAATGTACTACACACACACATTGAAAGGAACAAAATCGACAAAGATTGATAATGATAAGCGGGGTTTATTTTCACGATTTAACAGGAAGTATTGATACAAGGACCGGTAATCACAAAGCTGTTAAAGAAATGGTCTGACTAAAGCTGCACTAAGATCTAAATGGAAGTTTCAACATTTCTATTTGAAATCATACTCTGAAATGCAATACATTCTGTTCACAAAAGTGTGAAAATATAACTAATATTTTCAATATTTACACGTTTAAAGAATTTTACTGTAAAAAGACCTATACATATTACAGCCACTATAGGGGGATTATTATTAGTGTGATTTACGTAAGTTTTACTAAGGAACTTTTTGAATAAAACTGTAAATAAACCAATATTTAGGCTACGTGCATGTATGAACATTTCCGCAGCGGGCGCCTCAACATATTTTACTTTAGGTTAGTTATTAGTAAATAGTCGGAAATCCCCCGTTCGGCCACTCGAAAGTAGGCCGCATATCTAATAGTTCGTTTATCTTCTGTTTAAAGAGGCATTACACATAACGGACACTGCCTTAAACGATTATTTACTGAAAACAACGTGTCTCCTGGGCATTGTGATGAATTGTGCAACCGATTTGCCGGTACTTAATATCTGAATGTTCAGTTGTTAAATCATGTATAAGATGGTCGTGTTGAAATCGCGAATGCATTATTTGTCTCTTACAGGTGACTACTATTAAGTTAGATGCATTTTCTTAGGAGTAGCATAACATATAGTTTTTATTTTAAAACTAACGACTCGCAACTCCTGATGCTGGAGTTGATGACAAAGGTATATTCCAAGTTTCAAATGAATAACGTATTTAATTTTGAAGAAACAAGACTAACCTATTACAACGTTCAGACGCGGAAGCCGACGCCGGGGCAAGGAGGAACGTTTAATTATTCTTCGAATAGTCGCGGTAAACATGGCCCGTTAATGTCTCTATGACTCGCGTTTAACGTGAAGTCAACATTTGCAGTATGTTGAATATTCAACAATATCCATATCTTATCTGCACTGATATAACCTGGATAGTGTAAGTTCCCATCAACAAACGCACCACATTTGAAGCGCACTTGAAACATGAATGACGCCCACCCCCACTCCCTGGAGTACATAAAAAGCGCATTTAAAGCACCCTGCTTCTTGCGTACTTCCATACTTTACATCCATGCAGCCATAGACGAAGTACCTTGAAGTCCCGTCCAAAATACTCAATTTAGTGTTTCAAACGTACTCCATGGAGAGTATTTAAAGTCCCGTCCAAAATATGCAAATTAGTTTTCAAACATGCTTCCACAGAAGTGCATTTGAAGTCCCGTCGAAAATACACAAATTAGTGCTTCAAACGTACTCCCACAGAAGCGCATTTTGAAGTGCCGTCAAAAATATGCAGATTAGTGCTTCAAACGTACTCCCACAGAAGCGCATTTGAAGTCCCGTCAAAAATATGCAAATTAGTGCTTCAAACGTACTTCCACAGAAGCGCATTTTGAAGTCCCGTTGAAAATATGCAAATTAGTGCTTCAAACATACTTCCGCAGAAGCGCATTTTGAAGTCCCGTTCAAAATTGTTGATAAAATGTACCTCCACAGAACACATTTGAAGTGTCCCACAGAAGCGCATGTGAGGTCCAACCATTGAAGGAAATACTTAATGTCATGAATGTGATTCAACCTCACCCATCCCATACAACATTCCCTTCCTTGATGAAGAACTGTTTGAGCTCGTTTTATTTTAAATTGGACACATTTAAAGAACAACGTGTTCATTATAAGTTCTTGAAAGACAATCCTTTAGTATTTGAGGAACACACTGTTTTTGAACTGTTACTGAACATTTTAAGAGCAGCTCAAATGCATTAAAGTGTAACATGTACCAGTATGCTCCTGAAAATTACAAGAACATCTGGTCGGATCAAATTGTCGAGTTTAACATATCTTTAAAATGTGCTTGAACTAAATTTAAACATTTTGATGACAATAATTATGATAAAGATGATGATAATGATGATGATGATGATGATGTATTTACCGTATATGCATTATATGCATTTAACCTTATGTTTTTAGCTCGACCAAATAGTTCGAGCTATATTACTCAACCGTTCGTCGGCGCCGGCGTAATGCTCCGGTTACGGTTTGCGTGCAACAAGTACATATCTCTGTAACTATTACATATATCCAACTGAAACTTCACACATATCTCCGTCGTCATTATATGAGGTCAATGACCAAGGCCCATAACTATGACTTGCAATTTAGCAGAAGTATGCCCTGTTCTGTACTTAGAAAATGAGGTTAAAATTTGCGTGCAACAACTCCATATCTCTATATCTACTACAGATATTCAATTGAAACTTCACACATGCGTTCAGGGACATAATATTAGGTCACTGGCCAAGACCCATTACCGTGACCAGCATTTTAGCAGAAGTATGCCCCTTTTGTACTCAGAAAAGTCAGGTTAAGGTTTGCGTGCAAGAAAAAAATTCAGGTTAAGGTTTGCGTGCAACAAGTACATATCTCTGTAACTACTACAGATATTCAATTGGAACTTCACACATGTCTTTGGGGTCATTATCTAAGGTCACTGACCAAGGCCCATAACTCTGACCTGCAATTTAGCAGAATTTGTACTTAGAAATTTAGGTTAAAGTTTGCGTGCAACAACTCCCTATCTCTATAACTACGACTGATATTCAATTGAAACTTCAAACATGTTGTCTTCATGGTCATTATATAAGGTCACTGACCAAGGCCCATAACTACGACTTGCAATTTAGCAGAATTATGCCCCTTTTCGTACTTAGAAATTCAGGTTAAGTTTGCGTGCAACAACTCCATATCTCTATAACCATAGCACTATATATATTCAATTGAAACTTCACACATGTCTTCAGGGTCATTATATAAGGTCACTGACCAAGGCCCATAACTCTGAAATCTAATTTAGCGAAATGATGCCACTGGTTGTACTTAGAAAATTCAGGTTAAAGGTTTGCGCGCAACAAGTACATATCTCTGTAAACTACTACAGATACTCAACTGAAACTTCATGCATGTCTTCGGGGTCATTATGTAAGATCACTGACCAAGGCCCCTAACTCTGACCTGCAATTGAGCAGAATTATGCCCCCTTTTGTACTTAGAAATTTCAGGTTAAAATTTGCGTGCAACAACTTCATATCTCTATATCTACTACAATTATTCAATTAAAACTTCACACATGTCTTCAAGTGAAGCAAAATTAAAGTCCCCCTGCTTCTGCAGAAGCTCCTTTTATCTAAAAGTGAAGCACAATTAAAGTCCATGATGCTTTTATTGAAGCAGGTCATTGTGTATGGGAAATACCTATAAAGTGCACTTGAAGCTGGGGGCTCTCCGCAAGCAGGAGTATCTTGTTCAAGAAGATGACAAAATCACCATGTCGATTTACAAACAACCTAGTTAAATATATGTATTTGCTAAATTTATTTGTACATAACACATTTAGTGCAATAAAATGTTAATGACTGCAACAAAATGTTCATGACAATATGATATTTTGTCAAAATTAAAAACAAAGTTATTTTCACATTGAACAGCAAGTAACAATTTTTGAGAGTTGTGTGTTAGCAATACTTATAGTACTTGTAATAACATGTCTTTAACATTCAACTATTGAAAACTTGCTGTACAAACTGATAACAAAGAAATGCTCATTGAATAATATTTTTATTAGATTGACTATTCACCGAATAGTCCGAGCTATTCTACTCACCCATTCGTCGGCGTAGGCGTTAGGTTTGCGTGCAACAATTTCATATCTCTATATCTACCACATATATTCACTTAAACGTCGTATATGTCTTCATGATCATTATTTAAGATCACTGGTCAAGGCCCATAACTTTGACCAGCATTTTAGCAGTATTATGCCCCTTTTTGTGCTTAACAATATTCAGCTTTAACTTTGTGTGCAAGTACATATCTCTATGACTATTACAGATATTCAAATGAACTTCACAAATGTCTTCGGGGTCATGATGTAAGGGTCTGACCAAGGCCCATATTTCTGACCTGCAATTAAAGACGTTCGCAACAACAAAAAAAGAATTGGGTTAATTTCTCCTTTGCTTCATATTTTCTTTATTCTTGAAATTGTAACAATGTACTAATTTCATCGCTAATGTCCATTCAAAATAATTATTTTTAATAGTAAAAGTTCATAAAGCATATATAATAATCAAAGACACACGTATGCAATGTATTTTCAAACAAATTTAGTTCAGAAATGATCCATTAAATATCTCCATTCTATTGATATTTTGTATATGTATGTTAAAACGAAACAGGAAAAAGGCTACACAGTTACCCTATATGAAATCCAAAATTTCCCAAACAAGTTCGGTGAGCCATTCTTTTTATTAATATTTTAGTGTAAGTATACATTGATGCATGTATGTGCGAAATTTTAAGAAAATCGGTCGTTTGGAACAAAATATGCATTTGATAAAAGTGAAGTTTCAGAAAGCGTTATTAGTTCCCATTTGACACACTTAAATGTCCAGTCAAATTCATTATTTAAGCAGTAAATGTAGGTTAATCGTTTTTATTATCAACATACACATGTATATTGCCAAACAAAGCATGTACAAACATTTCAGTTGAAAGAACCATTACCTTGTTTGAAAAAAACTATCCTATATACTTAAGACATTGATAAAAATCCTAACTGAAAAAGGGGCTTCGACAGGTACCGTATTCAAAAACCAATATTTCCGGAACAAGATTTTTAAAGACTGTTTTAGTTTCAGTATACAATGACTCATGAATGTGGGATCTTTTAACAAAATCTGTCCTTTGGAACAAAAGATATTCGTATATTTGATAAAGTATTTATGTTTCACAGGCATATTTAATGCATAATTAACCTCGTAAAGTGTCCATTACAAGTCATTTGTTGAATGATAACTGTAGATAATGCGCGTTTTATCATTAAACTACATTGGTATATTACCAAACGAAACATTTAAAAAAAAAGATGCATTTAAAAATCTCCAGCTTTGTTTGAATATAAACGCTTTATATTATTCAACGTTCTAAGTAACGCAAACTGAAAAAAGGCTTCGACAGGTAGGGTATTCAAAATTCAATATTTCCGGAAAAAGGCCGGTGACCCCTATTTTTTAAGACTGGTTTAGTTTTAGGATACATTGATGCATGTTTGTGCCGAGTTTTAAGAAAATCTGTCGTTGAAAAACAAATCGAAGAAATTGTTGCGAACGTCTTTAAGTAGAATGATGCCCCATTTTTTGCTTAGAACATTAAGATTAAGGTTTGTGTTGCGTGTACATATCTCTGTAACTACTACAGATATGCAACTGTAACTTCACTTATCTCTTTTGGGTCATTACGTACGTTCACTGACCAAGGCCCATAACTTTTACCTGCAATTTAGCAAAATTATGCCCCTTTTAGGACTTAAAAAAAGTCAGGTTTAAGTTTGCGTCCAACTAGTTCATATCTCTATATCTACTATGGATATTCAATTAAAACTTCACACTTGTCTTCAGGGTCATTATATAGTGTCACTGGTCAAGGCCTATAACTGGGACCTGCATTTTAGCAGATTTATGAACATGTTTATACTAAGAAATAGTCAGGTTAAAGTTTGCGTGGAAGTACATATTTCTGCAAATACTACAGATATTCATTTGAAACTTCACACATGTCTAAGGGGTCATAATGTAAAGTCACTAACATAATATGTATATTATCAAAGAGGTATGAATAATCGAGTCCTCAGACAACTCGTGTTATATGTCTTGTTGTACGACAACATTGTGAATCATATGGACCAATCCAAAACAGAATTTATAATTAATGCAATTTCAAAAAGGTGTGATTGCATTTCATATTGGTCTAATGAACAGTATTTCAGAGAAATGTAATAAATAATCTAACAGTCTAGAACTTATATGTTTGTGACGATTGCATATGTGACAAACATTTAAATTCTGAGTCGTACACATCAAACTCTGGCCGTCTCCACCTGTCTAAATGTTTTCTGAGCCAAACATTGTTTCATGCAGCATGGACAACCTCGTTTGTTTTAGAATTGTTTTAGGTTCAATTCAGATAAATTTGTCCCCAAATGGATTTTTGGCGAAATGTTTACATTTTAACCCACTTGTTAATTTGGCAAATATGCGAGCGAGACCTAAGCAACTATTTTGGCTAGACTTGATTAAACAAGTTCAGAAATAAAATGCAGGAGACCGATCCATAGTTCTTGATTTGTGTATTTTAAAATGTTTGTTTGGACACACTGTTCCTTTAAGTCAACCGGGTTTTAGTTGCATAACATTGATGCCAAACTGGAATTTCTGAAAATCCTTGGCGGCAACTGTGAGCTCACCATTATTATGAGACTTACAAAATTCACACATGCATGTGTTTGTATACCAGTAAACAAAATTGTCTTGTGTTGTATCTGTTATATGAACAACTGTTATAATATTGTTTTAGTTTCGTGTATAGAAATGTATATAGTCAATAATAACAACACAAGTGCGAAGTCATATGTTTATTCTAGCATTCTTATAAAAGCTATGCATTTAAATTGATCTACGGCAATCCAATTATGATATGATTGCAAATAATGGAATAAAAACTTTCAAAATCATATCAGAAACTGATTGCCGAACACATATTTGCAGAAATGTTTCTTAGCAATGTTGGTTTAATACAGTTATTCCTGTTTCAAAAAAAGCACCAAGGGAAACGGTTTGTGCAAACTGCAGTGAGGCGAGATTCGAAATTAATGACGGAGAAATCATCACGGTAACCTTTTATAGAATTCATCAAGCAATTTGCACACATAGTCAAGAGGCTAAATGTACAAGTTTGTATTGCCAGAAACTGCTATAGTGAGATTTGAATATATTTGCACACATGTTTGATTTGGCTACTCTCGACTACGGTTCTTCAATCTGAATCGATTCATTTAAAACATGGAGACTATGATCCATTAATTTTTGCTTACATTATAATGATTATCAGATATTGAGTAACAGAGTATCTCAGTACGGCAATAAAATAGCAGGATATCTCAGTACTGCAATATATGTCACACACCAGTATATCTCAATCTTACAACACATGTAATACAAGTAGCAACATATCTCAATTTTACCATACACGTGATAAAACTAGCAGAATATCTCAATTTTACCATACAAGTAATAAAAGAAGCAGTATATCTCAGTTTTACCATACAAGTAATAAAACTAGCAGAATATCTCAACTTTACAATACAAGTAATACAAGTAGCAGTATACACTATCTCAATTTTACAATACATGTTTACAATTAGCAGCATATCTCAATTTATAAAACAAGTAATACAAGCAGCAGCACACCTCAATGCTACAAGTAGCAGCTTATCATAATTTTACAGTACATGTATAAAAGTAGAATCATACTAGTATCTCAATTTTACAATACATGTATACAAGTAGAAGCATATCTCAAGTTTGCAATACATGTGTACAAATAGCAGCATTTCCCGATTTTATAATACATGTATACAAGTAGCAGCATATCTCAGTTTTACAATACATGTATACAAGTAGAAGCATATCTCAATTTTACAATACATGTATACAAGTAGAAGCATATCTCAATTTTACAATACATGTATACAAGTAGCAGCATATCTCAGTTTTACAATACATGTATACAAGTGGCAGCATTTCTCAATTTTACAATACATGTATACAAGTAGCAGCATATCTCAGTTTTACAATACATGCATACAAGTAGAAGCATATCTCAGTTTTATAATACATCTATACAAGTAGCACCATATCTCAATTTTACAATACATCTATACAAGTAGCAGCATATCTCAGTTTTACAATACATGTATAAAAGTAGAAGCATATCTCAGTTTTATAATACATCTGTACAAGTAGCAGCATTTCTCAATTTTACAATACATGTATACAAGTAGCAGCATTTCTCAATTTTACAATACATCTGTACAAGTAGCAGCATATCTCAGTTTTACAATACATGTATACAAGTAGAAGCATATCTCAATTTTACAATACATGTATACAAGTAGAAGCATATCTCAATTTTACAATACATGTATACAAGTAGCAGCATATCTCAGTTTTACAATACATGTACATAAGTAGCAGCATATCTCAGGTTTGCAATACATGTATAAACATAGCAGCATTTCTCGATTGTACAATACATGTATACAAGTAGCAGCATATCTCAATTTTACAATACATGTACATAAGCAGCAGCATATCTCAGTTTTACAATACATGTATATAAGTAGCCGCGTATCTCAATTTTACAATACATGTACATAAGTAGCAGCGTATCTCAATTTAACCATACAAGTCACACAAGTAACGGCATACGTTATTTCACAATAAAAGTCAAACTAGCACAGCATATTGCTATTTTTCAATAATTTGTTTAAATGTTTATGTTATTAATGCTTTTTTTGTACATTACGCCAATGAATTGTAGTTTACATTTCTGTGAGATATGCTGCTACTGTTAAACATTTCTGTTAGTAAACAGCTATCAAAAGATTTAACATAATATCAATTTACACCATTTGACGATATATTTTATCAAATATAATAACAGAGTAAAACAGTGCGTAATAATACAATCTGGCAGTTAAATATATGCTCATAATTTCCTGTACTATTATATATACAAATTTAAAGTTAAATGTTTAGTTCACTGTTAACACCAGGACGTGGTTATTATTTGACTGTCCCACAAAAATAGAGCCAGTATAGCTGTTGTAGAAGACTGACTGTGGGGCCTTCAGGCCATCCTTCTGTGCAACCGCAGTAGCCAGCTTCTTCCTGCCCTCCCTGTCCACTTGAATAATAACGTTGGATGAGAATCCACAGACCAGCACTTGTCCTAAAGGAGTCACATGGACACCCCATGGTTGTTGTAGTTCAGTGTCAGCGAAGGTAGAGAGGAGTGTCCCATCGCTGGCCAGTGTGAGGAGCTTGTGCTGGGCATGGTTGGTGACATAAATCCTATCACCAGCGGGGCTCACAGCACACTTGAACACTGGATGTTGCAATAATGTATAGATTCATATTATGAAATATTAACTATCCAACTGTAGTAATTACATGCAATATATATTGGAACTTTTATATTTAACTACCACTAGCATTTATGTATTGTTTTACATGTTTCCATCTACATTCATTGTTTCATTAACACTGATTACTATCTTGTTATGAACATTTTAAAGTAAATAATACAAACTGGTATGCTTAAAGGACATGGAAACTTGTGTCGCATTGTTTTAATGGATTAATAATTGTATCATGAGGTACGTTATAACATTCATGCCGTATTTAGTTTGTTATACATGTAGAATATACAGATTATTCAACACGAGATGCATTCATTATTTTCCTATTTTGATGGACGTCTATAAACCATGTTTATATTATAACAACGCATACTTAACATATGTAGGTACATGTATTTTATAATAGCGACCATCATGGCATTACCTGTTTCAGAACCTGGTTTGTCTTCATACAGCTTGCTCACCAGGGTATCAGTCAGATTGTACTGGTACAGAGCAGTACTAGATGTGACATAGAGGTGTCTCTGGTGGTGGGCAATACCAACACACGTATGTTTAAATTGAAGCTTCCTATTTATCGCCAGCTGCTCATTGTACACAGAGATAAACTGGATCTCAGGTGTGTAATCAGTAACCACCACCTCACTGGCATTGACCTGACATATGTCCCTCGGGTAAGCAGACACATCACAGTTACTTATAACCTTGTACTGCTGATCCAGCAGCTTCACTCTCTTTTGTTTATAGTCTGCAACAACAATCTGACCATTGGAAAGGCAAACAATACCTTCAATATCACAGGCATCTTTGGAATCACTGGGCATTCTCACATAACACCCCGTCTTCCCCGTCACGGTGATCACCTGGTTTGGTTTTACCTGTACAATCCTGCCCAAACTTGACAGTTTGGACAAATACAGCTCAATGTCAGTGTAAGCTAGAAATTGTATGGAACTTTCAACCTTATACGAATTGTCCTTTAAATATTTCTCCGACTGCCGTATCTTGTCCAGACATTTCTTGCCAGCAATAAAGGCAAGTTCGTCCTTGCTCCTATCACTAAGGCTCTGCACGGCCACACTGAGTCGTTGAAACTCATCCTGAAGCCTGGTGCAGTTATTAATATCAGTTGTGAGGGAAACCTTTATGTTCGCCATTAAATCATCCAATGCCGTTACTGTTTTATTCTCGAGATCCTTTAAAGCAGCATTTATTTTCTTGCGTACATCTCGGATTTCTTTGAGTTGTTCTTGATATGAAATTTGCAGGGATTGAATGTTGCATTCCCTATTTTTGTGCAGTTTATCGAGTTTCTTAAGTGTTGCTTTCATGCTTGACAACAACTGACGGAAATCTTCTGTACCACGATCTTTGACTGACTCAGCAATAAGTTTAACCTTACTGCACTGCCTGTATGGGAAATTATATTGATTAGTCTAGAACACAACAACAAACTAAACAAAGTTAATCGTAGTTTTACCGAAATCTAACTGGCACTTGAGCTTATAAATTCGGTTAATTAAAAATATTGGAATGAAAGCAAGAACAATATTAGGACCGCACAATACGAAATATCATGTAGGAAATGCTCCATGAAAACATTCCATTCGTCGTAATTATAAAAAAAACTCAGGTGGTAAATTTTCTGTTCTTAACTTTGAAACAGGCAATCTGGTTTAATATAACAAATATGTTATACAATGATACTAATATGTTATACAATGATTAGTATTAGTGGCGCATATTATAATTCATCAAAGGAATAAAACTTAGGAACAATGAGCATTTCCTAAATTATACGTTTGTGTTTTGTGGTATTTGAGACTTTGTTTATTTATAAAAGGGATTTACATTAAACTGGTTGAAGACAGCCCTAATATTATTTCGATCTACCGACTTTTTAATAAATAGAAAATGCATAGATATATAGTTTATACTACGCTTATCCAAATTCAAAGACAAGTAGACAAAGGTCTCACAATTACAAAACCCTCAACCAATGTGACTATATTTACCGATGATTCAGCAGAACGCAAGTACTACAGCAGAGCTGACTGTGGTCCTCGCAGAACAGCTCCAATCTTTTATCTACGTGTTCTTCACATTTCTCTAAAAGGTCCTCCGTTTCCTTGGAAACTGGCCATTTAACCGCATTTCCTCTCCCGTATGTAGTATGCATCCGAAACAATTGCTTGTGGGGTGTAATACAATGGTCACAATAAAACTTCACACAATTTTCACAGTAAAATTCTGCCTCAATAGTATTGCCTTCTTCTTCACACGAAGTACAACAAAAATCCAGAACTGAGTCAGATCCTTTATGGATTGAAGACAGAGACATTGACGCCATGTTATTAATCTTTGCAAATAATCTTTAGTTTATTTTAAATTCACTAAACTTACTGTATCTTACAACATGAATATTACAAAGAGCAATTGCAAACTGCCTATTTCGTATAGAAACGAGTACCGTAAAAGCGGTAGTCAATTTGTATCTGAACCGAGACCAAATGTACAGAAATATTACGTTCCACCCACTCAGTAATATGATCACCTGAATATATCACTGTGCAAGATGCACATTGACCTTGATAAGTAGTCTGTTCCTCTCCGTGTGACTTATTAAGGAGGCAAAGTCCACATTGTGAAAAACGTACCTGAATTTGCGGTAGTATTGTTAATGTATGTGATATACCATCAAGCTAAATAAATGTGGTTAAAACGGCCCCATATTATTTTAGCGATTTTAGTAGTTTCAATGTATGTGCAAACAACAAATAAAATGGAGATATTTGTTTATTTCAGTTTATTGCATAACAATTAACATGAAGCATACCACAAGAAGAATACAATACTGAAAAAATATATCGATCACAAAAAATATATATAGTCTTTGGAACGTTAAGATGTGTACCTGAATATTAAAGTAATTTTGAAATAAATCGATTATAAAAAAAAATTTTTTTTTTACAGATATATGCTATCCTGAAACAAAATTAATTTTAAAATAGAGAGATCATAATAAATAAGCATTTAAATATATTTATTTTCTGGATCACATGTGTACATGAAACAAAAACTATGAATTACATTAATAATATGTACATTATTGTCAGGTTTATCACTCATCATCACTGATAGATCATCATCGTTCATCTTCGCTCAACATCGATCATCATCACTCAATTAAACTGGTCATCTTCTGTGACTTGACGTACAATTGGACGATACAGGTTTGACAGTTTCTTCTGAAGTCCAGTGGTACACAAATCTATCCGCTCTGAACTGAAAAAAAAGAATAAGCAAATTGGAATTATAATTACAATTGATATATCGATACAAATATGGACCTTTGAATGGATAAATGTATATTTATGTATGTTGACATATTGCATATTATAAGATAAAGTTAGGAATATTAAAGAAATAATAAATAAATAAATAAGGCATTGTTATGGAGTCAGATAATAATTAGTGAATTTACATTACTTGTTTTATGCATAGAAAACTTTGCCTTGCATGGTTCTCACAGATTTCCGCTGGAAACGCCGCAGCCTCATTTCTCTAACCAGACGAGCACTGCAAGCTACTTCTAACGCCTCTGTGTGTAGCAGGCGCACCAGTGTGTAGAAGGGTGGTGCGACACCGGCCCTAACATTAAGACGCCGATGCCACCCTGTAAAAACACATAAGTGTACGATATAATTCAGTAATCATGCATTTTGAAAACAATGTTCTAGGGTCAGACCATTGTATAGGTCTTCAATATCTGAAGAGCTGAGTTGGGTGTTTGTATGTGTCAACAATTAGGCTGTTATCAGTATGTGCTAGATATGGGGGCTGTAGTGACACATTTATTACACTTTTTATTGATGATTAATGCCCAAACAAAAATAAACGGAAAATAATAATTTTAGACGAATATATGAACAGACTGTACATATAGAACATGAAACATGACTATTTAAAGTATGTAACGAACGAGATACATTAAGAAATTGATAGAATAAAAACAACATAAACAATTAATTTACAATAAAATTAAATTAGATAAAATACATAAAATATAATAAGATCAAATCAACAAATGAATTATTTATAAACTATTTAGATAATTAAATATTAAGGAAGCACGTTTTATGTTGTAAATAAGTTACGTTTGAATCTTCCAACTATTAAGTTTAATACTATATGAAGATATATTAAGATATACAAAGCTGCAGTTTTATGTAGTGTATTCCATATACTGGATAATGGCACCTACACAAAGTTCTCATTTAAACAACAGTTTACAGAGGCATGTTATCATATATAAAGTTTACTTCTATAATCCTGTATATGCATAGCAAAGTATAGGTTATTCAATAAATGTCTGCAAGTGTGCATGTGTTAACTCCTAGGCTTTTTAATGTCCCGATTGTATTCCGAATATACAAATGCGGCTGTGTCAGCCGAATGTTACGAACCTAACTGTCGGGCGTGTTTGGCCGACCTTGCCGGACATGTCCCGATATTCCCGATCAGCCCGGTAGTGTCTCGATAGCGTCCCGACAATGCTACGAATCGTTAGGATCGGATTCAGAAAGGGATATACACGGCTGGAAACGACTGAATCGGGACGCTTCCGGACCTAGAACGGCAATAAAAATCGGGACGTCTGTGCAGGTATGCAGATTCTTGAATACATGTTTATATATCATTTATCCACATATCAGCCTTGACATAACACTTGAGAGACGATTTCGAATGTAACATAACACTTAATCACAATGTATGATAAGATATGCCCTACTGGGCGGTTGTTAACAGATGACATCTTTAAAAGATGTACCACTGTGGATAGTGATTATATGTCGTTATAACTGAAAAAAAAAACACGTGACTTGAGTAACAATTTTGTTTTGGTAGTTGAAGACCATTTTAAACCCTGGAAATTATGACTGTTGTTATTGGTATTAAAGTTATTTATACTCGTAAAATGTACTGCAAATAATGTGCGGCTAAATACGATACAGTTAAAAATAAAAGCATACAAAGTATGAATAATATTAACTGGTATTTTAAGCAAACATAACTACTCTTCAGTTGATGAAAGATTTTATTACACGTTTCTTTTCTTCATTCACCACTATTTTGTTGTAAACTCGTTTACAGTGCTGTTACACTGCAGAGATTTATATTACAATAAGACCACAAGAAATAAGCCATTCTTCATAAATAACGCATATACATCTTTTGGGGAGTATTGTGTCAGTGTATATTGTGACAAATCAAATGATGTGTTGTTTTTTGTGTGTAGGACGAATAAAATAAAAGATAAACTGAAATAAAGTTATTTATTCTCAATTCTCAACCAAATATAGCTTTTACCAATAATGCAAATTGATTACAAAATCTGCTACATTTACTGGAAAGGTAAAGAGTAAATATACATGTACAGAATAAAAATCGAAAGTCAGTTTTAAATTTAAATTTAAACAAATTTTAAATCCAATTAATATTGGTCACGCAAGCAAAAGCCAAACAATGTTACAATATACCATAAAGATACATGCATATACAATGTTAAGGTACAATAATATAATTATATTAAAGATTCAAATATGTTTTTTGTCCACATTTAAGAGTTCATATGTTAGAGTACGTCCTCTATGTACTGTGGCATCAATATGTTTAACCAATGGCTGACACCAGCACTTCAGACACATTGGGATCCGTAGACCGCACAGTAAGCTGCATGGTTACGCCCGCATCTGCCATGGCAAGTTTTGCCCGAACGAGGGCATCATGCCCGCCCCGGTAGACACCAGCCAGAAAGAGCGTGTGGGCGCTTTTCCCTTCCGGTACCTTGTCACTCCGCTCACACGGCTGCATTCCAAGATACTGGATAATGTTTTTAACTGCGTCTGAAAGCAAGGACAATTATATTCATAGATATTTCAAGGAAATGGACAGCGTATTTAGTGTGTGATATAAAAACACTTATATTTAAAAAAAATTGCCTACCCCCTCAAAGAGATTACCAAAACACATTTTTATAGAGATGCAGCAAATTTTAGAGATTATTTGTATAACACTCAGTAAAAATTGTCTTCGAAAAGAGGAAATCTGCTGAACAGAGGAAGAATCACACCCATGTGTAATGCTAATGGAGTTTTATTACACTCATAAATGTTTAATTGGCTCATTATGGTTGATCAAACACCAAAAGCATTTTACCGTCCAATGTTTTTATAGTAGACAAAGCAAAAGTATCCTCCATTTCATTATCAGGTCCGACCTCATCCCAGCTGGCTCCGAAGTTTGGTTTTATCACCTTCTGTACGTGGTCGGCCACAGATACCTCCACATCCTCCAACTATATGAATGGAATACAAGTATGACAGAACAGTCGGCCACAGATACCTCCACATCCTCCAACTATATGAATGGAATACAAGTATGACAGAACAGTCGGCCACAGATACCTCCACATCCTCCAACTATATGAATGGAATACAAGTATGACAGAACAGTCGGCCACAGATACCTCCACATCCTCCAACTATATGAATGGAATACAAGTATGACAGAACAGTCGGCCACAGATACCTCCACATCCTCCAACTATATGAATGAAATACAAATATGACAGAACAGTCGGCCACAGATACCTCCACATCCTCCAACTATATGAATGGAATACAAGTATGACAGAACAATCGGCCACAGATACCTCCACATCCTGTAACTATATGAATGAAATACAAGTATGACAGTACAGTCGGCCACAGATGCCTCCACATCCTCCAACTATATGAATGGAATACAAGTATGACAGAACAGTCGGCCACAGATACCTCCACATCCTCCAACTATATGAATGAAATACAAGTATGACTGAACAGTCGGCCACAGATACCTCCACATCCTCCAACTATATGAATGAAATACAAGTATGACAGAACAGTCGGCCACAGATACCTCCACAGCCTCCAACTATATGAATGGAATACAAGTATGACAGAACAGTCGGCCACAGATACCTCCACATCCTCCAACTATATGAATGGAATACAAGTATGACAGAACAGTCGGCCACAGATACCTCCACATCCTGTAACTATATGAATGAAATACAAGTATGACAGAACAGTCGGCCACAAATACCTCCACATCCTCCAACTATATGAATGAAATACAAGTATGACAGAACAGTCGGCCACAGATACCTCCACATCCTCCAACTATATGAATGAAATACAAGTATGACAGTACAGTCGGCCACAGATACCTCCACATCCTCCAACTATATGAATGAAATACAAGTATGACAGAACAGTCGGCCACAGATACCTCCACATCCTCCAACTATATGAATGGAATACAAGTATGACAGAACAGTCGGCCACAAATACCTCCATATCCTGTAACTATATGAATGAAATACAAGTATGACAGTACAGTCGGCCACAGATACCTCCACATACTCCAACTATATGAATGGAATACAAGTATGACAGAACAGTCGGCCACAGATACCTCCACATCCTCCAACTATATGAATGAAATACAAGTATGACTGAACAGTCGGCCACAGATACCTCCACATCCTCCAACTATATGAATGAAATACAAGTATGACAGAACAGTCGGCCACAGATACCTCCACATCCTCCAACTATATGAATGGAATACAAGTAGGACAGAACAGTCGGCCACAGATACCTCCACATCCTCCAACTATATGAATGAAATACAAGTATGACAGAACAGTCGGCCACAGATACCTCCACATCCTCCAACTATATGAATGAAATACAAGTAGGACAGAACAGCCGACCTTATACATGTACCTCACTGCATTTAACCTTATGGTTAATTTGACTTTAAATATGTTAGTGTTCTTATGAATAGGATTGGGTTCCAAACAACAGTCATTAATGTTTAAAACAAATTCTAACATGACACACACAAAGTTTTCTATAGACAACAAAATTCGCCGTTGTTAAACTACCAATAAACAACCAAAAAAATAGTTCCGAAACTGTAAAACATAGTTTACATTGTGATTGCAAAAAATGTTTTCCGGTCATATTAGAATCGAAATAATGTTCGCATTATCGTTGTTTATCAGCAAATAAACACCGCTAATACCCTCGTGGTTCAGTTCATACGCAGAAGAATTTCAAATTGTTCTAAGCCAATAAATCAAAAATTATTCCTTAATTATAACAAAACATTTTTTTGCGTTATCCAGTAAATAATACATGCATGGTTACCAAGTCACTAATAGCTAGCTATACAAGACAAAATGCCAACAACAAAGCCCAATAACTAACCACATATTCATCATCATAGCCTTCATCATCCGCCTCCCCTGTGTTCGGGTCACAGTCCTTCACTATGAACTTCAGAGTGCAGCTGAATGTTCCAGTCACTTTGAAACGAGAAAAACAATGGACACATACAGTATTTTACTTATTATTTTATTTAGCACAATTCAAGCAGGCTCACGAAAATAAATAGGTTCACAATGTAAACAATTTTCTGCCATGTTTATAAGCTAACAAAACAAGAGCTGTCCGAGGACAGCGCGCTTGACTATTCGAAGTATTTTAGTTGGTACATATTTTGGATAGTGGAAGAGGCATAAATTTGTTAAAATACAAAAACTTTTAAGTGAAGCCTTGTATAGTTTATACATTTTTAGAACAAAAACTTAAACCAGAAAATCCAAGTGAAAGAGGAGCATAACTCTGTAACAATACAAAACAGAGTTATGGGGAATGTTGCCCCTGATACTGGAGTTGATGACAAAGGTATATTCCAAGTTTCAAGTTAAAAGTTAATAACTTATGTAATATTGAAGTTACAAGACTTTTAAATAACAACTTTAACCAATTCAGATGCGGACACTGACGCCAGGGGTAGTAGGATAGCTCACCTATTCTTTGAATAGTCGAGCTAATAATCGGTTAGTTTTAATATTTAAGAACCCAACACACAATCAAAGCACCCACCTAACTTTTGATATGTGTTACTACAGTCTCTGCATGTAACCTACTATTGCTTTGCAAGTACACGAAGTAACCTCTTATGGGAGCCTGACCAGCAGATTGTATAACTAACTTTTACACAAGTCAAGTACAAGCAAGCATGCCTGGGCATTTTCCACTAGAACTTAAGTAGCTTGACCAGCATATATTGCAACACAGTTTACCAATTTTCATTGCAAGATGATACACCAGAAGGAACAGTACCTGATGTAGCCTCCTCCGGGAGTCGTACCAGGGTGTATGTGGTGCCAGGGGTGTTGTACGGCAGCTTGGGGCACGGTACACACTTAAGTACCTGGAAGTCATCCGTGTTCTCCATGTGGACTGTCACCTTCTCAAGGACCTGGTCATTGAGTGTGTTTGTGCAGTCAAACTGTGGAATGGGATAAAAGCGTTAATAACACATTATAATATTCAGGCCAATATGAAAACTGGTTAGTGCAATCAATAAATATTTAAATGTTTATTTTCTTTTTAGTCAACTTCTTTGTAAATTGTTCATTTACTGGTTTTTGTGAGTGATCAATCAAACACTAAAATACTAATTTTTGTATAGTTATACAGCCAAAAATATTTGAGGCAAGAGTCATTGGACCTTGCATTGTTTTTCAGTGTTTTGTTGTTTATATGAAAATTACACGACTGCTAAACAAAACCGACTTTGAATAAAGTTTATCTGTACCTTACTCTTAACTTATTGTTTGATTGGTAAATGCACTTGATGCACAAAATTTCATGGTACATGAGCACACAGTAACAAAATCAATAATGTACCATAAAAGATATTGCAAATTTTTAAATACTAGTATACAATACAGAAAGGTTTGGTTGTGGAACCCTACCTGGAACACCATGTATCTGGGGTATGTATGCTTGATGCACCTGACCACATATTCTGTCTCCGACTCTGTCAGCTCTACAGGCAGGCTAGAGGACTTGAACAGTGGTCCCAGGTTTGCAAACTCTGGAATGGCGGCAAGTTGTTCTGAAAACATACAAAAGGTTTCTGTTAATACATTATTACTCGTACAACTTGTGCAAATTCAACATCGCATAAAAATCAATTCTTGTCAACAACTTCTGTCTTAGCTAGAGTAAATCCCAGACATCTGTGGGAAAAGAACACATTCTGCTCTTTGTCTCAACTTTATAAAAAATAATTCAGCAGTGCATGTCATTTGTAAAATAATTTTGTGTATACATGTCAAATTTGGTGTATTCAAAATATTAAAACAAACTGCAATGACAGCATTATTATTATTTACACAACCTGGCCTATTACTGAGAACATTTACATATATGCAATTTAAGTGTGCACTTACCAGCATACACAGTGTTTAGTATATCAGCACTTACCAGCATACAGAGTGTTTAGTACATCTGCACTTACCAGCATACACAGTGTTTAGTACATCTGCACTTACCAGCATACACAGTGGTTAGTACATCTGCACTTACCAGCATACACAGTGTTTAGTACATCTGCACTTATCAGCATACACAGTGTTTAGTACATCTGCACTTACCAGCATACACAGTGTTTAGTACATCTGCACTTACCAGCATACACAGTGTTTAGTACATCTGCACTTACCAGCATACAGAGTGTTTAGTACATCTGCACTTACCAGCATACAGAGTGTTTAGTACATCTGCACTTACCAGCATACACAGTGTTTAGTACATCTGCACTTACCAGCATACACAGTGTTTAGTACATCTGCACTTACCAGCATACAGAGTGTTTAGTACATCTGCACTTACCAGCATACAGAGTGTTTAGTACATCTGCACTTACCAGCATACACAGTGTTTAGTACATCTGCACTTACCAGCATACAGAGTGTTTAGTACCTCTGCACTTACCAGCATACACAGTGTTTAGTACATCTGCACTTACCAGCATACACAGTGTTTAGTACATCTGCACTTACCAGCATACAGAGTGTTTAGTACCTCTGCACTTACCAGCATACACAGTGTTTAGTACATCCGCACTTACCAGCGTACACATCCTGGCGTGAGGAGGCCACCTTCTCTGTCGGCTTGGCAGACACTGTCTCTCCAGGCTCCTTGGCTATAGTATAGATGAATACATGTACTGTCACTACAATAAAACGTTGTACAAAGATATATTCCAAGTTTCAAGTGAATAACTTACGAAGTTTTGAAGTTACAAGACTTTTGAATATCAACTTTATCCAGAAATACTATGTGAAGAAGGGGAATAACTCTGTCAAAATACAAAAATGAGTTATGGGTTATGTTGCACCTGATGCTAGAGTTGATGACAAAGGTGTATAACAAGTTTAACTTATGTAGTTTTGAAGCTACAAGACTTTTGAATATCAACTTAAACCAAGATCAGACGCGGATGCCGACACCAGGGCGAGCAGGAAAGCTCACCTATTATTCCAACAGTGACTAAGTCAACCTAAAAATAGTTTAATGGGCTGTATACTTATGAGCTACAGTATTGATGAATATTGTTACCACACAGGCATGCTGCTCACTGAGCAAAAAGCAGTATAATGGGCCACCACTTATGGGCAACAGCACTGATGAATATTGTTACAACACATAGCAGTATAATGGGCCACCACTTATGGGCAACAGCACTGATGAATATCGTTACAACACATACATGAATTCAGTGGGTAACTACTGATAGTTCAATAGGTCATGTACTTTTTGACTACATTTCAGTGGCATTTAATAATTAATTATAGGTATAATAGTGCAATTTAGCTCCTACCTCCTCCAGCAGTTGCCCTCTGCTCAGTGAGGGGCTGGGTGGCCAGAGGCACTGACTTCATGTCAAAGGGTTTGTCTGAGGGCTCCAGTGTGTAGTGATGAAGGGCCCTCTCCAGACCCACAACAGACACCTGCAGACCTGGAAGCAACAGACGAAGCTTTCAACTCACACAATTTGTATCATATGTGGGCTTTCATCATAAGTCATCAGGATCTCTCAGTCCATTCCACGCAAACTTAGATTTTAACAAGAGTACCTGAAGATGGAATATACATGTAAAACTGTCCTCCCTTTACAGTGATGACTTCGTAAAAATAAACAATCTCATTGAATAGGAAGACATTTCACCCAACAATCCTACACTACTTGATAAACCAACATTTTTACATCATGTAAATATGAGTACCAACGAGAGGTAAAAAATGTTCTATAACTAGACAACAGGGCCCATGGATCAGTAGCAAGGTATATGGGGACACTAGGCAGCTATTTACTTCTTACCATTGAGGATGTACGCGGAGTTGAGAGCCTTCTGCCTCTCCTTGAGGACGTGCACGTAGAAGGTGGCCCTGTCTCGTACTTCGTCATCAGAGTCCAGCTCGCACCTCTCGAGGAGCACGATGCAACTCTCCAGCAACTCGTCGCAGTGGGCCCCAAACTTCGCCATTGCAGTCACCGCCGCAGCACGAACAGCCGCGTTCTCCAGGATCACTCGGTTGTAGATGAATCTGATGTACTTGGAAGGCGTCGGGGTCCTTGGTCCTTCACGACCCAGAAGATGAAGAATCCTTGTGGCCAACACGGTGTGCTCGCAGTCTTCAATGAACTCGCACAAGTGGGCCAAGCCTGCTTCCTTGGCCTCGGAGTTGTCTTCGATAATGATGATGATGCTGTCGACAATTGCCTTCTTGTACTCGAAGCCTCCCTCCTCTCGCAGCATGGAGGACAGGAAGTTCATCATCACGTTGTGCTTGCGCGGGTACTTCAGACACAGCGACTGAATGGCCTGGACGACGACGATCTTGAACTCGTCTGAGATTTCCGACATGAATGTGGAGATCTGCTTCATCAGCCTGTCAACACTGCTCTCACTGCCCGTCTATGCAACAGAAATAGACATACTGAATACAATGAATTTGCAGAAACATCATGATTATCTAACCACTACAGAGCTATAAACTGTTTTCCAATACATACTAAATTCTTATACACTTGTACATTGAACTCACTATACAACAATATAAACGTAGGGACACCAATATAAACCATACCAGCACATATTGTTTAAATGTACACTTGAATTTATGCTTATAAAACATATAACTATTAAAACATTTTGAATGCTGGTTATTAAAATCTGTGATATGTTATCGCATTAATTTGCACTGTCAATAACTTTTCAACAGACTTTGAATATTTATTAAATATTACATTGCATTTTCACTGCAAACATAATTCCCCACCTTAGGATTACAAGAGCGTATCTAACATGAGTTAAAGAAGCAGATAGGCCATTGTAATACTGAGGTGGTGATATTCAACAATCTAATCATATTTGATAGAAATCTCATACCTTGAGTAGAGTGGTGATAGCCAGGGTTGCTATGCTTCTGTTGGTGTCCGTGATTAAGTTCTCAAGGTCAAGGTTGCACGTTGTCACGGCAGCCGGATGTTTCATGGCAACCTAACAGATTATTATAAAATGTGTATTTTAGTTATGGAATTAACAAATCACCAG
This sequence comes from Congeria kusceri, assembly GCA_027627225.1. NCBI lineage: Eukaryota > Metazoa > Mollusca > Bivalvia > Myida > Dreissenidae > Congeria > Congeria kusceri. The sequence goes on from CM051035.1 coordinate 46,456,643, forward strand.
TGTGATAGTAATACACTAAGCATTTAACATAAGAACACAGTTTTGCTTTGATAGGCAATTAAAACTTGCTTTTGAGACCAACAACCAATGAGAAATAAAAAATAAAAAAAAATTATTTTAACAGAAAATCCTGTTACAAGAAAGTAAACAATGTTATCAAGGATTCATACAGAAAGGAAAATAACATCACTAATTTTAGGCATTACTTTTATATGTGACATTGAAATTAGCTGTCAAGTTAGACATTTCCTGGGTAACAATATTCTACTTGTTAAACGGTTTATCCTTCAAAAAAATATTTGGCAAAGAACTACATGAAGTTATATTTAATATCTACTCTGTACCCTGTTCAGAGTCCTAACAGCGGCAAAGCGGAGGGTTGGTTTGGGGGAGCTACAGAACAGCTGCAGTACTGATACGGCTGGTGCCAGCTCCTTGGTGGTGATCCCCTTCATGTTCACCATTGCATGGGCCGCCTCATAGATTACGATCTCGTTCTTGTGGCGCAGGCAGTTCTCGATGAACTCAAACATCGGGCTGTCCGAGCCGGCATCCTCGTCTGCAATCAGCTTGCTGGCAATGCGGATCTGAGAAAACGAATGTAAAATTTATGTTATATTTCAGGTCGACCCATGGCTTAAAGTTTCTGTAGCCTTGCTCAATTCACATCCTGCTTATTTTGGGAATTGTATAGGGTTTGATGAAGAAAGCTTTGCAACTTAACATGTATTTCTTTGTAGCCAAAATGTTCAAATTTGTAGCCATTGGCAAATAACAGAGTAAGTCCTGCATTTTATTCCAACATTTTGGTTAACCACTTTGTTTTCAATATTAAACATCTCTTGCCATCAAATGGATAAAACATCATAAGAACTGCTACGTGAAATGTTAGCCAGGATACAGAGATTATATGGATAAAATACCCTAAAAACTGTTGCATGAAAATTTAATCTCAGATACAGATAATGATAAATTTTCAATTTTAATTTAGGTACCAATATATTTTTGACGTAACACCACATATTGAAGCAATAACTGAACCAACTATCTTTCACTCAAAATACTGATTATTAGTATACCTTACAGTTTCAACAACAACTGTACAAGATATATCAATCCTCCGACAAGCACACCAACTTATCGTGCCATTTGTGACTACATACCAGCAGACAGTAAGCATACGGAGACTTCAGAGAGTGCTTGCTAAACTTGCTCACGAGTTTCGTCACGGCCAACTTGTCATGCTTCTTGATATGGTACAGCAAGCCCAGTGCATGGTACTGAAGTTGAAAACGTAACATGCAAACTATGTTAATAGTCTGCAAGGAAATAAATAATTATTATTTTGCAATGTTTTCTCTATATCTACTAATCCCAATGTCACACCAGATACCTTTGAATATGGTTTTATTGTTCCCCAACACGCCACGAAATAACTATATAATGATCCATGGTCAACATCTGAGCATACAGGTATTTCTAAATTAATTTATGTGGCATACTTTTATCCTAACAAAAAAATTCATAATGTTCTGATTAAAAAATAATAGTTGTGCATAACATTTCTGCTAGGTACGGTGGGGTTGCCTGAAACACAGAATTTTTTGGGGGCCTTAGTGCACCCATGACGCACTCCATAAAATCCTACCTGCACCATGATGTTGTCACAGGAGACTGCCTCCTGGGCCTCGTTCACCCAGCGCTTGGTCACATCCTGGCTCCCTTTACTCAGATGCTGAAAACAAGATTTGTTTGCTGTTTGGTCTATATTATTTCATTAGAATTTTCACATATTTTGCAACTTTAATGCTTGACTCGTAACTTGGTTATACAATATGCATCAACATTTTATCTCTTTGTTATACACACAAAATCTATTTGCAAAAATAAAAAATCTGCAAATATTTATAACTTTGGGGAAGGGAATCAATTTGCCAGGATAAACTTAAACCACTTCAATATTTCCTTTAAACAACTATGTTCTTGTTCAAGGGAATGGTTTATATTCATAAGTCAGTGTATTTTACATTGATACTAAACCGAAGTACTATTGCCTTAACATCATGTTCACATTGTCAAAACATACAGTCATTGACTGAAAACTCAAAACAACACTGGGGTTATTATTTTTATTAATTCTTCTAACATATGAAGGGTTTCCCGCAGGCCTGTTTCGCTTGTCAGGCCCGACATATAAGCATTTAGTCATTTGCCGACATGCGTAAATACCGCCCACATGCTTTAATTTTCATAGCGACAACCCTTAATCCCTTTATCTATTACACCGATCTTTAATCACAGGGCCATAAACGAACGCCTTATTGATCGATAAGGTCTAACTTCCAACAGTATTATTGGCAATTGACCAAACTGTGTAGTCCCGCCCACAACGATCTCATTAGCCAATCAAATGTGGCGATTTTTAGGGCGGAGTTTATACCTTACTATAGTGCGAAATTATTAACCTGACACTCATTAATCTTTGTGACAAATGGTGTGTTCGGTTGTTTGCGTTGTTTTGGACGAGTTTCTGTTATAGGAATTTATGTTGATACAGATTTAAATACGGGGTAGCGATAGTGATATTTAATGGTCTTGTGGTATAGTGCTAGCGCCGCACACCATCGAACCGAGTTCAATTCCGTCGGACAGCGACTTTTAAAAAAATGTTATGAGTTATTCTTAAAATATGCAAAGCATGAGATATTAATTAAAAATGTAGGATATTTTATTGTGTTACTTTTATGTTTGAATTATTTTCATAGTACATTTTCCAATTTTTTAATTACAATCACACAATGGAAAAATCGTAAAAAACGTGAGTACAACCCGCAACAAAATATGTAAAATAAAATGTCAATGCCGAGACTCGAACTCAAAACTTCGCAGCGCAAGCGCGGCACCTGTTCCACTACACCATTCGCGCTTAACGATATCTAAACCAATACGATATAAGTTTACAATGACGCAACGCTCGATACATGACGTTGTATCTCTAAATAAATCCCAATTGCATACGGAATATTCACGAGTGTCAGGTTAATAATTTCGCACTATAACAACTAAAAACAAATATTATCGTTCACGGGAAAAGTCAACAGGCATTTTAAATTGATTATTATATTTAACGTTTTATTTTATCACTATAATTTCCCTATCCATTTCACAAATTGACAATCAAAATTATGGAAACGAATAAAGTAATATAGAGTCTCAATTTAAAACACAATTTAACATCGCCAAATGTAATTTAGTTCTTATAAACACTGCAATTAAGCAAGTGACCTGTGCAGCCAATTTCGGGAGGGTGTGGTCGATCATTGGAGGGGGGGTAGGCGGGTGGTGGTGTCCGCGATGCCGACATGCCTTCAAGAAATCATGCGGGAAACCCTGATATGAGGCATGCTGTGGGAAAATCGGGCTTAATGCATGTGCGTAAAGTGTGCAGAAGAGACTCCTTGAAACAGAAAATACCACAAAAGCCATAAAAGCGGAAAGTGTCGTCCTGGATCAGCCTGTGCAGACTGCACAGGCTGATCTTGGATGACACTTTAAGCACATGCATTCAGCCCGGTTTCCCAGGACATCCCTGATATATACTTTGTCAAAAACAATGTGTAGTTCACCAACCAAGCCTCTTACTCAGTGCACTACACCTAACATACCAGAGAAGACACAAGGGCTGCGCTGGCTACAGCGTGACATTTGTCCACAATGGCCTGCTTCATGTACCTCTCAATGCTCTGCAACATGGTCGTCTACAAGAGAAAAGACAATATTAACCTTTATTTCTTTAAAACAGAACAATAAACAGTTGTGGTATAGTTGACCGTTTACACTGGTTTGCAGTAAACAGAAAACAATGTTTAACAATTCTTTTTAGTTTATTTAAGCTTGACTGCATCAAAAGCCAGGGGCTTACTGAGACACTTGGGAGTCCATTTCCTGAGTAGAACCAGTACTTGGTGTTTTCTTGAGAAAGATCATTTGAACACTTCCAGAGTAAGGTTTGAACTCAAAATCTCCCATTTGCAAGGTGAACCTAATATCCATTTCCCGCTGTGTCTTGTAAATGAATACGAAATTGTTTTTATATTTCATATATTTATTAACATGATGATCATGTTTAACGCATGAATCTAACAATTAAACTTTTCAAGGACATTAAAGTCCCTGTGGACGAAATGATTTAACACATGTGCACATGCTAGTAGTATATAACAATATTCCTTGGAAACTTACATCAGTAATGGAGCAGAGGGCACGGATAGCCGGTCCTCTGAACTGATCGTCCTTGCCTGTCATGTCTTTCATCAAACTGGAATAAAAAATTACCACAGGTCTGTGTCTAACAATTGTTTTCCCTACACTTCCCACTCTTAGAACAAATGCTTTCAATCCTTTTACATATATATGTTGAACAGCTACAATACTTGAAAAAATGTTCTGTCAATTAATCTTTAAATTCTTAAGTTCTTACTCATTACCTGCTGGTAACGATGATGACATCATTAGCAATCTTGGACATGTCTTTGATCCCCATGTACATCAGTCGACGCAGAGTAGGCTATAGAACAATAACATACCAAACATGGTAATAATTGATGATTATACAATAGACATGTAGGCCAAACATAAAATAATCTTAACATTCCTTTTTACCTCATCAATACCTCAACAATTCAGGCTAAACAAATATTGAACATAGTTATCATAATGTAAAACTGTTTGTACAATCAGTAACATTAAATGTTATAATTTTTATGAATGATTAATGATAAATAATATTTAAGAATGATAAATGTTCATAAAACCATGATCATCATCTGCATAAGCTAACAATAGCGGAAAACATCTTTATGGTTTAAAATGAAAAACAGTGTCAATTCTCACATCCTTTGACTGGAACAATTTTGTCATAGCAAAAAATGCCTCAGTGGCTTCAGTGCTTCCAATGGTCTGATCCCCCTGGTTGATCAGGTACAGTAGCTTAGTGAGGATAAGTCCACATTTCCTTGGATTGATGGGAGTCTCGTTGAATGTTCTGGCCTGAAAATATTGCATGGTTTTGTTAAAAACTTAATGCAGCAAATCAAACAGTCGAGTGAGCAACGTCAACAATGCATGTTGTCAAGGTTAACATAGTTATATGGTGATGTAAATTTCATTTTGAAGATTTTTGGGAAGTATAAAAGTAAACAACATGTGCCAATACATTTTAATTTTATTACTCCTCTGGTTAACCTATTTTTCGCCCGTACCAAGTATTCGCCCACTGATGAAAATCAGTCAAAACAACAAACAAACACTCCTAACCAGTCTGGAGGTGATTTGCCTTGTATCGCTAAACTTGAGCTGATAATTGCGACGATCCGATGAATTCCAAATAATGATATCCATGTAAACAAACAATGCATAACTGACATTGTCAAAATTATGCTGGGGATGACGTCATCACGCACGCGCTCACAAATAGGTGTCATTTTTTCCTGTAATGCTTTTTACTGCCAGAAGATTCTTTTGTACGAAAAATATTTTAAGAGATTATTTTGAAAAAAATCAGTTTTTAAGGTGGGCAATTAATTGGAACAGTTGTTAACAATTATGCATTCAATTATAGGTGTTTTTCACACGTGATATTATTTGATATTTGTGAATTGATTTTGAAAACAAATCTATTGCTCTTCAGTGTTTTTTAGGGCCAATTTGGGGCCGAAATTTGGCCCCATTCCCCTGCTTAAAAAGTATATATTTTTCCCCTATATTTACCTTCAAATTCCCCTCAGAATATAAGCTTGATTTTAAAAATATATATAACCAAAATTGGACAAAAACTGACTAAGATAGAGGAATTTCTGTTAACAATCCCAGCAATTTTTCATCAAATCAAGTTAGTGCATTATCTTAGTTATCATTTGTAGTAAAACCATTCATTTATGTTTTATAACAAAGTAGAATATAAACAGGTAATAATGCTTTCCAAAAAAAAAATCCCCTTTCGGCGTAAAATTCCTGACACCTTTCCCCCAAAGGTGAAAAAGATCACTGTTCTTTGTCTTTGGTGCCTAACATTGCTTGCACCAAGTTTTATTACAAATGGATGAGTAAGACACATGTAAGACATAAAAAACCTCCACTTCCTGGTGACAATTGGTCGCTAACCAGTATGGATAGAAACGTAAAGAAACTATTTGGACCTACTGTAAACAAGGGGTTAATATGTTTCAAAAGTACAAAACAGTAAAAACTGTAACTGGTTCCTAATACCTATGTATATGCAACAGAAAATAAGTCATCACATATACATAAACAGAAAAGCTGTAGTATTCCTCTGTGACTTTACCTCTTGAAGTACACTTGTTTTGTCAAGGTTATGAAAAGGGTTTCCACCACCTGAAAAAAAACACATTCTTATGCATTTTGCACTCTAAGATGTAGCATGTTAAAATTAAAAACACGTAGTGAATATACAATATGTGCTCTTTTAACTGTTGATCCGAAAATATAGATGTCCGAATACAATGAACTGATTAAAAAGTTTATTATTTGGAAATTATATGCACTTCATTAAAAAAACATACCATCTTCCTCTTCTTTCTTATCTCTTCTCAGCATGTGCATTGTTATTTTTTAATACAGTCAATGTCAATACGCTATCGAAAAACTTTTGTCTTATTCCTGAGTCTAATTAACACTTAACCAAACACGTCACGTCCAGTAGTACTTAGTTGACGCCGGCAAATAATGCCCCGGTTAAACCGGCTAAATTAATATTTTTCACTTCCGTACAAACAAATATACTAGATATAATTACAAGGAACTACATTAACGTCAACTGTGTTTCAACGGGTTAAGTATAAAGCTTTTGAACTTTAGAAATTTTAATTACCAAATTAACCCCCCCCCCCCCCCACAAAACTGACATGAAATTATATCTGGTGTCAGTGACGTGCAAACCCGGTCAACAACATGATGGTGACGAAGAGCCATCCACATAAAATAGATAACAATTTAACACATCGATACGACTTATAAGTAGGTTATCGAATTAGAGACGTATCAATGCATATATAATAAATCTTAGATCAAATGAAGCAATGCATTATAGCTCGCATTCGGTTATAAGTGTTCGGGACAAAGACCGTTGCATAAAAAAAGCGGAAGCTAGGCACATCAGTCACATCGGTTCTTAATCTCATAACAGCGGTGTGGATCTGAATAAAATAATGCATCCAATAAAACAGTATGTAGCTCGCATAATCCGTCACTTACAACATTCACACTTCGGACACATCAGTTTCAATTAGACTGAGACTGGGACTGAAAGATTAACTACAGTGTAAGCTGATCTTGATCTTCTATTTCAACTCAACAGAATATCACGACTATATTAATATAATTGACCAAAAATTAAACAAATCCTGATTTTAAGTGGACGCAATTTGGAGCCGTATCCTGAAATATTTGGTTCAAGTTTACAAATTTGAATCGCAATGCTACGAGGTTAAATTTTATTTACAATTGTGTGTATTTTGATTAATTCTGGGCTAAGTGTGAGGTTCGGCATGGCTATCAACCGGTTTAAACCCCTAATGCTTTGCACTGACCGTTTTAATTACGTTTATGTTTTGTATTGTGTTGTGCGTATTGTCCTGTGCTGCATAGGCAATTGGTCACTTGTCTTAAATAAAGGACCAGCATATGTCACTAAGGGTTTCTCTCCTGCATGGTGATGTCTCTGAAGATTCATTATTGTTATATTAACTATTTGTGTGAGCACGAGAGGCCTGGTGAATTACATATAAACAAACGGAGAACCTCCAGTTGCATCAGCAGGAGAGAACTCTTATTAACAACACAAGGTCCTTTATATACGGCAAGTGGCCAATTACCAAAACAACACTGCGTAATACAAAAAACACGTAACAAACATAAAACACAAATATGAATTAAATATGCTGTTTTTAAGGATGTAAAACATGCTCTACATTTGCTTATGAAGGATGTGGACAACAGGGACCGAAGAATTGGTGGCTTCAATGATCATTACTTTGATAGTCAGAGAGGCAAGTATGCAGATCAGATAAGGCATTTAGAAACTCTTGTGGCTCAAAATGATCCTTTTGTTCATGATGGCATGCATACAAACAGGACATTCAATATTTCACTGTTCAATGTTTGTGCACGACAACAGTGATTTGAAGACATTCAGATATTGCTTTAAGCGCGTTTTGGGGGCGTTCCCTTGGCAAATATTGTGATTGACGACGATGACAGTAATTCCTAAATATACACATGTGCTGCGTACTATACATCTAAAAGCATGACAGACACGTCCTTCAAAACGATTCATTGACAAAACACAGATGGGCGAAATTATGGAAAAATGTTTGGACATGTTTTATGTATGGTTGGTTTCCATATTTATCAGTATAAAATGTACAGCAATAGAAAACAACTGGACTGAAATATCAACAACATTCATGAACTATTTTCAAAACAGACTAAAGTCAGTTTTAAAGGAAAAGGTTTCTGATTATGTTCGTGAAAATTTAGTTGAGAATGAAGGAACAAATAAAAATTGTGAAAGTATGAATCGGGTGCTGAAGCAAACGATAGAGTGGAAAGCTAGTTAACGGAAAAGGTGACAGACCGGTCCGGATCCAGAGTGCCATAGTCGGAACTGTTGAGTTTGGATGCCAGACAGTAACATGCATTTTCACAAAACGAAAACCCGAATGACTGATAGTGACTGAAAAACGATACCTGCAATGTCGAGGATTGCAGGCGTGTGTCACAACAATTGATCAACAAACACTAATGTAATGAATGTTGGTTCCAACAAGGAATGACAAGAAGCCAGGACAACGAAAGAGACTAGTTATCGTTAAGAATCTCATTGTATCCAAACGAAAGGATATCGCACCATAATATGTTTAAAGGATTACCCATATTCAGATAACGTTTTTGGCTGACTGACTGTTTCGCTCACTGACAGACTCAGTGTCTCACTGATCAAATGAATGAATAATGAAGTTACTTACATAATATGTAACTAGGTAAATTGTTTTGATATTCTTGCCTTCCTTATGTATGTCTTCGTAAAAACAATTCGTACAATTTCTATATGCAACGCAATGTATACACTGAAAATCATCATCTGAACCTTAAAGCCGCTGTCCATGGAATCTAAATCAATACATCTTAATTTGGCAATAGTTCTTATGAAGGTTAAATGGTGTTTATTTGTCTGAGAACTGTTTCTAATTTACGAAAAGGATTTAATACTTCCTATGTTCGAAAACGCTCGGAAAATAAAATAATGTACATGCTGGTTTACTCCAGAGGCATCACTAGTTACCGCATTAAATAGTATTAGTAATATTATACAGAAAATAGACCATAAAATACCAAAACGTTATTATTGCACCGATTTAAATGTGATTTTTTTATCGTTAAGATGTCCATTACAAACGATTTCTGTGAAGATTAATTTTTATAACATATTTCTGGACTGCTGCTTTAAATACACTTCTCGAACCAAGATTTCGAAACTTTAGGCGCGCAACTTCGGTTTATCTTGTTGCCACAGAGGTTTTAAACAACAAAAGTGCCGTATAAGTGTGCCCGCATACAATAGGACGTAGGCCTGTGGTGGATCCGTGGTTTGGTGGTAACTCACTGGCTTCACAACCCAGTGGTCGCAGGTTCGAGCCCCCGCCACACCATATCATACTAACTTTTATCACATTCTATACCTTGTTTCCCGTGTAATACAACCATTGCGAATATTTCTATCTTACACCTGTGTAAGATAACATTTTGAGCGTTTTCATTGGCTACATATTCTTTGACTGACCAATCGGATGACGTTATTTTGGTGAAATGACGTCGTCAACATGAAATGACATCACGTCAGTACACCATTTTTTGAATTTATCAACATGTTTTGGTAAAATTAGAAGATTTTTGTTTCGTTTAAAAGCATGTGATAAAAAAGATAACACACTCGTTGTCATTTTACAACAAAGGCTCGCTTACTAACAAAATTCCTGAACTCGTTTAATAAAATATGGTATGAAATGACAACTCCTGTCCGATCCTATGTCTTTCGCATGAGACGTTAAACCGAGGCGCAGTGTACTAGGTGCTTCGTACCAGTCACCTGAGTTGCCTCTGGAACAAGGCGTCTCCTGTATCTTGCATTATACATAACTAACTAACAAGTGTGGGCGCGATGGCCATATGGGAGAGAATCCCACTGCACTCGATACAAATGTATTACACACACACACACTCACACACACACACACACACACTTAATAATTTAATAAATTACATGGTTTGAATTTTGATGTGTATATTAATGAACTTGATGTATACCAATCAAAATATAGGAGGGAATCAGTTTTAGTGTACTTAATTTAGATAATACGCACATGTGGTTGAGTGCAGGATGCATATAATTTGTAAAATACAGTTTAAATGATATATTTTGGTATCATTTTAAAGGTATATATGTAGGCAATAAGAAAATAGGCTGTTTTGTGCACTACTTTTTGTCTAGTGGTTCCCAGCTTCATAACTTTTGGCCCATGTATTCATGCGCAAAATGGCAGCCTCCATGCCCGTCAAAACCGGTGTGTGTTTTCTAAGGTAAGTATTTTGAGTTACAACACATAGAATTTTTTTACATGCTGTTTTTTCAATAGGTTATGTCCTCATCTTTCCAACAATGTATGGTTATATATTGGAAGTTAGCTTGGTCATGGTGAAAAGTGATATCAAATTTTGAATATTTTATATGTAACAAAGAAGGAATTTATTTGCGCATGCGTAACCTTAATACCATAGAGCCATCGCAAATGAGGATTCTAACTGTGTTGTGTATAACCTATATTAATCGATTATTTTCAAAGTAAGAGTTGACCCATAACTCCGTTAATTTCCGGTAAAAAAAAGATAAGATTAAACGAGGACAAAAACAGATTGGTAACACCAATAATACGCGAAGTATATTGAATTTTGGAACTCGTTCTCACTGTTTATGTGAAAATTATCACGCACCCGTTATTTCTTGACATTGTTATTTTAGTTTATATTTAAGCAAAGAAATTTGTGATTATGCGTTTGTTCCTTCACAGCCTCGTTTTAGAAATCAAAGTCGACATTGCTTTTTACTGCATGTTATCGACTTGAGTTCAAGAAAGAAGCTGATAGTATACGAATTGAACGAATACTTATTTTTTTTTTTTTGTTGATTTGATTTTTATAAACGGCAGCTTTTGCTGTATTGAATTGAATATAATATTGCCCATATTCTTTTGGAATAAAAGTGCATGGTGGCCATATTTGTTAAAATAGACAATATTTTGTTAAGTAGCTTTTTTACTGTTAGCAACAAACCCAGCATAAAATAGTGTTTAACACATTTGTAACATTTTTTCTCTACAGAATGGACCCTTTATTTAATAATATTAAAATGATAATTTTTTTGACAATTTGATTTTTCACACTCTTGGGAATAGTAGATAAAGGTCTAATAAATGTCATAAGTTAAACAAAAAGTCTTTCACATATATGGGAATGTATCCCATAGATAGTCGATTATCACTTTCTAAGAGTTTTAGAACCCATTATTGAGATGAATTGTCCCACCTATAAATTGAGATGAATTGTCCCACATATAAATTGTGCAGGGTCACCTAGTACTTAATCCTTTAAATTCACTTATTTGCAGGAAAGTCAAAATATTCATGCATATTATATAATAAAGTAAATAAACTAATGCATTTATCAACTTCAAAACATATTAATTTAGCAGTCGAGTAAATGGACAATTATTAAAAATGAATACAAATAAAGATACCATCTAACATATTACATTTGCTTAAACATAAAATTTGCTTAACCCTTACTGCGCGGGAACCGGGTAAACTCGGGTCCGGGATTTAGTGCAGTACGAACGGGAACCGAGTATACTTGTTTTCAATAGTGGTCTAATTTTAGTAGTTCCGGGAGTTTCCCCGATTTATGTCATCGGTATTTTTCAGTATTAACCAATGAAAAAAGGTCTTCCCTAATTTGAAACGATATGATTGGTCTTTATTTTTTGATTTTATGACGTCGAAATGTAAAATCAACAAGCCTTGAAATTCAGACCAAAACGAGACAAAGAAAATGGCGGACGTTAGTTTTGATGCAGAACTATTCTTTGGTAATTCGGACAGCGATTGTGATTTTGAGGAATTTGAAGGGTTTGATGAGCAAGATATACGTGATGTACAGCCTGGACAATTACCAGAATACGATGCTAACCAGTTTGAAGGCGACAGAGAGTCTCCAAGTGACATGTTAGCAAATTGGTCGTCGAGTGTTGTTGAACCTTTGGTACCACCATTCGTTGCAGAAAGTGGTTTGTGCGTTGATTTGGAGATCGATTCAGTTCCATTAGACTATTTCTCGTTGTTTCTGAATGATGGGGACATGGATCATATTGCATTCGAAACGAATATGTATTTTGCACAGCAACGAGCCAAAAAGCAGCCGTCTCGTTTTTCGAGAATGAACTCTTGGTATGACACTACTGGGCCTGAGATACGAAAATTTCTGGGCATGACCATTGTTATGGGACTCGTTGACAAACCTGCACTCAGCAATTACTGGTCTACTGAAAAGCTGGTCTGCACTCCAGAGTTCAGCCATATGATGCCACGAGACAGGTTTCTGTCTTTGTTGTCATTTTTGCATTTGGCAGACAACAGGACAGCACCCACTCGTGAACAAGAAGGCTTCGATCCGTTGTACAAGGTGTGTATATATTCATAACTAAACACTTTACATGCATATTTTATTTGCCATCTTGAAATAAAAACATACCACAAGTTTATACATTTATTCTGCATATATGTGTTTACAACAATGTTACATATCTACATTCAAATTTGACACAAGTCACATGAACAAATTATCAGCCTATTTCGATAACCGAACGGTACCTAATTATTGTCTCACATTTTGTATGAAATTTTCTTTTAAAATTTTTAACACATAAAGCAACACATACAATCAGTTCAACAAAGTAAAACAATAAAGTAACATATTTGTTATTCTGTCGTTTCAGGTGAGGCCCATCTACGACGTGGTAACAGCTCGCTTCAGGAACACTTACACTCCGGATCGCAACATCGTGGTGGACGAAGGTATGGTGCCATGGAAGGGACGACTACGGTTCAGACAGTACATCCCAAACAAGCCCGACAGGTTTGGAGTGAAACTCTATGTGCTAAGTGAAAGCAAGTCAGGCTACATGTGTGACTTTGACATTTACACAGGAGCAGATTACGACCCCGATCCTAATGCCGAGGACAGCGAACTCACCCTCGGACATTCTTACGGAGTTGTAATGGGCTTGCTAAGGAAGTCCAACCTGCTAAACAAAGGGTACTGTTTGTACACAGACAACTACTACAGTTCCCCTATACTGTTTGACAGACTGGCAGCAGAAGACACTGTTTTTGTTGTGTAACAAAATGAACTTTATATGGAGTATAACCAGTACATATCATAACACACCTGTATTTACCTGTAATTACCTTGCATACCTGTTAATAATGAAATAATCAAATCTTTAATAAATAAAAACAAATATTAAACAATTATTTGATGTAATGATGCTCTACAGAGTAAACTGGGTATTTTGTAATATGCATTGTTCAAGAAAAATGTTGCTACTCTTTACCAATAATGGACAGTCAAAACAATTTACCTGTATTGTTAATTAGGCAGTATTTTTGTCTATTTTATGTCAAAATTTAACAATTACAAGTTGTTTGTTGTACTCTGACATTGTTTTATTATTTATTAAATAAAAAAGAGAGATTTCTAATAATAAAGCTAATAAAATCGTTCATTTGTTGAATTTTACCTGTATTTATAAGTTTATCTCACCTGTACTGGTGTAAAAATAACGACAGGTGAAAACAAGTTGCGTCAAAATGTCCGTCTTTCAATTACCTACACATATTATATAGGTTTTATATATCAAAGATAAACATATAATGGTGAAAATGAAGGTCAACTAACATGACTGTAAAACCAAGAATTCTCCAAAAAATAATCAGTACCAGGCTGCTGATAAGCCAAATACATATTCAGCGCAGTAAGGGTTAAGCATTCTAATCAAACATATTTTATTTTTATTATTTCTTTTTATGTTGTCCAGAATGATGGATATGGACTATCCAAACCCATATGAGCAAGCCGACTATGGCAGCTACCAGGACCCGTACACTGCGAGGAGTGGTGGAAGCTCGGCTGATGACTACGACTACAGCAACCAGTCTGACTTTACTGAGGGCACCTACGGTAATGAGTACACGGAGCAGGATCAATATGGTTCAGAAGACAGCTATGGTTCTTACGAAAGCTTCGGGGAGAGAAATAGTATGCAAGAAGAGAGAGACAGGTACAGGCATAAAGAACATTTTGTTTGATCGCACGATTTGTTAACGAATCTCTTGTTTATTTTTTTTAATGAAATTATTGACTTCGTTTTTCTCTTTTCTATGAATTTTCAATTCTGTTTACCTACATGTATAAATATGAGCATGTGGGTTACTGTTCTTTGTGTACTTTGTAAACCTGATATTAATTATACCATCAATTGATCTACTTTTTACGCCACCAGCATCTTAATGCGGAAGGCATATTGTGATCGTCCTGTCCGTTCTTCCGTCTGTGACGAGGTTAAGTAGGTTTTACCGTTTTGTCTAGCACCAACACCGCTAACTGCAACACTTGGAGACTTATGACCATTCCCTATCCACCCATATCACCCATAGGGATTTAGCCAGACTAAAAAAATGGCAGGGGGTCCTGAAAAAGGACGGGGGGGGGGCATTTTCGCGAAAAAGGGCAGGGTTATAATAATTATTTATTATATATATATATATTTATTATTAATTTATTATTATTATTTATTAATATTAATAAATTAATAATAATATTCATAATAATATTTAGCAGTTCTTTTCATTTCAAAAGATATAAATACTTTTGTTATTACAGTAGGTTCTGCTTAATTGAATAGCCCATTTGTCACGTCCGAATATTCAAATAACCGGAGTATTCATATATGCGGAATCAGTCATATTTAAATTATTTCGATGTTATTATTAATCCATTTTGATGATATAATGTCAAACCTGTTACGTAACAAAATGTTTCATACTTTAGAATGCTAATAAATATGCATAAAAGCGTTCATAGATGTTTGTTATCCATTATACGGTGCATTTTAAAAATAATTCACTTATAATAATCACTAACATGCTACATTGCTTTCTAGATGTGTATGCGCGTAACTTGACCCGCAAATTACACCTATTAGTCACGTTACATTCAACAGACGCTGCATTCATGCGTGGTGTGAAATGATAACAAAGGCGGTTATAGAAGCGTGACTGTCAAAACTTGCGATATGATACGTATCCTCGGAGATTATGAGATTATCGAGCGGACTATACGCCCACAACTGATAATTGGCTATTCAATAAACCGGAAGGCACCATATTTTCTATCAGATTAGGTGGTGTTTTTACAATGGGAATGAATGCAAACGGTTTGGTGTTTTCAATCTTATTCACTTAAGCGAAATATTCAATTATCCGATATTCAATTAAGTGGAATCTACTGTATTATTATTATTAAGACGATTTTAGGACATATAATATTTACATACTTAAATGCCACTGGAATGTGTTTTTTTTTATTTTAGTTATATTTTCATATTTATTTCATTGCATTAATTCCTAATTACCTTGCAATCATATTTCCAATTTGAACAAACAATAAAATCCGTATAAAATACAGTCATTGACAATGACACCTGTTACAACTGAGAAGAGGGAAAGCGCGACGTCATAAATTAACCAGGCTTCTAAATCTGCATGCCGTTAGTAACGTCCTTAGCAATGGTGTCGGTTTGACTGCAAAAGTCTTTGATGTGACTGCCGAGCTGTTTGTAGCAGTGAACAAAAGCATCCATCAACACTACTGTACCTGAACAATGCAAGCACTATCGATAGAGTATTAATGAATTAGCGTTTTAGGTGAAATGTCAATGGTGTCAAAAGAATCAGACAGGTGTTATGATGCATGGGATAAAATTGATATTTAAACGGGAGTGACGAAATATACATGTATTACACTTAAACTGGAGATTGTGTACGGCATAAAACTTATTGAATATTAAAATTCAATTTGGATTAATATGTGTTTTTGCACGCAAGGTAATTATGTATGCGTATCTGAAATTTAGTTTGCATTGATAATGATTTTTAAGAACGTGAATTATTATAATAAGTAGAAAATTCCAGAACACAAACAATAACATGGATAAAATTTGGTAAAATAGCATAATTAGACATTCACAAACAACAACTGCAAAAAGTCCTTTACAGAAGCACCGCATTGGGCACTAAATTACCATTAATTCGGTAACTAATAATTGATGTCGCATGGTCATGACGAGCTGATTAATGATACATGTGGCGACGATACGTCAATGATCATTTAGGCTAAGATGTGTTTTCCAAGATGCGCAAGTAACTAATTAAAATGTGTAAGGGCGTGTCTGTGCTGACACAAATGACAAAAAGTACACAGGTGGGCGGGCACATTTTTAAAAGGGTGGAGGAAAAGGGCAAGAGGGCAGGGCTAAAAAATGGAAGAGCGGGCCGCCCTGCCAATCCGCTTTCACTAAATCCCTACACCCAACCTCACTTTGACCTTGACCTAATCTGGACTTGTAATAATTTTAAAGTACAATTTCTTGGTTAACGAGATTTTACCATTTTGTCTAGCACCAGTACCGCTTACTACAACACTTGGAATTTGGTTATGTACACAGTTGTTACACATGACCGTTCCCAATCCACCCATATCACCCAACCTCACTTTGACCTTGACCTAATTTGGACTAAGAAATGGGCAACCCAGCACCAACCGGGGGCATGTGTGTTTATCCAACACATAATTTGTCCTTGAGTTGCACTGTTGTTTACAATTATTTTAATCTTCTGATCTACAAGAAGTTTTTAATTTCAAATTTTTTAATTATTTATTGATAGTATGTGTACTAACATTGGCAGACAACAAAGGAAGAATCGATCAACCCGTCGCAGAGAGTTGAGACATGGTAGTGGTGGTTATGACAGAGAGAGGCCTCGTGACAGATACAATCGAGATAGGGACTATGACAGATGTGATGTAAGATTTATATATTAAACACTGTTGGTAGAATAAAAGATACATTTAGGCAGCCAAATATTTCAAAACAGCTGCAATTTTGAAATATTTTTCATAAAGTATACCTCTGTTTCACATTATTTCAGACATTAAAGAAACTGTTTGATATTTTGGCTTTGATATTTTGGCTATTTGTAAAGCCAAATGTGAAAGCAGTCCACTGACGTGGTACTTGCATTGATTTCCAGGACATAACACAATAAACGTGTATAATTCAAAATGGACATATTGTGAAATACCATAATCGTCCTAGTTCCTACTTCTCCATTTTAGAGAGAACGAGATCGGGACCACCGTGACTTGAGGGATGATCGTGCTGGGGAGAAGTGGCTCACAGACACACCCACCAACACTATTATGCTGAGAGGCCTGCCGGAATGTATTGATGTGCAGGATGTAAGATTCATGAGTACTTGCTCTTAGTCTTCTTCCTTTATCGGTTTTAATTATTGCTATTATTGCTCTTCAATGGTCTGGCCTAGACAAAACGGTGGACAGTATAAAAGAAAATAAGTAATTAGTCTTGTCAGGTTTGCATCACATGTTTATTTTTTATCATTAGTGACTGTCTTGTATAAATCAGTGTAATCAATTTCTTTTGTAATATTTTGTTTATTGGCATCGTTAGGAGCTAAATTTATTAGAAACCATTAATGGAATATTCTTTGATGAGTCAGTTTTGTTTAACCGGAAAATAACTTTCATTATTTCAGATCAAGGCAGAACTGCAGATGTTTGGTGCACCCATCCGAGATGTAAGACTAATGAGGAAAAGCTCAGGTGTGTATTCTGTTCAGACCACGAGAGGATACATGTGTGTGTTCATGATCCATTACTTGTGGTCCAGTCTATTGAACATGGCCCTAGGGCAATAGTTTGGCTTAGCCGTTTTGTTCGAGCATGTATGGGAAAGTACCTCACTGATCTACTATACCACAACTATTAAAGTAAAAAAAATAATTTAAAAAACAACAGCACAGATGTCATTAGTATATTTTAGTACTGGAGTTCTTTTCTGTTTTCTGTATAGCCAGTGTCTGTTTATTTTTCTGGCATTCAGTTTATTTCTCCCTTTTTCAAACAAAATTGTGCAGGTGGTTATTTGTTTTTGCATGGAATTGTAAGTAATGCACAAACTTTGTTATGGTAAGAAACAGAACACTCCATTCAGTACGATTTAAATATCACATACAAGTATTAAAGTTACCTGGGGTGTGGTTCTTGCTTTCATCTCATTTCCTGCATTTACTATTAAATACAAAATATTCTAAACTTTTCTGGATTGTTTGGATAATAAAGTTTGGCGTACCCTTTGAGGGGGTATTACAGCTCTTCGACTGTTTCTGAAATTACATCCCTGCATAATCAATGGTGAAACAATTGAATCTACTGAAAAGTGCATTTGCCAATCATGTTTCTAATAAGCTGCAAGGTTAATATAATATTCAACTATGTTTTAAGGGTGCGAAACAGACACAACCTGTTTTAAGTATTGGATTTTAATGTGCTTCGTGTTTTGTAACCAAATATTTTTCCTTTCCAGCTTTAGAGGTATATTTAATTATCATATATCAAAAATATGAAAAATATGATTGACTGTTTTAATCTGTGAATGTCATAAAAGAACTTGTAGTAAGATAAACATAATAATGAAATGGGTCCAGGTAAGTAAGTATTGCAGAACAAGTCAGTGAGGTACATAGGTTTAAGAATGCAATGACCAAAAGAGGCTGATTCATTCATAGCAAATTGCACCAGAAACCTGGATATTTGTTGTTAACAATGGGCTAGCGAGAATCAACTTCTGTCATTGCTGTTTGTCGCTCGTGTAGCCATGTTGTTTAATATGACCCATTGATATTATGTACAGGTGCATCCAGAGGCTTTGCATTCGTCGAGTTTCATAATAGAGATGATGCCCTACGCTGGATGGAAAGCAATCAGGTTTTCACGCCAAACCATACTTACACATAATTTTAATGTCCTCAGAACTACGGTACAGTAAACATATGGAAGTGTGTGAAATTGTTGTCAAAAAGAAAGACACTTAGGGAAGGTTGGGAAGAAAAAAAATTGGGACATTGGGAGGTATTTTCTGTCAACATGTTGACTATAGTGCATACATTTATTGCATACAAGTGACATGTTGCACATTTATGGTATCATTGTGAAAGATCATATATGTATTTAGTCACTTGAAGAAAAAAACCAAGCCACATAGACAGTAACTGTTATTTATGTGATTTGCATTGAATAGTCTTTGGGAAGTGTTCTCTATGGAAGGGTGAAAGTCTTTAATTGAACTTTTGACGTACTGGTGGTTGAAATTGTTAGTCGGAGAAATTTCAAATTCTGTGCAGTCTTTGCTGTAGAGAATTTGTTTCTTATTTCTGTGAAATATCAAAAAGAACAGTTTTGACTGCAATGTTGAATTTTATTTTGTTTTGACTTGTTTTTGCGAGGATGTGTGTATTGGGTGGGAGGGAGATGAATTACATTGTGACTATTATTGTATGCTTATATCATATACTGCATGTTGAACAATCAATCAACCTGGTAGCCTCTTGGTGGTGTTTCTTCACAGTTTTCATTGGTAATTATTGTAAGAACATCGTTGGGTGATAACGTTGCTATCTCTTACAGGGAAAATTGGTGCTACAGAACCAGTATACCTGTATGATGAACTACAGCACTCCAAAGGACCCGAAAGATAAACAGCAGAGCTACAGAATGGACTGGACTTGTGTTAAGGTTAGTTTTGTCTTTTCTTCCATTTTGTTGATTTTGTTCTGAACAATGATTTCTGGTTATTGATCAACAAAATGAAATGGGGGGGAGATGATTCTGAAAAAGAAATGTATGATATAGACTATCTTTGTGATTTCAAGAAAATACGACTTGCACTATATCTTTTTATGTAAATGCCAAAGCATCAGAAGCAGTTTGGTCTGCCAAAAAGGAAATCATTTCAAAATGAAGGAATTTTGTCAGTAAATCATCTTAAACAAGTCATAAGATCAGCATTTATTGTGTAAATGTTTGTACCTTACAGTGCGGTGTTCATAATTTCAAGAGGCGAGATTACTGTTTCAAGTGTCATTTGTCCAGATATGGTAAGATAAACAATGTGGACGGAAGTGACAAATTCATGTAACTGAAAACAGCTGGTTTTATCTTTCCTTAGAACACATTCAACTACTAAAGTATGTCACTGAAAGAATTTGTTCTGAACTGTTAGCCAACAATGCATATCCCATCAAACAATTCATTATCTCATATTTTCATCGACATGTATCATATAAAGAGACTTCTTCACAAATTTGCATGTTTATCGATAGTGCTGATTTCGAAACCTTTTCAAAAACATATGAGGCGCGTCGTGGGAAAACCGGACCTAATGCATGTGGGTAAAGTGTCGTCCCGGATTAGCCTGTGCAGTCCACACAGGCTAATCCAGGACGGCACTTTCGGCCTACAGTGGATTTATGTTTTATAAGAGACTTCCTTGAAACAGAAAATACATTAAAAGCGGAAAGTGTCGTCCTGGATTAGCCTGTGCTGACTGCACAGGCTAATCCGGGACGACACTTGACGCACATGCATTAAGACCGGTTTTCCCACGATGCGCCTCATATATGGCCAGTGTTGCAAACACTTAATAATTACACCCATTTCAATGCACATTTGTTCATAAATGATACATTATTTGTAATATGTTTCTGTGTTAGAACTTAACAATGTATTAAGTTTCTTTATATAAAATGTACTCTTCTTTTGGAATCTATTACCAAACGTTTGGAAATTGTTAATTTGCAAGTCTGTGAATAGGTCCCATTGTCATCAGTTTCATCTGCATCATTAAATAGTGAACATCTGGAAATTGACTGAAAAACTAAATGTCACCGAAAAATTATGGTTAGCTACCTTTTCTTCTTTTAACCCATTTCTCAGTCCCTTTGTTACAGAAAGTGAAACTGAAGAATGTTTGGTTTTGGTTTAACATAGATTTCAATCTTCTCGATTCATTACTTGTTTATTCTTTAAGGTGGTGTTTGGTTGACATGTCGTTCAGGTTATTTTTTCGTCTGACATACATGTAGTTGAACATTGTGAGTTGTTATCAAGATGGTATCTGGGCAGCTTTGAACAGATTGCCTTTGAACTGACATGGTTTGGCATTCAATCAGTTGTATGAAAACACATTAAGGCCATATTGTGACTGGACTTGTTTTTTGCAGAATCAGATAAACAGCAGTTGGATGGTTATGATCATGTTGGAACAAACCCATGCAACAGTATGTGGCTTGTTATCTATTAACTAGTAAAATAAAAGTTCTTGTTTTATTACTAATTCTAACATGACACACCCAAATAATTATATTAATGAAGAAAAACTACTGTTGTTAAATTTGCAGTTAACAACACTAAGAAAATAGTCTGAAACGGATGTCCTTTGTTAAGTTGTAATCAATGAAAGTGAAAATAACTAATTTGTATCACTGACTGACGTCACAAGCATACCCACTTAAGAGGGTAGAGGAGCATTGAAAAAAGTAGTTCACATTGTGATAGTCATTATTGATGATACAGATTGAAACTTTTCTTGCAATGCAGAATCCTGCATCCCTGAGTCATTTAAACACTTGCAGCATGACAAAGTGAATTGATGTTACTTCTGTTGGTTACTATACGGTGCTGTGTGACCTTGCAGCTCTGGTGTTCCGAGGCCTGGATGCCCTGACCAGTGAGGAGAGTTTGCTGACAGCCCTCAATACTGTCACCCAGCTCACCTGCAAGAACATACAGGTAGAACAGTGTGCCTGGAAACCAATGGGGTGAGAAACACCCAGGTTTAGCCATAAAACCACCAACCTCAAGATGTGAAAAGTAGTGGGAACACTCGTTATAGCTTAGGTTTGCAGTGTCACTGCATCAGTTTTACAAAGAGTTGCGTCAATTTGTAGAAGGTTTTATTATAATATTGTTCAATGTGCATATTTCAGTATCCATTTACTTTTCATTTATGTAATGAAATGAAATATACAACAAAAACAAACTTAACCAAATTGATAACTTGCCGTGTATCTAGCATGCTTGTATTATGTGCATCTATTATTGTCAGGTATGGACGATGATAAAATTGTTTATCAAGAATTTCAGCACATTATTGTTATCAAGATTTTCTCCCCATATTGTACATGCATATTTGCAGGTTGTGAGAGACACTAACACACAAGCCTCGAAGGGCTTTGCATTCATAGAACTTCCAACAGTAGCCGAGTCCGTGATGGTTCTGGAGACGTTGAAGAACATGAATCCTCAGTTGGAGGTGGACGGCAAACAAGTCCTCGTTTCCTTTGCTAAGAACACATTCACAACATCGTAAGTTGATATTTTCACCTTTGTGAAAAAAAAAAAGGTTGTGATTTTAGGGACGCAATGTACACTACAGTGTTGAATAATATTTACTGTTCTTGGTATGATTGTCATAATACCACCAGCCAGAAAAAGATTTTTCAGGCCAACATTCAAAGGACGTTTCAGATAATAAATGTATTAATAATTATATAAGTTTTGAATAGATGGCACGGTGAATTACAATACGTAAGTGATAAACTGTCATTAAATATTGCGTTGTCTGTTTTGATAGCTCATTGAAAAAAGTTGATATATTGAACTCTGCAATTATTCCAGGATTGCCACAATAGCAGCAGCTGCTCAACAGGTATTGTCCATCATTTAGCATGAGTGTTTACCTTTTCTTCTCAGTTACTTATGTGAACAAGGGTACAGTGTATGTCATAGTGTTCCTCAAATTTATCATTATGTTGTCTATGCATTACCGTAAACTTATGTTATAATTTTTCTTTATGTTATAATTTTTCTAAAACTTACAAAAAAGGCAATATAAACATAAATTACAAAATTCACTAGCATTAGGCTAATTGTCTTTCAGACTAGAACCCAGATTAAGTTTAAAAACTGCTGATCAAAAAAAATTACAGTTTAGTCATCACTTACTGTCTCTGTCCACTGTTTCCTTGGTAGAACTGGGACCAGGAGTCTGCAGAGTACTACCAGGGCTACGACTGCTCCGGGTACGACCAGTCAGGCCACGAATACTCCAACTACTATGTCGTGGAGGCTTCTGCAAGCACAGTCAATGCCCCAGTCACCGCAGCAAAAGCAGGTGAGGACATTGGGAAAGGTCATGTTTAATTAATTAACAACTTAAACTTTAAGTAGTGTCCTTCGCACGAGTGTGGTCTTTGCAATTTAAATAACCTATAGGAAGCATAACAATTTTGTTCACATTCACGAGTTTTTTTTATGATTGACAATTTGACAATTATATGATAATTTCTTTAAATAACTTTAGTATGATAGTTTTTTTATCGTAATTGTAACTTTGTAACTATTTTCTGTTAATTGTTTTAGCTATAATATCTGGTTTTGTTTATGGGTAATAGGTTGCAAGCATTAGGCCATAAACATCTATCTTATATGGGTTTACGTACACGTACCGTATGTGTATGTTTGATCTTTGTTCTTGCCATGTGTGAAATCTATTGTTCTGTTCTTCAGACACTACCAACACAGCCGCAGCTGTCGCACAGGCTGCCATACAGCAGGCACAGGCTGTGAAACACTATCAGAAACAGGTATGTAACTGGCCCGCAATAGACATATTCTTATTGCACGGTAAAATAGGGATTGTCCTTCAGTTGTATATGCCGTACCAGTCAAATGATGTACTGGTTAAGCCAGTTTTTGGTCGCATAGAACAAAACTATTTCCAATTGTCGAGTTCTCGTTCATGAAAAGGTGCAGCAGCAACAGAAGATTGCGGAGATGTCTTCAGAGGAAAGACTTGCCCACCAGGCCCATGCTTGGAAGCAGAAAACGGATGATCAGTACCCGCTACCCGGCTCAGAAGGCAGTGAGGGAGTGAAATATCGTGAGTCTCTTACCCAATTATGTCTCTTCTTGAATTGCAATTATTGTAGTGACTGTGGTTGTTTTTAATGTGTGTTTCTTCATTCCTTTATATATTTAAATATTTTCCATGGAAGATTCTTAGTATCAAATATTAATGGTTTGAGTATAAGGCCTAACATGTTTACTGAGTTGACTATTGAAAGTAGAAGTGTTATCTAAATGTTACTTATACATTAGTTAATTCTACATAATGCACGTGTCCAGTTCTGTTATGTGTGTACCCCTGGTTTCAGCCACCCCTGATGTGTCCCTGTACCAGTACGAAGAGTCTTCCGGTTACTACTACGACCCTGTCACTGGGCTCTACTATGATGCAAACACACAGGTACATAATAAGGGCCCCACAAATTTTTTGCAGGTGCCCTATAGTAATCGCCCTGTCTGTCCGTCCATCCGTCTGTCCACATTTTTCATGTTTTTCTTTCATAACTTCAAAACCCTTCCAGCCATTAATTTGAAACTTCATGGGTGGATAGATCTCATTAAGGAGAAGTGCAGTGCACAAGAACCATTACTCTGCACTTCATGGTTCTGGTGTTATTGCCATTTGTTAATTTTTCATACTTCATTTTTGCCTGGAGCATTACTCTTAGACTATAAGAGGTATTATTTTGAAACTTCATAGGTGGATAGATCTCATTGAGGAGAAATGCATTGCACAAGAACCGTTACTCTGCACTTCATAATTCTGGAGTTATTGCCCTTTGTTAATTTTTCATTTTCGGACTGAGTAAACTTTTGGTTTCAGCTCTCTAACTTGAGAACGAATTGAAATATTTTAATGAAACTTCATCCATGGATACCTTATATCGAGACCTAGCTTGGGATTACATAGGGGGTGGATGGGGTCACTGTCAAGGTCACCGTTACAAAAAAATAGAAAAACAGTTTCCACTCAATTACTTGAGAATGAATTGAGCTATTATAATTCAACTTCATACATAGATACCTTTTATCAAGACATCGCTTGGGATTGCATAGGGTGTGGGTGGGATCAAGGTCAAGGTCACCGTTACTAAAAATAGAAAAACGGTTTCTTCTCAATTACTCAATAACAGATGGAGCTATTGTAATGAATGTAGAGGGAAAATTCCTTGTGAATGCAACTCCTACATAAGTGGAATTGCTGACATGAACTAGTTACTTTAAAAAACTGGCTGACCCCTACCTTCAAAAATGCTATCAATTGGGGCCCGCTGTCACCCATGTGACAAGTTCTAGTGTTATGTTTGAAAACACTATGGTGGGGAAGTCTTAGATTCCTGATTTTAATGTTTAATTCACTAATTTTATTTTTATTTGAGTATGCATTTGAAAGTTATCCTTATGAAAGGTTTTTTACTTTCAAAATTGGAACGAAGAAAAAAAACAACGGGACAATTGTATGATTTGAAAAGAATTTTGCTTACCGATAATAGGATTATTTGATCCCTGCAATATTGGGCTAAAGAGTCCTGACTTTCACAATTGCTTCTTACGTTGGTTTCCAATTCTGTTACAGTACTACTACAACAGTGTGAACCAGCAGTTCATGTACTGGGACGCAGAGCAGGCCACATACCTACCGGCGCCCTCTGATGGACAGGACACAGGTGACAGCAAGTCCACTGAGAACAACAAGAAAGAGGGCAAAGACAAGAAAGAGAAGGTCAAGGTGGCCAAGAAAATAGCTAAGGTACTTTACTGAGGAATATTTACTTCATTGTTTTGCATCTGTCTACAATCACATTGATGACTGGGAACTAGATTGGCCTCCTCTGTAATGTGTAGAATGTTTGTTGTCTGAAATGTATGACATGAGACAAAAAACTAACTTCCTTATTCAAGTTATTGTAACTTTGTAAGAAAATAGTTTTAAGTAATAAGATCTTATCAGGATCCATGGCCCAAGCACTAATTGTTGTACATGAAACTTAGTATTACAATTTCTGACAAATGAAAAATTGAAAATACTTTTTGTATGTGGTTAGTATTAACTTAACATTTTTTACCATAGAAAAACTATGAAAAAGCTTATTAGTCCCCTACTTGTGTTTCACCGGAGGGGACTATGGGTTTGCCGTCCGTAATTCCGTCGTCCGCAAAATATGGTTCCTGCGATAAGTCAAAAAGTACTAAAGATGCTTCAATGAAACTTGGTATACGTATAAACGGCAATGTGAGGATTATGCAGGACCTTTTATTTTTCACCAGAGGTCAAAGTTCATGTGACTGTTACTAAAAATAGAAATAAACTAACTACTGTTATAATTAGAAAAGTACATAAGATATGACCATGAGTTCGTCCGTCTGTCCCCAAAAACTGGATCCTGTGATAACTCGGAAAGTACTGAAGACACTTCGATGAAACTTTGCATACATAGCAACAGCAATGTGAGAATTATGCACGACCTTTTATTTTTCACCAGATTTCAAAGGTCGCGTGACTGTTACTAAAAATATAAATAAACTTAATACTGTAATATTTGAAAAGTGCATAAGATATGATAATGAAACTTCATGAAACTTGGTACACAGATTGGACTATAGGTTTGCGTCCTGTGTGCGTCTGTCTGTTTGTCCGTTGGTCTCTGTCTGTCCCGTCCCCAAAACCTGGCTCCTGGGATAACTCAAAAAGTACTGAAGATACTTCGACGAAACTTTGTATTCATAGAAAGAGCAAGGTTAGGATTGTACACACCCCTTTATTTTTCACCAGAGGTCAAAGGTCACGTGACTGTTACTTAAAATAGAAATAAACTTAATACTGTAATAATTCGAAAAGAACATAACATGATCATGAAGCCTGATTTGTTTTTAAAATGGATACTGTTTGTACAGAATCTGCCAAAACTAAAGAGAATGTACCTTTGTTGTAGGACATGGAGAAGTGGGCAAAGTCGATGAACGCCCAGAAAGAGGCATTGAAGGATGGGGCCAGGAAGATAAACATGCAGAATCTCGCCGGCAGGAAAGAATCTGCCGCCGCCGACGCAGGCTTTGCCATCTTGGAGAAAGCTGTAAGTGGATTGGTTGTTAAAAAGTTTTTGTTAACTTACTCTGAGATTTTAGTATGTACAGTTTGTTTGAATAGGATGTGTTGACAGCTGAGAATGTCAGTGTGTGGAAAAACAACATTTGGTTGAAAGAGATTTTGTTGGTAGCGTATTACTGTACGCGAAGGTTCTTTTTGTTAAAATAAAAATGCATACAGGTATATGTTTTGTTAAGAAACCTTTATCTTTCCACACACTCTAATCATGATCTTAAAGTCAATGAATTATTTGCTTGCAGAAACAAAGTGCGCCTGAAGACAAAAAACTTATGCCTCCTCCTCCACCAGTTGTAAGTATAGTTTATAGTTTTATAACCATATTGCATGACGATCAGTTAATGTATTTGTCAAAAATACACACCATATGATACGTTCTCTCTTTGTAAAAAAACCAACAAAAAACTACTAAATTTGTAGTGTTGTATTTTAAGATTTCATTATGTAAATTTCTCATAATAACCTTCAAGTGTTCGTTAAAAGTAACAAAAAACTAATTATGGATAAATACCGTCAAACAGTGTTCATTTAACAACTAAATATTGTCCACTCCAGGGAGGCAGTGATTCCATGAAGGCAGCTGAGAAGTCTCGTCTGGGTCTGGTCGCCTCGTATGGCGGAGACTCGGATGATGAGGAAGAGGAGGATGGAGGGTCCGGCATTCTGGACGAGTCTAAACTCCTCGACACCAACAAGATGGCCTGTCTGCTGTGCAAGCGACAGTTCCATAGCACCGATCTACTCATGAGGCATTCACAGATGTCCGATCTACACAAGGTATGGCTTTAGGACATGTACAGGTACCTGATATGGCCAAGAAGTTGGGAAAATAGTGTTGCATTCACATATAAAAATAAATAAAAGACTGATAATTGCAACACATTTTCCCAAATTTTCAAGTTGAGCCATTTGTGTAAGCTTTACATTCCTCATTTCAAGTTATGGTATTTACTATAAACACAAAAATGATTAGTAGTCTGCGGTTTAACATTGCTTGTGTGTGTGATAAACATAAACACGAAATACTCGCATATCACAAATTTCATCAAATTTCCTTTGGTTTTCAGCAAAATCTAGAGAAGCTACGTGAAAGTCGAGGCCTGTCCTCACCTGGTGGTACTTCAGGGATGCCGTACAGAGACCGCGCGAAGGAGAGACGAGAGAAGATTGGCTCACAGGCCCCACCCGCCAAGAAACGACCCCCACCCCCAGCTGAACCGTACGGCATTGTTTCTTGCTTAGTTTACCTCACTATTATTAATTCTGTATCTTGTCACTGTTAGTTTAATGGCTACCTCTTAGGTTCGTAGATTAGTGGTTGTGAGAATGTTTGCAATGTGAATATTAACTACCGGTATTAGCCAACCATTCTGTAGATTAATGGATATGTTTTAGCTGCAACTGCTGTTTCTCATGTCAATGATATCACAGAGGTATAGTAGTTGGTCTTGGGATAAAATGGTGTATATAGAAATATATATGTAATAATCTCCATTGTAGGGTTGAGCAGCCAACTAAGGCTGGTATTACTGAGGACAACATTGGCAACAAGCTGCTTCAGAAGATGGGCTGGTCTGCAGGCCAGGGTCTGGGCAGGGCAGGACAGGGCATCGTCAGCCCTATAGAGGTATGGAGCTTCTGCATGGCCATCTCGTAGTGTGTTGACAGAATGCATGAACATTACATGTTACACTGATTACTGGTCTCCTGTGCATCGTATTTACAATGGGCTGTAGTGCTGTTTGTAGCTGAGCTCACAACATGTTGGTGTCAGGACTAGTTTACGACAATCTTTGGGGAAGTAGCTGAGCTCACAACATGTTGGTGTCAGGACTAGTTTACGACAATCCTTGGGGAAGTAGCTGAGCTCACAACATTTTGGTGTCAGGACGAGTTTACGACAAGCCTTGGGGAAGTAGCTGAGCTCACAACATTTTGGTGTCAGGACTAGTTTATGACGATCCTTGGGGAATATTGATTTCTATGTGAACATACCTGTAATATTTAAAATATGTTTATATGAGAAGTATATGAACAATTGAATGCAAATTGAACTATGAATGTGATAGTATCATACTTAAAGTTTATGATTTTAGACCTTTACTTATCAACATAAGTAAAATTCGAATTAAAAACATGCTTTCTAGTGTCATTTGTAAGATCTCAATATATAAAGCAGTATTTCAGCATTATTGACTACAACTTTCAGGCGGAGAGAAGAAGTCAGAGTGCTGGCCTAGGAATGCGAGGGGCCAAGGTCCAGATTGACGAGACTGATAACTACAAGTCGGCACTAAAGAAAACACTGTTTGCAAGATACAATGAACTGGAATGAAAAGACTGTGTTAACCTCGGACGTTGTAACTTGCCTCGTTCAATGAACTGGAATGAAAAGACTGTGTTAACCTTGGACGTTGTAACTTGCCTCGTTCAATGAACTGGAATAAAAAGACTGTGTTAACCTTGGACGTTGTAACTTGCCTCGTTCAATGAACTGGAATAAAAAGACTGTGTTAACCTTGGACGTTGTAACTTGCCTCGTTCAATGAACTGGAATAAAAAGACTGTGTTAACCTTGGACGTTGTAATTTGCCTTGTTTTTTCAAACTTGTTTATGTCAGCTAGTACCAAGCACAACTACGCAAAGTATGACTAAATGCACAGTGATAGTCTTCAAACATGTGTTATAAGTATGTGCGAGTGCCACCAAGAACAGTTTGTGTACTGTGAGCTGACATGAAGTTCAAATCAAAACGCAGTCACTTGTATATTCAAGTGTATGATGTAGGAACTGCTGTGTTGCATCATCACAAAGTGAATGGTGCGATCAGGTCCTAGCCCTGATTGGGTTGCATCATCACAAAGTGAATGGTGCGATCAGGTCCTAGCCCTGATTGGGTTGCATCATCACAAAGTGAATGGTGCGATCAGGTCCTAGCCCTGATTGGACTTGCCCAGAAGCTGTAAAACAGAAAGAGCTGATGGCTTCAGCGGCACGAATTGGTTTTACCAATTGGGAGTTAGCTGACTTAGTTTATAGAAGTCTTTTGTTAGTGTTTAATGAGATGAAAGTGCATTGTGTTATAAATCACGTTTGTTTATTTATCATATAATTAATATAAAAGTATGTCATCAAAATGCTAGGAACCCACCACTAGTCCTGGCAGTTGATCATTAAAAACAGTTAAACACGTATGCAGTCTTTGTAGAACATTATTGTGCGTATGTTTTCTCAAAGATCTTGCAATTTAGGTCGTTAAATACATGTATGTATATCGGACCGCATTTTAGAGATGGCTGTATTGGATGCTATAAATGTGTATAATGTAAATTTTGGATTTTAAATCATGGTCATTTAGTGCATGTTTTCTTTTGTAATTCATGTAGTTTGTTTTGTATGTTAATTCATTGATGAAATGGCTTGTTGTGATCTGTTTGTTATTTTAAATGACTTAAATAAAATATGTAAGAAATTTATTCTTGTTTTTCTTTTTGAACTTTTCTGTATTTTCTTGAATAAAATACTGCTTACACGCAAAACATCTTGGTTTCATAACCCAACCAAACGGTTACTTTCTCCTCACCATAGCCACTTGCCGGAAACTATGAAAGTATTTGATATTTATCTTTCTAATCGAATTTGCCAAGAAATACCGGTATTGTTGCATGTAAATGGTGTTCGACGTTTCATCACACTACCGGGTTCGTCATACTTAATATTGTATATACATGTAAGACTGAGTAGAAGGTTTCGTCACACTGATGCATACCTATTATTTTTAGCTCACCTGAGCACGAAATGCTCGAGGGTGAGCTATTGTGGTCAGTCTGTGTCCGTCGTCCACATTTTACTTAAAACAACTTCTACTCTGAAACCACTAGGCGGATTTTAACCAAACTTGGCAGGAATGTTCCTGGGATGGTCTTTTACCAAATTCCTTCAATTTATTAAAATATATTAAAAACTGGTTGTCATGGCACCAAATGCTTAAAACTGGAAAACTTAAAAAACCACTGGCTGGATTTGAAATAGTTTTCACAGAAATGCTCCTTGGGTGACCCTCTACAAAATTCCTTCAAGTCATTTTGATTTGTTAAAAAACATGGCCGCCATGGGGCGGGGCAGTTTTCCTTACATGGTTATATTGAAAACTTTAAAAATCTTGTCTGAAACCACTGGCTGGATTTTAAAATAATTTCACAGACATGTTCCTTGGGTGACCCTCTACCAAATGCCTAAAAATTATTTTGATTCGTTAAAAAACATGACCGCCAGTGGGCGGGCCAGTTTTCCTTACATAACTATATTGAAAACTTTAAAAATCTTGTCTGAAACCACTGGCTGGATTTCAAAATAATTTCACAGAATGGGTCCTTGGGTGACCCTCTCCCAAATTCCTTGAAGTCATTTTGATTTGTTAAAAACATGGCTGCCAGGGGGCGGGGCAGTTTCCCTTATATGGCTGTATTGAAAACTTAAAAAATATTCCAGTCTGAAACCACTGGCTGGATTTCAAAATAATTTAACATACATGTTTCTTGGGAGACCGTCTACCAAATACCTTTAAATCATTTTGATTCGTTAAAAATAATGGCCGCCGGGGGGCGGGCAGTTTTCCTTATATGGCTATATTGAAATCTTAAACAATCTTTTTGTTAAAAACCATTATGATGCTTTACACTCAGGTGAGCGACATAGGGCCATCTTTGCCCTCTTGTTATGCATTTACTCTGACGCAAATTCTACATGTTTATACACAGAATTAAGTTTGATGTGACGAAACCTTCATATTCCTTATAAAACTGGGTGTATAGTAAATGATAAAAAATTTCAGCATTCCAGAAAAGACGGTACATTAACATTCTACTTCCGTGAGAAATTAGGGTGTAACACGGTCTAGTCGTATTTTATACTAGATAAGAACAGAAAAAAAGCATCAACTACCGGGCGTTTTATCGTTCAGTATGACAATTGAGGACACGTAGAAAAAAAGAGAATTCGGATAACAGATGCAATGGATACAAATAACGTACCAAATGTTAATGGCGCACTGATGTAATTGCACGCTTCTAATACTAATGCTACGGGGCGATCTGCTCAGTACGCTGGAATTATATGTTACAGCAAAATGCTGAAAACCGCAGTGGTGTTTTGCCTTGTACTGTCCATGATGCAGACGACAGCCCAGAATGTGACGACCGCTAGACCGGTGTCCACCGTAAGTAGCCTGGAGCAGCAGATATCACCGCAGCAGGTATGTCGACCGGACGGCCGTTTTCATCCGATCTTCACCAAACGTTTATTGAATTTCATTTTAACCTAGAGGGGGGGGGGGGCTTAACTGTTTTATAAACAGCTCTTGTTTAATGATGTTTTGACACGTTTATATACTGACATTTTGTCAAAAGACACGCTTTGAAACACTATGAAGCAGGAAATAGCCACATTACATGTGTTTTAATTAGTGTTTAATTTAAAGTTAGAAGTGCACAGATATAAAGCTCATCCCTATTCATAGGCGGTATTAGAGTGGGGCGAAAGCGGCGTACGCCGGGCCCTCTAAAATTATCCAACATTCGATTTTTGAAACGGTAACTTAAACATGTGCACTGCATTGTTAATGCCGTGATTCTCAATCAATTTATTGTAATAATTACGTGCGTTTTGTGATATTAATTGTGGTCGATATTGCACCGTACCGATATCTATCTTAAGATGTAAGAGGCCAAAAGCAGTTTGTTGGCAGTTACTGATTATTTCCTAACTCAATATCCTGCATCCGCGCCTGTTCATTGCCAATAAGCTGTCCATCGGTGTACAGTTCGTACCTTGAAAGCCAGAATTTTCTATCAGCCTTCTTTGCACATATGCTGATAGCACCGTCTGTGTATCAAAGGGAGATTTGTCTTTGACATGGTCAACAGTATTCTTTAGAAGTTTACTGGGTGCTGGAATGTCCATATATTTATTATCATTTTACCATTTTTAGCTCACCTGAGCACAACGTGCTCATGGTGAGCTTTTGTGATCACCTTTTGTCCGTCGTGCGTCAACATTTCATTCCAACAACATCTCCTCCTAAACCGCTGAACAGATTTTCACCAGACTTCACAGGAATGATCTTTGGGTGACCCTCTTACAAAATTGTTCGAATCGTGTCGGTTCGCTGCACATGTAGGTCACCAGAGATAAAAATAGATTTAAAAAGTGAAAACTTAAACAATCTTCTTTTCTGAAACTGCATGGCTGAGAGCTTTCAAATTTGGTATTTGGCATCCTCTAGTGGTCCTCTACGAAGGTGTTTCAAATGATGCCCCTGTGGTCAAAACTTGCCACGCCCAGGGGGCCACATTGTTTATTCAGACTTACATAGCAAAATGACTTTACAAATCTTCTCTGAAACCGCATGGCCCAGAGGTTTCATATTTGGTATGTAACATTGCATAGTGGTCCTCTACAAAGATTGTTCAAATGATGCCCCTGTGATCAAAACAGGCCACGCCCCGGGGGTCACATGGTTTATATAGACTTAAATAGCTAAATGACTTTGAAAATTTTCTTCTCCGAAACCGCAAGGCCCAGAGGTTTGGTATTTGGTTGGTAACATTGTATAGGGTTCCTTTACAAAAAGTGTTCAAATGATCCCCCTTGGTTCAAAACTGGCACACTGGTACCCTGTGACACACGCCCGGGGTTCACATTGTTTATATAGACTTAAATAGCAAAACTACTGCAAAAATCGTCTCCTCTGAAACCGCAAAGCCTAGTGGTTTCATATTTAGTATGTGGCATCCTCTAGTGGTCCTATGCAAAGATTGTTGAAATGATGCCCCTGGGGCCAAAACTGGCCACGCCCCGGAGGTCACATGGATTATATAGACTTAAATAGCTAAATTACTGCAAAAATCGTCTCATCTGAAACCTCAAGGCCCAGAGGTTTCATATTTGGTTGGTATGTAACATTGCAAAGTGGTCCTCACAAAAATTGTTCAATTGATGCCCCTGGGGTAAAAACTATCTATGCCCCGGGGTCACATGGTTTATATAGACTTAAATAGCTAAAGGACTTCGAAAATTTTCTTTTCTGAAACCGCAATGCCCAGAGGTTTCATATTTGTTATGTAACAATGCATACTGGTCCTCTACAAAGATTGTTCAAATGATGACCTGGGGTCAAAACTGGCCACGCAGCGGGGGTCACATTGCTTGTATAGACTTAAATAGCAAAATTACTTCAATAATCTTCTCCTCCGAAACCGCAAGGCCCAGTTGTTTCCTGTTTGGTTTTTAACATTGCGTACTGGTCTTCTACAAACAGTGTTCAAATGATGCCCCTGGGGTCAAAACTGGGATGCCTTAAACTCAGGTGAGCGACCTAGGGCCATCGTGGCCCACTTATTGAAAAAGTGACAATAAAGCAATCGTACAAATGATACAAGCATTGTCTCAATAATTTACGAAAAACATGCAATAGAATTTTGAAGGATGGTGTTGTATTTTTAAGCACTAGAAATAAATTAAGACTGCTTTCTTTGATGCCATCTTGGTATGGTGGAAATCAGTTATCTGAACAGGGTATGTTGTCATCGTTTACCATCATAAATTAGCAAAGACTGGTCTGTTCTGTTGCTCGGCAGAGTCTGTTTGGGTGAACTTTCAACAGTTGCCTTCATAAATATTAATTAATGAAGGTAACTTCATGTTATGCTGTTTTGTCTTTTAACAGTTATTATAATAAACAATGATTGTAGTGACAAGACTGTGTTCTGGAAATATAAATCGCTTAACAGTTATCCTAATAAATATTGGGGGCCTATCATTGTCAATCCACACCTTGGTAATACCCAAATATGGGAGAGTAAGCAGATTCGTATAAAAGCCAGGAACACGCAGAATCTAGGAGAGTTGGGGGTTGAGCTTGGACATGTAATGATGTGAGGAGTTTGAGTGAGAGTTATTCATGAACTAGATTGGTGTATATATTTATTATCGTAGAGTGTAAATAAAATGTAGAGTGTATATTCTGTTGTGTGACGTTTGAAGATATGAACTGCTCGCCCTCCCATTCTAATTTTTGTAACAATGGTCATTTATTATTATGTTACAAGATGCATCTGCATGTAGTTGATTGTGTGTATTCGTAATAGAAAAGTATCTCTTCGTTGTGATACTGTATCGATCAATTGTATAAAGAGATAGGCATTTTGTTTGCGTGTGGATTTCGTTATCTCGTTCTAGAAACATCAAAAAAGCTGTGAACCGACCTGTCATCAGTAATTCTACGGTGATTATCGTGTCACACTTTGAGTTAAACATTTCTCTGGTGCATGGAAACAAAAGAATTAAGTAATCTTTCTTTGACCGATAACTTGCGTACTCAGCTTGCTAGTTTACATTTATGTAGAATACTTGTGTACGTAGATCTATTAAATTTTTTTTATTATAAATACATTCTGAAGGATACTACCTCTGTGTACGACATGCTGATACCACTGCTGTGCTTCTTTTGTCTTCTGATGCAGCAGACGACATCTCAGACGCCGCAGCCTGCATCCGGTGGAGTTAGCGTAGAAGATTTGAAGACAATGTTGCTAGGGTTACAGAGCCAGGTCAGTCAGTAGTCTACTCCTGGTTAAAAGAATGTGAACCTTCAAACTGTGTGTTTTTGGTGGATGGATTGAGGGGGCGAGATGGAAGAGTTGGAGTAAAC
Source organism: Congeria kusceri (assembly GCA_027627225.1). Classification (NCBI taxonomy): domain Eukaryota; kingdom Metazoa; phylum Mollusca; class Bivalvia; order Myida; family Dreissenidae; genus Congeria; species Congeria kusceri. The sequence goes on from CM051035.1 coordinate 46,492,694, forward strand.
AAAACGAATCCCTGGCAACTACTCCAGCAATTGTTTCTAAATATGTGCGCATGCTATGTTTGTAAATGGATTGAAAGATAAATTTCATTAAAATATGTAATGCCATACATGGAGTGCAATATACCTCAATACTCTTTGTTTTCAAAACTTTTCTAAATATGTGAACGTTGGAATTTTTTTGCATTTGTGTCTTTTGTGCGTTTTTACGTCTTTGAAATTAGTAAATTCCTCGATTCATTGTCAGGTCGCCGCCATTCACAGCACGCTGCTAATCCAGCAGACGATGAGCATCAATGACGTCTGCAGAGTCATCGGAGGAGCGAACACGCTTCAAGGTACGTGGGAGCTGGGCAACAAACGGATCTGTTGTTTTGACTCTGATAATCTGCAGATATTTGTTTAACTGTAAGTAAAATTATTGTCCATCGGATATATTTATGTATATCTAACTTATAATAAAAAGTACAAATACGTTACATGGGATTATAAATATATATTAACAATATATATATAAAGGGGGTGGGGGAGCGGGCTGCCCAGTGGAATTTGACTAATTTTATTTTTAATGGATCCGGAATAATTTGGCGTCTCAACTTCAGTAAATGCCCGCCTCTCCACCCTAGGGAGAAATATTGATAGGTGTATTAACCACAAGAAACAATTTTGTTCACTTTACATTAAACGGCGAGTCTTTCAATGACGTGCCCTTTTATCAATGCTCACTCAGCATTAGTTTGGCGAAGTAGTAACACCTTACATAAAACTTCCCTTAACTGGCAACATTGTTTGTTTGCTCGTTATTTCTCCGGGTTGTTTCTTAACTAACACATATTGCCATAGACTCACATTTACAGAGTCGACATGAATTGATTGTCGCATTTACACCGTAATGAAAATGCATTCTGTTCCGCTTTCGAGGTCCCGCAGATCCCATCGACTGTGTTGATGTTAGGGAGCGAGGAAATGCTACTTCCGGTGTCTATGAGGTGAAGCCGAATGGAGAGCCGAAACTTCCGGTTTACTGTGACATGACAACTGATGGCGGAGGCTGGCTGGTAACGCAGTATAAAAGATACTTACGTAGTATATACTGTACTAAACGACTTTCTGATGTGTTATCCCGTCATTTAATAGACGTAGATGTAGAAAGGTCTGAAATAGACTAAAGTAAATACATATTTAAAAATAAAACATTACTGGTCATGTTTTCATGCACACATACAAGGAACGTGAAGGAATTGCGATCGTGTCTGTTTTTCAACTCAGTGCCCTTCCATTGCAATTTTAAAGTAGTGGCCTGGTCCTTGAGTACATTTATAAAATTATTATACATGTACTTATAAGACCTTTACATATAAATTATGATCGCACAAGAGAACAAAATGCACAAGCCTTTGTTAGGCATGTACCCATGTTAAGCGAAAACAATTTCATAGTAAATTTCCCGTAAAAAAACATTAGTTCAAATATATTTATTTTGTTTCGTAAAGTGATTTAATGCTGAATATGGATTCCATTTTTGATGCAGGTAATCCAACGTCGCCAGGACGGGTCTCAGGACTTCTACAAATCCTACGCCGAGTATGAGCAGGGCTTCGGTAACCGAACTGGAGAATTCTATCTAGGTATGTAACCTAACTGGAGAATTCTATCTAGGTATGTACCTAAAAGGAGAATTCTTTCTAGGTATGAAACCTAACTGGAGAATTCTATCTAGGTATGTAACGTAACTGGAGAATTCAATCTGGGTATGTAACCTAACTGGAGTATTCTATCTGGGCATGTAACCTAATTACAGGTATGAACCTTAACTGGGGTATTCTATCTACGTATGTAATCTAACTGGAGAATTCTATCTATGTATGTAACCTTACTGGAGAAAATCTTCTATGTATGTAATCTAACTGGATAATTATATATAGGTATGTAACCTAACTGGAGAATTATATCTAGGTATGTAACCTAACTAGTGTTCTATCTAGGCATGAAACCTAACTGGAGTGTTCTATCTAGGTATGAAACCTAACTAGAGTGTTCTATCTAGGTATGTAACCTAACTGGAGTATTCTATCTAGGTATGTAACCTAACTGGAGTATTCTATCTAGGTATGTAACCTAACTGGAGAATTATATCTAGGTATGTAACCTAACTGGAGAATTATATCTGGGTATGTAACCTACAGGGAGAATTATATCTAGATATGAAACATAACTGGAGAATTCTATCTGGGTATGTAACATAACCAGACTGTTCTATCTAGGTATGCAATCTAACTGGAGAATTCTATCTGGGTATGTAACCTAAACGGAGAATTCTATCCAGGTATGAAACCTAACTGGAGAATTGTATCTGTGTATGTAACCTAGCCTGAGTGATATATCTAGGTATGCAACCTAACTGGAGAATTCTATCTGGATATGTAACCTAGCCTGAGTGTTCTATCGAGGTATGCAACCTAACTGGATAATTCTATCTGAGTATGTAACCTAACTAAGTGTTCTTTATAGCTATGCAACCTAACTGGAGAATTCTAACTAGAGAATGCTATCTAGGTATGTAACCTAACTGGACGTTACCGGAGTGTTCTATATAGGTATGCAACCTAACTGGAGAATTCTGTCTGGGTATGTAACCTAACTGGACGTTACCGGAGTGTTCTATATAGGTATGCAACCTAACTAGAGAATGCTATCTAGGTATGTAACCTAACTGGAGGTTACCGGAGTGTTCTATATAGGTATGCAACCTAACTGGAGAATTCTATCTGGGTATGTAACCTAACCTAAGTGTTCTATATAGGTATGCAACCTAACTGGAGAATGCTATCTAGGTATGTAACCTAACTGGAGAATTCCATATGGGTTTGTAACCTAACCTGAGTGTTCTATACAGGTATGCAGCCGAACTAAAGATAGCTATCTAGGTATGTAACCTAACCTGGGTGTTCTGTCTAGGTATGCACCCTAACTGGAGAGTATGTTACCTATTACGGTAACTGAAGAATTATATTTATGTATGTACCCCAACTGGAGAATTCTATCTACCGGTATGTATGTAGCCTAATTTGAGAATTATCTCTAGGAACGTTATTCTTTTGGGTAACCAACCTGGAAAACACTATTAAGGTATGTTACTGACTACGGTAACCATACTGGCGAGCACTATGTATAGGTATGTTTGGCTTCTTTTCTTTTAATACCGTGGAGTTACATCTTGTTACTTAAAACGTTACTTCGAATTTGGTAACAAACTATTTATGTATCCACATGTACATGTATTGCCCTTATTGAAGATCAGTATCAATGTATTGTTTTCGCCTTTTGGTAACATAAACTTACTGTAGAATTATATCTGGGCATTTAATGTGGCTTTTGGTAACGGAACTGGAGACCGGTGTCTAGGTATGTGTGACCTCAGTCAATATTACAGTATAAGGCCCGTCGAATTATGTCAGTCAACATAAACGAAATTTCGCGTACCAGTGAACAAACACTGTTAAATCAGCTGCAGCGTTTTATATCGTAACGAGTACTTGTTACCACTATTCTGACTAAAAACGCACATGTCACACTTGGTCATAATAATGACGCCATCGTTCCCAGGCAACCGGCACATCAGCGCCATCACCCGGCAGGGGCAATACGAACTTAGGGTGGAGCTGGAGGATTTCAAGGGCGTCTCTAAGTACGCCCACTACAGCTCGTTCTCCGTGGGCGACAGCGCCAGTAACTACACCCTACACGTGGACGGCTACAACGGAACCGCAGGTAATGTCACGTGATCTTTGATGCACTTTTCCAACCAAGCCCGCTGTGTACACAGTACATAAATGCGGTGTTGAATCACGATGTTTCGAAGAGGAAAGCCACGAAGGCGCAAAGCAGTTATAGATACACGTATGTCAAAAGCGATACTGGAGCAATGATGAAAACACATGAGTATTTAATGCCACCATGCAACGCTGTTCTTTAAAATGAAGAAGACCATTGTTATCGCTGGCATAACGTTGTTTTGACCAGCACCCTGTAAAAGTAAAGATATGACAGTTCGCGTTTGTAGTGTCGGTTCTTTACGTCAAATGTCTAATTGTTGAAGTACGGATAGGCGTGCGTCATTTAATGACGCGTACAAAGCATACACGTTTTAAGGGCAACCCATCATAAGTTATAAAATTGCACTACCTAACTAATCAGTACACCACCAGCCTTGGTTAAAAACATGCTTCATTTCCAGGCGACTCCCTCCACTTCGACCACGACGGCCACAAGTTCTCGACGGCCGACCAGGACAACGACGGCACGAACACCGTCAAGTGCGCCGAGAAGCAGCACGGCGGCTACTGGTACTCGGCCTGCTTCAAGAGCAACATCAACGGCAAGTGGGGCGTACCGGGGGAGCAGGGGATCATCTGGGGCTCCTTCAAGGACTGGCAGTTATACGTGCTCAAACACACCGAGATGAAGATTCGCCGTGTGAAGTAGATAGCGCGCGTGTGCTTGGATATGCTATATATATGCGGCTTGGTGCTATAGGATAATTTGTTTAAAGAACAACAATTACTTTCCTGTATGCGCATTTCTTATAAAGCGATTTGTTTTTGGAGCAATAAACGCCGTTTAAAGCGCATTGTTTTGTTTTCTGGCTTAAATTTAACACGCTTTTGGAACATATACATGTAGTCGATTTATAGTGGTGAGGTAAACAATAATAATAAAACGGAGAATTCATACATTAACCAACATAAAAAGCACATACATGTACTATTGTTTTAACTTTTAAAAAATCAATTAAACGACCTCTGTATCAACGTTTTAACAATAAAAACACTATAAACACATGTTGAGTTATGCTAAGGTTAATAACCATAAATATAGAGATATTCGAAAACGAATAGTGTTACCAGTACGTGATACGTTTAAAGAATAATGGTTATATTTATCGTGTAATTTACAATAGCACCCAACTGTGCCGAACTAAGCGTACTATATTCATCAATCATCAGTTAATAATTATCAGATTGCAGTAATACACAGTATAAAACATTATCAACATTTAAAATGGATGAAAACTAGTTCTTCAATTAGTTCAGAAAATAAATTAAACATTACACATACTCATACTTAATTCGTTATCCTGTAAGCACAAATTAACACAATTTAGGGTTTAAATAATAAATCATTTGCCAATATCTGTAGATCTACATTTCTGCAGTATTCAGAGAAGCGTAATTTTTCGCAGGGAGATTCACTACGTACGTAGCATTTCTAATAATAATGTTCATTCAGGTGCACATACATCCTCAACTCTAAATCCTTCCATCTTGGCCAGTCTACTACCGGTACATACATACAAAACTACTAACCACATCCGTTAAATAAGTCGCGACTAGACATGATTTTGCGACATCGTTCTTGCACAAGCGCCTGGCCCACCATGCCTCAAGAATCCTTCTTCATGAACCAGACTTAGTTCAATCTGTTGAACCGCTTAAAGGGGCTGTCGTACCCCGCGATAAAATAAAACTTCTGGTGAATATTCTTGTCCTTCAACTTTTCGGACAACTCCAGGCCATGTTCGATCCAGTTCTCCTCGTTGGCGAAGCCTCCGAACCCGCTGGCGTACACCGTCATTTACGGGAAAGTGTCGATGAACACGCCCTTGCCCGTGGGTGCCGGGGGTGACTCCTGGTGTTTCGGCGGGATGTAGAAGGATACCGTGAAGAAGTTGTTGCAGTTAGGTCCCGCCCCCGGGACGATACGGGTTGCCACGGGCGCTGTCATGTCTACCTTGGTTCCTGAATAACAATATAATTACCGGTATGTACCGTATTAGCATCAATGTATAGAGGATTATTGTCAACACATTTTATTTTAAATAACATATATTTATTTCTTGACATTTTATAATTACCTTTTATAAGGCTTAGCAAGTTATTAAAACACCTAAGCACATCGATTTAAAGAAAGCAAATATTTTAAGCGTTAATCTGGTTATAGAACTATTAATTGAAAACTACTGGGCGGAACGTAAGTACGAACGACAGAATGTGGCATGAACACATTATCGTAAACTCGCATCAAAACCTCAAACTATGTCTGGAAGATTTTGCTCTCGAATCGGTTAATAAACACACATTCATTCTATGCTAGCCGTGGACTACTAACGCCCATGAATCAGGTAGGACGAATGGTACTGATAAACACTATCGAATTGTTTGAGACATACGTTCACGGACTAGTACTCAGTAACGCGATTTCCTAAGATGCATTGTACACGCACATAGGGAAATTTGTTTGCATGACTTAAAGACACTGACCATAAGGGTTAGAATTATGAAACGTTGCAGCGTTATTGGCTTTATTGGCTCCGCGCGTTCCTGTTCAATACAGGCTTCAGGATGTCGACGTTGAGCTAATAAATGACGTCAACGTCACAAGTGCGGTACCTTACCGAAACTGTAAAAAATGAACATTTCCTCACCCAGTTCGATTTCCCCCGTGATGTAGCTAAAAAAAAAAAGCCGCCGGAAGCCCGTGGACACGGCGCTCTCCTGGGAGATATCCTCCACCGTGGTGCTCACCCACTTGGCGGCCTCGTACTTCCGCTCCTCGTAACCCTGGCAACCAGAGCAGGGTATAAAGGTCATTAGGTCAATGGCAGGAGAATACAGTCACCCCGCTCCTGATTAAAAATTTCTCTTACCCAAATTTAACGTACTCATTTGTGGTACATGTATTTTATATCGTTTTATTAAGAAAAGGCTGTAACCAAATGGAAATGTCTTCAGCAAAACGTTTGAAATCTAAAGTGTAGCTCTATTGTCTAATTTGACGAATGGCAGAATAGTTCCTGTATAACAATAGAAATAAGCTTGGTAAACATATCGTAAAAGGCCCTAATTCCGTGCGAGTCCATATTCCGATGATCCATTGTTTTATATAATCAGTGCACTTCTGGGTAGGATAATTTATTTATTTTGTTGAAATTGATTTAAAAACATGCATGACAGAAAAAAAAAAAAAAAATTATTTATAGTCATTTTTCATGAAATATATAAAACAGCCACATTTTCTGTTATTTTTCACACCGTGTCTACTGTTGTGTCAAAGATTCTGAAAAGTACATAAGAAACCTCTAGTTAATTTTGTCTACAATGTTGACAATTGATGAATGGATGACATAAAGGTAACGTAATGTTGACAGACAAAGCAAAACAATTATATTTCATGTTGTTACATTGTGTCATCGGAATTTGGAAAAAAATTCAAGATGTCGGATTTATGGTACTGGCAAATGCATTTTCCATTGTTGGTCATGTTTATGTGACAAAATTGCAAATAATTTGTTGTACTAAGTTGATAGATAAATGATTATTTTTTCAATAGTAGTAGATATTTTGATTTTTTAAAGTTCACTGAATATCTTTGAACAGATAGTTTCTTACGTCATCGGAATATGGACACTCCAAAAAAAGAAGATAATATTAAAGTTCAGAAATGATAATTGCATGATCGACATCACATCATGGCCCCCAAACGTACCTCCTTGGATTCCACGACTTTGTAAGGTGGTTTCTCCAGTCCCCATCCTGCGACGCCTTGTCCTAACCCTTTCAGGAAATTCATATTGTTGTAAATTAATTTGTACATGTACTATTGTATACGTTCATTAATGCACACTGCCTTACTGGAGAATTTATTGGAAAACCAAGTAGACTTAATTGCTTCTATAATAGATTAAAGAAGTGTTTAAGTTAAGTTATTTTGTACTCTGTCATGCATCTTCCACATAAGGCATATACACATTTGGTACATAACTATTACAGTAGTATCACTGATATTAAACACTCCACAACTTTTCTTTCTTAACTATCATCACATTTCTTTTTAAAGCATGAACAGTTTTTGTCGATTTCAGTATTTAAAGTAACAGGCTACCAAGATGGACAAGGCAGCCTTAATCTCCATTTTCATAACATTTGTCACGTCTAATGATGTGCTTAGATTCGAACCTCAGAACGGCAAACCGGCTTTTAGCTTCCACTCAACCCTGACCTGGCTGCACAGAAACCTGCCTTCTGTAATGACCTTGAATGTCCGCAGTTCACGGTCGTGAAGTCAACCAAGGTATTTCACATGTAAATGTTATTTTTACTGTCAATAAAAGCTCTGTCATTATGATTAAACGCTTAGGGACAGATCTATGATTTAACAAATGGTACAGGGTGCTGCTAACAAAGAGCAGCTAGGGTGGAAAGCAGGACAAGTTTGATGACATTTTCTAATAATTTGCTAAATTCATGGTTTTCGTGAGCCCGGTGCTTTTAAATTTGTTTATGCATAGTGTATACATTTGTCATTCAATATTTGCAAGAATTTCAGAAGATATTCAACATTTCTGTTTTGACCGGCGCATTTCTGTGTATGAGGACTAATTTTGACATGTTATGCATATATTTGCCCATATAAAAGTAGCTCAATATTTGCCCATCGCTAACAAGTTATGCTAATTGTTCGATTAAAGGTTCATTGTAAACACTGAAATATGTATTAGGTTTCATGTATGGTATATTGGCAAATGATTGAAACATCATTGTGAACTTTTAGCCAAGGGTAGCCCTGATTTTGCAGAAAACGTGTATACATACTCATGTATGCCAGAATAACTACACGTAAGAACTGTGTGAAGCTCTCTTTTCCCCTGTCAGCTCTTATTTTACTCTCATATACAATAGTTCATTACAAAGTGAAGGAAACTGCAACTCCCCGAAGGAGAATGCTCTTATTTGCATGTAAAATTCACAAGCTCAGGGTTGTTGCAAGAGTACGAGGTTCGAGACTACGTACCCACGGACTGGATCTCCACCAATCTACTCAACCTTGAGTACAAGAAGGCGTCATACACCAACTTCATGAAACTCTTCAGGTACATCAGCGGGGAGAACGATGAAAGTAAGTTTTCATAGGTATTCAGTATTGCTGCACCACTGTCTGACTAAGGAAATGTTCAGGTAGAAAATGTTAACATATTAATACACATGGAGAGATTGCAGGAGATATTTAAAAACCAGGAGTCAAATGACCCCTGGTTGGAAATTTTGAGGGGTCAGAATTAAACTTAATTACTGAAGTCACATGCATTTTTGTTTCTGCATATTTGTAAAATGCTCTGAAAATGGTCATTTATGTTAATAACGGTTAAGAACGGTGCAAAAAAACACCAGTAGTATGATTAAAATAGAATTTTTGTAATGCTTGTGAATATCAATGTAAAGAAACTGGAAAAAAAGTGCATCAAAATGATGCAAGGCAGATTATTAGCCCTAGTCAAAATGAGTGTATTGCAATTTGCTTGCAAGACAGATTATTAGCACTAGTCAAAATGAGTAGATTGCAATTTGCTTGCAAGGCAGATTATTAGCACTAGTCAAAATGAGTATATTGCAATTTGTTAGCAAGGCAGATTATTAGCACTAGTCAAAATGAGTAGATTGCAATTTGCTTGCAAGGCAGATTATTAGCACTAGTCAAAATGAGTATATTGCAATTTGCTTGCAAGGCAGATTATTAGCACTAGTCAAAATGAGTAGATTGCAATTTGCTTGCAAGGCAGATTATTAGCACTAGTCAAAATGAGTAGATTGCAATTTGCTTGCAAGGCAGATTATTAGCACTAGTCAAAATGAGTATATTGCAATTTGCTTGCATCAAAAAGCAGGGTTCTACATCTATTGAAATCCGTGACATGGTAGCACTTTCCTAAAAATAAGCAAATCTTCATTCAGAATTATATATTCTACTGGTGAGTGCAAAAGTACTGGGTCAGTATTTACAAAGGTGCTTAGGGAAAACGTAAGGATTTTTTGTAAAAATTAAAAAAATAACCCAAGTCTTGGGCTGTTTTATTCATGGCTCTTTTTAGACATAAAATGTTTTCAACTAGTAAATATTACCCAAATGTTTTGTATTTTACCTTTTTGTGAAAACAGATCATTGTATTTCTTTTAGAAAATTTAATCTGAACTGTTTAAGGAATGTTGGGCCGCACCATGGGCATTCCACTCTGTGTATTGGCCCATAAGGAATGTTGGGCCGCTCCATGGGGCATTCCACTCTGTGTATTGGCCCATAAGGAATGTTGGGCCGCTCCATGGGGCATTCCACTCTGTGTATTGGCCCATAATGTTGGGCCGCTCCATGGGGCATTCCACTCTGTGTATTGGCCCATAAGGAATGCTGGGCCGCTCCATTGGGCATTCCACTCTGTGTATTGGCCCATAATGTTGGGCCGCTCCATGGGGCATTTCACTCTGTGTATTGGCCCATAAGGAATGCTGGGCCGCTCCATGGGGCATTCCACTCTGTGTATTGGCCCATAATGTTGGGCCGCTCCATGGGGCATTCCACTCTATGTATTGGCCCAAAAGGAATGTTGGGCCGCTCCATGGGGCATTCCACTCTGTGTATTGGCCCATAATGTTGGGCCGCTCCATGGGGCATTCCACTCTGTGTATTGGCCCATAATGTTGGGCCGCTCCATGGGGCATTTCACTCTGTGCATTGGCCCACCTTAAAACTTCTTATCATTATCAGCCATCTTTTATCTCAGCTGAGCAATGGCTGTGCACTGTTTCAGTTGATATCTCTACCTCTGCAGCAGTGTATCGATATTGGGGGGTGGGGGGTGCAAATAAAGAAGGATTAAACTAGGCCTTTAAGTACAACTTAAGTTATTTTGTTTTCAGGATCTTTGTGAATACTGGTCATTTTGTGTTCATCATTGGGATACTGTGTATATTACTGACTAATTTTTGTAAAAACAATATTGAATTCAACAGAAAACACAAAATGGGAATTTAATCGATGATTTAATGATTATTCTTTAATAGTAACACCACTGTGCCATCAATTTATAAGGTTTTGTTAACAGTCAATTGATAGATTACATGAAGCTACAAGATCTCATTGCTTATTCATTTAATACTTTCAGAAAAGAAGGTGGCCATGACATGCCCAGTGTTAACAAGGATCATACCTGGTCAGGGACCTGCTTGTGAATCCAATTTCACCATGTCCTTCTTTGTGGCACCAGACCAAAAACCGGCCCCCAAACCGACCAATCCAGACGTGTTCCTGCATTCTGTCCCCAAGTTCAGAGCTTATGTGAGGTATAAATAAACAAAGAAGTGTCTGTTCATTGTTAAGCTACATAAATAAGTATATATAATTTAATATGTTCATACCTAAGCTTGTTACATGTACATAAGAAGAACTATTAGATTGTTTCATGCTGTTCATAAACAAGTCATATACTGATTAGGATTACCAGATTTTCTAGAAATAATTTTTAATTAAGAATTGTTTATCTACTAATAAACAACTGTTTGGAGTTCTGATGCTTATGACTTAAGCCACGAGGGCGCTAGCCCGAGTTGTTTGATATACCGCATCAGAACGACCAATCTTTGTTTGTTAGCCGATAAACAATGATATTGCGAAAATTATTTAGATTCTAACATGACCTGACAACATTTTCTGCAATTACGTTGTGAACTATATTTTACAGTTTCTGAACTATTTTTTCGAGTTGTTTATTGGTAATTTAACAATGGTGAATTGTATTCTTTGTCTATAGAAAACTGCGCGTGTCATGTTATAATTATTCATAAACAATGTTAACTTTTAAGCTGTGTTCTTACTTGCACCTGTTTCATTCACAGGCAGTTCGGTGGGTATGCCGATTACTACCCGGCGTGGAGAGAACAGGCAGAGAGGCTGGGTGAAGCCTTGACCAAGGACGGCCTGGAGTTCGTCACTGAGACCTGGTGGACGGCAGGCTATGACGCGCCTTTTAAAGTGTTCAACCGGCACAATGAGGTCTGGTTCTTAGCCAAATAGGCTATTTTAGTGTTACAGACATTTGTATTGGCCTACATCCGGAGTCTGATTCTTCCATCTTTCAACTGTTTTAAGATTTCCAACTTTTGGAGGGGCAATTTTATGTATGGAGTACGAGAAGTGCTTGCATGTGTTGAATCTGATGGGAAATCATGAATATTGGTGAGTCCTGTTAGGGGGTAGGGAAGTTTCCTCCCCCAGCAGTATTACTGAAATCACGTCACTGCCTATTTTAATGTTTAAAGGGACCCATTCATAGATTGGCAATTGGTAATTTTCAAAATTTTTGTCATACATCCAAAAAAAGAAAAATTCTTTGTATATAAACAAGCGAAAAATATTGGATACAGTGTCATTTATGAAAAATTATCAATTGAAATGCATAAAATTATGAAGTGTTTGTAACGCTTTTCATCAGTATTTTGGAAAACACGTGTCACTAATAAAGCGTTAAAAATTCAATACCATGACTATCTGTCAAAATAGCAGAGTGGTTAGCGCGACAGGTTTTTGATCCTGATGGTTGTAGGTTTGAGTCCCAGCGAAGACAAATCTTTTAATTATTTTGGTTTCTTTATAAAATATTTGTTTTTGGTTAGTCCATTTGGTTTTTGCAGTTACATTTAATGACATTTTATCTGTGAACGAGTCCCTTTAAAGACATTAAAATGGATCAGTTGTTTGTACTTACTGGTTTCCATTGTTTGGATGCTGTGTCAAGCATTATTTCAAATATGTAATACAGTGCTGTTACAGACTACAGGACAATGTGTTTGGAAATTATGGCAGTAATATCTTAATTAGGTACTGTTTGGCATATTATGTACAAGATATTGCTCAAGTGTTCAGTTCTGAATTTTGTTGACAAGGAAATGACTGCACTTAGATGTAGGAAAACAACATAGTTTATATTTAATGCAGCTGTTTATGCAAATGTTGATATTGTAAACGCTTAAAATGTTGACTAGTGAATCTCAGTTCTTATCTCTGTAATACATGTATGTCATTATTTACTTTACATATTACTTTGTGTAATAAACGTGTCAAAAATACAAATTCAGATGATCATTTTTTCCCCATCTCTAATTTACAAAATACATCTTCATGTATATGAATTATTTTATCTTCTTTTAATGTTTGTAACAAAGGTCTTATTACAGTGTATGCGTATGCGAGCCATTACAAACTGATCCTCTGAACATTTAGTGACGATAGAAAATAACACATCCACAATGATTTCTGTTTGTTTTGTTTGGATTTTTCGCCGGTTTTAACAGTATTTCAGTCATATCACGACAGTCAATTAACTTACACTTCCTGGGAAAGGTTAGCCAATCTCAGTCAGTTAACCTACTCACACTTCCTGGGAAAGGTTAGCCAATCTGTCAGTTAACCTACTCACTTTTCCTAGGATAGGTTAGCCGATCTAAGCGGGTTACCAGTGCACATACTTCAGTGACTGCGCTACTTGAATCAGAGGTAGGGGGAGATTGGCCGTAGAAAGAATTTCATGACCTATTCCCACACAAGTTATATGGCCGGGCTTGGGAGTGAACTCTTTAACCCCCGATTGACAGTTCAGCGCTCTACCAACTGAGCTAGCCCTGCCCGCAGATGTTTTAAGATTCTTGATTTAATCGGCTGTTTTATTCTCTGTTTATTCATTACTGGCCAATGCTCATCAGTTTGTTCAAATGCAAAGAAAAGAACAACTTCAACGCATTTTTTTCAAGAATTTTTATTTGTGTACAAAATTCTATTTCATAACAGATGACATTACAGAAATCATGGTTACAGAAATAGCACAATATCTATCTTATATATAATTTATAACAATATTCACACAGAAATACAGAGAAAGAATTTCTGTTCGAGAAGAAAACAATCATATTCGAGGACAAAACTAATGTGTATTTCATAGACAGTACAGCACTTTTACATATAACAGTAATGAATTGTGGCACGTCGTGAGAAAACCGGTCTTAATGCATGTGCGTAAAGTGTCGCCCCCTGTGCAGTCCGCATAGGCTAATCCAGGACAGCACTTTCCACTTGTATGGTATTTTCTGTTTCAAGGAAGTCTCTTCAAAACATAAATCCACTGTAGGCGGAAAGTGCCCTCCTGGATTAGCCTGTGTGGACTGCACAGGCTAATCCGGGACGAAACTTTACGCACACGCATTAAGACCGGTTTTATCACGACGCGCCACAATTGTACAATTTAGCTGCAATTATTTCAGATACAGTATCAGTCAATAATTAATGAATCAAAGTTCATAGACACCAAAAATATGTAAATGTCTCCATGTAAACAATTTATCAATGACACCCAACATAAATTCTGCACATCTGACCAATTTGCGCAAACCTGGTCGAATGTGTATTCGTGTAATGCTACTAACTTGTTTATCTTTACTAGGAGTGAACACGCGAAATATTATGCAGAAGTTTTAATAATTAATAATTAGAATTTATTCACAATTTTATTTCAAGTTGAGCACTCTTATAAGCTGCACTACAATAAATAAGGATTTTAATGTTAATAGACTTTATAAAAAATGACACACAAGCCACAAACTACAATGTACAAGAGAAAATTTAACAAACATCAACATCAAGTTGAAATTTTAATGTATTTTCTGGAAAACGCAACATTGAAAAGTCAGAAAATATGTCATAAAAGATTTGACGCATCAGTACTGGCTGACACTTTAATGCCTTCATAACACACCATTGTTGTTGGTTTGTTTATACTTGTTACATAAAAAAATTAAGTAATGCTCACACTTATTAAAAAATTTCATCTATATTTTCATTTTAATTTATATTGTAGAGACTTAAATCAAGTAACATCCAATAACATCAGTATTTGTATTTAGTTGCAACATCACAAAATCCAAGCTAATTGACTCTCCAGGTCGCTGGGAGCTGTACATTAATGTACACATCGCTCAAAGTATTCAGGATGAACTATATTTGTGTGACAACAGGCAAACCAAACATCTTTGCGTGCTAATTGCGTGCTAATTGACTCTCCGGGTCGCTGGGAGCTGCACATTAATGTACACATCGCTCAAAGTATTCAGGATGAACTATATTTGTGTGACAACAGGCAAACCAAACATCTTTGCGTGCTAATTTCAGTCATGCCTAATCAAGTGATAATAAAAATTCATGTACACATAGAACTCAAACATGTAGGTAGATGCACACTATGCCACTATTTTGGTTTCCTCCATGGGCTGGTATTCACAAAGCTCCTAAGGGAAATCGTAAGTTGTACTTACGTGAAAATTTCACATACAATTTTGTATGTGAAATCCTATGTTTTCTGTTTACAAAAGGGTAAAATATGTAATATCTTAGCAAAATGTACCAGTTTGAAACAATCTGATGTAATAAGACCTATACATGAAACTGCCACAGACCGTGGGAATGTTATGAATTTAAGAAACGCTACATCTTTTACTGGTACTTTGATCTATATTTTGGTCGAAATCTTACGACTATTTCTCACTCATTATTATCTCTGACTAGAGGTTATTATGCCAATGCTGACATCAGCAACTAAATATAGCTAATTTGACACAAATAAACCCTGTATACTTTCACCAGTTCCGTATTGGTCGTTTCAGGAAAGCCAAGTGGTTAATAGAGAAAATCACAACACTTAAACTTTGGGGATCACTGTCCCAGTGTCTAAATGGACCACACTGACTCTTTCAATACATTTTAATGGGCATATAACCTGTCACTGGAAGACTGCAAATGATAAATCTAGACATGGTACATCTCTGAAATTCATACACATTTCTATTTCTACTCAGACTTTTATATGACATTTGAAAGTGTAGTAACAACATAGTATTTATGTTTAGATTCGAAAATATCTTTATTGATTTCAAGTACTTTTGACATTGTCTAATATTATTCTAAGACACTTGATTCAATGCCAAACAGCAATGCTTGCATCTTAATAAATGCACAATGAATGTTTTTTTAATATAACATGAACATGTGACATTTAGAAATGCTCCCATTTAGAACTGTACTTATTACTCAAGGACTAAAAAAATAACACACCAACAATAACATTGTGGCATGAACAAGGTATGTAGAGTTAAGTCGTACGTTATGAATCAGAATGTTCAGCGTTAGGTGCACCCACTCTACTCCACAAATAGGCAAAAGATGAAGGTGGAACATGAAGGTTAGAATGTTTGTGTATGTGGTTCTTATAAAATCATACAAATCAGTATACAGTTAAATATTCATTTATATAATTGAAATTTTGAAGAAAAAAAAAAAAAAACAACAACAAACAAACCCATAAATATTGTTACAGTTGTTTACTTTACTAAACATAAGTTAATATCGTACATACATAGTATTATATTATATTCTTCTCAACCAAGTATGTACATTCTTGAAACAAATTTAGTATTCCTGTTTTTCAAGTTACTTCCTAAAAATCACATATAACTTATGCTATATTTGTAAGTTTTTATAATTGCTTATTCACCAAAAATGAAACACCCAACAAAATCCTTGACACAAAAATGTATAGAAAAAATGACATCATACAATGTGCATTTGAACACAGAACTTTGCTGTCACTTCCTGACTAATCATATCGTAACAGTATTTGCACATGTTCAGTTACAATTCACACAATTTTAACACTTTTCTTCAAAAACCGAGATGCAACTGCCTTCCTGTTTATTATGAATTATATCATAATGCACACATTTTCCGACAGGCAAACAAATACTGGCCCCATGACTATGAAAGTAATCAATTTTGAACTTTGTTTTAAATGAAATATAATACAATACTGATGAAATCCATTGTAACATAACAGCTTTGAATTTTAGTCTATTATTTTACATTAATTGAGGCGCTTTCCGCCTACAGTGGATATACGTTTAGAAGAGACTTCCTTGAAATAGAATTACCATAAAAGCGGAAAGTGCCGTCCCGGATTAGCCTGTGCGGACTGCACAGGCTAATCTGGGACGACACTTTATGCACATGCATTAAGACCGATTTTCTCACGATGCGCCTCAATTTAAGTATGCGATTGAAAATGTTAGTAGTTGCGTTGCAGATCGCTTGCCAGTCGTCAGCAGTCAACACAACCAGACGCTGCACTATTGGTAGCTGATGTCTATTTATAGCATATACACCTCCGAACCCTGATCACCATGCGGCCTTCACCAGAGATGGGTTTCCCGAATCTCCCCTATCACATGACTAGCCCGCTGTAATGCCTGCAATAGAAACAAAACATGCTTAATAGTGTAACAATGAAAGAATACCATAACATCTTTACAGAGATCTTTACAGATCCAAGTAAAGTGAATATAATGAAATGTTCTTTTTATAAAGATTGTATACAACACTGCTTACGGTAATACAACTTTTCCACAACTGAAAAAAGTTTCAGATTTGAAAATAAAAGCTCAGGAAAAACTTCACTTCTTTGATAAATATATGTTTTTGCACAAGATTATGACCAAGAATGACTACATCTTCGACCAAGCTTTTGACCAAATATGACATCAAATAATGTATTCTCTTCACTTTGTCTCTACTTCTCTGAGGATTGTACCTACAACTTTGGACATACACAACATGGGATCTAGTACACTGCTGGTCAGACATTTCTGTGCAGACCTGGCCTAACAACTACTTAGACTTAACTTAAAATATTAACCAAAAACCATTCAGAGCTGATACGTAACAATCAATTGCATTGGTTGATTTGTTAAGAACAAGAGATGTTTGTAAAACATCTTGCAGACAAGTTGTGAATATGTGCAATTATTAAGAAATTTATTAAATATGCAATCCCAAGCGAGGTCTCGATATATGGTATCTATGTATGAAGTTTCATTAAAATATTTCGATGCGTTCTCAAGCTATTGAGCAGAAACCGTTTTTCTATTTTAAGTAATGGTGACCATGAACCCACCCACCCCATATGAAATCCCAAGAGAGGTCTCAATATAAGGTATCTATGTATGAAGTTTCATTAAAATATCTCGATGCGTTCTCAAGTTATTGCGCTGAAACTGTTTTTCTATTTTTAGCAACGGTGACCCCATATGCAATCCCAAGAGAGGTCTCAATATAAGGTATCTGGGAAATATGTATGAAGTTTCATTAAAATATCTTGATGCGTTCTCAAGTTAATGTGCTGAAACCGTTTTTTCTATATTTAGTAAGGGTGACCTTGACCCCACCCACCCCATATGCAATCCCAAGCGAGGTCTGAATATAAGGTATCTATGTACAAACTTTCATTAAAATATCTCGATGCATTCTCAAGTTATTGAGCGGAGACCGTTTTTCTATTTTTAGTAATGGTGACCTTGACCCCAACCACCCCATATGCAATCCCAAGCGAGTTCTCAATATAAGGTATCTATGTATGTAGTTTCATTAAAATATCTCGATGCGTTCAGCAAGTGCGGAAACAAAATGGGATACGGACCGACCGACGGACGGACTGACGGACAGGTGCAAGACAAGATACCCCCACTTCTTCGAAGGGGGGCATAATAAGAGATTTAGAACTGTTGTAGTCATAGGCCGTAACTGCGACGTGCACACACTGACCTGAACCATCTCCTGTGCCTCGGATCGCCGCTGTGCAATGTGTTCCGACTCCTCTAGGAGCGTGTCAATCTCCTCCTTCTTGTAGAGTTTGCTGACAAGCTCACTCTGCAGGTTGTCCTTGATGAAGTTCACCAGGAAGTGCATGATCGCCTTCGGCACCGTGTCCTGAATGTTCTTGCGCACGATCATGAAGTAGGACTTTATCAGCCTTTCTGTAGGTACAGTGAATGATCAAGTAGACTTTACTTGGTGAAGGCCAGTAGTTAGGTAACAACATGCACACATGTTTATAACGTACAAACTGGACCAGGGTTGGCTTATCGACCGGTCAATCGAGTATTAACCAGTCCAGCAGCCAATACTGGTTAATAAAAGTGTTCAATATTGGTCACTAACTCTAAAATGAATATAACAGGACACCACTTTTATGATTATGATCTAAGCATTAGGCTACTGATACAATCTACACTTACAAGTGCAAAATACAGGTACAATTTACACTTACAAGTGCAAAATACAGATACAATTTACACTTACAAGTGCAAAATACAAATACAATTTAAACTTACAAGTGCAAAACCACACTTAACTGACAGGTATAATCTATGTGTTCAATTTACACTTACAAGTGCAAGACCACACTTAACTGACAGGTATAATCTATGTGTTCAAACGAGAAATCTTTTGTGTTCAGCATTGGCAAATGACATCTTAGACATGCAATTTACAAACAATGCAAAGTCTAACATTTATGTGCCACTATTTATGTACACTTCCATGATTGGTACAATGTACAACATATGTTTGAACAAATGTGTGCTTCATTCTGTAAATCACGAATTGTTAAGCTTATGGAACAACATCTTTTTAATAATTCAATATTGTCAAATTCAGCCTGGAAATACATACTGTAAATAACTGTGACAAATAACATTTATATGATGTATACACACCCACACAATTTACAATTGTATTGATTTACAGGAAAATTGTGTGCTACGAAACACTTTTTAAGCGCTCTGGTAACCTTTGCTAAGTGTACACATTTGTAATAAGCGTGACTGCTCATTGTAGAACAATTAGCAGAAACTGCAGGCAAAAATATCCCAAAGATATGAATGAAGCAGTTAAGTAACATGAATGTGAAAACGAAAAGAAAGCACAAACACAGGCAGAATAAAACCCACCCCCTTTGTGTGTGTGTGTGTGGGGGGGGGAGGCATGAATAAATACTATTCCAAATCACATTTTGATTAAAGTTAAATCTATCAGACTTAAAAAATTTGATGTCACATTAATTAATATATATTGTCAATTCTTAGAATAAAATTTCAAGATTAATGCAGCTAAACAAACTGATATCTCATGCACAGAATCACAGTGACTACATCAAGGAAAGCACTTCATATCGAGCAAAAACTGCAAACCACACTACACGTAAACATAATAACCAACCCACCCCTATACACTACATGTAGCTTTTCACCTACCTACTAAAACAACATCACTTTTTTCTCTGACTGTTAGCTTTCTAGAAGTTAATGCTTTTGGCTGCAAAAATAAATCATTTATTCAATTTATTCATTTTGCGTATTATATACTAAACCAGAAGCCTTTCCTGATGTACAGTCACTGGGTCTCATCATATCACTGCAAAACACAATCCTTGTTAACACGACACAAAAGAATCACGACACAATAATTAGGGCGTAAACACCTTAAAGGAACTATGTGATCGAAAAGGGCCTCAAGGGGGCAATTTCTAAAAAAATTATGAAATTCAGATATTGATACTGATATATTATAATGGTTAAAACAGAGTATATATAATGAAAAAAGAGTGCACGCATTCTGAGATAAAAATCAATTTATAATATGGATCTTGTATGTTTGGCCCTTTTAATGTTTACATTTTTACGTCAGAATTGTTAGTATTTTGTATAACCATACTTTACCAACGACTCCTTACCAAGCATGATAGCGCAGTTGGTTAAAGCGCTGTCTACTGTCATTTCTTAGTATGGCTCCTAAGTCGTGAGTTCGATACCCGCTTGGGGTTTTATTATTTTCAGGCTTTTTTGCTAATTTGTTTTTATCAAATATCTTATTGTGTATTATAATAGTTTTATTTATTTAATGCACATGTCTTAGTAAGCGCATTTCTATCAAATAATATTATTTATAGCACAATAGGAAGCCAATTTTTCATTGACATAGTCTCTTTACAGAGTGGGGACCATACATATGTGAGTTTCCATAGAAAAGTTTCTTTAAAATCAGGCCCAGAATTTAGTGCATGTGATTCTCTTGAATCTATGATAATAATAACTTATTATGAATTCTGGCCAACTTATAAAACAACATGACTTTCAATATCAATACACTGTGTAAAATTGTTTATTTATTGCTGCCTGTTTATTTATTGAAATAAATAGTTTAAATATTATAAATTCTATTTTTCATTTCTGAATTCACAATGTACATGAAATCACCTGTTTATTTATTGTTACCATATTCAGATAACATGCCAGCCATTTTCTTACAAAATAGCCAACCCCATGGTATTATGTTCATCAAAGCCAAGTTTTGCCAGAATTCATCTTCTAACATACAGTAAGGGCAGAAAAAATGAAACAATTATGTAATCTCAAACAGAAAGGCCAGTGGTAAAGCCACACGTAGTTTCAATAAAATTCATGTGACATTTAAGTTGATTTTTGCTGGAAAAAAGACCAATGAAAATCACAATTTTCGAAAATATACATGGACTGAGCTTTATAATTAAAAAGTAAGCACTACATATTTGTTCAAGATGATAGTACAGGCATCTGTCAACACAAATTAGTGTGACATTTACTGAATAAACACATATAAAGAGTTTGTTTATTGATTCGATTTGATTGTACATGGAAACTATATCAACGTATTTTTGTACATAATTAAAGTTTAAAGATATAAAAAGTGTATGTTCCCCAAAATTAAAGGTTACTGTACCAGACTGTAATTTTCAAATTCCTTAAGCCCAGAAAATATGTTTACAAAAACAATAGTAGAAATACAAGGAGGATTTTAAAAGCACCCAGTTAGGTCCAGACAAAAAGGTACAAGTATTTCCAGCTGGCTTTAATTGATGTTTGTTTCGTTTTTTATCTACCCCTTACTGTATCCAGTGTTTCAGCCAACCAGTTGTGACTTACTGATTAGTTCACATTCCGCTTGCTCCCGGTTGGACAGTTTTCTAGTAGGTGGCATGTTTGGCTAGAAGTATGCCATACAATCAAGATATATAGCAATTAATGTGATATAAATTCATCACTATGATATTTAATACAATAAATCAACATCCCGACATACTTCAACATTCAGTACAGTACACATACACTAAAATTTGTGAAAACATGTTGCTTTCTGATTTCTTACTTCACTTACTGCTTCATGTTTTTTATACAGTTTTGATGACCATCATTTGTGATAAATCTTACAAATATCTTGCATATTATAAACAATACATGTTCTAACAAATAGCTTTTTATAAAACATATTAGATCTAAATATGAGCAGTGTTCAGTCTACTCCTTAAGCGCAGCATTTCCTGCCTTAGCACAAGACCAATTTTAGTAACCAAAGTGCAGTGTTCTACTACATGAAGCTTCAAAAGGAAAAAAGAACATACGAGGCATGTTGAGATAAACCACGGCTTAATGCATGTGCGTAAAGTGTCATCCTGGATCAGCCTGTGCAGTCCGCACAGGCTAATCCAGGTTTACACTTTCTGCTTTTATGGTATTTTCTGTTTCAAGAAAGTCTCTTTTAAACATAAATCCACTGAAGGCGGAAAGTGCCATCCTGTGCGGACTACACAGGCTGATCCGGGACGATACTTTACGCAGGTACATTAAGCCGGGGTTTCCCATGACACGCCTCATACAAAGAAGCCCCCACTTACCACCTCTGGTAGCAGGTTGATACCCTTCCGGCTGTGGGCAGGTGAGGCGACTGCGCTGCTGGGCTGGGAGTCGGGCAGGGACCCAGCGCCCATGTCCCCACCCCCCTGGAGGTCACCCTGGCTGCGGGTCTTACCCATGAACGACGGCATCTTCCAGTTGTTGACCGTCAGCACGTCTTGTGCAGGGGATGGGGCCTGGAATGAGAGAAATAACTGATGTCACTATTAATGAGAACTCAAGACTTTTTAACATTTACAGCTGTTAAAATACCTAGATAGACAGAATATCGAAATCGGAAACAGATGCTACGAAACCGGTTGTTCAGCCAGTACTCAGAAGCCTGAAACACTGATCAGAATATTAAATGAGAATGTTCTACATATATGCGTAAATTAGGGTAATCAACAGAGAAAGGCACTTGCATTACAATTTCTTTTTACCATGTCACGCTGTCAGTCCCAGTTTTTAATAGGGGTGGCAAAACTATTCAAATATTTGATTGAATGAATCATTGGAATACTCGCAGATTTGTATTGCTTAAAAAAATCTGATCATAAAAAGTATTTTTCTTTCAATATAAAAAGGATTTTATCAATAGATACCTAAAGTTATTCAGTGTTTTCAATGGAATGGTCCCATGTCACATGTCAGATGAAGAGATACAGAATATATGGGTAAGTGTCAGCGGCCACTCCTCTAGTTGCCAATAAGGCACGTCTTCATCAGACAACGTGAAACCACAAGGGTTAATTGGAGATTACACTTTAAAAGTGTAACAAAATTACAAAAGTGCGATCACACATTTAGCAGTCATTACAGTTAAGAAAAATTGCTCAAATTAAAAATATGCTTACTGACAGGCACGTGTCCAAATAGATTAGGAATATGTGGGTTAGGGATTATTAATAACTTCTCCAACAAAACAATAATTAAAACCGGGACCTTTATTTCTTTAATTTAATTCTTAATAGCGCGTCTTGAATGTTTTCAAATGTTTGTGGAAATTGTTTAAGGAAGATTTTACTCGGTAATTGGTACTGAAACCTTATACAAAACGTTACAGTATGTCGACTTGGTAACAAAGCTCAAAGTAGTAAATATGAGAATATATGCGAATATTCGATTGAATGAAAACGCGAATATTTAAATACCGTTTTTAGTATTCGATGCCATCCCTAGTTTTTAATGTTCTGTCGCGAGTCCATATCAGAAAACTTAACTAGTCTTTTGGATAAAATGGATAATACATTTTGAGAAAAAGTAGTAGTTCACAATCAAGTCTTTAGAAACACAACCTACCCTGTTTTCCTTCTCTTCCAAAAGCTGGAGCTGCTGCTTACTCTGGGCTTCCTTCTGCAGCTGCCGGAGCCCATCGTGGTCATTGGTGATTGTTTTGTGCACTATCTGAGCCTCTGTGAAGTCGGGATGCTTCGTATTGATGTATGATAACTCTATACCTACTAAGTTTTCAACCTGAAAATAGGATTGATTCAGATAATCTGATATAAAAGCATGACAAGTTTTATTACAATGTATTGTATTACTTTAATAAATGTAAGTGAAATTCTGTTTAAAACAACAACGACAACAAGAAGTCTTGTCACAGGATGTGACATATGCCCCGAAGCATATGCTTGTCAGAGGAAGGCAACACAATGTCAGTTACATATTGACAAAAATGATGCTTCCTACAAAAAGAGTTATGGTCCTTGCACTCTGCACTTCCTCTCAACACCCTCTATCATCCTCTATCATTATATGAAGTTTCATTTGAATCCCTTCAATACAAATGGAGTTATGGTCTGCACAAGAAAATAAAACAAAGGGCAACAACTTTGTAAATATTGAAGAAAGATTCATGGTCCTTGTGCTCTGCACTTCCTCTCATAGTCCTCTATCATTATATGAAGTTTCATTTGCATCCCTTCAATACTAATGGAGCTCCGCACAAGTAAATGAATGCTTCACATAAGGAAATAAAAAAAGGGCAATAACTCCGTAAATATTGAAGAAAGAGTTGTGGTCCTTGAGTTCTGCACTTCCACTCATTGTCCTATTATTATATGAAGTTTAATTTGAAACCGTTCAAACCTAATGGAGATATGCTCCGCACAAGTTTCATTTCAATCCCTTCAATATTAATGAAGTTATGCTCCGCACAAGAAAATTAAACAAAGGGCAATAACTCTGTAAATACTCAAGAAAGAGTTATGGTCCTGTGCTCTGCACTTCTTCTCATTGTTCTCTATCAGTATATGAAGTTTCATTTAAATCCCTTCAATACTAATGGAGTTATGCTCCTCACAAGAAAATTAATGCCTTACATAAGGAAATAAAACAAAGGACAATAACTCAATAATTATTGAAGAAAGAGGTTTGGTCCTTGGGCTCTGGACTTCCTCTCATTGTCCTCTATCCTTATATGAAGTTTCATTTGAATCCCTTCAGTACAAATGGAGAAATGCTCCGCACAAGAAAATTAATGCTTTTCATAAGGAAATAAAACAAGAAAGAGTTGTGGTCCTTGTGCTCTGCATTTCCTCTCATTGTCCTCTATCATTATATGAAGTTTCATTTGAATCCCTTCCATACAAATGAAGATATGCTCAGCACAAGAAAATTAAACAAAGGGCAATAACTCTGTAAATATTGAAGAAAGATTCGTGGTTCTTGTACTCTGCACTTCCTCTCAGTGTTCTCTATCATTATATGAAGTTTCATATGAATCCCTTCAATACTAATGGAGTTATGCTCCGCACATGAAGTGTGATGGAGGGACAGACGGACGGACGATGCGATTACTGAAGGGGCCCCTGAATTTCCCTTCGGGGGCATAACAAAAACAACAACAAAGGAACGTAAATCATCAGAAATTGCAATAATAATACCCATGACAAGAGCTGTCAGAGGACAGCGCTCGACTATTTGAAGTATTTCAGTTGGTACATATTTTGGATAGTGGAAGGGGCATAAATTTGTTAAAATACACAACTTTAAAGTGAAGCCTTGTATAGTTAATAAATTTTTGGAACAAAAACTATCTATGTAAAAAAATCTATGTAAAAAGTGTGCATAACTCTGTCGAAATACAAAACAGAGTTATGGGTATTGTTGCCCCTGATACTAGAGTTGATGTATGTAATATGTATGTCTGTAGTTTTGAAGTTTCAAGTGAATAACTTATGTAGTTTTGAAGTAACCAAACTTTTTAATATTAACTTTAAACAGAAAATCTAAGTGTAAAGGGGGCATAACTCTGTCAAAATACAAAAAAGAGTTATGGGTAATATTGCTCCTGATACTAGAGTTGATGACAAAGGTTAGTTCCAAGTTTCAAGTGAAAAGCTTATATAGTATTGAAGTTACAAAACGTTTGAATATAAACTTTGACCAGAAAATCTATGTGAAAAAGGGGCATAACTCTGTAAAAAAAAAACAGTTATGGGAAATGTTGCCCCTGATACTGGAGTTGATGCCAAAGGTTAGTTCCAAGTTTCAAGTGAATAACTTATGTAGTTTAGAAGTTACAAAACTTTTGAATATAAATTTTAACCAGAAAATATCAGTGAAAAAGGGGCATAACTCTGTCAAAATACAAAATAGAGTTATGGGGAATGTTGTCCCTGATACTGGAGTTGGTGACAAAGGTATATTCCAAGTTTCAAGTGAATAACTTGTGTAGTTTTGAAGTTACAAGACTTTTGAATAAAAACTTAAACCAATTCAGCCGTGGACGCTGACGCTGAGGGTAGTAGGATAGCTCAAATAGTCGAGATAAAAATGGACGAAAATCATGTTCAGGTACTGTTTCCTAAATGAAACGATCTTTTCTATATAAATGGGAACACATGCAGTGCATTTAAATGACCTTGTTACACACTAACAGTCTAATACAGGAATTAAAGTTTAATGCAATTTCTCACCATCGTGTTTGTTGGTAGTAATCGCCTCCTTAACATGTGTGTCAACACATCCAGTATTCTATCATGGAGCTTTGGAAACCGCAACATTTCTTGCTGCAAACATGGAAAATACATTTGAGGCGTGACATGGAAAAACCCGCCTTAATGCACGCGTAAAGTGTCGTCTTGGATCAGCCTGTGCACTAAGCTTTTATGGTATTTTCTGTTTCAAGTAAGAATCTTCTAAACAAAAATCAACTGCAGGCAGCAAGTGTTGTCCCAGATTAGCCTGTGCAGACTGCACAGGCTGATCCGGGACGTCACTTTACACAAGTGCATTAAGCCTGGTTTTCCCACGACACCCCTTCATTTTTTGTATTACTATGTACATGTAAGTCAGATCTGATAAGAAGTACCGTAAACTTTACCAATCTTTGATAGAGACTGTCCTTTTCTCCAAATGGTATAAATTCTTCTACCAGAGCTCCAGATAAGGTTTTAGCCTAAAGGGTATTTTACCCCCTGATTTTTTGGTTAAAGGGTATTTTACCCCAAGTCCGTCAGCTTTAAAGGGTATTTAAAGGGTATTTTTATTTTTTATACAAAATCAAAAGAGTATTTTATGTGCTTGTTATATATGAAGACATTAATATTGGCAAAATGGAATAAATTGAATGTAGACAATAATCTGTAGGTCTATCAAAACATAACATTTACTTGGCAAAGTAGTATTTATTTTCCCAGATACTTTGTACTTTTTTTCATTGCAAATCCTGATTAAATGTTTTTCAAAGTTGTAACCTGATTTCTGGTCCTTCTTGCTTGACAATTAGCCAATTTTTTGCCACGATTACAGCAATTTTGTAGACAATTTGGCACTCACATGATGTTGTGTTTCTTGTCTGATTGTTCAACTGCTGTGACAAAAAGATCGCCACTTTTCACCTTTTAAATAGGAGAAGCATCATAAGACTCATTCTGATTAACAGTTTTCAAGATATTGCCTACTGCAACTGTCTGATTGAGCTTAAAACGTTCCGTTTTCGACCCACATACACAATGCAAAGCCATTTTGAGTAGAAAGATTCGCTTGATTCACTTTTATTCGATTCAAAGGCTAACTTACACCATTAGCTGAACTGGATAATTGGTAAAACCGGTTACGCAGTTTAAGCGATTAAAAATACGTTACCGATATTTGCAATGCGTAACGTTACGCACTGGGCAGATTTTAAAAGCGTTTTTTTTTAAATTTCAATGCGTAAATACGCGGATACGCGTCTTATCTGGAGCTCTGCTTCTACATGTATATTACAATTCATATTGGAATTCTGTTACATAAAATCCACTTGAATCGTATGCTAATCACATCAATTAAGCACAAAAATAGGCTATGTTGCAGCTATACATGAGTCTCATTTCATAATAGGCTATGCTGTACAAGGTATAGTTAGCATGTACCTGAGTACCGCAGTGCTGAATAATCCTCTGCATCTCTTCGTGCACGAGTTCCACGCATCTGAGACTGGGCTCCTCTAATCTCTTGATCTGGCGCTTCACTAACAACTCGAAACTTATATCTGGCACAAACAATGCTGGCCTTGGACCCTGAAAATAATAGCAAAACAATATTAGTACATGTATCATGAATTTTATATTGTTTTCCAGTTAAAGTAAACTGTAATGATTTTTGTTAAAACTTTAAGCCTTGTCATGCAGTTCCCTAACCATAAAATTCAAATAATTTTCAGGTTTAGACATTGGTATAGACATACAGGTTTTTAAATTATTGACAAACTGATTCTGAATGCTTACATTTCAAACATTTAATTCTAACAAACTAATGACAGACTGATTCCAATATTAACAACGTATACAGACATTTCAAACACGTACAAAATAATATGTTATCAAAATTTGATTTTCTTTGGTGAATAAATACATTCCCATTTCAAAACTACTTTCAGTTCAATAGATACACAGGGTTCCTATTTCAAGCACATTTTTGGCACCACAACCCCACAGATCAACATACCGTAGCATTCCTAATAGCTGTCAGTATATCCATAGTCGCTAATCCACCTAAGGCATCTATGGACTCCAACGTTCTTCCAAACGTTTCATGGAAAATATAGCAGATTCTAGCTCCACCACACCTGGGGAAAAGCAGGTACAACACAGTTAACATGCAATGTGGAAAACACCTATGTACACTTACCAATGAGGCGCGTCGTGGGAAAACTGGGCTAAATGCATGTGCATAAAGTGTTGTCCCGGATTTGCCTATGCAGTCCGCACCGGCTAATCCAGGACGACACTTTTTGCCTACAGTGGATTTATGTTCAGAAGAGACTTCCTTGAAACAGAAAATACCATAAAAGTGGAAGTGCCGTCCTGGATCAGCCTGTGCGGACTGCACAGGCTGATCCGGGATGACACTTTACGCATTTGCATTAAGCCCGGTTTTCCCACGATGCGCCTCAAATGCACTGTCTTACATGTAAACTATGCTATTGTGCCGCACTGATATGCAGAATTTCACATGGTAATAAACCAAATAAAGCAACTAACAGTATTATAACCTTTTTAAAAGATCAGAATTTAGAAACAATAAAGAAGATTCAAACATAAAGAAGATTCAGACCTAATAAATGAATATTAACGTTAATCAATGGCAGTTCATGTGTACACAACGATTAGGAAAGGCCTGTCAATGAACAAGTTCAACAGAGGAACACTGAAAGCTTACAGTTCTGTGGTCTCAATATTGCGAGAGGTCCCTTCTATGGTACTACAGTAGGATAAGGTCAATGAACAAGTTCAACAGAGGAACACTGAAAGCTTACAGTTCTGTGGTCTCAATATTGCGAGAGGTCCCTTCTATGGTACTACAGTAGGCTGAGGTCAATGAACAAGTTCAACAGAGGAACACTGAAAGCTTACAGTTCTGTGGTCTCAATATTGCGAGAGGTCACTTCTATGGTACTACAGTAGGCTGAGGTCAATGAACAAGTTCAACAGAGGAACACTGAAAGCTTACAGTTCTGTGGTCTCAATATTGCGAGAGGTCCCTTCTATGGTACTACAGTAGGCTGAGGTCAATGAACAAGTTCAACAGAGGAACACTGAAAGCTTACAGTTCTGTGGTCTCAATATTGCGAGAGGTCCCTTCTATGGTACTACAGTAGGCTGAGGTCAATGAACAAGTTCAACAGAGGAACACTGAAAGCTTACAGTTCTGTGGTCTCAATATTGCGAGATGTCCCTTCTATGGTACTACAGTAGGCGGAGGCAAACCTAGTGATGATCTGAAGAAGTAGCTGGCTCTGCAACAACAATACTACACATTTACGGAATTGTGTTTCTCAAGTGTATACTATGTATCATGAGCCAAATTGCTAACCCACCACTTTTGTATTGCGTATATTTCAATCAATTCTTAGTCTTCTATTTTCTAAATTTAAGTGTTGATGTGACTTTCCATTATCTTTCAATTTACCTTAAAATTTGCAAGATGGGTGGGAAAACCACTCATACGTGACGAATTCAAGGCAACCAGTATTTTCCCTTCGAAATTTGAAAAGTTTTTTATAAAGTTTTAACCTTTTTCCTACAGTTATGTTTGTCTAGTGATACAGAAATACAGAAAACAGTACAAAATTATTCCGAAAATCGTATGAGAAATGCTTGGAATTTTCGCACTTTTTAGAGGAAAAGAGCATACTTTGTACAGGGTTAGAATAAATTTGCCAAAAATGATTGTATTCACAAATTTAGCTTTCAGATACATTACTTACATCCGAACTGTCCTTTTTAATTATTTTCGTCATTATTAACCAATATTTTATTTGTTTCGTATCTGTATTGGTCTGGATAGTGCCTAAAAAAGAATTTTAAAAAATCCGTTGCTATGACCTTGAATTTAAGCTACAGCCTGTGAAAATGAAATTTCGCACTTGTTCAATTGTATTGCATTTTTCTTTGTCAGTTTCATCTTTGCACTAAATTGTACATGTACATTGAGAAACTGTGTACAAATGTTTAATAGGCTTATGCGCAAAGTTTTGTTGTAATACGCTTGAAGATAATAGAGAAATCGGCATTTTATATAGTGGCGGTTTAGACATTTGGGCTAGTATAGAATACTTCCATTGAGATAATTTTTCATTGACTATTTTAAGAAGTAAACAGTACATGCAGTCTGTACATAAAAGACTGATCATTTTCAACACTTTACAATGTTACTTACATACAATTACAACTACTATTCCACGAATTAAAGTGCCGACGAAATTGTCATTTTCGGGATATCCACGAAATTTTGTGCCATCAAAAATAAATGAATTCACTGTAAATAATTTATAATCTGTCCCAAATGTTTAAAAGGTTGAAAAAACGAAGATTAGAACCATAAGAACAACCATTAGTAATCTGAAAGTAGCAAAGTTTACCTTGTCTTCTATTGGTTCACCAAAGCTGGTCAAAAGTGACTGGAACTGGGCGATGAGAATATTCACCCGGGTCTTCAATTCCGGTAAACAATCTCGTATATGGTGCATCAACAACTGAAATACAAATATACAACGCAGGTCTTCAATTCCGGTAAACAATCTCGTATATGATGCATCAACAACTGAAATACAAATATACAAACACCGGATTTTAATTACAAGTAAGTAATAAAAACATCATCAACTAAGTATAATAAAGTAATCACAGAAAACTGAGTATAAGACATATAAGTAAAGGCTTCTGTTACGACAAGTATGTAATCCGAGCAACATCAGCTATGTACACTAAGGGGCAGAAAAAATCAAACAATTCTGTAATCTCGTACAGAAAGGCCTCTGTTAAAATTTCACGTTGTTTCAATAAAATTTACTTTACATTTTCTAGGTTGATTTTTGGTGGAACATTAAAGAAGTAAGTTTTATTTAAAAATAACAACTAGATTGTGTCTAACGTATAATTCTCTGTTTGAACGACAAATTCAGAACATTTGAAATCATTAAAACTCCAACTATTATGTATTTTTATCCCATCTTCACGCCTGCATTGACGAAATAACACCCCGTGGGATAAACTTAGCTGTATTCCACGTTGTTGAATACAGCAAACACACGCATTATAATGACGTCATTTTGTTTATTTTTGTGACATCATTTGATATTTTTCATGTTATTCAGTGATTTTCTTTTGTTTATTTTCAAAATAAAGACAGAAAATGATTGGACAAATAGAACACCAGGTAACTGTTGAATACAGATAAATTTATTTGCTCGGCATAAAAAACCTTAAACAAGCGCCAGGCTCATGGTTGAGGTTTTCTAAGCCTCACTAAATAATCTTATCTGTATTCAATACTAACCTAGTATTCTATATAACTTTAAGTAGAACTTACCCTATTCAAAGTTTTAGCTAAATATGCAGTTCCATTCCTGTTGGCTAGACTAGGATAACGTTTCTGAAGGAAAGAGGCTTCATCTTTTAAAGCTTCTTTCATCTCCTGCAATTTGAGGAAAACATCCATGAGCACAAACAACTTATGTATTGTATGCAAAAATGATTTTGGAAGCATTTTCTTGACAAGATGGCCAAATGGCCCTGGGTCGCTCACCTGAGTTTCATTAGTCGAACAATTTTCCATGTGTTAGATTTTCATACGGATATGGATATACTGATACGGACTGATGGAAATGTGGCCTTAATCATCATGGTTTGAAAAACTTAAGTGACAACAGACATTCAAAATGTTGAAGTACATATTGAAATTGAAGCTTTTTCTTCAATTTGACCTAGTGACCTAGTTTTTGACTCCACATGACCCAGATTCGAACTCGGCCTAGATATCACTGGGACAAATGTTCTGACCATGTTTCATGACGATTGGGCTAATAATGTAACTTCTAGAGTGTTAACAATCTTTTTCTTCGATTTGACCTAGTGACCTAGTTTTTGACCCCACATGACCCAGATTCAAACTCAGCCGACATACCATAAAGACAAATGTTCTGACAAAGTTTCATGAAGATTGGGCAAAAAATGTAACTTCTCGAGTGTTAACAAGCTTTTTCTTCAATTTGACCTAGTGACCTAGTTTTTTACCCCACATGACCCAGATTCGAACTCCGCCGAGATATCATTAAGACTAATGCTCTTGCTATGTTTCATGAAGATTGGGCAAAAAATTTGACTTCTAGAGTGTTAACAAGCTTTTTCTTTAATTTGACCTAGTGACCTTGTTTTTGGCCCCATATGATCCAGATTCGAACTCGGCCGAGATAATATTGGGACAAATGTTCTGACAAAGTTTCATGAAGATTGGGCAAAAAATGTGACTTCTAGAGTATAAACAAGCTTTTTCTTCAATTTGACCTAGTGACCTAGTTTTTGACCCCACATTATCCAGATTCAAACACGGTCGAGAAATCATTGGGACAAATGTCCTGACCAAGTTTTATGAAGATTGGGCAAAAAATGTGACTTCTACAGTGTTAACAAGCTTTTCCTACAATTTGACCTAGTGACCTAGTTTTTCACCACACATGACCAAGATTCAAACTCGGCTGAGATATCATTAAGACAAATGTTCTGACCAAGTTTCATGAAGATTGGGCAAAAAATGTGACTTAACAAGCTTTTGTCTTCAATTTGACCTAGTTACCTAGTTTATGACCCCCACATGACCAGATTCAAACTCGGCTGAGATATGTTCTGACCAAGTTTCATGAAGATTGGGCAAAAAATGTGACTTCTAGAGTGTTCACAAGCTTTTCCTTTAGCCATATAAGGAAAACTGCCCGCCCCCACCTCCTGGAGGCCATTTTTTCCCCCCCACCGGAAGCATTTTTGAACTCGGCCGAGATATCATCAGAACAAAGGTTCTGAGCAAGTTTCATGTTGATTGGGCAAAAAATGGGACTTCTAAAGTGTTCACAAGCTTTTCCTATAGCCATATAAGGAAAACTGACCCCCCGCCCCTGGCGGCCATGTTTTTCAATGGACCGGAACCATTTTCGAACTCAACCGAGATATCTTAAGAACAAATGTTCTGAGCAAGTTTTATGTTGATTAGGCAAAAAATGTGACTTCTAGAGTGTTCACAAGCTTTTTCTATAGCCATATAAGGAAAACTGCCCCGCCTCCTGGTGGCCATGTTTTTCAATGGAGCGGAACCATTTTCGAACTCTGCCAAGGTATCATAAGAACAAAGGTTCTGAGTAAGTTTCATGTTGATTGGGCAAAAATTGTGACTTCTAGAGTGTTCACAAGCTTTTGCAAGAGCCATATAAGGAAAACTGCCCTGCCCCCTGGCTGCCATGTTTTTCAACGGATCGGAACCATTTTCGAACTCGGCCAAGATATTATTAGAATAAATGTTCTGAGCAAGTTTCATGTTGATTGGGCAACAAATGGGACTTCTAGAGTGTTCACAAGCTTTCTCTTCAATTTGACCTAGTGCCCTTGTTTTTGACCCCCCATGACCCAGTTTTGAACTCGACCGAGATATCATTGGGACAAATGTTCTGACCATTTTCATGCAGATTGGCCAATAAATGTGGCCTCTAGAGTGTTCACAAGGTAAATGTTGACGACGAACGATTCACGATGCACGACGGACAAAAGGCGATCACAAAAGCTCACCACGAGCACGTTGTGAAAAAAAACAATAACAACAATAGTCATATGAGTGCCTAGAATATCCTCCAAGTCCTGTTTGATGCATTTTTGATGACTAAAGTTCTAGAAGTAACAGAGAATAGCATATGATAGTCCTAAATCTTATTTCCTATGGGATTCTCAATGCTTTAAAGTCTGTTTCCTGGGTAAAACCAGTACTCGCTGATTTTTTTTGGAGATCACTTGAATGGTTGCTGGTTAGTAAT
This sequence comes from Congeria kusceri, assembly GCA_027627225.1. NCBI lineage: Eukaryota > Metazoa > Mollusca > Bivalvia > Myida > Dreissenidae > Congeria > Congeria kusceri. Next base: position 46,526,948 of record CM051035.1, read on the forward strand.
TAAACTAACAAAGACTAGATTGCAAGGCAGACATCCTAACCATTACACCACTAAGATCCTTATATAATATAACACTGTTATCTCTATTCATTACATTACGGCAATGAATTACAAATAATCATTCTATGTTTTGTCCTCCTTTGGGAGCGAGAACATAGCGGACTTGTTCTACTAAAATATGCCTTCAACTACCACTGTTTGATTGACAATAACTATGCAAACCTTTCTCTTGTTGATGTCAGCCTGACTCCTGTTTACAACTCCGATAATCCCCAGTTTGACAGGAATCACCCGCCCACATAGGATCTCCATAGCATCTGTGCCCGCATCCATCAGGTCCAGCTTGGTTATGACAGCCAGTGTCCGCCGACCTGTCCAGGGTAGCAGAAAATATTCAAAACTGGTATACTTTCTGTTTCCATGTTTATTGCTAGATGTACATCCAATAACATAATTCTACTGTTGTAAATGATTGCTAGGAACATTTGCAATTTTTCAGGATGCTGATTTCAACATGAGAAACATAATACTTTTAAGATACCAGTTTAAACAGGTACAAATACAAGATGCACAACAATGGAATCATTGAACAAAAATACCACAATTAGGCATACAAAAAAATGTTTGTTTCAGGTTACATGCCAAAAAAAATTAGGGGTGGAAGGTAGGGATTAAATTTTTAATTAATTTTTGTATTTGGTAAATGGTAAACTAAGATTCTAAAACTAAATGAATATTCAAGACATATCGGTTATATCCTAAAACATTGTTTTCAAGCGGATGCTTTAAAAAAAACAACACTTATTTATCCAAAAAACATTTAATTATTGGAAAAAGGTAAATAAAACAAAAAAATATCTGACAAACTCAATAAAATGTTTTAGAGTCGGGGCAATTTTTTAGGGTAGGGCGGATAACTTGAAACAAACATAATTTCTTTACGCCTTAGATAGGCTGTGTGGACAAGGAAGTGTTTGATAAATTACTGTAACGGTGAGTCGATACGTTGCTATCGACATGGTTAAACCACACATGATAAATTACTGTAAAGGTGAGTCGATACGTTGCTATTGACATGGTTAAACCACACATGATAAATTACTGTAAAGGTGAGTCGATACGTTGCTATTGACATGGTTAAACCACACATGATAAATTACTGTAAAGGTGAGGTGATACGTTGCTATTGACATGGTTAAACCACACAATGCTTATCAGCATGGCTTTAGACAAAGATTGCTATGTTTTACAGAAGTCCTATTAATTAACCTAATTTTTACAAAAACATCATGGTAATGAAAATGTTTGTTTGCTTATCAACAATGATCTGAACGTTTGTAGAGTATTTTTATCTATTGTTTTTCACTATTCCATGCCAATCGGGATAAAGCTCAGTACAGTATTAATTACATGTTTAAATCTTAGTGGTTTAAATCTTAGTGTTTAAATCTTAGTGTTTACATCTTAGTGTTTACATCTTAGTGTTTAAATCTTAGTGGTTTAAATCTTAGTGTTTACATCTTAGTGTTTACATCTTAGTGTTTAAATCTTAGTGGTTTAAATCTTAGTGTTTAAATCTTAGTGTTTAAATCTTAGTGTTTACATCTTAGTGTTTACATCTTAGTGTTTAAATCTTAGTGTTTAAATCTTAGTGTTTAAATCTTAGTGTTTAAATCTTAGTGTTTAAATATGTTCAAAAATGATTATTCATTCAATTTCCCTGTTGTCATTACCATCAGGATCGAGTTCCTTGGCCAGTTTTATTGCATCTGACGTGGCCATGTCAGTGTTGGCTGATGTTACAGCCAGAATGATGGAGTTGGGATTACCGATGTAGGTCACGCACATGTCTCGAATCTAAAACAGGAAGGGCATCTATTACAAATGTTTAATAGTCTTGAATTTTGTTTAGAATAGTGTACGAGTACATTATGCTAATTATGATAAAGATTTCTGGGACAAAAGTTTCCTCCTGCAATATAAAATACAGAATGAAATGCTCAACAGAAATCCCTTCAGCTGAATAACCTATTTAGTTTAGTTAACATGAGCATGTTTTATATTTAATAGTTTTCTGTAACATCCACAAAGTTAGGGTAAATAACTGTTCGCTAGATACCCATAAATTTGTACAAAGTGCTCTTACCTGATTTTCAATGTCTGAAGGCTGGTCACCCACGGGAACTTTTGTTATACCAGGCAGGTCAACTAAGGTCAGGCTGATCACATGTGGTGAGTATATCTTCAGGCTGATTGGTTCAGAGCATAGTCCCTATAGACACAGAAAATAAAATAAAATGAATGTCAAAAATCATCGCTACAAAGCTGAACACATGTGTTTGAAAAATTTATAACAGAACTCACATGCTATTAGCCAAATTAAAAATTGCAAAAAAATTCGACACACATTCGAGGGTTGCGTGTGAAACTGTTGTATCTGCTTAACATCAGATACATAGAGAATACTAGGTTAGTGTTGAATACAGCTAAGTTTATTTAGCGAGGCTTAGAAAACTTTAGCCTTGGTGAGTGAATTAGGTTTTCGTGCCGAGCAAATAAGCTTATCTGCATTCAACACTTACCTGGTATTCTATTTATCCCATCATTTTCTGTCTTTATTTTGAAAATAAACAAAACAAAATCACTGAATAATACGAAAAACTTCAAATGACGTCACGTCACGACAATAAACAACATGACGTCACTTTTATGCGCGTGTTTGCTGTATTCAACAAGGTGGAATACAGCTAGGTTTATCCCACGGGGTGTTATTTTGTCAATGCAGGCGTGATGATGGGATACAATAGTATCACACTCAACCCTCGAGATAAAGAAAACTTTGTTTGGCAAAATTTTTGTAAGTCTATAAAATGTCCAAAGTAAGTTAGATTTCCAGACTGTAGGGTAAAGTTGGCTAAATTAACTTGTACCCAGGATAAGCTCCCTTTTTGACAGAATAAGTTGTGAAAGTAGTGAACACAATTGATGTTATTTTTCTACCTATTCGTCATTTTAGAATGCTTATGTAGGACAAAGTTGCTCTGAAAAATCATATACACAGACGATACACACTTTTAAGGTCTCAACAAAGTACCTTATTTGTCCATGCACAGTTAGACGATACACACTTTTAAGGTCTCAACAAAGTACCTTATTTGTCCATGCACAGTTAGACGATACACACTTTTAAGGTCTCAACAAAGTACCTTATTTGTCCCACTCATCCGATCATATACACAGTTAGACGATACACACTTTAAGGTCTCAACAAAGTACCTTATTTGTCCCACTCATCCGATCATATACACAGTTAGACGATATACACACTTTTAGGGTCTCAACAAAGTACCTTATTTGTCCCACTCATCCGATCATATACACAGACGATACACACTTTTAAGGTCTCAACAAAGTACCTTATTTGTCCCACTCATCCGATCATATACACAGTTAGACGATATACACACTTTTAGGGTCTCAACAAAGTACCTTATTTGTCCCACTCATCCGATCATATACACAGTTAGACGATACACACTTTTAAGGTCTCAACAAAGTACCTTATTTGTCCCACTAATCCGATCATATACACAGTTAGACGATATACACACTTTTAGGGTCTCAACAAAGTACCTTATTTGTCCCACTCATCCGATCATATACACAGTTAGACGATACACACTTTAAGGTCTCAACAAAGTACCTTATTTGTCCCACTCATCCGATCATATACACAGTTAGACGATACACACTTTTAAGGTCTCAACAAAGTACCTTATTTGTCCCACTCATCCGATCATATACACTGTTAGACGATATACACACTTTTAGGGTCTCAACAAAGTACCTTATTTGTCCCACTCATCCGATCATATACACAGTTAGACGATATACACACTTTAAGGTCTCAACAAAGTACCTTATTTGTCCCACTCATCCGATCATATACACAGTTAGACGATACACACTTTTAAGGTCTCAACAAAGTACCTTATTTGTCCCACTCATCCGATCGGTCTCATTCGAAATTTCTGCTCTGATGTCTTCAAAGTCTGTGTAGATTTTGTTCTTGGTATGTAGAAACTTTCCCCATTCTTCTGCCTTAATGACTTCTGTATGGACATGTCAAGAACAATATCACAATAATAATGTATGCCTCATGCATGCTTCACTCACTCATTTCTAAGTGTTTGACAGTAAATATGTGGCACGTCGTGAGAAAACGGGTGTTAATGCATGTGCGTAGAGTGTCGTCCCGGATCAGCCTGTGCAGTCCGCCTTAAGTGGATTTATGGTTAGAAGAGATTTCCTTGAAACATAAAATACCATAAAAGTGGAAAGTGCTGTCCCGGATTAGCCTGTGCAGACTGCACAGGCTAATCCGGGACTACACTTTACGCACATGCATTAAGACCAGTTTTATCACGGCGCGCCACATATCATGATTGTGTAGAGAAAGATCTATAGCAAAATAGCAGGTCAGTGCACAAGCTTCTTTGGGGTTCCACAGAGGAACCTTAATTGCATATTTTTCTTTTCTTAAAAGAAAAATAAAAGAGCAATAAATATAGTTGCAAAACTTATTGCATATAACAATTAATTTAAGGCTTTAAAGACAAATATAATACTAATTTCAATTATTATCGGACAGAACTGGTACATTTATGATATGTAACAAACATACCAAAATATTATTATGCTGAAGCCAACAAATGACTGGTGAGTGGTCACTGACAAGTGTTTTTTTTTACCTTTGGGGGAAAGGTGGCGGGGCCTTTAAGAATGGGAATTTTAAGGCAAAAGGGGATTTTTTTTAGAAAAGCATGATTAGTTCATTTACATGTTTATATTCTACTTTTTTTTTATAAACCATTAATTTATCAATTGTTTTGCTACCAATGATAACTGCTTTAACTTGGTTTGATGAAAAACTGCTAGGATATTTTAAGAAAATTCTTCAATTTTAGTCAATTTTTGTCCGATTTTGGTCTTTTTTGTTTTGCAAAATACAGCTTACATTCTGAGGGGAATTTTAAGGTAAATATAGGGGAAAAATATATACCTTTTAAGCAGGGGAATGGGGCCAAATTTCGGCCCCAAATTGGCAATAAAAAAAACACTGACTGATATCACATGGGCTTACCCCCACTGTCCAGAGTCCTTGCCTCCCGATTATCTGGAACGATCTGTATCAGCTGCAGAACTAATGGTCGCCTAGTTACAATGCCTGTTCCACGTGGTAGGAAGTCGCGTCCAACCAGACTTTCAAGAACTGAACTTTTACCTGCACTCTGAAATGGTAATTTTATATATGAGATGTATCTATTGATGATCTATAAACTTGGTGATTGTTTTCCCCGGCAAAATAACTTTCAATTCATGTAAACAGTTTTCTGATTATCATTAATTTATGACCTCTAAACAGGGATGGCGAAAGCAATTGTCTGTATTGTCCAGCTTGTCTCACAGCATGTAAGGACAAGTTAAATATTGCAAAACTTTACTAAACTACTATACGAACAAGCAGGAAAAACCTTTTGTCAAAAAGGGACAAGTAAGGCAATATGAGATTTGCTGCCCCTGCTGAATGTCGGATGAAGCGTACCATTACCCAGGCGTACCAGGATGAAGCGTACCATTACCCAAGCGTACCAGGATGAAGCATACCATTACCCAAGCGTACCAGGATGAAGCGTACCATTACCCAAGCGTACCAGGATGAAGTGTACCATTACCCAAGCGTACCCGGATGAAGCGTACCATTACCCAAGCGTACCAGGATGAAGCGTACCATAACCCAAGCGTACCAGGATGAAGCATACCATTACCCAAGCGTACCAGGATGAAGCGTACCATTACCCAAGCGTACCAGGATGAAGCGTACCATTACCCAAGCGTACCAGGATGAAGCGTACCATTACCCAAGCGTACCTGGATGAAGCATACCACTTTGCAGGACAAAGCGTACCACTCTATATTGCATACAGAAAATGAATGAAATCATATGTTTAATTATGAAATAAAACATTATTTGCATAGTCCATCATCATTTATTTAAAAAATAACATGAAACAAAAAAGTCAATTTTAAACGAATAATAAATAAAAAGATAGAAAAATATGTAAATATAAATTAATTACTTAACTGATGTTATGACTTCTCAGTTTGGTTGTATGAGAAATTACAGATGTAATTAGCGGTTTGCAATTATAAATTTAAGTAAATTAAATTAAAGAATGCGTTACAGTGAGGTGAATCGCCTAGGAGGCTACATCCGTTTGACCTGGATCTCAGGGAATGTGTGGCGCCCGGAAAATTGGTCTGTCTTCAGGGAGACAATGGAGGGTTATGTTTGAATTTTATGCAAACTTTCTGTGAGAATAATTATTAGTGTTGTCATACTCTATTCATTTTTACTGAATTGCATCGATTATGTTTTATGATTATTAAATGGATATCATTATGTTATACTGATAGATTTTACTTTCAAGTTGGCACTGAGCGCTGAACTCTCGTGCTTAGGCGTAAAAAAAAAAAAGGTTACATGCCCAAAAAAATTAGGGTAGGTAGGTAGGTAGGGTTTTTTATTTGGTAAATGCAGTGATTTTTTTTACAATTTCACAGCCATGAGTCCTAGGACTCACTGGCCTAAAAATCTATGAGTCCCAAAGTTAAATGTGTGAGTTCAAAAATTTTCATTTATTCAAATGGGAATACATGTATAAGCAGTCAGTTAATAAGATGAGTAAGGAAATAATGCAATTAACTCTTTATTATATATTTAATAACACAAGTAATTTTAATTTTGTGTTTTTTTGAGAAGCATGTCTAGCTAGGGTAAGTAGAATGTTGAAAATGTGTGCAGTGTACATATTTACCATACCATTGCACCTTTTAGCGACCGTGCAGTACATGTTATTAAATTGTGTAGTTCCATTGTACATGCTCACCAACTAAACAGAATTAACTTCAGGAGTATTGCGTTTAGTCAAGTGTCATTTTTCTTTTCGGACCCATGATGCGGACGAACTTAAAAAAAACTTTCCCCCAAAATTAAATATTATTTTACCTTCACACCATTACGTTTAGAAACGTCACGACTTTTGCCATTAGTTATTCACAAATTGATTATCGTATGAGAATGGTCGTAATAAAAATAGACAGAACGGTGTGATGGTAAATTTTACCCTCTATTATGACAGTACTCATACACAAAATGCTTCGAAACTGCCGAACAGGACTCGCTATTTACAAAATGCATGCATCCCGCGAACGCACATAAACTGAAACTTTGCGTCTACGGCAATATTACTGCGTCAAAAATCACTGTGTCATCTTGAAGATTCTAAAACTGAATAAATATTCAAAACTTATCAGTAATATCCTTAAACATTGTTTATAAGTGGATAATATCAAACAAAACACTTATTTATCCAAAAACACATTAAATTATTGAAAAAGGTCAATAAAACAAAAATCAATCTGACAAACCCAATAAAATGTTCTAGGGTCAGGGCTTGTTTTAAGGGTAGGTCGGGTAACCTGAAACAAACGTTTTTTTTTACGCCAAATGGTGCCAGTCTTTCTTTCTATGTGTTGGTGCCAATGTTGCTTTCTGAAAGTGAAGACGTGACAGTCACCGTGTTTTTGCAGAAAACACGGGTTTTACAAACATGTACATAAACAAGACCGCTTGTGTTTACGAAACTTCAACACTGAGCAGTAACACTGGATGGGGTTTTCCGATTACGATTTCATATTAACGTATTTGAGATTAATTTTTCTCAGTTTATTTTTTAAAGTTATGAAATTTATTAAATTAATAAGTATGCATATTATAAAATACGAAAGCTCATTTACTTTTTACGTCGATAATACACTTGAGGCGCGTATAAGGTTACTTGTGTGTGGATACATGCCAACTGCGCAGATTGGTCAGACATAACGTCATTCCAAAGCGAAGATAAACTGAGCGTTTCTATTGGCACATATCGATTTTAATGCATGTTGAAACTCCGCATATAGGGCAGTGCTTCACGGTGATTGATTGCGGCTTAGGAATAACTGTTAATTGTTAAAATTGTATGCGAATTGACACGCGATCAGTGACTGACTTTATAGAGGGGGTGTACATGTTTCTCGAGTGAAAAATGGCCATTGTGATGTAAGAGATTAGCTTTCACAGCAGGAATTGTCGGTCTGCTGCTGTTAACACAGCTAATTAATTGATAAAATACACGTGCCCCGGGCGATGTTTATAAGCGCAACACTAATTGTAGGCGCCCCGGATAAGTTACAATTTAACCGCCCGGGCACCGGGGCGCTAAAACGGCCTGGTTAAGGCCCTGCAGCTGTACGTGGAGGTTCACGCTTGGGTAAAACTAAAGTAAAATACAGGAACATCATCGATCTTTTCAGGGTCTTTTTGGATTTTTTTCTTACATTTGGGTATTTTTAAACTTCAAATTGAGGAAAATAGTCAGAAAATCCGATTGGGAATGGTACCGTTTTCTGGTACCGACTTTATATAGAGGAAAAACGCTGATACTTGTGCTTTTAAAACATGTTCGTATCCTGCTGATAAGGTGTGATAAACTCCATCTGATACTTAGGCCAGTCAGGATGGAGTATAGACAATGTGTGTGTGTCAATTAATAGATATTTACAGGGATTTTATAAAGACAGCCTGACTAATCATAGTAATTGAAAAGGAAAACAAGACATTCAGTTTGCTTGATTTTAAGAGGGAACATTTATTGAAACAATAAGTTACTCGTCAATTAATATTTTAAAACTCATCAAGATGGATTTTATTTGTTTCATATTATTTGAAATATATTTTGGCACGATTGTAATTTGTAGGGTTTATTTGTATATTTGTACAAATACGTCCATTTTGAATGGTTTAATTTTAATTTAATTTCTTTTATATAATGCATCTAAAATAACATAAAACAAAGCACATACTCGTATAACATAACAATGATGTACTTTTCATAACTTTAATTGTATTTTATTATCTTGTCAAATTACATTTCATAGTTTTTTTTAAGTCTCATCAATAATCAATTTACATACATTTCAATTTAACTTTAACCTAATAAAATGTATTGTATGTCCAATCAAATTGAGTTATAGGAGACTAGTATTCAATACAGAACTTTAATTTTACATAAGTACACTTAAATTATTGAACAATAAAACTATTCCCGTCATATTTCTTATGAGTGCCCAATTTAACTTATTTTAGATATACATATACATTAGAGGCCATAAATTAATGATCATTGAAGTAAAGTATTCAATGATGATAGTGATAACAATACAGATGGGCAACATGAAGGCATATCGTATATATCATAATCTTCTCAAAATATTTGAATATCAACAGGTTCAATATCAACACTTGTCTATAATTATGACGCATTTATTGTATTATTTATCGTCGTCATCATCGGCAGTAGCTGCAGAGACAGGTATCGGATCAACTCCCAGCAGATGGCTAACTTCCCGCAGGAGTTTTGACGTCGAGATTTTAGTCTCCTCCTCCTGATACTTGTCCCACAGGTCGAACAGCCGTCCGTGGATCTCTTCCTATACTACGTTCTCTGGTTCCTGTTTACAATATTTTCTTTTAATAGGTTAGAGGTATACCGTTTCAACGGTGATGTTTCGTTTATTTCATTTCGTTTAGACGTTACCAAAAAGTTGAAAACGTGTTAGCATTAATTTTAAGAGCTAAAACGTACCAGTTAATGTCATATGACACGTCGCAAAAAAAATTGACGTAGGGACTGGGGCGCCTGTCTTTTATGACAATTTTTAATGAGTGATAAAATTCCTAATTTGGCTGAAAATGATGCTAATTTTCCCAATTTGACCCGTACCATTCCCAAAGTGGTGAGGAAAAACGCTGAGTATACAGGAGGTGGAAGACTTCATCCTAAAAAGGTATGCCTAGGCATTGGTATGCTTCGGAAATGGTACACTTCATCCTGCACCCCTAAATGATAACTAGGGTACCTCATTTCATTGTCCAATTATGGAAGACAAAACAATTTACCAGAAAAAGGCTATATGACCAGGTCATGTTACCGACTCTTGTCAGCCAAAATTGGCTGTATGTGTTATTGACAATTTGATTTGTTGTCAACTTGGCTATATAAGCCTTTCAATCAGATAGTGGTAAAATGTGAATTGTATATATGCCCAAAACCCAAAACACAGAAAATCTTCAACAAATAGAATTAAAAGTATTTAACAGCATCGAAACACTATGAAATAAAAAATTAGAATATTAATACAGGTGGCTTTTGGTTAATTTTAATGCGCTTTCAGTTAATGTACCGAGTGAGTGCGCTTTAGGTTATTCTAGTGGTCACATATTTGTTTTAATCAAGTGATTCACCCTATAATCATTTAAAAAAAAAAAAATTTATGATGAAATACAGTGGAGATATTGTCAAAACTACAAAAACTTTTAAAATGAAGTCGAATTTGTTAGCAACAAACAAATGCACAATGTACTTTTATCGATATAATTTGTTTCAAAAGTACAAAGTTAACTATACAAAGTGTCATTGAAACGAAATTACGTTATTTTACCCCACCCACTAAACTGTCATGTGCAATACAAACAAACCTGACTGCCAATCACGACAATTTGTGGTAGCTGGATATTTTCGGAGCCTACAGTGTTGAAAACATCTTGTAGTTTGTTAATAACTGGTATAAGTCCTTCCATTTTATAAATGAAGCATTGGTAGAACTAATGTATTTTTTTATGCGATTATCAGTTTACCAGCTTCCGATTCTACCGAACAGTTACATGTCTTATAAGAGACGACGACGATACCACAATAATTGCAAGATACTATTTAATTATTGACTGCGATCCGGCCTCTCGATATATTTTGTTTAACGACAGCGGAACCAGTCCTGGTAAATTAATGAATATACACATTGTACAGTACAACAAATGAAACTCTCTTTATAGGCCTATGTATCTGTATAGGAACGTCGCAGCAACCAATCTTGACTTTTACCCGATAGGGGAGTGCGCACTTAAGTTTAAACTGTTCTTGAATGAATTCACTCTGTCCACATATACTGATGAGTCACTGAGATTATTCCAGTCTAATACTGTTCTGACAAAGAAAGAATGCTTGAAGATATCTGTTATTGCTGTGATTGGGTTGAAGTACGTATTCACCAACCCATTCTCAGATTTAAGAATAAAGAATAGGCTTAGACTCAAGAAATAATATTTGTGCGTTGGCAAATATGCTGGTATTCATGTTGCGTTGTCATCAACAAATCATTCTACATATTTATTATAAAGAATGTTATAATAAGAGCTACGGAATACCCAGAAATATTCAGATTAAATGAATTTTTTGAACATATTAATTTTAATAATGTTCTTTATTCTGAGGTATGAGGTAGTCTCGTATGTTAATACGAGCCCTTCGACCACACCATACACGAAGGTAAGCCGTTGATGTTTCCGACGGTCTTGGAGGTTTGGGAGTTCAAGTTGTTTGAGCACGTTAGTCACGCAGCCTTTATGACGAGAAGAGTAGTCATTGCTTATTGGTTGGTAACGCGCAGCAGCAATAGCAACTTTCGGTCTAAAGAAGTGGTTGTTTTTCATCTCTAAATGATGGCATGTAACATGATCTGACGACCGTCATCCAACATCATTATTGCAATTTATCGAAGAGTAAAATGTGAAACAATCTAGTTTCAAGTTCAGATTTGGACATGTAATTATAAAAACGGAGCATGTGTATGATAAGATTTATTTATAGGTCTTTGGTGTGATAAAACTTTTGGTGAGATTTGCAAATATATTACATACTACTCAGGAGTACAGTGTCCCCCTCTCATCTGTTTCAATCGTTGTTCGTTCCAAACACATTTAAATTATGTTAATTTTAACCCATGATTCCCACATTTTTCTGCAGCAGGATTTTTATTTTGCATATTTGATCAAGTACAGCGAATTCATGAACAAGTTCATCATTAAAACAATGCGACATCAAACCGATTGTTTCAATGCGTATACTAGTGCTTGGTCTACACAGAAAAGTCTCGTTTAACAAAGTGGCTTGTATTACATGATGTATATCTCAAAGGTTAACTATTAGATATAATGATATATTTTTCAACTTAGAATGGCCCAGAAATACGCCTATTAATATAAAAAATGTATTTATCTGTGTCATTGTATAATTCTTCATACTAAAGCTATTTTTGTAAATGCATGTCATACCATTGTAGAGTGAAGTCGCGTACGAAAGGTAATGCTTTTTTTTCAACTAAAAATTGCCTAGAGATACACCTACTAATATTTATCTGTGTCATGCTAAAACTCATATAATTAAAGTGTGAAGTCGCGTACAAAAGTTAATGCATTTATGAATATACGATCAATAGTGGTTATATGTTTTTGTGTTAAGATTTGTTGTTTTAGATGTTCCGTTCAAAGTGAATAATGTTCTTGAAACGACAAAAGATACATTGTTTGATTCAAAAGTACAAACAATACTGTTTGATAAAAAATACAAACATTAATATTGTGTACCGGTATATAAAATAAAACACATCTATCAAAGAGTAATACAATTAATGAACGGTCGTTTTGCTTTAGACGCATTCCAATAGCAAATAAGAAATGCATTTCTTATAGGTGAATTGAAAAATGTTTCTTTTACATATCATTTAAACTCACTGTTCTTTCATTTCAGTATGACGTCCTATGTATCAAGTAACAATGCATCGGTTTACCGACATTTCTTTCAATTCATGGTTCTGTATCAGTAAACAGTTATATATAACTTATTAAATTTGAGAATGAAGTCGAAAACATTCGCATTTATCCGAAACAGAAGCATGCGTTGTTCAAAAACGTATATACCTAAGTTAGTATAAGTACAGGTATGCATTAATGTGTCGCTATTCATGTTTAATCAAATATATTAAGATTTCGACTTTAACTCTTACGTGTAAGTATGTAGTCATATTGAAATTAACTTCGTAAGGCATCGGGTAATATCAAGATGAGGGCGTATTCGTCTTTCTTCATGCTTATTATCATTACAATGTTTCATATACATGTAGGTTGCTCCCAAATTGTATGTTCCTTTTATATTAATTAATAATTTTTTAATTTGTTGATGTTGAAAGTGAATAAAATATACAAAATGCCCAATAGTTCATAAGTGTATAAAACCATGACATCGAAAGTGGGCACATTTATTATTTATTCTCCATTATCATACCTTCTGTCGCTTGCAACAGTTAAGTAATCATGTCATCGTACCTACCGGACAATTGCTGAAACTTTTAATAATTTATTATTTTGCACAAAGCTGCTTAATACTTCATTAAACCCTGCATAATATTACACGTGTTCTTTCCAAAATAAGTCGTATTGAAATATATCTTATGATTAAGCGATGATTTCTCTTAACCGATCATTCTTTAAACGGTGAGCTATTTTTCTTAAAGTCAGATGTTTCCATATAACTATGTATAACCGTATGATCTGTGTAACCGTTTACTTTATTCACACAACCATCTAGTGTATATACCTCCTTCATGCAAATTTAAGCATTCAATGGAATATAATCATATAACAATACCTTTAGGTTTGTAGGTGCAAACACTTCACGGTCACATACTTTGGAATTATAATCGGACAAAGCATATACATTTACTCTACATTCCAATTACAACCATCGGGTAATACTATCTTGTAATGACAGAATAGTTTATATGATACAATTCATATCCATTTTTAACCATATACTGTTTACACAATCGCTGAACACTAGCTAATATGGATGGACTCATTTCTTGTTTCCACGAATCAATACGTGCCACAGAGTTCTCTGATATATTGCCAATTTGCCATTTAAATTTGCACACCTCACACCCTGTCTGGTTTCCGCCTACTGTTATCCCCGTCACGTACGACGCTACCTCCTCCGTGAACGGTGACCCAATGAAATTGTACATGGCTCGCGTTACATTGATTGGCACAGAAGCGACGTCTTCATACCTCACGGTCAGAAGCCTGCGTCTGTATTTTACCATTTTTGTCTTTACCTCATGGTCCTCCGTTGCAGCTTTACACAAGCTTTGAGCACAGATCACTATTCCTTGATGTCCACATTCACTTCTTTTCGCTTGAGACAAAGCTGTTGGACGAGGATCTCGTACGAGGTGAATGACCTTGAGATTGGGTATGGTTTCCATCAACTCTTGGGCTGCTTTCATCGATGTTCGAATCGTTTTAACAACCACTGATTTGGACTTTCGGCACATGGCCTCTAGGTTGCCGAGGCATTCCTTGAAACGGTCTGATTTATCTGTGTCATATATATTGTTCATACATAAAACAAAGGTGCTAGTTTTCCTGCTTAAGTTTAAGAAAGTCGTGTCACTCAATGACAATCGGTAAATGGTGCTGAAATTGCAAGTCAGCCAACCCTTAAGCGTCTCCTTGAGAACATCTGTTACATCATATGATCCACCTGGTCTGCAATATAAACAAAATGTACTAGATATGCATTCCTTTACAAAAAATCTGTTAAGTTCTTTATAATTATTGCCATTTTCGACAATAACCAAAAGTAAATCTTTACGTTTCTTAAATTAATCAAGCATAGATATTACCTTTTTGCAATAACTATATAGTTTCACGTTGAAATAATATTATGTCCATTAATAAATGTTTATATTTATTTAAGGGCATATATAGTCAGCAATGTAATTGGTAATTTTGTTTCCGTATTGGAAAGGGTTTACCATTTGCGTGGTAATATGTTTGTACATTTATATACTTTACAGTTAGTATATATTTCATGAATGTACAATTGTATATATCATTATCACAAACAGCTGGAAACTGTTTCTCAAACATTATAATCCAGATTCCCATGGTTCGGCATTGCTAGTACATGCTTATGTATTACATGTATTAATTATATACATGTACATCTAAAAAACTTACAATACGGTTCCATTTACAAATTGTAGCAGATATTTCCGCTTGACAATGTAGTTAAACAGGGCCCTCAATGGCTCAAAGACATAGAAAGTGTCCTTGTTATACTGAAGGATTTCTCCTGTGACAGAAGAACCACTGCGCATGTATGTCAACAGTAACACCGGCTGGGGACTCGATACAGTGCCTCGTGTTGTGTCTGCATCAGAATAATAGTCTGCATTGGACGGTTTGGTTTCTACAACTCGTGGTGTTTCAACAGTTGTGACATCGGACAGGTTTGCATCATGGACATCGAAGACTGGACTTGTTTTGGAGGTTACGCGTTCCTGCTCGGTATGATCAATTTCGGTTGTCAAGGCCGTATCCGAAGGGCTGGAATCAGAACCAACGATGTTTGTGTGAACACTGCCACCCCTGTACGTCCTCGCCAACGCAGTGTCTGCACTGTGCGCTATGAATACTGAAAATGTAATAGTGTTAAATAAAAATTTATGTCATAATATTATATGTCTAGTTTTGAGAGAACTGTATCATACGTGCACTTGTGTTGAACAAAACGTAATATCAGCATATGCGTTTCACAAACACATGCACATGTTTCTCATGATGTCTTTCATTATTAACGAGGTAACCATTACTATTATTATACGAATGACTTTGGCAATGGTCATCCTTCAACAGAAATTACTTTCTAAATATTAAATATAACAGAACAATAAACTATTAATATCTCGACGACAAAACATCTCAAACTGGTGTTCTTTAAATTTGTATATGTATATTATGATGAACTCCTGTCAGATTTATTATAAGTGCTGAATGAAAAAAATAAACTTGTAAACTTGACAAAACAACATCTCAATTTCAATGCTTCTTGGTAGTACGGTTAGCAAAGACATGTAATGCGTTCAGTGAAAACATATATTTTTTTGTGTTTGAAGATCATCACAAAAATATTCATGTACTGGAAATGATACTGTTTGACAGAAGTTTTGGTTCAAGCTATTTTTTTAAATTGCATGCCTGTAATTCATTATTAACTACAATATAAAATACAATAAATATTTCTATGTAATTTATCTTTATATAAAGTGTTCACTTAAGTCTTACCGTAGAAGATAACAAGAAGAAGAATTATCAACAGGGGTACCCTCCATCGGCGCATCATACAGTAAGCTGTCCTCATATTGCGGCTACACGTTAAAGTTGCTCTTGCATCGGTTCGTCTATAAGTTCTATAATAAGTCTTTTTTGTTATATTACGATACATCATCATTCACTTTCAAGTTAAACACAAACAAATTTAGATTTCATTTTCTTTAAATTAGTATGTTTTCCGAAATTAATAACAATAATAACAATATTATCATTTCCTGTGTAGAAGTAATTGATACTTAATTTGATTGTAAAATCTATTGGAATTTTTTTAATGTATAATACAATACAGCAAACAAAAAAATCTTGTAATATATACGCTAATCATGCAACTATAATCGCGCTTTAACCTAATTTTTGTTTGAAGTCACCTATTCTGAAACATTTTCTTATAAATATACATGTACTCGTAATTATATCAGTTAAATGATGACTACTGATTCAGAAAAAGAACAAAACATAGCAACTCGTTATTTACACCAGTGTATAGAGGGTTTACAATAAGGGAAATATATAATTCTAGACGTTAACATAAGCAATATTATCCGAAGCAGCAAAATCACCACCTTAGGTGCCGATACATTTTACACGCAGTACAACATTCCACATCCGATGCTACTTAGGTTGAAAAAAGTGTTTTTGTTAGCAGATGGAGCTCTTTCTTGGTCAGTAATACATCGTTCGTTAGAGAAACATCACCTTTTCAATTATTAATAATGTTAACTAATTTCTTCACAATATATATGTAAGGAAATATTACAATGTAGAGTCAAGCAACATACAAACACAATAGCACCAAATATATATGTTACGGCAAACTTTTAAAAATACATCTAGATTATCATACCACTATGCTGAAATCGGCCTGGTACAAAGGTACCTGATATTTTTTATATCAGGTCACTAGCATTTATATCAGTCAATGTTTGGAGGTACGTCATATTACTCGGAATCAACTCACAAGTCAACAATTTCAGTAAAAGGGAATCAGATTCAACAAAACAAACAATTTGAAACCATCATTATAAACTAAAATTATTTTTTTTTAAATAATCACAAAAACCCGCACTTTGGTAGTATTAGGACGTCATCAATATATCCATGCACAATTATTTCAATATATTTCAAATAAATGCACTAAAAGTTACTACATAGGATCAGTTTATGTTAAACCTTAAACATTTTTTTTACCAAAAATTGAACACACTATAGCTAGTCAATACTGACATGATATTGAAATGTCAGCTTCAATACACAACTCCAAAATGGCGCTCCAAACAATTCGTCGACGCGTGTTCTCCGATGAAAATGATCGTTGCAATCCATTTCAGTTTGTTAATATTATATGAATAGATGTGTGTGTATGTATTCGTAGAGAAAACAGCTCATTTAACTTTACGGTATGTTAATAATACGGTATTATCCAATCATGTTTTAGAAATTCATAGCTTCATGTACGTGAAAGTTTAAAAGCCGGTTCAGCGCTATTCTCTTTTTTTTTAATAGATAAAAAAATCAGCGCGTTTAGTGTAATTAAAAAACAACAACATTGGTATGATAAATAGAAAAACTGCCTTGTCTTGTGTTATATATCAGGTTCGACACGAATATAATATATTATATATATATATTATTCTATGCCTCACTTGATTTATAACACAGGAACATGCCCCGTGTTCACTAAACTTTTTATTGACATTGAAAATCAAATCACTTGACGATGAAAATTGTTTTCCAGTGAAATCGATGTCAGCTGAGATCGGAAATCGATGTCAGACATATTTGTGAACACGGGGCCAGGCAGTAACCCGTTATTCTCTATTTATCAGACACTTGTAAAACGAACGCTAAACTGACCAACACAATGCAACATTAAAGAATAAAAACTATATATTTGATCCCATAAAATCCTATAGAACCATATCAGCTAAAAGCAAAATATTTAATCTAGAGAATAGTAAACACAGACCAATCTGCTTATCGAAAAAAGCGCATTATTTTAACAAATGCATATTTTTCAATGTTTTCTATTACTAAATAGGTAATCTGCTCTTGTTCTTTTAAGTTTAAAGCAAGATATTATAAGATACAGGGTGAATTGCTGCCCCGTATGGGAAAATACGGGGCAGTCAAGAGATACATATTGGGCGAGAAGCTTGCGTGGATCCCAAAATGAATCCCCTGACTTTTGACCACACGACAAAAAATAAAACAAATCAAATAAGTCCAATGAAAATTAAACAGCAACAAAGCTTAGGTCAGAGAGCAGTACGTATATATGAACAAAATCTGTACCAGATACTCCCCTCTTATACGTTAATGTAGTCAGTATTGACATAGCCACAGAAAACCATTTTAATCGACAGACGGCCATTTTGATTATTTTACTGACCTAATATTTTCTGGAGATGCCCCGTATGGGAAAATACGGGGCAGTCACATGACCTTTTTTTAGCCAATGGAAGTGCTGGGAATTAGTTGGAAGTGTGATATATGTATGTTTAGTACACTAAAGTAAATGTTTACCGCATTTGTTATCCACGGCATTGAATTAAGTATTCTTTAGCACTGACATAATTACGAGGTGCGTTCGTAACGTTCGTGGACAATGTTTTAAATTCTGTACATTTTGTAATAAATAAAAGACGAACACATATAATGTATCGGTGTGCACCTGATACTTTAGTTTTTCTGTGTCTCGAACAGTGATATTTGTTGGTCAGTAATACACATGCACATCGTTTGTTAGAGAAACGGATCAGCGCTTACGCAAACGCAAAATTATGATAAATATGAGTATTCTTAGTTATCATTCAAAAAAGAAAAGAAAAATGTGTTCGGTGTAAAATACTGAAAATATGCTTAGGACGTTTGAGTAGTATATTAGGCTTTGTTTTATTACAGATGCAGTGGTTTAAGTACAAAAGTGTTCTAGACATATAATATGAATTCATATAATATGAATTCAGTCTCTGATAACTCCATTTAGAGTGGCTATATATGTGAATATGTGTTTTACTTTGTATTCATATTGTGTGACATATATGGATGAGACGGTAATAAACTATTATTATTATTATTATTATTATTATCATTAATATTAATATTATTATTATTATTATTATTATTATAAGGAAAAAATAATGGCGCGTGTGGCGTTTGCAAAATAACCGAGAACAGCAATTTAAATAAACGTTATGTTAAACAAATATATTTTCTAAGTTTAGTTTTCAGTTAATAATACTGTTTGCCAATACATGTATACAAATAAAATAGGACAGCATTTTAATGTTAACACGTTTATTTACAATTAATATTGCAAAATAGCTCCACATTTTTAGACACTAGTAAATTGAACGCACAACTGACCAACACAATGCAACAAGCAACAATGCAAGAATCAAACATACGTATTTAATCCCTTAAAATTCTATACAACCGTTTCAGCTAAAAGCAAAATATTTTATCTAGAGATTAGTAAATACACTACAATTTGCTTATCGATAAGTGCGCATTAGTTTACCAAATGCATATTTTTCAATGTTTTCTATTACTAAGTAGATAATCTCCTCTTGGTATTTGAAGTCTATAGCAATACATATGTATGTTTAGTACGAACACGTAAGTAAATGTTTACCGCATGTGTTACCCACGGCATTGAACAAAATATTAATTACCAATGACATAGTTACGAAGTGCCTTCGTAAAGTTCGTGGGCAATGTTTCTAATTCTGTACTTTCCGTAATAAAATAAAAGTAGAACACCCGTAAATGTATCGATGAGCATCTGTTACTTCAGTTCTACTGTGTCTCGAACAGAGATATTTGCAGTTGTGTTTGTGTACGGCAATTAACCTCTTAGAGGAAGCCATAATTTTGTAACTAAATGACTTTTCAAGCAGAATGTACGAGTAACAAATATTGCACACCACAAACATTGGTCATTTTTAGTTAAAAATAAGTTGTTTGTGTCAGAAGAAAAGGTCTTTATTGGTTAGTAATACATATACACACCGTTTGTTAGAGAAACAGATCAGCGCTACCGCAAACAAAATAGAAGAGAAAATTTAGATAATCATAATGTTTACTAATATAGTTTAGTTATTATTTAATTTTCATTAAAACAGTTAAACAATTTTCTCACTATAGTTGAAATGAAATATTTTAATGTAAGTTCAAACATTATGCAAACGCAAAAAAAGTAAGTATAGTTTATACTAATATATGCTTCTAAACATTTTCTGTCCAATAGTTGAAACGAAATATATAAATTTAAAGTCAAGCAATACACTAACGAAAAAAACAACAACACACACACTAACAGTAAGTCTAGTTTATGCCAATGCTTTCACTTACCACTAGTATATCCAGATTTTGCGTCACTAGTATAATGCACGCTCAACTGACCAACTCAATTCAACATTTGATAAATAAAACAACCTGTTTAACTTCTATATATTCCGTTCAACCGTATCAGCTGAAAGCAAAATATTTAATCTACAGATTAGAAAATACACTGCAATATGCTTATCGAAAAGTGCCCATTATTTGTTCCAAATGTCTTATTGACGATTTTTCAATACTAAATGGATAATCTCGTGTTGTCCATTGTCCTTTAAACAGTCTATAACAAGATATATGTATTTGCGCAAACATAAAAGTAAACGTACACTGCATTTGTTATCATCTGCATTGAATTAAATATTCATTAGCACGGATATAGTTAGTATCGAAACTGTGTACCTGCTATTTCAGTTCTGCTGTGTCACGAGTAGTGGTATTGCAGCTGTTTATGTACACGACACTTAACCAATTCGCGGCCATAATTTCTCCACTTAAGGTTCAAGTACAATGTACGAGTAGCATTTGACCCATGTGAAGTGTTGCATTTAAGGCATGTTATGTAGCCTTTTTTTACTAATAATTATAACAAAAAAAACACCCTGAAATACGTGATACCTAATAAATAATAGATTAAGTTATGATAATATTTGATATTCACTCAAATCATTGTATTCCTGTTTCCACATGGGAATTCTCATATACATGTATATTGTTTTTTTTACTCGGCGGAGCGACCATATTCATGTGAAACTGCTTTCAAATTCGGAAAAAGAAATTAATAATGAAATGATAAAGTGTTTGTAAATACGCTTATCCTAAGCAAACAATATGTCGGCCTTGATTTACATTGACAAGGTTATGTCGGGTATAATGTGTTAAGGGCGCTTTACGATAATTATTTTAAGTTTCTTAAATTATACCTGACTCAGGATCTTTATTGTTTATCTCTGTCGTCCGGTTCATGAAAGAAGAAGTAAACATACAATTTATTATCGATATACATGTAATTCATAGTTCAACCTATTTTTATGTATGACATCAACAAAAGAGTGTATGAAATGTTTCTTCAACAATGCTGCTACGCTGACAAACTTGAGCACATTTACATAGAACCCGTTTTTTATGGCGGAAAATCCACGAATTTAATCCCACGAATATGACGATTATTACTAATCCACGCAATTTCATGTCGACGAAATTAAATTAATCCACAGTATTACAATGACCAAGTCATAGTGTCACGTTATTACACGCCGTTTTAGTACGTATTTGACACTCACGTTCTGCCACGTTGTCATCAATTTTTACCACGCTGCACCTCGATGTACTACGTAATAAATGCGCTATCGCTACGCTACGTTACATTTGACAACGTATCACAGCGTGCCATTACGTAGCGTTGCGTTGAAGAGCACAGCATATAGCGCAGCTAAGCGTAACGATAGCGATAGTGATGCCTGGCGTATCGTAGTTTTAACGTAGCGAATGACGTAGCATAACGTAGCTATTGACAGGACTCTTGTTCTGCTTACGTTGTTGTACATAAAGGCCACGTTGTTCTATGTTGTGCCACGTGTACCACTTCGTATAAGTGCGTTGTAGTATAACGTAGCAGTATTTTGAACATGTTTAACATTCAGATACCTGCCAATTTGTGCCATGTTTGGGCGCGTTACGGCCACGTTGAACTACGAACTGGTCATGTAGCGCAAAGTAGCTTAAAGCCGCAGTCCATGGAAACTTATTCAATACATCATAATTCGGCAATAGTTCTTATGAACGTTAATAGTGTTTATTCGTCTGAAATCTGCATCTAAATTACAAAAGACATTTTATACGTTCTATGTTCAAAAATGCCTGGTACAATAATGTACAGGCTTGTCACTCCAGAGGCATCACCGGTTATCGCATACATAAAATAGACGATACAAAGTTATCAAAACGTTATTATTGCACCGATTTCAATGCATTTTGTATTTTGATCGATGGGATTTATAAACGATTTCTGCAAAGGTGTATCTTTAATATCATATTACTGGACGGCTGCTTTAAACGAGGCGACGAAAACGTGACACTATGGTTGGGATAATATGAAAAAGATCGTCATCAAATTATTTCCGATTTTTAAAAGCCATAAACATCAACGTAAATCAATCACTCGCTTTCTAATATGTAGTTTAAAAGTTACGTAAAAAATGTGTAAGAAAAGAACAATTCTTTTCAGTTTCGTTCGTTTGGTGTGAATTAAACGACAGAAACACGTGATACCTTAGTGCAATGATTGGATAAAATTGCAGATTAATTTGCATCTGATTGACATGATTGACATTTGTGGAAGCGTCTATTGTGTCTCGGTGCATAATTTATTCTTATCTTTAGATGAACAGTAAGTAAAATGTGTTTAAAGCACTATGCTTTGGAACATGTGCATGACAAGTATATGTACTAAATATTACTACTCTTGGACGTACGTTGCAATTTCTGTGCGAAAATCGTCAAGCAATGCAGTTCTTTGTTACAACTATTAAATAATCATATTTCAGAAAGTTATTTTTTTCAATGTTCAAGTAGCTATCTTGAACAATACCGACCTGGGTCCGTATTCACTTATCCATTCTTACACTTACGAAAAGAGAATAAACTAAGGCTCAAGAAATAATGCTTGTGCGTTGGCAAATATGCCAGGTTCCAATGTTGCTTATGTCATTAATATATCATTCTAATTAAAGAGTGCTAAAATTAGCGTTGGTGAATATAACGCAGAACAGTTTCAAGAAGAACGATGAATACGGGCCCGTGGTTCACCAGGCTATTAAAAGTATCAACATCTCCAAAATTTCTACGTCAGTACATCTGTTCAGTCAGGTTTCTAGTGCAATACCAAAAAAACGAAAGCTAAGACGGGCGCTACGACTGACAGTACAACTTATGACGAATGAGTAGAAGCTAAATAGCACTTATTTTTAAACAAACATGATTCTTTGATAATTATACCATTTTAATAAAAATGTAGTAAACTCATTCATATAATTATACAAAGGTAAATAATAAACTGGTATGAAGAATGCGATCACTATATGAAGGAATTTTACATTAGTTCTGCGTTGAGGAACATTCTCGCCCCGGTATTTAAAGGGACTATGTCAACGAAAAATTGGCTTCCTATCGCACTATAAATGTTATTATTTCATAGAAATTGTCTATAGTAAGACATTTGCACTAAATAAATAATAAATAATACAACACACAAGGAGATATTTCATACAAACAAATTAGCAAAAACGTTTGAAAAAATTAAAACCCCAAATGGGTATCGAACTCACGACTTAGAAGCCATACGAAGAAATAACTTGTAGGCAGCGTTTTAACAACTACGCTATTCTGCTGGCTAATGACACGTTTGTAAACTATGGTTATCCAAAATAATCACAACTCTGACGTCCAAAAGTAAACATGAAAAGAGCCAAACAAACACGACGCTTGTGATATCTTAAAATGCATACACTCTTTTCCCAATAAGCCTTTATTTAAAAGAGATTTAAAAGGTAATACTGTTATTATAAGTGTCTTAATTATTATAGAAACAACCCTTGTGATGTTACCAGGAGAGATCTGGTAGAAGCTAGTTCGAACTACAAAAATTGTGTTTGAAATAAAAAAATGTGATTTTGATAAATTGCAAACACATAAATTAGAATTAGCTAGGAAAAACAATGCCAAGTTATATTGGAAAATGTTAAAGGGGTCAGTTGTAAGCAATTCTAACTCTTTGACATCAGATGATTTTGTGAATTATTTTAAATCTATAAATCCCGATTCTGTGTTTTTTCTACCAGATGAGGACATATTATATTTTAATGAACGGTATTTAGATGGAGAATTGAATACTATGTTCAAGGAACTGAATACTACTATAGCAACAAATGAAATTTAAAAAAAAAGCTGTAAGAAATTAAACAATGGTAAAGCGGGTAAGATGTTTTTTTTTAATGAATTTTTTAAGTATGGATATGAAATAGATGTGTTTTTGACAGTTCTTTGTAAATTGTTTAATAGACAACAAGACAACAGTTTATTGTGTAAATATAGGCCACCGGCCCAAAATACAGAGTACAAATTACAGAAATATCAGAATTGAGTTGTGTTGAGTCAATTTAAATCTACATCTTTCTTTTTCATTATTTCATTAACAAAGAATGCTATGTTTTTTAATTTTCTGTCATCTAAAATTTGCATAAGATTACAGTAATTATGAAAATTATGTTCACCATTAAACCATGAAAAAATATATTTTTGCCTCTCTTGGCTATATTTAGGACATTTAAAAAATGCATGAAACTCGTCTTCAATACAGTTGTCAAAACAGTGAACTAAACAATAACTACAAATGCGGTTTTCTCTTGAAATCCCTAAATGTCGACCAGTTTCAATGGCTAATTTATGACTTGAACAGCGGAATCTAGCTAATGATTTTCGAGCAAAGAATGGTATATCGATATATAAATATTTTTCTGGATTTAACATAGATTTAAAGTGTTTGTATGTATCACATCTTGGGGAACTTCTAATGCTTTCTAGCCAGTTCTGTCTTTTACAATCAACCAGTCTATGTCTAAACGACAGTAAAAATAACTCTATGTTTCCTACCTCTTGACTAAGCCAAACAAAACCAAACCCATAGCTGAACAAAATATGTTTTATATATGTAACCCAATTGTTTCTTCCAATATCGTCTTGTCGTTTTAACATTATATAAAAATTTCTTGGATTTCGATTTTCTGTCATACTAATTAACTTACACCAATATTTAATGCATTTTACATGGTGTTCTATACAAAGAGGTAATCTACCACATTCTCCTAATACAACACTGTCATTGACACCGTTATTTACACCAAGAAAATCTTTACAATACTGAATTTGAACTTGCTCAAGAACATCTGAGAATTCTATTCCGTATATTTCCGATCCATAAGTATGTATAGGCTTGACCATGGAATCAAACAATTTAAAACAATCAGTATGCGAAAAATATCCAAAAGATTTCTGGTAAGATTTAAGAGCAAAAATGGATTTTCTGGCCTGAGCCGCGAGTTTTTCTTTAGCTTTTCTCCGTGATAATTTTGGCGTAAATAGAAGACACATATATTTATACACTGATGTGACATTAACCGGCTTGTCGTCATTAACCCATTGTTTGTATGATCTAAGTGGACCGCCGTTTCTAAATACGATTATTTCAGTCGTTTGTTGGTTAATTGTCATACCAGTGCTTTTACAAAATTCAGAAATGGAGTTCAATTGTGATTGTAACTCAACAGCAGTATCGGCGCAGCTCGCAACGTCGTCTGCAAAAAGAATACATATTATATCTGAAATTTCTTCGGTGATAAAAATGCCCCTATGACCTTTAGATCTTAGAAAGGGAGACAACTCATTTATGTACAGGTTGAAGATTATAGTGCTACTTACGTCCCCTTGTCTAGTCCCTATGTTACATTTAAAGTTTTGTGTAGCGTAATTATCATTAACTCTCACACATCCGTGTAAATTGGAATACACAGATTTTAATACTTGAAATAGCTTTCCCCTTACTCCATTCCTAAACATAGTTGCAAATAATTTATGAAGAATCAACCCATCAAAGGCCTTTTGGAAGTCCACGTATAAAACATAAAGTCTACCCCCGGGTCTACATATATATTTTTGAACCATGCTTTGAAGAGTAAATAAATTATTGATCGTTGAATATCCGGTACGGAAACCAGCTTGTGATTCTTCGATTTTGTCGTATTCATCGGCCCGTT
This sequence comes from Congeria kusceri, assembly GCA_027627225.1. Classification (NCBI taxonomy): domain Eukaryota; kingdom Metazoa; phylum Mollusca; class Bivalvia; order Myida; family Dreissenidae; genus Congeria; species Congeria kusceri. The sequence continues at coordinate 46,553,270 of CM051035.1, forward strand.
TGCATAACCTGTTATACACAATATTAGAGAATTTATACATTACATTAATTAGTGATATACCCCTATAGTTAGAAGGGTCATCTTTAGCACCTGACTTATACACCGGGACGATAATACTATCTCGCCAAATAGCTGGGAAATGTCCAGTAAATAAAATCTGATTATACAGGGCAAGGAGTATCGGTTTTATTATATGAATTGTAGTTTTGTAAAATTCGGCTCCAATACCATCAGTCCCTTGCGACTTTCCACATTTAAGTTTTAAAATACTTTGCGTTAGTTCTTCATCAGTTATCTCGGAATCCAAGATTTGATCCTGCTCATCGCCATTTGTGTACGACTCTAAATATAGATCGCTTAAATTTGGTTGATTTTCCTTAAAAAGAAGGCTTTTAAAATAGTCATGCCACGCACTTGCGTCTATATAAGGAGTATCCTTTTTTCTTACGTTTTGACTACCCTTTATTAATGTCCAAAATAACTTTGGGCTTGAACGAGATAAAACTAACTCGTCTCTTTTTGCGGTTTGATATAATTTCTTTTTAGCAAAACAAATATTTTTAAAGTCACTACGGAGCGTTACATATCGCTGATAATCCAGTACATTGCTAGTCACTCGAAACTTCCGTAGTGCCGCGTACTTCGATTGTTTAGCCACGTTACATTCTTTATCCCACCATGGTTGGTTATCTTAGTTGTCATTGCTACCACGAGAAATAGTTTTATAATTTACCCTCATTTCGGATGCTGAGTATTTGTACAAATATATTATTCTATCAACTGTGCCGTCAATATCCTCATTAGCGATTAAATTTAATATCTGCGCATGTTCAGATTTACATTTATTTTCGAATAATCCTAAGAATTTATCCTTGTGCGTATCCTTCCATTTATATTTTTATATTTTCACCAGGCCTTCGCTACAGTTTTGTACGTGATTATGTTCGCGAGTGTCAACATCAGTGCTTTTTGTTTGCCTAATAATAATTTAGAACATACAGGCCAATGATCGGATTCGTCACGCATATCAATATTAAAATAAGTAACATGCGAAAATAGCTCTGTAGATACAATATGGTAATCAACAACACTAGCACCATTATTAGTAAGGCATGTACAATTTCCTACAACAGCATCATAAATACGCCCATTTAAAATATGCATATCATGTGTACAGCAAAGTTCACTGAGAGACTTTCCAAACAAATTATATCTTTCGGAATCTTTGTTATTCCGTGGAAGATAAAAAATATCAGAGTTATAGTCAACATTCATATTGTAGATTTTATCTATATTATCATCGGGTATGTAATCTAATAAATTTTCAGTACGTGCATTCAAATCTCCAGCTAAATATATATATGCATCTGGGTAAAGGGCTCTTAGAGCTGAAATATTAAAATCAATAACTTTAATTCCATTTTTCTCATTCATTTTCTCATATATTGGTGACCTTTCTGGTGAAACATAAGCAATATACAATATTATATCTATCATAGAACTATATACAGAACTTTTAATATACATAACTATGCAGTCCGTATAATTTTGACATATTTGAAAAATAAAGTTATCTTTTAACAAATCATTTTTAATGTAAACGGCTATACCGCCGCTATTACGCCATGCAGTACCTAATTTTGTTCTAACAACTAAATGGCAAGTTGCTACATTCGTTATCATAATCACTCCATGTCTCTAATAAACCAATAATGTTGAACGTTCGCAAATAGTTGACAATGTCATTGTTATTTCTAAGTTTTCTTAAGCCACATACATGCCATGTGATAATGCTTATGTTTACATTCGGGCCTTGACCTCTGTCCTAGTTTACACCGCCTGCGGCCTCAATTTCGCTTTCTGATCCAGACTGTTCCGCTTCACTGCCGTCACGGTCATGCATTCTCACCTCCCGCTGGCTATTAGTCATGCGTGTATATTGTCCCCTACTGGTATTGCCAATTCTCGTGATTTCCCCGGATAAGTCGTCGTATGTGTATACTGCAATTGTCAATCACCAGCTTATCAAAGCGCATTGAAGCGTATTGTCCTTGATTTCGCGCCTGAACTAATCGCTTTCCAAGTTCACGCCTGTGTAGTTGAACTCGCTCAGTAAAGTCCTCGCGTACTGAAAACTCTGATTGCCTGTCAAAAACTTGAGTTTCTAAGAATGGTGTCACGATCCTTGTAGCGTGCAAATTTTGCTATAATTGGGCATTTATCAGCATTTCTACAACCTACTCGATGTGCTTTCTCTATTTCTACATGTTCTAATTCTGACAGCCCAAGTTTGTCCTTAATAAAATGCCTCACTTTCTGCTCTGTGTAATCCCACTTTTCCCCGAGTTTACCTGGTATCCCGTGAAAACGCAGATTATTTCGACGTGAATGACCTTCAAGGCTGTCCACTTTTGCGCTTAGGTTATAAATCTGCCTTTTCATTTCTTGCTTTAAAGTTTCGTTTTCTAATTTCAGCATATTTACTGTATTGCTAATGTCATCAACTTTAGAGTTAATGGAAGACAAATCAGCGCGCACATCAGCTTTCATTTCTCGTAGAAAAGCCATTACCTCATTGTCCTGGTTAGATCTTGTCGTTCGTTTGTGTTGTTGTGATTTGGCGCACCGACAAATGTACCGGTGTCGGTCGTGTGTGGGTGCCAGCCTAGCGGGTGCAGGTTTTAGACTGTTCCGCAGGTGACGTCAGACGGTGCGGGGGTCTGCGGACGGGCATTCGAAGGGCGACTGAAAAGCTGAACACTAGACGTTGAAATTGCTGTATATTAGATGAAATAAATAGTGTTATTGATCACAGAAAGTGTTATGCTAAAAAGAAGAAGATACTTTATTGGCGACGAGGAAAAACTAAAAGGAATGTGAATTTGCGAAGTGGGGCGTTACGTCTCAGGCAAATCCACTGGACAGTCGACCGTGAGAAAATCTACAACACCTCGTGGTTTTCAAACCGGTTCCAGCGAGATGTGACTGAGGCGCTATTGGGGCTTCAAGACCTAGACGTTTCTCTTAAAATGCAAGCTGTCGGATTGGGGCTGTACGTTCCAGACAGAAGTCTACGCAATTAATTGCTAAGGTGAGGTTAGAAATGTGCTTGTACAGTTAAATTTTTGAGAAGTTCTAAGCAAAATTGTGCCTAACAGTTTAAGTCTAATCTTATGCCCAGATGGGAAGGTGGTTAAGTGAGTAACAAGTACATAAATATCATCGGAGGGGATTAAAGGGAGGCTATTTAGACCTGTATTCGATTTCCATTTAAGGCTAAAGGTTAAGGTTACTTACTTGGTATCATTTACAGGGGCGGTTACAGAGGAGGAAAGTTATTTAGACCTGTATTCGATTTCCATTTAAGGCTAAAGGTTAAGGTTACTTACTTGGTGTCATTTACAGGGGCGGTTACAGAGGAGGAAAGTTATTTAGACCTGTATTCGATTTCCATTTAAGGCTAAAGGTTAAGGTTACTTACTTGGTGTCATTTACAGGGGCGGTTACAGTAGTGGAAATAGCCAGAATTTAATTTTCCAAGTGGGCAAGTTGCATGCAGTTGCGCAATGTTTACATGAACACCATTCGGTTATTTGATAGACTTTGTTCAAGTACAAGTCCAGTGATAAGTAGGTCACATTTTGCATTAGCCAGTTCAGTGTTCTAGTCAGATATTTAGTGTTCGTCTCAGACAGGGGTAATTTTGTATAACTTATTTGTACATATTTTGAGAGACTATTAAATAACCTTGTACAAGTTCCTTTAGTAAATGTTAAAGTCATGGGTTTCGTAAATTATTTTTGCTACGATTGGACCGGGGCACCTGTACTTGTCAAATAAAGACTAGACAAAAGACATTTCGACCGACATTTAATTCTAATAGGATTGAAACAATTCCTATCTGACAGTTTTCGCAATTAATTGTGTAAAGTTCTAGTGTAACTAGCCAGTATTCAGTTCAGTGACCATAGACGAACAGATTGTGTGTTGATATTTTTTCTTATAGAATTATAACAATTCCTATTTGACAGATAGTGTAAAGTTCTAATATAACGCGTCAGTTTTCTGTTTAGAAAGATAGATGGTGATATTACTCTGTTTAAAGCTTAAGTTATGGTTATTTTAGGATTTTATTAATTCTAATTTAGCTGTTTCCTTGGTTAATTCTGATGTGTTCTTGAGAAAGTGGGTTGGTTTCTGTTTGTTGACCACAAACGAGAAAAAGGCTGCATATCATTGTCAAAATCTCAAAATTTTGGTGGAAATTTGTGAATAGTGATTTTTGAAATTTCATGGAGGGGTGTTGTAGGGAAAATTAGTACATTGCAATTTTCAAAATCTATGGTGGGCTATTAGTGTCTAAATTATGACATCACAGTTTTGAAAAAAAAAAAAATGGTGTCTCATTAGGGTCATATCTATACATTTGAGGGATTGACATTGCATTTTTGGAAAAATAATTTGTGGATAAACAGTTTTATAATAAATAATTACAATACAATTTTTTTTTGTTTTATTTGATTAATTGATAATTGGAATTTAAATTTTTGAATATTAAGTAATTAAAGCACATACCCACCGAGACAACATCCTGATCCGGTACACACTTGTAAAGTTGCGGTAGAAATGGCATCTCCAGCAGCATCCCACACATCGAGCATTGACTTAAGCACCTGGATGGCAGAATTAGATCGCCAACAGAAAGAAATTGACAATGAAGTATCCATAGTGACAGAACTGATTAACACAAAAAGTAAACAGAACAGCTACAGAATCCCAAAGGGTCGACCAGACACAGATTCATCCAGAAAATCCGTGTTACATGATGGACATGTATTACAGGACACTCGAATGAACCCAAGAACCAGGTTAGAATTTGATTATGACCTTAGAGGCTGCTCTCCAGAAACGTATCATCGGAGGTATCAATCAAAGTATAGATCCTCTAGTCCCGCGGCTTGTGATGATAGGAAGTATCTTTACCATGCCGAACTGATGAGGCACCGATATGAGGTACCATCCAATGAAAGAAAGGAAGGAAGAGAGAAAGTGCAGGTTATAAGAAAAGACATTAAAGTAGAACCAATCGATTCTATTGAGGGTGATGATTATTACCAGAAGTTTAGAGCAATAGAACGTAATAGCCGTTCAGTGCATAAACGGGGCTATTATAGTCCCGAACCAACAAGCAGACAGAACGCGGAGACCAGGCTGACCAACGGACGAGGCTATTATAGCCCTGAGCAAACAAGGTATGCGGAAACCGGACGTGACCACAAAAGGGGCTTTCAAAGTCCCGAGTCAACCGAAAAACGGCATGCGGAAACGAGACATGTCCATAAGCGAGGCTATTATAGCCCCGAACAATCCGTGCGGTATTTGGAGCCAAGACAGAGCCGACGGGAATTCAGCTCACCTGCACGTGACCGATATTACAGTAGACATCGGTCTCCTTCTTCTGAAAGATGTATTGTAAGGCGTTCTCCGAGGTACAAACAGCAAAACAAAGTTGATTATGAAGACGCAGATTCGGAGTACGAGAACGACCGTTGCATGCCAAGAAGAGGTGATCCAAAGAAGCTGCCAAAAAACCTCAAATATGACGGGTCAACTAGCTGGTTATCGTTTCACCAGAAATTTGAAAGTTACCGGTCCGTTAATCACTGGACCAGCAGTGAATGCCGAGATTATCTCAGTTGGTGTTTAGAAGGCAAGGCGTTGGACTTCTTTACCATTGAGACACATATGGGTCAGCAGCTATCCTTTAGTGATATCATGAAGAAGCTGGAAAGTCGTTTCGGCTCTAGAGAATTACCAGAGACGAGTCGAACAAAGTTCCACCAAGCCACCCAGGGCCAAAATGAATCATTAGAAGATTGGGCCGATAGGGTACTTACCCTAGCCACGCCTGCATTTCGCGATCTTCCCGATAAATTTCGTCAGCAGGAAATTGTCGCTAAATTCTGTCAGGGTTGCATAGATAAAGAAGCCGGCAAACACGCTTGTTTAGGGCGACCAAGAACCATGCAGGAAGCGGTGGAATTTGTACGACATCACCAGTACGTTACACATGCTGTAGATGGAAGTAAGGCATCCCGCACAAGAACTCAGGTCTCTGTGAATGCGGTAACTGACGGTTCCAATGAAAAATTGGCAAAATTTGAACAAATGTTGAACCAACTGACGTCCAAAGTAGACAAATTGTTGTCTCCAAAAGACGCAAAACAGTCTACAGAGCAATCAACCTCTCTAGAGAATAAATTTGACGGCATATGCTGGTGGTGCAACCAATATGGGCATGTAAAACAGGACTGTACACGTTATCGGAACTGGTTAAAGGGTAGAAGTGGGAAAATCAAAGAAGGAAAGAAAGATTTAAACTCCAGGGGGCAGGAAGCACCGAGCCAGCCCACCTGCCGACAGTAGTCGAGGGCTCACCAATTATTGCAAGAAGTAAGGGAGTTCCATCTTTACCTACCACGGATGTAGAGAATTTACAAGGTCCCACGGAAGAGGAAACATCATTGACAATGGCGGTTTTTTCCAAAGGGGAATCAATACTTCCAATGATTGAAAAGTCATCTTGTGCTACATCCTGCGATATGTTGTTACCAAGTCCGAATGAATCAGAAAACTCAATGTTCAAATCAACAAATGTAAACAAAGGCATGCAAGCTACACTACCATCAGAGGAAGTTGGTGTCCCCTCACAAGGACTGATTACCATTACGAGCGAGATCGAAGGCTGCGTTCGTGTAGTCAGGGGAGGTTCTTCGTCAGTAAAAATGACAATTGGCAATGTCCCAGTGATGGCAAAAATTGATTCTGGTGCAGAAATAACAATAATATTTACAAAACTTTATAACAAGCTATCCAGGAAACCATCCAAAGTAAGAGATGTTAAAATGCAAATGGCAGAAAAGGACTCAATTTTAAACGGTTTTATCATTGAACCAATTTCAATGCAATTAGGCAAACAATCTTTTAAAGAACGAGTGTATGTAGCACCAATTAGTGACGAGATGCTGCTTGGACATGATCTACTTCATCATTTAGGAATTCTGCTGGATATGGCTTCGAATTCACTCATACTGAATGGAGAATGTATCCCTGTGAATCCTTCCTTTAAAGATAGTACTCCGGGGATTGCAAGAGTGACTATAACACAAAGAACTGTAGTTGCACCAAATTCTGTAGTGAGACTAAAATGTGCACTATCCTCTGAGATGAAAACTGACTACTATTTTCAATTGAACGAAGATATGAAACTCATTGCGCCAAGAGTAGTCCGTGCAAAGGGAGAATATCCTATTATATGCTTAGTGAATCCTACTGATCAATATCGGACACTTAAGAAAGGCAAATTCATTGGCAATGCGTATGAATGCATAACATTACCCGACTCGATGGGGGATGATGCCATGTATGAAAATATGGAGTGCCATGCGGTACAGTCAGAAGAAACTGGGGTTTCAAATTTCAAAGATGCCAAGCCACCAGATTGTGGGGTTTGCAATCCCCAAGCTGCCAAGTCACTAGAGAGTGCGGTTTTAAACCCCAATGCTGTACAGTTGTCAGAAATTGGGGGTTTAAACCCCACGCATGACAGCACCATGACAGTTCCAGATCATCTTAAAGATGTGTACCAGGCGTCGATCAGCAGGTTAAGCGCCGAAGAGAGAAGGAAACTTGCACAGTTGCTAACCGATTACGAAGATGTCTTCGCGAAAGATGAGTTCGACTTGGGGAATTTCACGGATATTGAGCATGCTATCGACACTGGTGATGCTAAACCTGTGAAACAACGAATAAGAAGAACTCCAGCATGTTTTGCGGGGGAGGAAGAGGCACATCTCAAGAAGATGCTTGACGCAGGGGTGATACAGGAGTCCAATTCAGAATGGGCTTCTGCGCCAGTTTTAATACGGAAACGTGATGGAACTGTCAGGTGGTGCATTGATTACAGAGAGTTGAACAACGTTACAGTCAAGGATACCTTTCCCTTACCATTGGTGGAAGATTGTTTAGACACGTTATCAGAAAACGTCTGGTTTTCAAAACTAGATGCAAATTCTGCATATTGGCAAGTGAAGGTAAAGGAAGAAGATCAGAAGAAGACTGCCTTCATTACAAAGTACGGACTCTTCGAGCATGTGCGAATGGGGTTTGGTCTAACAAATGCACCTGCTACGTTTTCCAGAGTAGTGAACTTAGTGCTGAGAGGCCTTACCTGGAAGACGGTCCCAGCGTTTTTAGACGATATCCTGGTAATGGGAAAGTCCTTTCTGGATCACCTGACTAACTTAAGAAAGGCTCTCGAAAGATTCCGGAAATACGGCTTGAAGCTGAAGCCAAAGAAATGCATCTTCTTCCAGGAAGAAGTCGAATTCCTGGGCAGGATTGTTAACGGTAACACCATTGCTATGGCATCGAAAGACACTGAGGTAGTAGCGAATTGGCCAACGCCTTCAAGCTCGAAAGACGTAGAGCGATTCCTAGGATTCGTTAATTACCACAGATCATTCGTTAAAGGTTTCGCAGACCTAGCTCAGCCGTTGTACAGTTTAACCGGAAAGAACAAATTCAAATGGGACACAGAGCAACAGTTTGCATTTAATGCACTGAAGGAGGCCCTGGTTCAACCTCCAGTGTTGTCACTTCCAAATCGTTTTGATCATTTCATCTTGGACACAGATGCTTCAGACATAGGCATTGGGGGTGTACTGAGTCAGGTACACGAGGGAATAGAAAAGGTTATCGCGTACAGTAGTTTCTCCTTAACACCTGAGCAGAAGAGATATTGTACAACTCGCAAGGAACTATTGGCAATTGTCAGACTTACGCGACAGTTCAAGTACTAACTGCTTGGAAGAGTGTTCACAGTAAGAACGGACCATTCAAGTCTTACTTGGTTGCTGCGGTTTAAAGATCCTCAGGGACAGATAGCCAGATGGATGGAAGAATTATCACAGTACCACATGGTGGTTCAGTATAGGGCGGGTGCAAAACATGGAAATGCAGATGCGCTCTCACGAGTTCCATGCAGCTTGTCACCCTGTCCGGCTTACGCGTCTGGTATAAAGCCTAAAGATTTACCCTGTGGAGGTTGTTTCTATTGCACCAAGGCAGATCAACAATGGGGCCAGTTCATTGAAGAAGTAGACGAGGCGGTATCTTTAACAACAGGTAGCCCGAAGACCGTGCCAGAAGATGCTACAGACGCCAGTAGAAGTTCAAAGCTTACCCCAGAGGCCGAACTTCAAGCTGAGCAAGTGCTTGATGCAGTTCCACATCTGCTAGTAAGTCCAGATGAAATAAATCGGTGCAGAGAATCACAAGATTCCCCGACAGACGGATGCACCAATGCAGTATGGGAACCAGCCAGAACATTGTGGGATCCAGGTGGCGACAGAACCAAGACTAGACCGTGGGTTTTCAACCCAGATTCCAGAACTGACATCACAGCGGGGCTGCAATGTCTCGAGAAGTCTTGTTCTGGAGAAGCCTTCAGTAAAGTCTGGGACCCTGGAGGAAATCAAACAGAAGTGAAAACGGGGTTTCTAAATTCCGATACGGAAACAGTTCTCAGATCAGGGCTTCAATGTTCCGGAGAAACTGATTCCGGGGAGACATATTCAGTAAGTGTGGAGGGGCCATACCAAGATTTGAATACCATAAGCATTCACTTGGAGAGAAATTGTGCCTGCAGGGTTATCTTACGTGATAACGGTACTCCTGGTCAAAATAAATGCTGGGGCTTCACGTTTGAAGAGATATGTAAAGCACAAGAAGAAGATGCTAACATGAAGTTTATTCTAGAATGGTTGAAATGCAGTACAGTACCAGATGAAGGTGAGTTATTTTTGGCAAGTCGCGAGGCAAAGTACTTTTGGATCAATAAAGAGAGGTTCAAACTAATTGATAGTGTCGTGTTTAGGAAAAGGGATGATTCAAGTGACCTGCTGTTGGTTGTTCCAACCAGTCTTAGAACCTTAGTGATGGAACTTCATCATGACATTCCTTCTTCCGGTCATCAGGGTGTTGCTAGGTCCAAAGCCAAGCTAAAGGAAAAGTTCTTCTGGTACAGCTTGTCAAAAGACATTGTAAGTTTTGTGCTTACATGTGATATATGTAATCATAACAAAAAGAACAAGACTTATGGTAGGGTCCCACTTACTGAATACCAGGCAGGATACCCTATGGAAAGAGTCCACGTAGACTTTCTAGGTCCTTTGCCAAAAACAACTAATGGCAACGAGTACTGCCTCATGATGGTGGATCAGTTTACTAAATGGGTGGAGTGCGTTCCCTTACCATCACAGAAAGCGGAAGTAACAGCTCAAGCAGCGATCGACTCCTTCTTTACAAGATTTGGCTATCCGCTTCAACTGTTCTCAGACCAAGGGCGCAACTTTGAGAGCAAGCTTTTCCAAGCAGTTTGTGAGGCACTAAAAATACACAAGTCAAGGACTACTCCTTACAGGCCTTCTGCAAATGGACAAGTCGAACGTTTTAATCGTACCTTTATGGACGCTGTTCGATGCTTCATTGGCAAGAATGAAAAAACGTGGGACAGGAACATACAACAGATCGCTGGGGCACTCCGAGCTTCCGTAAACAGATGTACAGGTTTCACTGCTAACATGTTAATGTTAGGAAGAGAGGTGAATACGCCTGCTCAGTTGATGTTCCCACATGTTTCGGTCAGACATGACGATAAGGAGGAGTATGTTTCCAAGCTAACTAAAGACATGCAGCAGGCTTATGATACAGCTAGGAAAACATTGAAATCCTCCACGAAGCGCATGAAAAGAAACTACGATTTGAAAGTCCTACAGAGACCATATGCAGAAGGCGACATTGTGTATATTTTAGATACAGCAGTCCTGAAGGGAAAGTGCAGGAAATTGTGTCCCCCATGGAAAGGTCCGGCACTTATAATATATAAACTGTCGGCATACCTGTACCGAGTCAGACTGAAGAATTCCGTGTTTGTGGTAAACCATGACCGGATGATGCCTTGTCGAGACAGGAAGCTGCCAACCTGGATAACAGACCACAAGATGTCCAAAATACCAGCAGATGCTTCTACTGACAGTTTAACTAACACGGATATATATTGCACTTGCCGCAAACCATGGGACGGACGATTCATGATTCAGTGTGACTACTGTGACGAATGGTATCACGGATCGTGTGTTGACATTTCACAGTCAGACGCACTGGATATTGACAAGTACAGTTGCACTGCATGTAAAAGACAGCGACGGGCCTAGACAGGGCATGTAAAGTTAATATTATTTGTTAGTTGCAGATATGGCGTCATCGGACAGATTCCGTGAGGAAGTAAGGAATGTGATTTGGGACCGGAAGCTGCCGAAAGATGTCGATAAGTTCACCAGGGACCTGGCATTATTATCAGGCAGAAACAAGGAAATCTGCCTCAAGTATGTTGTGGACATTGCCGACCTAGCCAGGAATTTGTTGAGAAGAACTTCTTCTCAATCGGAGAAGAAACGTTTCAGTTCATGGCTGGGGAAATACGCCAATTGCCTCGATACTTACCAGGTAATGGGACGGGACTGGATATGCGAGCATATATGGAAGTTGCCTTCCGTCACTTCGATTCCCCAGACCTTCCAACCAGAAGAGGGTCGTCGTGATGTCCGATTGGCAGAGGGTGTGGACCGCGTTATGTACATTGGAGATGAGGTTGTGACTCCAATGGAAGAAGACGAGCTTCTTCGAATCTCAGAGGGAACGGACCCAATGGACATCGGGACAGATCCTGATATTCTGTTAGCAACTCCAGGGTCATACAAGGGAAGCACCCGAAGTCCCAAAGGGATAAGTCCTGGGGTCCGGAAGATGACGGTCCAGCCCTGTCAGGAGCTAGCATCCGAGTTATCGATCCGTCCCAAAGATCCAGGGGTTATGCTGCAACCATTAAGTGGGACCTACTCAATGATGCAGATGGGGAGAGCCACTAATACTCTCACCACCGGGGCCTTACGTCCCAACGAGGTTCCCGGTTCCACTGGGGGGCAGAGAGTCATAACTGAATCATCGGCAATTCCAGTCCCAGAAACTACGACAACTAGGGCTGTAATTCCTAGGAGTGACGCCGACAGAAAGGAAAAAGTCATTGGGGCGTACCGTCCCAAGGAAATAACCAAATTAACTGGGGCGTACCGTCCCACAGAAGGCGGAAAGACATCCAGTCAGAGACGAGATCAAGGTCCAAGAGGGGCGTACCGTCCCAAGGAAACACCCAACTTAACTGGGGCGTACCGTCCCAAAAGAGAGACAGCTGGTCAGAAAAGCCACCAATCCTCCATCGTCAGATCACCCCTCAAAATTACAGTGATGGAATCTCAAGACCCGGAAATCCAACAGCCGCCTCGCAAGGTTAAGAAGGTTGACACTCATCTCCTATCTAGGAGCCAGCGGAGGAAGGCACAAGCGTGTTTGGTACCACATTGCCCTGGGACTTTGTCCTACAAGAAGGTGCACGCCTTCGTCGATCACCTCCCAGGTATCTTCGAAGAAGTCCTGCCAGCTGGGGATGAGAACATCATTCGTACCCAGGTCAAGGCCTTAGAACAGGTGACACTCTGGCTGATGGGGCGTTTGGCCACCCTTGGGGAACTGTTGGAGTTTGTAAGGATGCAGAAGATTTTGGGAGAAAAGGACAATGGTGAAATCTACCCTAGACAGGAAGCCTCCATGCGACATTTCTGCATTTACCTGGGTGAGCGGGCACCAGAGCGGTTTACGCTGAACCCTCCTAATTCCGTGGCTGTTTTAATACATTGGAAAGTTTTACTCTTGATCAGTGCCCGCCTTCACAAAGATGAACAAGATTTCTGGAGGAAAACGTATCCCCTTCCACAGGGTTACCGAGTCCAGAGTCTAGATGCGGAGGGGCAAGAGAGTGACAACTTTCCAGTGGCAGTGGATAGCCATTTTCATCCAGATAGGCTGGCACGCAAGGCAGCCTTGCCCGCTGATTGCCAATTCCAGGATATCTTAAATGCAGGGCCGGTGGAACCTAGCAAAAGAGTGAGTCTGGTAGCGGGTGTGGCGGTGTATTGCGACCCTATGGACTATCCTACTACCAGTATGATGAATGGGATTCCCAGCAACATTGCCTTGGCTCTAGGCATCCACCCACGACATGCGGATCGGTCGGAGCGGACTATCAATGAGTGGGTGGACCGGTTGAAAAGTCTGCTGCGGTGTAAACGGGTGGTAGCGGTAGGGGAAATCGGTCTCGACCACACTGAACCTTCTCTGAATTGGCCTCTGCAGATGGATCTACTCCACAAGATCCTGCCACACGTGAAAAGGGAACACATCCTGGTGTTGCATTGCAGAGGGATGAGGGATAGCTGCGGAACTGAAGTCTTCCTGCTTCTCCTGGACCTCCTGAAGGGTCTTCCTCGTATTCAGAAGATTCACCTGCATTGCTTCACGGGAAATGCCTATGTTGTGTCACGTTGGCTGGAACAGTTCCCGGAGACGTGGTTCGGTTTCACTAGCACTGTGAGGATGTTTGACAGGAACCAGCACGAGGCATTGACGTCCATCCATGACAGCCGTCTTTTGTTGGAAACCGACGCTCCGTACTTTCCACTGCGAGGACAGCGTTGGTCTTCACCAAACCAGATTTATGAAGCGGCAGCCATGGTGGCAGAACATCGTCAAGTAGCTGTTGAGACAATTTTGTCGATAACGGCAGCCAATGCAAGAGAGTTGTACCAGCTCCGGGAATGAATAGATCCGACTTAGACCTGGGGCTTCAAGTCCCCAAAGTGACATTTTCTAGTTGCCAGGCTTATTCCAGTTCCCAGTGAATCCAGACCCTGACTGCAGGCCTTCATCAACAAAGTCGGGACGAGTGTTGTGATTTGGCGCACCGACAAATGTACCGGTGTCGGTCGTGTGTGGGTGCCAGCCTAGCGGGTGCAGGTTTTAGACTGTTCCGCAGGTGACGTCAGACGGTGCGGGGGTCTGCGGACGGGCATTCGAAGGGCGACTGAAAAGCTGAACACTAGACGTTGAAATTGCTGTATATTAGATGAAATAAATAGTGTTATTGATCACAGAAAGTGTTATGCTAAAAAGAAGAAGATACTTTAGTGTGTATCTTGTGCATCTTGAGAAAGTGTCAAAGACGGTGCCGGTGGTGTTATCGCTGCCACAGCGAACGATAACGTCCTTTGTTTTTGCGTACGTGGCGGTCCAGGATTCGTCTCCACATCCCCACCCAGTAACGTCAACACAGACAGGGCAATAGCAAGCCGTAAACATACACTTATACTCCGCCTGCCCACACACAGTGTACACAGCTTACTTTTTGTTTTCCTAGACATCACAAATAATCCAATTCTCAACCTATAAACCACTATATCTATCCCCATTTTTCAAAATGTTACAGAGCAAATATCACGTGCAGCCATTACCAAGGAACACAACTCTTAATAAGAGTTATGATTTGGGTTACTTTCCAAAAACATGGTTAGAAGGTTATGGGGTACCATTGCATAAGAAAGGGGATATAAATAGTACAAATAATTAGAGGGGTATTACTTTGTTAAGAACATTAGGGAAACTATTCACTAATTTTTTAAATGACAGACTAGCAGATTGGGCAGAAAGGTATAATGTTTACACAGAGGCTCAGGCAGGATTAGGACACAAGATGGGTATTATAGATAATATTTTGTGTTACATAATGTTATAAGTCACTTATTGAATAAGCATAACCAGTTGTACGTAGCATTTATAGACTTTACTAAAGCTTTCGATTATGTTGTTAGAGATATTACTTGGTATAAACTTATTAAGCTTGGTGTTAGGGGTAAAATGCTGAATATCATCCGCTCAATGTATAGAGTTGTTAAGTCAAGAGTTAAATATGATAACGAGTTAGTGATAGCTTTACATGTATGTTAGGGGTACGTCAGGGTATATCATTGTCGCCTTTTTATTTTCGATATATTTGAATAATATTGAGGAATTTTTGCTGACTAATAATTACGAAGGAATAACTTTAGACGTTTTAAAGTTACTTATTTTGTTGAATGCAGATGATATTGTGTTGTTTTCAGAGACTGAGACTGGTTTGCAAGAAGGGTTAAATTTATTAAAACAATATTGCGATAGATGGAATCTAATGGTAAACTCATAAAAGACTAAAGTCATGGTTTTTTTTAAAAGGAGGAAGACTGAGGAGAAATGTACAGTTTTTTATGATGATAATCATTTAGAGATTGTGGATCAATTCACTTACTTGGGTTTTGTTTTCTCTTCTGGACGTTCATTTTCAAAAACGTTTGACAGTTTGTCTGGACAATCTTTAAAAGCTATTTTTAAAATGAAGACAATATTTGTTAAGATTTAATAATACTAAAACTAATTTACCCTGTTTTAAGCTACGGTTCAGAGATATGGTGGCTTCAAAACAGTATCCAAATAGAGCGAATACATTAAAATATTTGTAAAGAATTACTAGGAGTCCGAAGACACACACGGAATAACTTTATATATCGTGAATTTCGAAGAACACCTTTATCGGTTAGGCATGCACTTAATGTAATTAGATATTGGCTGGAGATAGTACACATGCACTCTATTAAATATGTTAAATTTGTTTATTATATCATGTACAAAGAATTTGATATTTATCCCAATAGAAAATCATAGGTATATATGGTTAAAAATTTATTAGGAAATTGGTTTTAATTATGTGTGGTTAAATCAATGTGATAGAGATGTAGATGTCTTTTTTAGTATGTTTTAACTCAGAGTGACAGATATATATTTACAAAGATGGAACTCTGAATTACGTGAATCAAGCAGAGATAAAACGTACATATTGATATCAGATTTTAAATATCAACCCTATTTAAATGATGTAAATATTTCCAATTATAGAATGGCCCTCTCCAGATTAAGAATATCTGCACATAGACTTACAGTTGAAACTGGTAGATGGCATAAACCAACAGCTATACCTTATGAAGAAAGCAAATGTTACTTATGCAATGGTCTTGAATATGAATACCATTTTATCATTGAATGTACACTGTATCATGATGTTAGAAAGATTAAAATAAGCTCATTTTATTATCTTAGACCAAATATTATCATATCTATAGAATTACTTACCTCTGAAAATAGCAGTGTTAATAAAAAATTGGCAATGTTTATTTATAAAGCTTTGCAAATTAAACATTCTTTCTATACGTTTTATGACTAATGTATTATGTTGATTATACAATACATATACCACCTCTCGCTTATTATCTATTGCTGAATAATTTCGATATTTGTTTTGTAAATGTTTATATATGTAACATTGACATTCAGTATGGATGTTATTGGTGACCTTGGACTTTGTTGTTATGCAGATTATTATACCTTCATTTGTATACTCATGGGCATATTGCCTACTGTATTATTCAAGAAACTGTAAAAACCGTAAATACTCTGTTTTAACTGTCGTTATGTGCCAGTATTTTTTAAATAAGAAAGTGCCCCCTTGGCGCCCTCTTGGATGACATAGAAAGTGCCCCCTTGGCGCCCTTTTGGTTGATATAGTCCCTTTAATCTATGCACAATTTTCCAAACTGGATAGCTTATTAACACCGCTCTAAAGGAATGTGCTCTCTTTTACAAATTAGTCCAAATTAGGTCTAGGTCAAGGTCAAAGTGAGGTTGAATGATATGGGTAGATTGTTAACGGTCATAAGTAACAACTGTGTAAATATCCAAGTGTTGTAGTAAGCGGTGTTTGTGCTAGACGAAATGGTTAAATCTAGTTAACCAATAAATTGCACTTTTGAATTATTATAAGTTTTGCTAGACGAAACGGTTAAATCTAGTTAACCAAGAAATGGCACTTTTGAATTATTATAAGTCCAAATTAAGTCAAGGTCATGGTCAAAGTGAGGTTGGGTGATATGGGTGGAGTGGGGATGGTCATAACAACAACTGTGTAAGTATCTAAGTGTTGTAGCAAGCGGTGTTTGTGCTAGACGAAACGGTAAAATCTAGTTAACCACGGAACAGCCCATTTGAATTATTCTAAGTGCAAATTAAGTCAAGGCAAGGTCAAAGTGAGGTTGGCTGGTAACGGTGGATAGGGAACGGTCATAAGCAACAACTGTGTAAGTATTCAAGTGTTGTAGTAAGCGGTGGTGGTGCTATACGAAACGGTAAAATCTACTTAACCTTGTCACGGACGGAAGGACGGACGGAAGGGCGGACAGGACAGTCACTATATGCCTCCACATCAAGATGCCGGGGGCATAAAATGCAAAAATAGAATAAACGTGTTAATAAAACCTGTATATCAATATTTTATTGTTGGGTGTGAAAAGGTTGTTCATACATGTACACAATGGTACGTTTTGATATATTTCGCAAGCCTGCCCGTTTATTAATCACCATCAAGGAATTAACCCATCTGCCATTTGTTAAGAGGTAAAAGAGAACTACAAATTGTCGTCAGCTGATCTTAAGAAACCCTCACGATGATTCACATGTTCATTAATTTCAAATATTTTACATGTATGTGTATAAGTAAATACTAAACAAAAACCTCTCAATAAAACGCTTTATTTTGATTGATTCAGATCGACAGTGTTTACAAATGCACATTTTACAATAGAAACGGTTAAAATGGCTTCGTCATATTCATAACAGTCCCACCATAACTTCATGTTCACATACGATTTGGTGCGATATCCATAAAGGGGGCAAAACACTGTGCAACATGCTCAAATGTGGTACATGTTTTATATTACATACAGATAAATCATCAAGGTAAAAAGTTAATAGTTCATTTACTTAATTTATGTATACGTAAAATTTTGGTTATTGTAACATTAGTGTCATCTAATTAATGTGCTGAAAACTAGCATTTGCATAATGCCTATTGGTATGATAAGCCGGAAGTATATGCCGACGACGTTTAAAACTATACTACGTTAACTTTCACGAGACAACACTTTTTTGCCAAGAGTTGATTGCCAAAGCTACATTGGGGGTCGGCCCTATTTCTCCACTTGAATCCACTGCTTTAATCGCACATGCTAAAGTACTCGGAATGCGCTTTGGCATCCTAAGCGTCACGTCCGGTTCATGACCGGAAATGCTTCTCTCGCGGCGTTTCGTCTTCACGGTTTGTGGTCCACTGTAGAGACCCGTGTCTGTGCAGTTAAGAAACTACATTCTATATCCGTGGAGAACAAAGGTCACGTGATGCAGACCGGAATCAGTGAAGCGTGAATATTTGCGGGAATATACTCCATCATGTTTGGTGACGTCGGCGCCTATGAAACATTATAACAAGCATATCATGTAAAACGCCTATAACGTAATTTCGAAAAGCAAGGGCAGCTTTAAGATATGCACGACTTCTTGCTAAAGTTTGAGGAACGCGACTGTCAAAGCATCAACAAATGTAATGTTTTAGAGCTGCATATTTCAATAATTATGATGCGTCTACAAAGCTATGTAGGATAATATTTTTCACAAATCATGTTTTTCACACGCCTGTGAAGAATAGGATCTCATTTGTCACATTTATAAGTGTGAAGAATTTGATTGGCCAAAACGGGGGTATGCGTACGGATCACATTTTTTACTTATTTTATGGTGAAATTGTATCGCGACAATCGATGAAATCATTATTTGAAACATACTTATACAGTAATCAACCGCATCATCATCATCATCAACATCATCGTCAATATCGCCATCGTCATCATCATCATCATCATCGTCATCATAATTATTCTCCTCATAACCATTATTATCATTATAGTTGACGTCATCATCAGTATTGTTATCACTATGAGAAACTAAGACCTATCTAGGAGCTACTAATGTATGCATGCGCTTAATCGTTAGTCAACACGTGTGTACGGTCTAATTAGGAGATGAAAATGCATACTCGCGTACGTTCATACGAGCATACACCTTTTTATTGGGATATTAACCAATGCACGCATCCGAACGTACTTAGAAACAAACGTCCTATTTTGGATTATTAAAACCAAAATAACCATGCATATGTCCGCCCGAACTAGAATATACGTATACACGGACGGTAATACAATGACCTTATTAGAACCCTCCGCACATGTTGGTACGTACGTTTGGACAGTACAGTAGCGTAGCGTACCGTACCTCTCTAGGTAAAATTACACCAAAACGGAAATCTAATCCCCAGGGTTACATGCTGTCAGTTAGATAATAAGCACATGTGGCTGAGTGCAGGATGCATATAATAAGTAAAATACAGTTTAAATGATATGTTTTGGTATCATTTTAAAGGTATATATGTAAGCAATAAGAGAAAAGGGTGTAGGAAAAGCAAGAGTTTAACCCTTGTTGGGACTCATGTTCGACAATCTGAGGCCGGCATAGCGACTAGCCTTATCGCAGTAAATAAAACTTACTAAACTTGTGTAGATGTACACTTATTGTAACTAAGTTAGACTAGCAATCACAATATTGAGTAAACATGAACAGAAAACCTTTTTATTTTCACAGATTACTCAGCAGAGAGTACCTGGAACAGATTGAAGATTGCAGGCGGCTGACCCCACCCACAGGTTCAGGTGTGACAGAAGACTGTTAATTTTATCTGGCATTGACATTTTGGGGTCAAATTCTTTTTTTGTTGTGTGACAGGAGGTCAAATCTGTTGATTGTTATGTAAACAAACCCTTTTCTGGGGTCAAATGGCATCTGAAATGCTACATTTATATGGATTTTACCCCCAAAAATGCGGAAACTTAAAAAAGAAAATTGTTCAAAACTGACTAAAAACCTATTCTGTAACATTTAGAATGCCAATGAAGATTATTTTCACTTCTGACTTCATATATTGTACCTGCTATGCCTATTAAAACTCAAACTTATGCTTAATTCTGGGTTAACATCATGTTTTCCAGACGTACCCAAGTACATTTTTTTCCGTCTTAATTCTTGCCTCAAAACGCCATTATATGTGACATTTTCAATTATTATTTTTTTCAATAAATCTTTAAACCAGTGTAATAGGACTTCATGTTCTTTCTCGTAATAGATCAGATTGATGAAAAATGTGGTTTTAATTCAAATTTGAAAGGGTTGGGTTCTCTTAAAGGTCAAATGACACCAAAACGGAAATCTAATCCCCAGGGTTACATGCTGTCAGTTAGATAATAAGCACATGTGGCTGAGTGCAGGATGCATATAATTTGTAAAATACAGTTTAAATGATATGTTTTGGTATCATTTTAAAGGTATATATGTAAGCAATAAGAGAAAAGGGTGTTTTGTGCACTACTTTTGTGTCCAGTGGTTCCCAGCTTCATAACTTATGCCCATGTATTCATGCGCAAAATGGCAGCCCCCATGCCTGTCAAAACCGGTGTGTTTATTCTAAGGTAAATATGTTGAGTTACAACGTATAGAAATTTTTGACATGCTGTTTTTTCAAAAGGTTATGGCCTTACCTTTCCAACAATGTATGGTGATATATTGGGAAGTCGCTTGGTCATGGTGAAAATTGTGATCAAACATTAAATATTTTATATGTAACAAAGAAGGAATTTATTTGCGTATGCGTAACCTCTATTGTATCTTATCGTAACGTATCGTATGGTATCGTATCGTCACGTAACTAACCGTACCGTACCTAACCGCACCGTACCGTACCGCACCGTACCTTTCCATATCAAAGCATTACAAACCATACCATGCCATGCCATGCCATGCCTTACCATACCATACCATACCATACCAGACCATACCATACCATACCAAACCGTACCGTACTTACCCGTTCGGTACCGTGCCGTACCATATCGTACCATACCATGCACACCGTGCGTGCCGTAAATCATCCCGTTTTTTCGGGCACATACAGTGTGAAAAATAGGATTATGTTGTAACAAAATCACTTTTTTGAAATATTTACACACTTTTTTTTATATGTGAAGAATATGAATTGAGTGCATATTAAAAACTGGATTCAATAAAAAATTTCACAGAAAATGTGAAAGATGAGATTGCGATTTGTGAAGAATGAGATCCTATTTTTCACACCTGTGAACAATGAAAATATGGTCCCACAAAGCTATATGTATTGCTTTTAGGGAAACTGGCTTTAAATGTTACATTATCATGTTAGCTTAATAATTTTCCAAGATACATAAAACTCAAGATTTTAGGTCAACTTACAGTACTGTTACTTAAGTACTTCTGTTGATTTGGTACGTAAAGTTTCTATACATGTCCATAATTATTTTGACTATCGTTGTTGTATTAAATACAAAGTATTATAAACTTGCATATAAACTATTTAAATAGATAAGAGGATAACATTACAACTGTGGGTAGTTTGAACAGTGGCAATATGGCTCAGTACCAAACGAATCAGACTGTGCTTACTCAGATTAAAGCAATCTACGTCTGAAAATCAGGTGTATTTGACATACTTTGGCCTCTGGTAAACACTCTTTCGTTAATATGTCAAATTGGAAAGTAACAGCTTTCAAACTCACCGAAGCAGAAGTACAATCAAATAACCATGTGTTTCACTCATAATAACCACTAGCATCAGCTGCCCATCATCCAACACCATAACGACAGCCATGACCACCACCATCATCCCAGCTCCACCACAACCATCACCAACAACATCAGCACCTCTCCACAACCATCACCACATCCACAACAACCAACATCAGCGTAGCGCAAGCATGACCACCACCGCCAACATCAACACCTCTCAACCACTACATACCATGGTCATCGTAATCACCACCACCACCACCACCACCACCACCAAGACCATCACTAATACCACCACCACCATAATCACTATTACAATCAACATAACCAACCGCCACCACGACCACCACTATTACCACCTACGACATCACCATTATTATCAACAGCAGACTAAGCAGCGTCAAAATCAGTGTCAATAGCATAATAAGCAAAAACAGCAACAGGAGTAAAAATGTATCAGGCGATTTATAATGGTGACACACACCTCCGTAAAGTCAAAATGCAACTGAATCATTTTTAATTCCACGTCTATGTGGCAGGCGTAAGAATCAATGTCGAAAATCGCACCGGGTGGAGGACGCCGGTCGATGAACCAAAGTTCACTATCGTAGAAGAGTGTCAAATGGTGGGCAACATCTCGTCTACACCGACGTCTGCGTTTGATTAGTTTGATAAGACCATTTGCCTATTCATGTCATCCTACGTAACTCTTAACTTACAAATTAATAAACGTACTTTATATGTGCAGCATAGACGTTAGGAAAATGTGAAACACGTTATAATTTTAACAATGCTTAAAAACCATGAAAAACTGTTTTTAATAGCGCATGGCTAATTTCCTTACTTTATTATAACAAAATGTCAAACACACAAATCTTAAATGTATAAACCTACATAATAGACAAATAATAATTTATTATAGTATTATAGACTTTTAATACTAATGTTATTTGCTTTTTTTTGAAGCATGTATTTGAATATTTTATATATCTTACACATACTTTTATTAAACTTTCAAACTAAATATTAGAAAGTGAGTGATATGTTTATGTTGATGTTTATGGCTAAAATAAATTTAAATTAATTCGATAACGATACATTTTTACATGCACATGTTATAGATCAGTGTAGTAGAATTGTTGAAGAGACATTTCACACACTCTTTTCTGGAAGTCAATAGATCTACATAAAAATAGGTTAAAGTAATGTATATCGGCCATAAACTGTATACTAATTTGTTTTTGCAAGAACCGACAGAAAGAGATAAACAGTAATGATCCTCAGTCAGGTATAATTTACGAAAACTAAAATGATTAACACCTTATACCTGACATAACTTTGTAAACGTAAATCAGTGCCGACATATTGTTTACTTAGGATAAGCGTATATACAAACACTTCATCAATTCATTCCTAATTTCTTTTTTTCCGGAATCTGAAATCAGTTTCAACTGAAAATGGCAGCTCCGCCGAAACAAAAACATCGTAACAGAAAAGCCATGTGAAACCAGGAATAACATGGTTTAGGTATTGAAGTCCGTATGAAATATTATCATACCTTAATCTTGTATTTATTAGCTATCACGTATTTACTTATTTTTGCAATAATTATAAGTGAAAGAAATAGTTACACACAATGTTTAAATGGAACACTTCAAATTGGTCAAATGCTACTCGTAAAATGTACTTAAACCTAAAATGGAGAAATTAAAGCCGCGTTATTTGTTGTGCACATTATACAAATACTTTATTGACATTTGGGAATAGTCAAATTGTTTTCGTGAAGTAGAGGGGGCAACTTATGAACTGTGGCAGCGAGGCCGAGGGCAACAGTTCATAAGGAATATTGAAGGAAAGCAATTTGAATGTTCCCAACTCACAATGAAATATCAGTTTTACTACCTACTTCTAATAATAAATATATAAAAAACAACAACATTTAATTGTTTTGTTTTCCATGAAAATTAATATAACAATAGTTGTGACTCACAACTACAAAATATAAAAATCCTTAACCTGTGTCCTGCTTGTAACATTAAGTAGGCGAAAATTGCGAAACGTTCTGCACAGGTTGCTCCCCTTTGAATAATGATGAGGGCTACATAACGAACCAAAACCATGAAACATCACAAAATGTCAACAGTTTTATGTTGGGAGGAGCTTGTTAACCAAAGTAGTGAACAGTTAAAAACGCGTAATTTTCATTTATAAAGTAAAGTAGGTAACAAAAACAGCTGCAATACCACTACTCGTATCACAGTGGGACTGAAGTAGCAGGTACACACTTTCGACACTGATTATGTCCGTGCTAAGATTTAATTCAATGAAGAGGATTACAAATGCGGTGAACGTTTCTATTGTGTTTGCGCAAATACATATAACTAGTTATTGACTGTTTAAAGGACAAGATGAGATTCACCTTTTAGTATTGGAAAATCGTCAACTAGGCATTGGGTAAAATAACATGCACTTTTCGATAAGCAGATTGCAGTGTATTTGCTAATCGCAGGATTACAATATTTTGCTTTCAGCTGATGCGGTTGAAAGGAATTTAAAGAAAGTTCAACACGTTGTTTAATTTATTAAATGTTGAATTAAGTTGGTCAGTTGAGCGTTCATTATACTCGTAACGTACAATCTGGAGATATTAATGGTAAGTGGAAGCATTTGCATAAACTATACTTACTGTTAGATTTTGTTTCCTATGTATATTGCGTGATTTTAAGTTTACATATTTCGTTTCAACTATTGGAACTAAACTGTAAATAAGCGTATGATTATTGGCATAAACTATAGTTACTGTTTGTTTTTTCTTTTACATATTGCTTGGCCTTACATTTTAATATTTCGTTTCAACTATTGCGAGAAACTTGTTTAACAAGTTTAATGAATTCTAAATGATAACTAAACTATATTTGTACACATTATGCTTATCTTCTCTTCCGTTTGCGTTAGCGCTGATCTGTTTCTCTAACAAACAATGTGGATATGTATTACTGACCAACAAGTATCACTGTTCGAGACAAAGTAAAACCAAAGTATCAGGTGCACACCGATACATTTATATGTGTTCGTCTTTTATTTATTACGAAATGTACAGAATTTAAAACATTTTCCTCGAACTTTACGAACGCACCTCGTAATTATTTCAGTGCTAAAGAATACTTAATTCAATGCCGTGGATAACGTTTGATTTGATTTTAATGAGATTGTAAAGCGCCCCTAACACATTATACCTGACATAACCTTGTCGATGTAAATCAAGGCCGACATATTGTTTGCTTAGGATAAGCGTATTTACAAACAGTTTATCAATTCATTTTTAATTTCTTTTTCCGGGTTTGAAAGCAGTTTCAAATGAAAATGGGTGCTCCGCCGAAGCAAAAATAACATACATGTGTATGAGAATTGCCATGTGGAAATATAAATAAAATGATTTAAGTGGGCATGAAATATTATCATACCTAAATCTATTATTTATTAGGTAAAAAAATGTTACATAAAATGCTTTAAATGGAACACTTTACATTGGTCAAATGCTACTCGTACATTGTACTTGAACTGTAAGTGGAGAAATTATAGCCGCGAACTGGTTAAGTGTCTTGTACATAAACAGCTGCAATACCACTACTCGTGACACAATAGAACTGAAGTAGCAGGTACACAGTTTCGATACTAATTATATCTGTGCTAACGAATATTTAATTCAATGCAGAGGATAACAATGCAGTGTACGTTTAATTCTGTGTTTGCGCAAATACTTGTATCTTGTTATAGTCTGTTTGAAGGACAATGGACAACACGAGATTATCCATTTAGTATTGGAAAATCGTCAATTAGACATTTGGAAAAAATAATGGGCACTTTTCGATGAGCGATTGCAATGTATTTTTTGTATTCTCTAGATTAAATATTTTGCTTCAGCTGATACGGTTAAGGAATTTAAGGAAAAAGTTAAACAGGTTGTTTTATTTATCAAATGTTGAATTGAGTTGGTCAGTTGAGCGTTCATTATACTAGTGACGTACAATCTGGAGATATTAATGGTAAGTGAAAGCATTGGCATAAACTAAATTTAATGTAAGGGTGTTTTTTTTTCGGTAGTGTATTGCTTGACTTTAAATTTAAATATTTCGTTTCAACTATCGGACCGAAAATGTTTAGAAGTATTTATTAGTATAAACTATACTTACTCTTTTTTTCGTTTGCATATTGTTTGACCTTACATTTTAATATTTCATTTCAACTATAGTGAGAAAATTGTTTAACAGTTTTAATGAAAACTAAATGATAACTAAATAAACTATAGTTGTTAACATCATGATTTTCTAATTTTTCTCTTCTCTTCCGTTTGCGGAAGCGCTGATCTGTTTCTCTAACAAACGGTGTGCATATGTATTACTGACCAACAAAGACCTTTTCTTCTGACAAAAAACGACTTATTTTAAACTAAAAATGACCAGTTTTTGTGGTGTGCAATATTTGTACTCGTACAACCTACTTGTAAAGTCATTTAGTTACGAAATTATGGCTTCCTCTAAGAGGTTTATTGCCGTACACAAACACAACTGCAAATATCTCTGTTCGAGACACAGTAGAACTGAAGTAACAGATACTCACCGATACATTTACGGGTGTTCTACTTTTATTTTATTACGGAAAGTACAGAATTAGAAACATTGCCCACGAACTTTACGAACGAACTTCGTAATTATGTCAGTGCTAATTATTATTTTGTTCAATGCCGTGGGTAACACATGCGGTAAACATTTACTTTCGTGTTTGTACTAAACATACATATGTCTTGCTTTAAACTTAAAAGAACAAGAGCAGATTACCTGTTTAGTAATAGAAAACATTGAAAAATATGCATTGGTTAAAATAATGTTCGATAAACATATCGGTCTGTTTTTACTAATCTCTAGATTAAATATTTTGCTTATAGCTGATATGGTTTTATAGGATTTTATGGGATTAAATATATAGTTTTTATTCTTTAATATTGCATTGTGTTGGTCAGTTAAGCGTTCGTTTTACAAGTGTCTGATAAATAGAGAATAACGGGTTACTGCCTGGCCCCGTGTTCACAAAACTTTATGATATCGATTTCACTATAAATCAATTTTCATCGTCAAGTGAAATTGATTCTCAATGTCAATAAAAAGTTTTATGAACACGGGGCCTGGTCTTGTGTAATATATCAAGTGAGGCTTAGAATAATATATATAATATATTTTATTCGGGTCGAACCTGATATTTTACACAAGACAAGGCAGAAACCTGTTTTTCTATTTATCATACCAATGTTGATTTTTTTTATATAGTAAAAAAAGAGAATAGCGCTGAACCGGTTTTTAAATTTTCACGTACATGTAGCTATGAATTTCTGAAACATGATTGGATAATACCGTATTATTTATATCGTAAAGATAAATGAGCTGTTTTCTCTTCGAATACATACACCCACGTCTATTCATATAATATTAACAAACTGAAATGGATTGCAACGATCATTTTCATAGGAGAACACGCGTCGACGAATTGTTTGGAGACGCCATTTTGGAGTTGTGTATTGAAGTTGACATTTTCAAGATCATGTCAATGTTGAATATAGTCTGTTCAATTTTTGGTAAAATAATGTTTGAGGCTGAACATAAACTGATCCTGTGTAGTTAACTTTAGTGCATTTATTTGAAATGCATTAAAATAATTGTGTATGGCTATATTGATGACGTCCTACCACTACCAATGTTCGGGTTTTTGTGAATATTAAAAAAACTACATTTTTTAGTTTATTACGAATAAAAATAATACACTATATACGTTCTTGGTATCAAAATGTTTGTTTTGTTGAATCTGATTCATTTTTACTGAAAATGTTGACTTTAGAGTTGATTCCGAGTAATATGACGTACCTCCAAACATTGATTGATATAAACGCTAGTGACCTGATATAAAAAAAATATCAGGCACCTTTATATCAGACCGATTTCAGCACTTTCCTATGATAATCTAGGTCTATTTTAAAAGTTTGCCGTAACATATAAATTTTGTGCTATTTTGTTTGTGAATTTCTTGACTCTACATTGTAATATTTCCTTGTAACTATTTTGCGAAGAAATATATATATAACGATGTATTACTGACCAACAAAGAGCACCATCTGCTGACACAACCACTTTTTGCAAACTAATTAGCATCGGGTGTGGAATGTTGTACTACGTGTAAAATGTCTCGGCACCAACGGTGGCGAGTTTGCTGTTTCGGATAATATTGCTTATCTTAACGTCTGGAAGTGTTATATTGCCCTTATTGTATACCCTGTATACGTTGGTGTAAATAAAGTGTTGCTTGTTGTGTTCTGTTTCTGAATCAATAGTCATCATATAACTGATATAGTTACATGTATATTTATGAGAAAATGTTTCAGAATAGGTGACTTCAAACAAGAATTAGGTTGAAGCGCGATTATTGCTGTACGATTAGCGTATATGTTACACGTTTTTTTGTTTGTTTGCTGTATTGTATTATACATTAATACAATTCTAATAGATTTTACAATCTAACCGTAGTATAATTTAATTGTACACTGGAGATTATAATATTGTTATTAATGTTATTTATTTCAAAAAACATACTAATATAAAGAAAACAAATTCCAACTTTGTTTGTATTTAGCTTAAAAGTGAATGATGATGTAATATAACAAATACGACTATTTATAGAACGTATAGACGAGCCGATGAAAGAGCAACTTCAACGCGTAGCCGCAATATGAGGACAGCTTACTGTATGATGCGCCGATGGAGGGTATCCCTGTTGATAATTCTTCTTCTTGTTATTTTCTACGGTAAGACTTAATTGAACACTTTATATAAATTACATAGAAATATATATTGTATTAAATATTGTAGTTAATAACGAATGTCAGGCCTGCGATATA
Organism: Congeria kusceri; assembly: GCA_027627225.1. NCBI lineage: Eukaryota > Metazoa > Mollusca > Bivalvia > Myida > Dreissenidae > Congeria > Congeria kusceri. Next base: position 46,581,789 of record CM051035.1, read on the forward strand.
AAAATAGCTTGAGCCTAAACTTTTGTCAATCATTTCCAATACATGAATAATTTTGTTATGATCTTCAAACACAAAAATGATATTTTTTCACCAAACGCATTATTTGCTGTAAAGGGACTTGTTCACAGATTGACAAATTGACAATTTTTCATCTTTTTGTCACCGATTCCAAAAATAAAAGAACAGTGTATAAAAGGGAGCAAAATAACACTATGGATCCAGAAATATACTGTAAAAACCGTTGCGTTTATGTGCAATCATCAGTTGAAATTGATAACATTATAAAGCGTTTGTAACGCTAAATGATGGAATAATTTGGTTTGTTTCTGTTGTTTCGTTGAAACTGTTGACATCACGTGGAACACTTACATAAAGTAAATAATGCACGGTGTAATATACAAAACGGAATGGCCGAGTGGTTAAGCCAATAGCCTTTTAATCCGTAGGTCCCGGGTTCGAACCCCAGAATGGACATTTTGTTTTTTCGTTTTTTTTTCCAAATACTATTCTTGTTATTATACTTGAGATTTTTAGTTCCGATGCTTAAATCTCTCAAGTTAAGACATTTAATGGCATACTTCAAAAAATGCTAAAATCTGTGAACAAGTCCCTTTAATACCGTACTACCAGGAAGCATTACATTTGAGATGTTGTTTGTCAAGTTTTACCATTTTATTTTTCACTCAGCACATATAATAGATCTGACAGGCGGTACAATATAATAAACGTATACAAATTCAAAGAATACTAGTTTGACATGTTTGTTATCGAGATATAAATAGTGTATTGTTCTGTTATATTTAATACTTATTAAGTAATTTCTCTTGAAGGATGACCATTTCCCAAGACATCTGTATAATATTAATGGTTACCACGTAAATAATGAAAGACATCATGAGAAACGCAGATGCTGATATAGAGAGTACTAGGTTAGTGTTGAATACAGATAAGTTTATTTAGCGAGGCTTAGAAAACCTAAACTACGAGCCTTGGCCGAGCAAATAAACTTATCTGTATGCAACACTTACCTGGTATTCTATTTATCCCATCACTTCCTGTCTTTATCTGAAAATAAACGTTAGAAAATCGCTACATAACACGAAAACACATCAAATGACGACACGAAAATTTTAGAACATGACGTCATTATAATGCGCGTGATTACTGTATTCCACTTGTTGAATAGTTTATCCCACGGGGTGTTATTTCGTCAATGCAGGCGTGATGATGGGATCAATTACGTTTCGTTCAACACAAGTGCACGTATGATACAGTTGTCTCAAAATTAAATGTAGAATATTATTACATAACGTTTTATTTAACACTATTACATTTTCAGTATTCATAGCTCACCGTGCAGACACTGCGTTGGCGAGGACGTACAGGGGTGGCAGTGTTCACACGCACATCGTTGGTTCTGATTCCAGCCCATTCGATACGGCCTTGACGACCGAAACCTATCATACCGAGCAAGAACGCGTAACATCCAAAACAAGTCCAGTCTTCGATGTCAATGATGCAAACCTGTCCGATGTCACAACTGTTGTAACACGTGTTCTAGAAACCAAACCGTCCAATGAAGACAATAATTCTGATGCAGACACAACACGAGGCACTTTATCGAGTCCCCAGCCGGTGCTGCTGTTGACATACATGCGCAGTGGTTCTTCTGTCACAGGAGAAATCCTTCAGTATAACAAGGACACTTTCTATGTCTTTGAGCCATTGAGGGCCCTGTTTAACTACATTGTCAAGCGGTCATATCAACTTAAATTTGCAAATGGGACCGTATTGTAAGTATTTTAGATGTACATGTACGTAATTAATACATGTAATACATCAGCATAAGCATACACTAGCAATGCCGATCCATGGGAATTGGGATTATAATATTTCAGAAACAGTCTCCAGCTGTGTGTGATAATGATATATACAATTGTACATTCAGGAAATATATACTCACTGTAAAGTATATAAATGTACAAACATATTACAACGCAAATGGTAAACCTTGTCCAATGCGGAAACAAAATTACCAATTACTTTGCTGACGCTATTTGCCTTTACATGAATATCAACATATATTAATTGACAGACTATTATTTTCAACGTGAACTAGATAGTTATTGCAAAAAGCATTATCTATGCATGATTAATTTAAGAAACGTTAAGATTTACTTTTGGTTATTGTCGAAAATTGCATTGATTATAAAGAACTTAAAATTTATTAGTAAAGGAACTCAGCCTATACTGTACTTACGCTATAAAAATAAGTCTCCATTGAACACACAGAGCGTAAATAGTACAGTAAAGCATATCTAGCCCATTATGTTATATTGTAGACCAGGTGGATCATATGATGTAACAGATGTACTCAAGGAGACGCTTAAGGGTTGGATGACTTGCAATTTCAGCACCATTTACCGATTGTCATTGAGTGACACGACTTTCTTAAACTTAAGCAGGAAAACTAGCACCTTTGTTTTATGTATGAACAATGCATATAACATGGATAAATCAGACCGTTTCAAGGATTGCCTCGGCAAGCTAGAGGCCATGTGCCGAAGGTCCAAATCAGTGGTTGTTAAAACGATTCGAACATCGATGAAAGCAGCCCAAGAGTTGATGGAAACCATACCCAATCTCAAGGTTATTCACCTCGTACGAGATCCACGTCCAACAGCCTTGTCTCAAGCGAAAAGAAGTGAATGTGGACATCAAGGAATAGTGAACTGTGCTCAAAGCTTGTGTAAAGCTGCAACGGAGGACCATAAGGTAAAAACAAAAATGGTAAACTACAGACACAGGGTTCTGACCGTGAGGTATGAAGACGTCGCTTCTGTGCCAATCAATGTAACGCGAGCCATGTACAATTTCATTGGGTTACCGTTCACGGAGGAGGTAGCGTCGTATGCGACGGGGATAACAGTAGGCGGAAACCAGACAGGGTGTGAGGTGTGCAAATTTAATTGGCAAATTGGCAATACATCAGAGAGCTCTGTGGCACGTATTGATTTATGGAAACAAGAAATGAGTCCATTCATATTAGCTAGTATTCAGCAGTTGTGTAAACAGTTTATGGTTAAAAATGGATATGCATTGTATCATATAAACTGTTCTGTCATTACAAGATAGTATCACCCGAGCATTATAAATGGGATTTAGAGTAAATATCTATGCTTTGTCCGATTATAATGCCAAAGCATGTGACCGTAAAGTAGTTGTACCTACAAACCTAATAATATTGTTATATGATTCTATTCCATATCATGCTTAAATTGGCATGAAGCAGGTATATACACTAGATGGTTGTGTGAATGAAGTAAACGGTAAAACAGGTCATGCGGTACACATAGTTAAATAAAAACATCTGACTTTAAATATAAACAAAGCGAAACTCCAGTTGCGACAGCAGGAGAGAACTCTTATTAGCAGCCCGAGGTCCTTTATTTATGGCAAGTGACCAATTTCCAAAAACAATACACAGGACATCACAAAAACACATAACAAACAGAAAACACACATGAATAAAACTGGGGTCACCGCCTTGGAACGGTCAATGCAAAGGGGTTTAAACCGGTTTATGTGCGCACGAACCTCACACTTGGCCCAGAATTATTCATAAAACATGTAAGTGTAAATTAAAATTAACCTCATAGCATCGCAATTCAAATTAAACAGCAAAAAAGGGAATATTATTAAATTTAATTACCATGTAATTACTCAATGGCTAGATGCAAACCAGAGCAGCAGAATTGCATCTTTGTGAGGCACGATAAAATGAAACAAAAAACAAGTATCAACTACATCTCGTCTTTTGATAAAAAGCTTTAAAGACATAGCATCATATAATTCAATTTTCATTTCATTGTCATGCAATTTCAGGAAGAAGCCGTAATGTTGGGTGTAAAAAGCCAGATTACATAGCTTTGCTGTATATGTTAAACTGAACAAAACTTAATATATTATTCTACATCTTCCTGCTAACCCAAATTGAATTTGTTTGTTAACTTAATGAACATGGGTGTTAAAACCAGTGTATAAATCGGAAATGCTGTAAAATATTAAATAAAAGGGCACAATATATCTTAGATAATCTAACGCTACGTCACTAACACAGTAAAAATATTTAAATGATGACGTAATCTAGAAACGCGCAATGCGTACGATGACGTCATAATTTTAAAAACGCAAAAAAAGTTAAAGCTACTTATCCACCATTTAAAACGACCAAATGTGTAACGATAAAAGAAATTCAGTATCGGAAACTAATAAGCATGTGTTTTTAAGTGTAAGTGCATTATATCCTTTTGATAAGAAAGAGTGTACTAAATTATTAAGTAAACGTTTAGCATTCACTTTAAGATATTTACATTTGCGAACACGTTTCAAAACATCACTGTAAAATGATGGGTGGGATATTCCGTTAGATAAGAACCATTTCAAAGAAACATTGTATTTAGAAACTAAGACATTATATTTTCTATAGAATTTAGCAAACTTATTACGTAGATCATGATATAAAAATCTTGTTTTAATAATTTCTTAGTCAGTGTAAGGTTACGGTCGTTGAAATCTTTAACTCATGAGCAAGCTCTTGCATATCGAACTAATATGTATATACCATAGGAAGGACCTCTATGAAAATTACAATCCAAGAAAGGGAAATTTACAATTTCGAAATGAAAATCATCGTTTGTCATATAGACTGGTTTTAACGATATTTTAGTAATAGTAAGATGTAAGTCTAGGAATGCAGCATATGTATACGATGAACACGATTTATTTAAGGAAAGTTCATTAGGGTAAATGTTTTGGATATTTTGTTCAAAGAAAAGGTTATCTATGTTTAATATATCATCAATATATCTACTAGTTTGATTAAAACATTGAATCAAATTTAATTGTTTATCTTTTGATAAACCTAGCATAAAATCTCGTTCATAGCAATACAGAAATAAATCAGCTATAAGCAGCGCACAGTTATATAGTACCCACTGGCAGACCAATAATTTGTTTAACTATTTTCCCTTTGAATTCAACAAATAAGTTATCAATAAGAAAGGTAAGGACTGAACATAAATCTAACCAAGTCCAAATAATATATTCATAAGCAATCTGATTAGTAAAGAATGCTGTATTAGTATTTAAAGCCAGGTATGAGCATTTTTCTCTTGAAAATCTTTTTTTTAATAAGCGAAACAAGTTTATTTTTAATAAGACTGTAAGGTAATAGCTTACAGTTTAAAGAATTATCGGTTAAGATAAATCAGCGCATAATCATATGATATATTTCAATACGACTTATTTTGGAAAGAACACGTGTATAATATTCTGCAGAGTTTAATGAAGTATTAAGCAGCTTCGTGCAAAATAATAAATTATTGGGGTAGTTTGTACTTTAGCGGTCCCCGGATGCCGTCGCAGTGCGCATGCGCGAACGTTGCTATGCAGGTGCTTGTTTATAAATATAGCCGCCATCTTGGATTTTAAAACGAGACGGCAAAATGAGATTTATTTAGACGAAAACATTGAGATTTAAACCAATCGATAAGCGGGGATGTGGGGGCGGCAGCCCCCATAAACAAAACAATAGCATGACATTGAATGAACTTACCAATGTCATTTTTAAATGACAAAATCATCCAAGCTGTTGTTTAGAGTTCCCGTTGTAATATCAGATAATGGCAAGGCTGCTGGTCTCTTTCGTGAGCTTTTTCTGTCGGTGTATTCTTCGATTTCCGATTCTGTTGGTTCGAATTTTGGCGAATATATTTCTTTTATTAAAGAACAAAACTTAATGAAAGGATCTTCAATTGAGTCAACCAAAAATTGTTTCCTAACACAGTACTGGGCGAAATAGCTGTCATAAAGAGCTTTGGTTGTACCACTCCTTGGTAGAGAGGCTTTCAGAGCCCTCCAAGTGCTCGCAATTGTGTTTGTGTGAACACCAGTCTCGCTGTCAACAAAGGTAATGGTGTGGTTGACAGTTAAATGATTAATTCCCTCTGTGTTCAGCTTTGAATAACACTTCCAGCAGTCTGAGAAAATAGCTGTTCCTGGTTGAATGAAATCTTTAATTATTGATACTAAGGTTTCTGCTGATCTGTGTTCGTCACACTTTATTGTCACGCTCAATGCCACCAAATACCCAAACACCTTCGACCCGCCTTCCTTTATGAAACTTTCTCTTTCCAAATTTGCTCTCGTCAATTTCAACGATTTTTCCAGGTCCGCCATTTTTTTCAGAATATCTTTCAAGAATGCAAATGCATACCTTCCTTGCAAAGTTGTTCCAGTCAACAATTGTTCGTTCACTGATGTCTAGTTCGTGGCAAACAAAGGTTTGTTGCATTTTGTAAATCCAGAAATATGTTATGAAAACAATTTTTTCCAATTCTATATTACTATTTGAAAACCATGAGTCATGTCTTAGTGATACTTTCTTGTTACATTTTTTATTAGCACATCTCCAGCAATAACCATCTGTGCTGAATGAAGTGTCAGATCTTAGCATGAAATGTCCAATTTTGCAAAAATCACACAACCTACTATTTAAATTTAGTAATAGTCCCAATGAAAATAACCAAGAAATCAATTGTTCAACACTTTCACACACTGAAAACAAGAACTTTAGATTTATCGTCATTAGTCATAATTTGACAGTTATTTTTTTACATTTTTGTTGTTTACGAATGGGAACACGTGGATCCGGTGACGTATGTAAACAGGAGGTTAAATTTGATTGGCCATTTCTGATCGATTTATTCTGCGCTTTCGTATTCAGTTAATATTAATGATTTCGCCGTTTTTTACGATTTCGGCCGCGCTTCGCGCGACCTCATAACTATACGACGCTTACGAGCATCTGCTCATAGCAACGCACGCGCTTGCGCGCCTTCTAAAGGATTTCCGGGGACCGCTAAAGTAAAGGTGTTCCAATTATTGAAAGGTTCAGCAACGACGACATGATTACTTAACTGTGGGAAGCGACAGAAGGTATGATAATGGAGAATAAATAATAAATGTGCCCACTTTCGATGTCATGGTTTTATACACGAATACACTAATGAACTATTGCGCATTTTGTATATTTTTATTCACTTCTAACATTAACAAACTCAAAAATTGAAAAATAATTATTAATTAATTAATATATTGGTCTATGGATAAGTCTTTCAAGTATGTGCGTGCGTGCGTGAGGTCGTAAGCGTGGGTGTGTTCTGATACAGGTGCATGTGGACCTTTAACTGCACAAACACGTTGTCTACATAAATAATAACGGACTGAAAATACTTCGTATCGCCGATAATGCGGAAGACCTTATTCAGAAATGTAATGGTTTATTCTTTCAGCTCGTACGTCATGCTCATCACTTAGATCTCTATCCTTGAGCCTCCTAAAGCCTAGGTAACACATAGGTCGCCGACATGTTTCCCCCACTTAAAATTTTGCTCTGTACAGGACGGTGACGATGCGACAACGCGACATTTTAATTTTTATAGTTTGCAGATCTCGCACTTTGAAAAACGTGTACTTACAAAATTTGAGCGAAAATTATAGTCCAAATTTCGTGTGCCAATGAAATTGCACACAGCGATAATTATTGCCCAAATATCGCGTTGTCGCATCGTCGTTTCTTTGCGGTCTTACACACAGCAATAATTATCGTTCAATCGTCGCGTTGTCGCATCGTCATATCTTCGCATTGTGATACACAGCGATAATTATCGCCTAAATGTCTCACTGTCGCATCGTCGCGTCGTCGCATCGTCGCAGTCTGGTACACAGCGATAATTATCGCCCGAATGTTGCACCGTCGCATTGTCGCATCGTCGTATCTTCGCCCCCAGATTAATTGTTGGTAGGATGCTACATGACGGTGCCGAATACAACACTATCTCGTGCATATAGTCCGATGGCAAAGACGCGACAAAATGAGATTTGGGCGATAATTATCGCTGTGTGCTAGAACGCGACGATGCGAGATTTGGACGATAATTATCGCTGTGTGCCAGACCGCGAGGATGCAACGAAGCGATTTTTTTTGGACGAAAATTATCGCTGTGTGCTAGACCGCGCGATGCAAAGATGCTAGATTTGGGCGACAATCAGCGCCGTGTAAAATTTCGCAGACCCGCAAAATTTGGACGATATTACGTGTGTCTATAAAATTTGTCGGTGCGAGATCTGCAGATTATAAAAGTTAAAATGTCGCATGGTCGCATGGTCGCGTTCAAGTACTCAGAGAAATTTAACTGGCTGAAACAGGATTCCGTAGAAACAGGTTTCCTTAAAAAATTATCTTAGTCTATCAAAAGATCTGCAAATTGAATTATTAGATCAAACTATATTGCCCATATTAACAATAGTGTAACAGTTTCGGAATAGGAGAATCTAGACATTATTGGAGATTTTCATTGCACACTCTTGAGGCGAATAAACCAAAGCAACAAAATCTACGCCGAGATACTGCTTGTATGCAGACGATACCCCTGGATCAATGGTGTGAGAGTGTAGTACATTTTTTCGAGAACACCGGGATTCTCTCCCATATGGCCGTAAGACCAGTTAGTTTGTTTACGGGGGGTAGTGCAAGATACAGGAGACGCCCCGTTCGAGAGGCAACCCTGGGTCTTTTAGTGCCCGATGTGAAGCACCTAGTATACTGCACCTCGATTTAACGTCTCATGCAAAAGACGAGTTAGTAGGTTAGGGCGTAGCGGGGGCTTTAACCTGCGACCCCTGGGTTGGGAGGCCAGTGCGTTACCACTAGACCACGGAACCGCCCTTGATATATTGCAACGTTTTTTTTTTTTTTATAGGTATGGCAGCATAAAGAGAATATTTCTACCAATAACATCCGTAAGTTTTAATAGACCAGTTTATCTAATTTTATTTCATATCTATGCTTGCTTGACAGACATTTTGGATACTTGCGGTTTATTTCCCCAACTCGCCCTCATTTTCACCTTGGTTTGATTAAATATAACCCAAATAAGTGGATCATGAACCAGTCTACCGGAAGTCAGTAAGCGGTGTAATAATAATCCTATCTGACAGTTTACTAACGGCGCTCAAGTGCTCACGCGTGCTCTCATTTTGAAGTAGTAATTTACAAGTGAAGTGAAGTTATTTACTGTACGTGTATAGAGTATATTGCACAAGCAGTAGTGAACAACCTGTCAAGTTGTGAAAGTGATTTAGAATGCATGGAAGAATATTCTCGTCACGGTGCAGAATCGGTGGGTGGGGAATCGTCTGGTTCCAAATCGACGTCTAGGAAGCGTAAGTCTAACGTAGACACGTTAGAAGAGAATGTTATTTCGTCTGTTTTGGAAAATGCGTTATCTACAACCACTGAAAGTCACTCATACGGCTCTGCATATGGCAGGTGTGAAATGCCTACGGTGACTAGGAGTACTACATGTGAAAACTGTTCACCTAGCCTTGCTGATAAAGTGTCTTTACTTGTTGGATATGGATGAAAGACGCAATGTTTTAACTGATGATGACTCTTTGCCTGATACAAGTAATGAACATTTGTCAGAAGCTACCAAATCTGTTTTGGTAGAGTAAGTTGGAAATTATGCCAAATCTAAATGAGAGAAAAACATCAGTTGTTTAAAAACAAACGAACATATGTCACCCCACGCACCGCCATAACTCCGCCCAAAAGCCACCTACCATGACATTCTGAAGATATGCACAACCACACTTGGTACTGATCAATCCTGTGAAGTTTTGTCAAGTTCCAGCCAGTGGTTACGGAAAAGGGCACAGGCAAGTTGTGTTATGTCAACAACTTGAAAGGGCCATAGCTCAACCAGAATTCTGCCGCCGACAATATGCACAACTACAATTGGTACTGATCAATCCTGTTAAGTTTTGTCAAAATCCGACCAGGGGTTATTGAGAACAAGCGCAGACAAGGTCTACCATGTGAAAAACTTCAAAGGGCGATAAATCCGCAAAAAATCCGCCGACGACGACATGCAGACGAAAAACACTAGTAAACTTGGAACTGATAAATTCTGTGAAGTTTCGTCGAACTGGTTGAACAAAGAAGTAGA